>CM060131.1:18779954-19416204 GCA_030522415.1 Channallabes apus
CACACACACACTGGAGTTTTCTAAGACCTCAGTACAGTATGACACAAACACTCGAGTCATTTACGATCCCCAGAGTGGTCGACCCTGACTCATGAATCATTTAATGCCTCTCCACACACCCGTGTCCTTTCTTTTATTCACTCCAGTTCATTCATGACGCTCGCTATCCCTGCACTTCAGCCTTATCACCTCGAGTGCAGTTCATACGTGCTATCCAGCTTGTGTTGTTAATTATTCGTAAACGTTCCTGGCTCTATTCTCCGAAATGTGACACTGGAGCTATTAAAGTAATGAGAGTGTCAAGGTTCAAAGCGCAATCACATGTGATGTGTGTCTGCTGCAGGCCGGAGCACATGAGCGGCTCGCTCACACAGCCTCCTCGTACAGGGACGTGAACATCATCCATCGACGGTGACTGATTACACCACCATGAGGTCGATTTGGGAAACCCTGTTGTAATATCAACCTGTAATTCTTTACCCTGTTTAGGTCTGGGTCCCATTTGTGTGCCAGTGATATTACAACTCTGTAGCATGATATGAACTATGAAATCTACATCACTTTATACATCACTTTATATCTCCTTTCTAGACCTGAACGCTTTCACCTTTATGAAATATACAGAATATAAATTCCACAGTTCATTTTCCATGATATAGGGGTCAGGTGTAGGTCAATGGTTAGGGTACTGGTTAGGGTATCGGTTCAAATCCCACGACCACCAAGTTGTCACTGTTTGGCCCTTGAGCGAGGCCCCTAAACCTCAACTGGTCAGATGTACTGTATAATGAGATAAAAATATAAGTCGCTCAGGAATAAAGGTGTCTGACAAATGCCTATATGTATATAATATATTGTGATATTGACTGACAAAGTCACTTTGAAAACCAGGATGTTTGATTGTGCAGAATAACAGAACCCAATTCTGAGAGTAAACCTTCCATTATATTATTATATAATCCCCTGCTACACTAATGCTCCTATCCCAGTGTTTCACTAGTGCTTGGACACCATCAAGGTAGAAAGTTCTCTCAGTACGCCGGGGTCAGGATCAGACTGGTTGTTTGAATTAGTCCTAAAACTCTGGCCTTCCAGGAACTCACTGAATGGCATGAAGATGTGGAAATGTCTTGGCGTGGGGTCAGGACTGTATGGGGGATGTGGCGATAACTCCCAGCTGAGTTCCTGGTGGTGCTCCAAGCCACTTCATCCAGGATCGACATTCATGGGCATACAGTACGACCTTCTTGTTTGCCCCATTTAAATGTTTTACTGCGCCTGAGAGTCTCATCATCATACTGTACTTGAAGTCTTCTGTAAATGTCAATCGCTTTTACACCTTCATTCATGAGAAATTTCATCACAAGTCCTGGTTTGGCTTGAACGTCCCACATAATTTAAGAAAGCAAAAGAATGGGATCCTGGAATTAACCACTTATGGCTCTGACTTTATATGCAAAGATGCGTCTTAATATGGAATTAAACATTATAGGAATCCTACAACCATAAACTACAATATTTAAAGTAAAATAAACAATAAAAAATTGTTAGATTTTCCACCTGTTTTAAGATGCACAGTGTTGGTAAAATATCATTTAAAAAAATAACATCACCTTAACAACTTAAGTGACTTTGAAACGTCTCCAACAAGTTGCATCCAGGTCCAAAGTTTATATAGTATTGTTTTATCAGGGTTATTGAATAGATGGGAAGATACATGTTCCTCACTATACTGGGGGACTTCTAGTAGTTATCCCTGTTTTTTATTACTTAACGACCTGATTTCTGTCAATTAACGTGTGGCTATCTACAGTGCTATAAAGTGTACGGTGAAATAAAGGTTTGGAACATTGAGAAATATTTAACTGAGGCACACCAAAGTTATAATATCATATATTCATTATAGATCACTCACTCACTCATCGTCTATACTGCTTTATCCTGTGTACAGGGTCACGGGGCGGCTGGAGCTTATACCAGGAGACTTACTGTAGGGCATGAGGCGGGGTACACCCTGGACAGGGTGCCAGTCCATCGCAGTTCCCTTTCAAGGCTTCACTCGATGCTGCGTGAAAACGCTATGGGAACCATTTTGTCCAGTTGCCGGTCGTGAAGCATGTGTGAAAACACGCCAAAATTTGGCTATGTATATAACCTCGGTCAAGTGACGTCATCTGATTAGATGCAGGTGGAGGTTATAAAATACAGGTGAGCCGGCAACAACCTCAGATCATTTGTCTTCACTTTGACCTTGTTGTGAGCGTGTGTGTTTAATCCAGCAAAATAAGAAGTGTTTAACTCACCGATATCGGAGTTTTAAACAAGATCTCCCTCCATGTGTGATAATCCATATCGGAGGGCGATCCTTACTGCTACGATTAAAAAAAAAATTGTCGCGCGCCTCGCATTCTCCGAGCCGCGGCGCATTTTGGTGCTTAAAACTCACTTCCTCGTTGGATCAGGAAATCCCTCTGTCGGCTCTCAAGCGCGCCATGGGCTTCCTGTGAAGGGGTAAGGATAAACATCCTATCTTGCTTAAACCGCTGAGATTGAATAAACAAAAAAAACAAAAAAAGCCTCAATGACGCGCTCCCCCAGCTTTCTCCATAGGAGTTAACCCTTTCATGGAGTAGGCTGTATTAATCCTGTGTTTTCCTGCCATTGACTGATTTAGTTGTTTAAATATAGTTAATGTGGAATCACAGAGTTACAGTATATGATGTAGCCCAGATAGAAGAGACGCTTCAAAGCTATCTCTCTCTTGGGACATCATCCTTCCTGAAAAGCTAATACTTCCTTTCAAGCTGTATAGACTTTCATCTTCCCTGAAGGGAAAAGCTTTTCAGGCAGCAGGTCAGGTTGGTGCTCCTTTGCACACCATGGCGGTTTTGCAGGCCTACCACGCTACCTGCTGAGAGACTTGAGCACTGGTGGGGCTCTTCAGATAGGGCATATTGGAATTACGCCGGGCCACAGACTTGTCTCTGCGTGCAACAAATGCAGACGGCTCGTGCTATCGGCCGTTTTATGGCTGCGATGGGTTTCGCGTGGAGGCACTTGTGGTTGAATCTTAGGCGCATCAAGGATAAGAATCTTGCATTCCTCCTGGATGCCCCTATCTCGCCTTTCGGCCTGTTTGGCGATATCGTTAACTCGGTCGCCACTACAGTAGGTTCATGAGGCGAAGTTATATGAACAAGCCTTCAGGAAATTCCTTCCCCGCCATACTCAAAAGTCGGGACTGTCGGCCACCCAGTCTCCACCGGGTCTGACACTTGCGAGGCGTGAAACACAAGGGATGTGTTTTTGAGCCTGCCACCCCTTTTTGGGGTACGACGCGCCTCACTATCAGCCTCAAAAGGTCAGACTGGCATATTGTCTTCTTGTGCCCAGGACCATGGGGGTGCCCCCCCCCCAATGGGGAGATGCACGCAGAATTTCTTTCTAGAATGAAGTGGTCTCCCTGACACCCCCAGGAGGTCGGTGTTTTGCTCCGCCACCGCTGGTGTTTCGGGCAACACCAGTCTCCAATAAAGTGTTAGGTCTTCGGTTTTTTCCTGCCATGTTTCAGGATGCCGAACATCTAACACCCCCCCCCCTCCGTTTAACCAAGTCTCCCTGGGTACTAAGCAGTGTAGAGAAACTACAGGACTCAATTCACATCACCTTCCGCGTTTCAAATGGCGTGATCTCCACTTCCAGGAAACCGGAAGGTGCACATCTCCTGACAGAAGTTGCTGGGTATGGGGTAATGGAACATGTTCCCCTACCAGACAGTGAGTCAG
Organism: Channallabes apus; assembly: GCA_030522415.1. Lineage (NCBI taxonomy): Eukaryota > Metazoa > Chordata > Actinopteri > Siluriformes > Clariidae > Channallabes > Channallabes apus. Next base: position 18,783,740 of record CM060131.1, read on the forward strand.
ACTACTATAATCAGTATTCCTTGGCAGAGGAACGGGGGGCTGCGTCCAAATTTTTAGATTTCGCGGGCTGTACCGCTATCTAAAATAAACAATACAGTTCAATGTTGACTGTTAAAGTGATTGCTCTCAAATCCTACCAAGCGATTGATTTGTGACAATCGATTGAAGGACGCTTACTTTCATATAGAAATATTCCCACAACACAGGAAAGACCTGAGGTTCGCTTTTGGGGACCAAGCTTACCAGTATCGGGTCCTTTCAGTCGGCCTAGCTTTCTCACCAGCACATATTAAAATGCATGGATGTAGTTCTGGCTCTTACGACTACCGGGGCATCCATATTTGAATTACATAGACGACTGGCTGGCCCAGTGTCATTAGCTAGCGCTTCGACATCAGCATGTCGTCCTAGCTCATCTTGTCTCTTAGGATTGAGACCCAATGCCACGAAAGCGTGCTCTTTCCTGTTCTGAGGATTGGGTGTCACATGAGATTCAATCTTAAGCGGGCACAGCTGTCTCCCGCTCATGTCGAATCCATTAACAACACCCTCAAGGAATCAAGCTAGACCAAGAAAGTGACCATCACTTTCAGAGATCTTAGCTCTTATGGCAGCTGTATCCACGGTGACCCTTGGGCCTGCCCATGAGAGCATTTCAGTTGTGGCTAAGACAGGGGATTTCACTCTAGGGCGAATCCCCAACAGGGGTTACACGCCAGGTGCTTCGTACCCGTCCTATGTGGTTCAGACCCCGGGTTCAGACTCTGGGTCCCACTCTAAGTTTGTCTTGTCGTCGCAGATGCTAATGACAGATGCTTCCCTCACGGGCGGGGGGTGCGGTCTTAGGTGACCGTCCCAGCCCAAGGGTGCTGGAGAGGCCTTCTTCTCGCACGGCACATCAATTGCCTCGAAATGATGGCTCTATTTCTCGCCCTAAAGCACTTCCTCCAGCGGTTGAGAGTGCCATGTCCCATTGCGGGTGGACATCACTATGGCAAGTCTCATATATTAATCGCCAGGGCGGACTGTGCTCGCGTCGCTAAATAGCTAGCGCACCAGGTTCCTGTCCCTCAGCGCAATTTACGGTCCAGGGCATATGAATGTGAGAGCAGTTGTAACTGCCCAGTCAATCTCTGACACACGGGCAATGGAAACCCCACCCCGAAGTGGTCAGTCAATCTTGGTGAGATTTCATGCAGCAGAGGTGGACCGCTTTGCCTCTCAAGATCAGCAAATGTCCCCTTTGCTACTCCCTGACTCTGGATCTAGTATCCCTCTTCAAGAGGTTATGCCCTCAAATGGAATGTTTTTTAAAAGTGGAGAGGCCTTCTTCTCATACGGCACATCAATTGCCTCGAAATGATGGCTCTATTTCTCGCCCTAAAGCACTTCCTCCAGCGGTTGAGAGTTCCATGTCCCATTGCGGGTGGACATCACTATGGCAAGTCTCACATATTAATTGCCAAGGCGGACTGTGCTCGCGCCGCTGAATAGCTAGCGCACCAGGTTCCTGTCCCTCAGCGCGATTTACGTTCCAGGGCATATGAATGTGAGAGCAGTTGTAACTGTCCAGTCAATCTCTGACACACGGGGAATGGAAACTCCACCACGAAGTAGTCAGTCAATCTCTGTGAGATTTCATGCAGCAGAGGTGGACCGCTTTGCCTCGCAAGATCAGCAAATGTCCCCTTTGCTACTCCCTGACTCTGGATCTAGGATCCCCTGCAGCAAGTGTGTGATAAGCAGGTAGACCCAGTCCACTGCCGAAACGTTTCAGTGAACTGGAGTTTCGGCAGGAAAAGCTTGTCCTCAGGCTTGTGCCCTAGTACTCTCAAGATGTACTTATCCGCGTCCTCACTGAACTATCTTCCCGAAAAGTTCCATTTGTAACGAGCAGGAGAAACTTCACTTACTGTCCAGTACGTGCTCTTCAGAGTATGTCCACCGCATGAGCCAGTGGCGTAAATCAGAGCGCCACTATACTGGGTGAGAGATGCCATTGCCCTCTCCTATGAGGCGCGTGGGCTCACTTCGCCTCTAGGAATCAGGGTTCATTCAACCTGGGGGATCGCCTCATCTATTGCACTAGCAAGAGGTATTCCCCTGCAGCATGTGTGTGCGAAGCAGGTAGACCCAGTCCACTCCTGAATTGTTTCAGTGCTGGAGTCCCTGCAGGAAAGTTGTCCTCGGGCCTGTGCCCAAGTACTCTCAGGACGCACGTAACTGCATCCTCACTGAGCTATCGGCCTAAGTCCATAAACAACATCACCCTATTGTTTTGAAGCATTCCATGCTCCGCCTTTATAGCTTCGGAGGAGGAGAGACTTCACTTACTGTGTCCAGCAGGTGCTCTTGGTGGTGTAGGTCAGAGCAGCCTTAACATGTCTTGGGGCCGCTGGAGCGGCCACCACTACACTGGGTGAGAGATGCATATTGCCCTCTCCTATGAGGCGCGTGGGTTCACTTCGCCTCTAGGAAGCAGGGCTCATTCAACCAGGGAGATCACCTCCTTTTGCACCAGCAAGAGGTATTCCCCTGCAGCAAATTGTGTGACACAGTGGGTTGCTCCTCCCCGCACACATTACATTTATGTTACATTATAATCTGGATGTTCATGCTACTCCGGGCTCAGACAAAGCCCCGAGTTAGCTGCCCAGGCATGGTTCTGAGACCTTCTCGGCTTTGTGCCACACGCTACACAACCTTGGGGTCCAGACACCTGTAGTGCGGCGGCGTTGGTATTCTCGTTCCCATAGCGTTTTCACGCAGCATCGGGTGAAGCCTTGAAAGGGAACGTCTCGGGTTACATTGCTGTAACCCTGTTCCCTGAAAGGCGGGAACGAGATGCTGTGTCCGAATGCCGCACTACCACGTGACCGGACGTCCGTTCAGACAAATTAATCTGAGGTTGTTGCCGGCTCACCTGTATTTTATAACCTCCACCTGCATCTAATCAGATGACGTCACTTGACCGAGGTTATATACATAGCCAAATCTTGGCGTGTTTTCACACATGCTTCACGACCGGCAACTGGACAAAATGGTTCCCATAGCATTTTTTCACGCAGCATCTCGTTCCCGCCTTTCGGGGAACAGGGTTACAGCAATGTAACCCGAGACGTTTTCATTATAGATGTTTGTACAAATTTCATCCAAAAAAATTTATCAAATCAAATACTTAGGGCTGTCTGACCACAAATCTGTTCTTCAGATCTGTCTGTCATATCTATCTGATATGTCAGGGGTAGTCAAAATAAAAATCCACTTACCAAATTTCCATTCAGTCCGAGGTCTGGAAAAGTGACGGTCAAATTCCAAATAGAAAACTACAAAAAAAAGGCAAATCCCAAAATTTTCAAACAATACACAAAAAATTAATTGAATTTGGGCCTGAGAGGTGTGAGAGCCAGACGGAGGCACTAATGTAAATGTTCATTGGTGAGGGTGCTACAGTATGTGTTTTTCACCATGTTCATAGTTGAAAAGGCAGATTCACAGCAGTACATCGAGGGAAACATTGTGAGAATTTGAAGGGCCATCTTCTGCAGGAGAGGAACACCTGTGGCAGTACCCATCTTTGTCCAGAAGGTGACAAGGTGACCACTTTTGATGATTGTACCATCTCGTTGGAGATTAAACACACTGATTTTCTGCTTCCCACGGGGAGTACAAATGCATATTTTTTGACCACTCACTCATAAATTTGTGGTTTTCAAAATCAACTTTTCTTTTCTTATTAATGTCTAGCATTGCGCACGCCATCTTCACTTACAGTCAGCAAAAATGTCACTTATTGAAATTTGCACTGTTCGTGAATGATAACACTGCCTGTTAACTGGCCTGACCCAGGGCATGTGACCGGTACATAAATCATCCTCATGAAGTTTCTTTTTATGTAATGAGTGTCCACACCTGAAAAACTATGTTCATCTATGTTATTAGATGAAATGACTACCTGGACTGGCCTGGTGTCGTATCACAACCTAAAGCCCAATGTTACCAGGACAGTCTTCAGATACATCTTAGCTGGACTGAATCAGTTATTTAAGAAAGATGGTTGGATGGATAGATGGATTAGTTGATCTGAAAAATCCCAGCCATCACCATCAAGCCTCCGCCCTTGTCTTCCTGAGTCTACCACAGTTGATCATATGTATACTGCAAGTTAAAAGTAACTTCATTATCAATCCATATGTCATTAAAACCGAGTCCTAAAAGCCAGTGGTGGTGGTAAATCTTTCATTTCCTCTATATATATAACTATAGGCATCTCAGTGGTTAAGGAATTGGACTACAGTTCGAAAGGTCCCAGGTTCAACCAACAAGTTACCACTATTGTGCCCTTGAGCAAGGCCTTTAACACTTTAACTGCTCAGATGAATAACAAGATAAAATGTTGCTCTGTATAAGGACGTCTGCCAAATGGCTGAATGTAAATGTAAATTAATGTTATAGTTACTATAGTATTTATAGTAACTTATATGTAGTATATGTATAGTGTACATGTATATATAAGCTTATATGTTACCAGATTACCATAACCATTTTTTTTAAATGTACATCTCTATCTATTGCATTGTGGAATTACAGTAACTTATTTAATTTTTACGTGTTCCGTGAAGTGAGCGGAATAAAGTTGTTAGATCGTGTTTACATAAGTAGATTTCAATTCCACAATCATGACCAAATTTACAGAGGCATCTGACCAACTAATGAGTTTTTTTGAAGGTTGATTTTTTTTTAATGATATTAGGGAGTTTTTCATTTAAATTTCAAAGTAGCATATCTTTTCTGTCCGTGGGCCGATCGCAATAACCCAAAGACTACATGTTACCCCAAGCTCAGCCAAATACACCTGTGAAAACTCCATTAAAATTCATTCAGTAGTTTTTACATTATGCTTGAACAAACAAACAGATGATGCAAAAAGGTGCTAAACCACTGCATTGGATCCAGAGCTTTTCCCAGAAATTCAATACTGACCGCATGCAGACTATAGCAGGGAGCCATATACACATGCATAGTCTGAAAATATATATTATTAATAATATTAACAATAAATATTTCTCTACTTCCTCCACTATGACATGCAGTGTTTGTTATCAGTAAACTTAACGGAGTGTACAGTAACTGTAGTGTAGTGTAGTCTTCTTATTGGTGTTAATGGTTTATGCGTAAATATACAAACCTTCTATTCTGATGCGGTCACGAGTGTGCATGTGCTAGGGATTTTATGAAGGCGTAGAACTGCTACTTGTTTTATAGTAAACAATAAAAATGCATTATATGATATAAACTCTGAGCTGTATTTTAATCAGTTATTCATGACTCTCTTGATACTTCACGGTGTTTGTGCACCTGAGTTACATAATGCTGTTTAAACCGAATGACAAAGAACTCTGTCCTCTGTTTGACCTGTGTGTGTGTGCACGTATGTGTGTGTGTGTGTGCGCGTATGTATGGTGTGTGTGTGTGTGTGTGTGTGTCTCTGTCTCTCTCTCCCTTCAGAAAAACACGTGACTAATGCTTTTGCTTTTATCTTCTTGATATCGATAAGTTGATTATAAGAAGTGTGGGAGAAGAATATAAAAGCAGTAAAGTTATATCAGAATTATCTTGTGTTTTGTTTATTCCAGGAACTGGGACTAGTTTGAAACTACTGCGAAGCTGTTCATATCATACTGTATTAATGTATCGTTCGGTGTAAACAAGGGTGTGATTTACTGTAGAAGGACTGTATGTTATTTTTTTAAAGATTAATTTTAGAACAATGGGAGAAACGACAGGTGTGGGTGTGTCCTACATTTTTAGTCCTAAATTTTTTCACCATCTTTCAGTAGTGTTAAAATTTATACATTATAAAAGTAATGATAACTTCCAATCTACCTGATACTGTATATCCCAAAAACCCAAAATACACAGTTTGATGTCTACAGCTTGACACACACCAGCAATGTGGTTATATACTGTACAGCTCTGGAAAAAATACGAGCCCACTGCAATTTACTCCAGGAAACTTCTGGAATGTCATCAAGAGGAAGATGGATGATCACAAGATATCAAGTAAAGCTGAGCTGTTTGCCATTTGAAAAAAAATATATATATTTTTTTAAGTATAAAGTTACCCAACAGAAATGTGAAAAACTGGTGGAGAGAAAGCCGACAAAGTGTTATTCCACAAATACTTAATACTTTATATTATTTAGCTATTTTATTAATATAATATTAATACAATTTGTTTACCAATTATTTGCATCTTGTTTTATTTGTTATTTAAGCTGCTTAAAACTGTATATAATCTTGTAATGTCATTACCTTACTGTATATGTCATATACACTCTAAATAACAATATATATATATATATATATATATATATATATATATATATATATATATATATATATATATATATAAAATATATATATTATTATTATTGTTATTCATCCCTAATTGTCGTTTTTCCTTATCTGCCACGTTTTTGTATTGCTTGAGTTTTAAAGTTTAAGAACAACAATAACAACAAAAAACTTCTACTATGCATTTTCTTCCATTAAGAAGTACATTTTTATTAAAACTTCAAATGTCATCAATGCAAAACTCAGAGAAGGATCTTGTGTTGTGCGTTCAGACACACCCACACCCACACACACACACACACACACACGCACACCGTTTACCTCTCCTGTCACTTGCACTGAAGAGAGGAAGGATGAGGATGACGCTTGCATTTGGGAAAATAGGAGGAGTAATCAAGCACACACACACACACACACACACACACACACACACACACAAAGGAGGGAAGAAAATGTTTATCTGATCTCCTAATGCAGCCTGCCAACCTTGACAAGAGTCTCTTTTTAATATTCATTTAGAAACTGCAGATCTAATGGACAGCCAATTGAAGCCACTTGAAAGCCTCTAATTATCTCTGACATGTTTGTTGCTTGCTAATTTCCCATTGTTGTATAGTGAAGCAAAGGGTCCGATTTTAAACAATAACACAGATAAGACTTTTTTCTAAACCAGACTCCTGCACAGAGTGACAGTTGACTCTCCAGGCCTCTCCGGCTGACAGGATCCGGCACGTTCTCTATTATTCTTCTGCGTCTGATTCTCATGAATGAAGGCAGACATCCATATCAGAGCAAAAGATGAAAATGTGGATACAAAAAAAAAAAAAAGCAGAAACATACACTTCTTTCAATTTTTCTTAGTCAATTTATTACTGAAGTCCAAAAGGATTTCAGAAAAATCCATCCAGGTTACTTTATGTTAAAGTTTTATCAGTGTACAGTTATGACGTTTAACCATTTTCAAAAGTTAGCTCATGTTATCAGTTAACAATATGAATATTTTAATGAATCAGACTTTAAATAAATTATCTCAGGTTAGCTTATTGTAGCTAAGAAAGCTAACCATCCATCCATCCATCCAACAATCCATCCATCCATCCATCCAGCGACTGCTGTAGTCCAATTAGGGACATTGGTGATTTCAATTGTATTTAGTCAAATTTATATGACCGTGGTGGGACGTCTGGTCAACATTCACACACGCGTACACATACAGTACTACTTAGCCTAATCTTTTTACTGTGAGAGGAAACCGGAGGAAACAGAGGAAACCCACCGACCACGGGGAGAACATGCAAACTCACTGCACACAGAACTGCGGCGGGAATCAAACCCAGTCCCCGGAGGTGGAAGGCGACAGTGCTAACCACCGTAACACCGAGAAAGATAAGATAGCAGCAGATGATGAAGTGTTTTGAATTCAAAAGTAGCGTTTTAGTTGCTTAATATTTTCCTTCATTCAGAAAATTACATCCAGTAAATATTAAATCTGACCCCAAACAACACGCAGCAGGTTGTAGGTCACTGAATAATGACAGCTCCTACTGTGTGTAAAGAAATATCTCCCTTTAACTTGCCTTCAATCCTGCAGCATAAATCAGCCATGATGTCCTTGTGTTGTTACTGATGTGACATTGCTCTCCATAATAGCTTCCAAATAGTGAACTGATGGGGTTTCAGCTAACAAGCTGATAATTGCAGGGTGATTTTTTTTTAAATAATGAATCCAATGACAATGAAGTTGTAAAATGGTAATGTTTCATAGTATGTTTTTTTTTAAGAATGTTTAACTGTAAATCATAATAGTGTTTAGCTAAATTGTAAACAGTTGTTATAAATTTTGTTTAAACATTGTAAAGTTCTGCAGTATGCCGTAAAGTTGGTAGCATTATTATTATTATTATTATTATTATTATTATTATTATTATTATTATTGCTGTTATTGTTGTTGTTATTTAACTAAAAATAAACAAAAACATCAATAAATTAAGGTATAAAGAAAGAAAGAAAGAAAGAAAGAAAGAAAGAAAGAAAGAAAATGAACCCTTCACTTGTAGTTTGTTGTAATTTTTTTGTTGTGAGTTTTGTAGCATGTTGTAAAGCTTGGTGGTAGTTTTGCTGTATGTTATAAAATTGTGGTGGTGTGTATTTTCATTCTATGTATTAATATTGTAAATTGATTCAATATATTTTAATATATTTTATTAAGGTGTCAAATTTTGTTTCATGATATGTTTTGTGGTAAAATGAGAAGTTACAAAACAAAGAACAGTACAAACCTGATGTAAAAATTACTTTTAGTGTAATATATACTGTATAATGCAAAATAAAAAACCTACAAAGTGTAAAAATAGGACCTTCATATAAAAAAAATACTGTCTTTGAAAGTTACAAAACAAGTTTAGTTGACCATAAATCATTATAATGAATAGTTAAATGTTATGATGATGATGATTCTTCTTATTATTATTATTCTTCTTCTTATTATTATTATTATTATTGTTATCACAGAATAATTTAATGCGCATTATTAGAGCTTAATACATATTATCTGACTTGTATATTCATTTACAAGCAGCACAGTTTTTCAAATCTATTCACAGGCTGGCATGAAAGGCACAAAAGAAAAACATTCCGTTGTTTGTGTAATGATGTACGAGGGGTGTTCAACTGAAACTGGGACTTATGATGAAATTTATGATAAAAGAAAGTATAAAACAACTTAAATTTACAGACTTCAAAGACTTCAATCACAGTGCGGTGTTGAGACTCTAAGCCGCAGTGAAACATTTGAGCGGTACAAACATTTTAAAGAAGGCCGTACGTCAGTGACTGATGATCCCAGCCGAGGTGGCTCAAAGTGGAACGCCTAAACCTTAAAAATTGGTGGATAACTTGTCTTCAACTTGCAAAAAAGATGCATCTGTTTGTGGGAACTGTACAGGACTTGTACATTACAAGAACTCACTGGGAGTTATTGCCTCGCCCCCTGACCTTGCTCATAGCCATTTCCACATGCTTGGGCCATTAAAGGAGTTCCCGGGAGGCCAGCATTTCAAATGTGCATAATGTGTCCAGCATACTGAGAAAACTTTCTACCTTCTATCTATTCAAGCACTAGTGAAACACTTGGATAAGTGCATTAGTGTAGCAGAGGATTATATACAGTAGAGAAATAAAGGGAATTTTTACTCTCAGAACTGTCTTTTGTTATTCTGCACAATCAAAAGTTACGCTTTGACTTGAACTTATCTCATATATAATGATGCCACACTTTCCAATAAAATATCATATTATAATAAGTAAATGATTTTGATTTTTTTTTTATCTGGTCAAACAGATCACATGCTAAATGAGACACGTGCAGTGTAGAAGTGATGCTACAGGATGCACAATCTGTCAAGCATGCATTAAAATGAGCTTCACAACATGCTGAAGTTCAGCAGGAAATCCAACATTTGGTAAAGATAAAGTGCATTAATAACCCAAGCAGTCAGGACAGTTCATACTACAATATCATATGCCTAAAAAAAAAAAAAAAAGACTCAAGGATGATGAATTATTGCTCCTGTGCTACATAATAAAGCGAAAGTCAAATAACAATTGAAGCCTAATCGATAAGAAAGGTCATAACCGGCTTTGTAGCTGTGCCATCTGCTTTAATCCAATTTATATACGGATAGTGAGCCGGAGATACATGATGTTTAGGGAAAATACTGCAAGTAAACTCTTCTCACTGCTACAACAGTAGCTACATTCATTCATTCATATGTACTGTATGTTAAATAAAAACAAAATGTTTAAACACAGCTTTCATCCCTAAAAAAATGTTTAAAAATTTTAATGAACCCATTACTAAAAGAAAGCAGAATTAATGCCTGGTACTGGACTTTACTTGGAAATAAAGACTTTTAAACAAATGTACTGTATGTGTGTGTATATACAATATGTATGTGTGTGTATATGAATCTGTTCAATGTCTCATTCCTGGAGCATTTATTCATTTACCTCATCCGCTTTTCTAGATTATGATAAATGTATATTGTAATTAGACTGAACCCAGTTATCTAACCTCATTAACATCTGTGTTGTATCTAGAATGCTGTATGTTTAACAGGAAGTTGCATCATCTGAAAGTATGATTTTGTTACAGAAATTATAGATAAATAAATATAATAAATAAACAGATTAGCAGAATTTTGTTTGTGTAACCACTAATTTGATAATTCTCTGACTTTCAGCCTTTTTTTTATTATTTAGGAATAAAATAAAGAAAATTAAGAGAGAGAGAGAGAGAGAGAGAGAGAGAGAGAGAGAGATTTGTTGGCAGCTGGTCGCTTGAATGCATTTGAATATTTCATTTATCCCGATGACTCTATTCAGTATTTTATAATTTAGGAATAGTACTTGTCATTTGCAATAATGTTATGATGGAATTAGCATTAAAAGACAGTCGACTTTCAGATGGTTTACTTGTTGCTCTGCTTAGAATTCTGTCATTGGCTACATCATGCTATGCGCTAGTTTAGCTTGCAATGACCAGACATAAGCATTTTGAATATTTATACTAGAGAGAAATTTAAGGCATACAGTAGACAATAGTACTTTCCAGTTCAAGTCGCGTTGAACATCGTAACCAAAGCTTAACAAATATAACTCGTCAAATGTCTGAATTATGGGGAGCTGCTCAGTACGATCACGATGTAGCTACTGTCACAATGTATGTAGAATTATATCACTTGCTCCCAGAACCACACTTTTACACTTTCATGTTTTTTTAATGCTTTTTTTTATCTTCCTTCATTAAGAAAGAAAGATTTCCTTTATTTCTTTCTTTGTTTTCTATATTTCTTGTTTTCTTTTATTTTTTTTATTTCTTCCTTCCATGCTTGCTCATTTCTTTCTTTCTTTCTTTCTTTCCTTCTTTCTTTCTTCCTTCCTTCCTTTCTTTCTTTCTTTCTTTCTTTTCTAAATTTCTTGCTTTAAAAAAATTCTTCCTTACATGCTTGCTGGTTTCTTTCTTCCTTCCTTCCTTCCTTTCTTTCTTTCTTTCTTTCTTTCTTTATTTATTTTCTAAATCACTTGCTCCCAGCACTTTTACACTTTCATGTGATAACCTGGTGATCCAGTACATTCAGGTCGTCAGCTGACTTGATTTTATTTCCACATAACGTTGCATAACACATAATCTCGACCTGAGGTCACATGATATCACAAGTCCCATCTTTAAGCGTCTTTTAAGTCTCACTAACAAGTGGTTTTCTTATGGACACGCAGCTGTTTAGTCCCAATTAAACATACTGTAGCTCTGATTTCCACTGTTAGTTCTTTACCATGCAACCTCACTAAGATTTTTTTCTTTGTTCATGTTTGTTGAAGTCTTATAATTTAATTATCTGTGATATATATGTGTTATCCCTCTATCTGTGGTTACAGTACTTGCACTAGGGTCAAATGCTGACTTGTTTCCCACAATGCCGTGCATGCGGGCCACTTGTTAGAGCAATCAGACACCCGGCTAATTGCTAATGCATATCACACTGCAACAACTGCATATTAATACTGCTGCAGGGGCCAGCTGATCATTAGTACATCAATATGCAGTTTGCATAAATTAATTTCCCTGTAAATGGTCTATGTTTGAGGTGACAGGGTCATCGCTTCAATAATGCTAATGGCCGTTCGTCCTTTAACGGCTAGTCTAAGGGAATGAAGGGCCGCGTCACTTGTGAAGTTGTACTCAATAGTGCTGTTTATAATCCTGGTCCACCATTAAAAGTGACTGAAAGTTGCACACTTTCAACAAACATTTTTCCATCATAGAAGTCCAGAAAACTGCCTCTCACTCATAAAATATCTAAAACTGAACATCTGGAAATTTTGTTTATCATTGGATAAAAGTCTTAGAAAGAAATACTGTACCTCATTGCTTTTTTTGTTTTGTTTTTGCTTTTTAAACTCTTATTCCTGCATCTAAGACTGAACCTGCGGTTTGGTGTCTGTTGATTTAGTCTCAGCCAGCCGTCTGACCTTGAAACTCCGATCCATACAGCTGCCCGTATCCTCAAGGCCCCGGAGCATTGTCCTGAACCTGCCGATAAATTTTCAGGACGAAAAAGACGGAGCGTCTACCGAGCCTGTCAGTAACCTTCAGAAACTGAGCAAACAAAAAGAAAAGTAAAGACGCATAGAGAAAATTGTTCACCTGCTTCCACAGTACCAACATTTCTGTTTCTGCCTTTTACATACAAACACAGTGGTGGAGGCTTTTTATTTATTTTATGTATTTTTAAGATGAATTCAATATTAGAATTGCAGATGTGTGTCCCAGGCCCTGTTTATTTATGTGCCTGTGCGTTTGTTAGATTAATTGATTGTTCCATGTACTGATTCTCAGAGGCAGATGGCGGCCCAAAATGATAAATTATATCTTTCTACAATGAAAAAGAAAGCAAAGTAAAATTAAAGTTCTGTTGGAGTTACCTGTACAGTACAGTAGACAGTGTAAAAGTAAAGCGCACACATGAGAGATTTAACTGTAGAGAGAAAATAGAAACATGGACAAGAATGAATGGTTTATTGGCCGCACCATACAGTGTTTCACCTTCATCTAAATAATAATCAAGAAGTCACACTGGAGCTGTTTTGTAGAACTGAGATGCCTCCTAGTGGAATAGAAAAAGAACTGCAGGCAGTGCTCACACTCTTTCTTCTTATTTTTTTTTTATTTCTTTCTTTCCTTCTTTATTTGTTTTTCTTTCTCCTGTCTTTCTAAATATATTTTCCTGTCTTTTTAAGTTTTTTTTTCTTTTTGGTGGCTTACTTATTTGTTTGTTTGATGTTTTTTAATCTACCTTCAGTAAGAAAGAAAGATTTCCTTTCTTTATTTCATTTTTTGTTTTCTATATTTCTTGTTTTCTTTTATTTTTTATTTCTTCCTTCCATGCTTGCTGTTTTTTCTTTCTTTCTTTCTTTCTTCCTTTTCTAAATTTCTTTTTTTTAATCCTTCCTTACATGATTGCTGGCTTCTTTCTTTATTCATTCATTCATTTCTTTCTTTCTTTCTTTCTTTCTATTGGGGAATTCAATAGAGATGTTAAAAGCATGTTAAATATGAATATATGAATTACACATTAGTAAAGTGTCACTCATTCTGATGCTCGTGGCCTTTTAATTTCCCAGTAACTTTATATGGAACATTTTCAGCACAGTACAGTTCGTTTCTGATTTATTCTGTCCTACTGAAAGTTTGAGTATAACAGAATACAGCACATCAGAAGCTCATATCTATAAAGTCCACTGCTTATTCTCTATCAGTAAAAAAAAAATAACAAAAAGGTTGTTTGCAGGTGAAGTTTATTTCTGATGACTCCTTCATGCAGACCTTGTGTGTGGACGCGATATTGCACAATAGATTCTCCTTCGCTGCTTCACCTGAAGGTCCTAAGATTTCACCTCGCGCGTCTGACCAGCACATTGCTGAGTCTGACCGATTCTTCTTAAAATAATTCTTGCTCTTCCATATACAGTATCATCTGGACTCGCACAGTTCTTCTGACCTTTTCATGCAGGGGAAATTGTGAGCACTTTGATGAGATTTCATAGATTTTTTGTAGAAACTTTAATAATTTTATATTTTTTTAATCCCAATATATTAAATGGACATTTTGCTAAAACATTGTTGAACATTAAAGATCAATCAGCACCAGCAAATCCAGTGCTGCTATGACAGTGTTATATTCATAAATATTAAATAAATCCAGGGTCCAGGACATTATGAAAATCACCAGGGTCCAGTCGATATCCAATGTTCTCACAATACCATGGTGACAATCTGATTTATATTGAGATTTAGAAAATATCCCCACTTCACAAAAATCATGATTTGCTATGCTTTTTAATTTTTTTTTATTGTTTTATTTTTTCTTTTCAATTTTGTACAAACAAAATAACAAAAACAATGATATAAAATTGAAGAGTGGTTCTTTGGTGTTATGAATGTGACATTTGGATTAAACCTCAAAGCCTCCGAGCATGGACTTGCTTAGTATCAGTGAATTAATTTGTGTCACTTTAATATAAAATATAAATCTGTAAAATCATACCATACATATCGTTTACAGCCTTTTATCAGCTATACACTGTAATGGACAAACCATTAGGATAAAATACAGGTTGACCCATCAACTAGGTTTCATGCAAAATAAATAGTGAGTTTATTGAATCATAAACGTACAAAAAAAAACTTTTCCCCCCCACTGTTCCAGTTTATGTAGCAAAATGTAGTGTGTAGCTTTCAAACTGAACAGATTTATGTATTCAAACACCGGCTTCACATGTTCTTTGGCCAAACTTCCTTATTTCCTCATTCTTCACCTGGCAGTCTGATTGAAATCTAACTAAAACCTGTGGCTTCACCCGGGGCAGCTCAGTTCAGTAAGGAAGGACGTCATGTGCGATGGAACAGCTGTGTAAACACAGGTGAGAGGTCATCATAACAGGGTGTGTGTTCGCTGAGCGGGCTCGGTCCTGAACGATGGGCGATGCCAACCCTGTCAGTGCCATTCCCACCGCAGGGACCTGCAGCCTGGCACGCCGCATAAAGAGCCTTTTCTCCAAAGCTGCTCACTCCTGCTGCTGGAGTTTTTTAACGAGCATTGAGGTTGGAGCGTGAGCTTGAAGCGTTTGTTAGTAGTTTTTTTCAAAAGGCCAGTATGAGGTGATGAGCTCAAGCCACTTCCTCTGCGATTGTTTATTTTCAGACTCCAAAGGTTCAGTCAGGAAAACAATAGATTAGTGTTCAGTTATTATTATTATTAGTAGTAGTAGTAGTAGTGGTAGTAGTAGTACAAATGCTGTTTTAACAACAACAACAATAATAATAATACTAATATAACAACATAAACAATAACCATCATCATCATCATCATCAAGAAACAGCTTGAAAATAATTCAATTCAATTTTATTTTTGTAGCAAAATGAAATGTGAATGTGTATGAATCAAGATTGTCCCCAATGAGGAAGCCAAATACTGTAACAACTGAATAAAAACATAATGTATGAAAATATGATACATAAACCAATGTAGTGTAGCTAATGCTTCCAAATAGTGTTCGGGACTCAGACACAGTCTCAATGTTTAAGTCTAGGCTAAAAACCTATTTATTTAGCCAAGCATTTTTATAAATAGATTTGCCTTAGGTAAAGGAGCAGATCTGGGGGACTCATGGACGTACAGTAGAGTATTATGGTGAACGTCTCGGGTTACTTTGCTGTAAACCTGTTCCCTGAAAAGGCAGGAATGAGATGCTGTGTGAAAACGCTATGGGAACCATTTTGTCTTGTAGGCGGTTGTGAAGCATGTGTGCAAACACGCAAAATTTTTGGCTATATATAACCTCGGTCAGGTGACGTCATCTGATTAGACGCAGCGGCAGGTTATGAATACTAGTGAGCCGGCGACAAACCTCAGATTAATTTGTCTGAACGGACGTCTGGTCACATGGTAGTGCGGCATTAGGACGCAGCATCTCGTTCCCGCCTTATCATGGAACAGGGTTACAGCAAAGTAACCCGAGACGTTCCCTTTCAAAGGCTTCTCTCGATGCTGCGTGAAAACGCTATGGGAACGAGAATACCAACGCCGCCGCACTGCAGGTGTCTGGACCCCAAGGTTGTGTAGCGTGTGCGCACAAAGCCGAGAAGGTCTCAGAACTATGCCTGGGCAGCTAACTCGGGGCTTTTCATGAGCCCGGAGTAGCATTAACATCCAGATTATAATGTAACAAATGTGTGCGGGGAGGAGCAACCCTTCGCGTCACACACTTGCTGCAGGGGAATACCTCTTGCTAGTGCAATAAATGAGGCGATCCCCCTGGTTGAGTGGGCCCTGATTCCTAGAGGCGAAGTGAGCCCACGCGCCTCATAGGAGAGGGCAATAGCATCTCTCACCCAGTGCCACCCTTTAAAAACATTCCATTTGAGGGCATAAGCTCTTGAAGAGGGATACTAGATCCAGAGTCAGGGAGTAGAAAAGGGGACATTTGCTGATCTTGCGAGGAAAAGCGGTCCACCTCTGCTACATGAAATCTCTCCCAGATTGACTGACTACTTCGGGTGGGGTTTCCGTTCCCCGTGTGTCTGAGATTGACTGGACAGTTACAACTGCTCTCACATTCATATGCCCTGGAATGTAAATCGTGCTGAGGGACAGGAACCTGGTGCGCTAGCTATTCAGCGGCGCGAGCACAGTCCGCCCTGGCGATTAATATATGAGGCTTGCCATAGTGTTGGCCACCCGCAATGGGACATGGCACTCTCAGCTGCTGGAGGAAGTGCTTTAGGGCCAGAAATAGAGCCATCATTTCGAGGCAATTGATGTGCCGTGCGAGAAGAAGGCCTCTCCAGCACCCTTGGGCTGAAATGGTCACCTAAGATGCGGTCACCCGTGAGGGAAGCGTGTGTCGTTAGCATCTGCGGCGGCAAGACGAACTTAGAATGGGACCCAGAGTCAGAAACCGGGGTCTGAACCACATAGGAAGGGTACGAACCACCCTTGTTTGGGATCGGCCCTAGAGTGAAATCCCCTGTCTTAGCCACAACTGAAATGCTCTCATGTGCAGAAGGCCCAAAGGTCACCGTGGATACGGCTGCCATGAGAGCTAAGATCTCTGAAAGTGATGATCACTTTCTTGGTCTAGCTTGATTTCCTTGAGGGTGTTGATAATGGTTTCGACACGAACAGAAGACAGCTGTGCCCGCTTACAATCGAATCTCATGTGACACCCAAGTCCTCAGAACAGGAAAGAGCACGCTTTCGTGGCGTTGGGTCTCAATCCTCAGAAACAAGATGAGCTAGGGCGACATGCTGATGTCGAAGCGCTAGCTAATGAGACTGGGCCAGCCAGTCGTCTATGTAATTCAAATATGGATGCCCTGGTAGTCATAACAGCCAGAACTACATCCATGCATTTTAATATGTGCGGGTGAGAAAGCTAGACCAACTGAAAGGACCTGATACTGGTAAGCTTGGCCCCCAAAAGCGAACCTCAGGTCTTTCCCTTTTTATTTTTCTTTTGTTGTGGGAATATTTCTATAGGAAAGTAAGCGTCCTTCAATCGATTGTCACAAATCAATCGCTTGGTAGGATTTGAGAGCAGTCACTTTAACAGTTAACATTTTGTGAAATCTAAAAATTTGGACGCAGCCCCCCATTCCTCTGGGAACCAAGGAATACTGATTGTAGTAGTCTGACTCACTGTCTGGTAGGGGAACATGTTCCATGGCCCCATTCCCCAGCAACTTCTGTCAGGAGATGTGCACTTTCCGGTTTCATGGAGGTGGAGACCACGCCATTTTGAAATGCGGAAGGTGATGTGAGAACTGAGTCCTGTAGTTTCTCTACAGTGCTTAGTACCCAAGGAGATATACTTGGCATTAGCTTCCACGCTGCCAATTTCTCAGAAAGGGGCAAAGTTTCGGCGGCTTTGTTAAAGGGGGGGAGGTGTTGGATGTTCGGCATCCTGAAACATGGCAGGAAAAACCAAAGAACTAACACTGTATTGGAGACTGGTGTTACCCGAAATACCAGTGGTGGCGGAGCAAATACACCGACCTCCTGGGGGTGTCAGGGAGACCACTTCATTCTTGAAAGAATTTCTGCATGCCTCTCCCCATTGGGGGAGCCACACTCATGGTCCTGGGCACATGAACCTCAGGGCTTCTTTGTGAAGAAGACAATATGCCAGTCTGACCCTTTGTGAGGCTGATAGTGAGGCGCGCCGCACCAATATGCAAATGATCTGAGGTTTGTCGCCGGCTCACTAGTATTTATAACCCGCAGCTGTGTCTAATCAGATGACATCACCTGACCAATGTTATATATAGCCAAAAATTTGGCGTGTTTGCACACATGCTTCACAACCGGCAACAAGACAAAATGGTTCCCATAGCATTTTCACGCAGCATCGAGAGAAGCCTTTGAAAGGGAACTGGTATGTTTAGATGCTGTCTTCCTCACTCTCATTTCATCACTCAGGTTTGTTGATGGTGAGGTGATTGTTTGCTTTACATCTCAGTTCCCCCTCATGTTTGTGTTTCCTTCTGGCTCTCCCTTTTAGTTATGCTGTCATAGTTAGTCGTGCCGGAGTCCCTGCTTGCACTCTACAGTAAATATACAGTACATTCACATTATACATTATGTGACTGTGACCATACCTAACTGCCATCTCTCCTCTTCTTCTCTTTCTCCCCCTCTTTCTCTTCCCTCTCTCCCCCTGTCTCCCCCTTTCACTCTTTCTCTCTCTCTCTCTGTCGAGCTACACATGTCATTCCTGAGCTGCCAGTGATCCAGACTCCCTCTGCCCTCCGGACCTGTCTGACCCATCCTGGTGCCCCGCTTCTGGTTGGAGATCTCGTCACATGGATGCCCCGTATTTTTCCATGGGATGCGTCTGGTGTCTGGGGCTGATTCTCTCTACCTAGAAGACGGTTCTGGCCTCGACTGGTGTTGGCAGATGTTTCTCTGGGGACTTGACAAAACTTGACTGGAACTTCCTACAAGTCTACCTGAGTCTCCAATAACTACCTGGACTCCATATTAACATCAATTAACATCAACTGTTATAGCTGACCTGCCTGCCACCTAACACACTGTATAAATGCAGATCATTTCCTGCTATCTGTTTCACCTAGATGATGATGGGTTCCCTGTTGAGTCTGGTTGCTCGCAAGGTTTCTTCCTATTACCATCTCAATTTAATTGAATTGAATTAATACTATGAGATCGACAATACATAATCACAATAATTACAATAATAATTAAAAGAATAATTATTATAGGAGTTATTGTGTGGAACTGGCCAAAAAATTTGTCATATATAAATAAATAACCAAAGACAAAATAATAATTTATTGCTATACTGCATGCAGATCATTCATTAATATGGTAAACAAAATGGTTGGTTAGTTAGTTAGTTACTTAGTTAGTTACCCCTCACATCGTGTATCAGAGGCTGTGATAAGGACATCACATTGTCACAGCCTCGTCTCCTAACCACACCTGACAGGCACTTGTCTCGGAAAACTGCACACCGCGACACCCTGGAGCTCGTTCCCTCACATCTCATCAGGACTGCTTTGAAAGGGGAGGTAGATGAACTGCTCTGACAGAAGAGGGAAAAAAACATGCACAACGGGATGCTTGATTGCTCATCATCATGGCAGCGGCAGGGTGCCATTACTTTTTCTGCATCCGACCTCAATGGGAGTTTAACCTTGGGATAATGGCCATGTTGAGTGGACATTGCTTGCTGAACTCAGAGTTGAGGAAACACACACACACACACACACACACACACACACACACACACACATAGACAACATGGTGGCCATTTATTAAGCAGTGGCCTGGGTTTATTTTGTGGTATTTGTTTGTTTGTTTGTTGTTGTTTTTTAGACATTCCAATTGAATGTTTATTAACTACACTCAATGTAAAAAAATTTAAATAAACAAATATCTTACACACACACATAAACATACGCAGTGGTGTTAGAAGTTGAAGTATCAACTCAAGCTTTTTACTCAAGTAAAAGTGTAAAAGTACTGGTTTCAAAACTACTTAAAGTATAAAAGTAAAAGTAACGTGAGTGGGAAAAATCATTAAGCATAAAAGCTTAGGCTGTGCCATGGGTCTATATACTGCACTAACACCTCATAAAAAAAAGAAAAATGTGTTGTTCCAACCTACTGTACCTCAATGTGCTTTTTCAAATTAGACGGCGAGTTTTTGAAAGCCGTTAGCTCGTGGAACGCATTCAAAATGAGCTGTTTTTGCATCCAACCATTTCGAAAAATTCTTCCAGGTATGGCCAGGGATGTGTAAGAGTTGGCTGGTCTTCCTGGCTACGAACCTCCTCGCTGGTGTTTGGTTGTGACATTTCGCTGGAATCTTGAGTCTCTATCACGGACATCTTCGCCTACTTATCACAACGTTATCAACCGAAAATGCTAATTTATTCAAACGTCCTTGCTGGAGTGTGTGACATGACATCATGTGCAGGTGCGATGGATCGCGTACCAACCAATAGGGTGTCGGAATGGTATGTTTATACTTCTCATCCAACCACAATAAAATTCGCTCCATCCAGAAACCGCGATTTATCCGGATGTTTTTTTGTTTGTTTGTTTGTTTGTTTTTTGAATGACAAGCTGAAATAAAATAGCAGTAACGAGGCTATTTTTAAAATGTAAGGAGTAGAAAGTACAGATAATTATGTGAAAATGTAAGGAATAGAAGTAAAAATTCGGCTGAAAAATAATTACTCCAGTAAAGTATAGATACCCAAAATTTCTCCTTAAGTAAGGTAACGAAGTATTTGTACTTTGTTACTTGACACCTCTGAACATATGTATAATAATAAAAATGTATAAGTAAAATACATTTAGCAATAAATATTTATATTTTTTCATTGAAAAATATGCATTTTACATTTTACATAAAAAATTTATTAGGCTGAAATAAAATAAACATTTCATAAATATATAAAAAATATATATTGAATAACTTATGCATTCATTTATTGAATCTACACATTTATTTTATTATTTATTGTATTATTGTTTATTGCATTTCATTTCATCTTCTTTCACATTTTGATATATTTTTTTTATGAAACTACAGCCTGTTATTAATTTGTGAAACGTAGTGATAAAACTAAACATTGTCTAAAACGAATAATTCACTAAATCACAAAACCTCCTACACAGCAGAGTTATTCATTCTCTCAGGAGTCCAAACTGTATCACTGTGTTTGTTACTAATCAACAGGAATACACCTCTTCAGTAGAGGAGTAATCATCATCATCATCATCATCATCATCTTCTTCTTCATCATCATAATATATATATAATCATTAGTAACGCAACAATAAATAATTTCTATAGACGCAATTGTATTGCTATTGTACTTACATTTTCTCTCTGCTCTCCACAACCATTAACGACTTCAAAACTAATAAACATCACTGCTGCTTTCAGTTAATTAAAACAATAGATATTATGGTGTGTGTGTGTGTGTGTGTGTGTGTGTGTGTGTGTGTGTGTGTGTGTGTGTGTGTGTCATTCATCTATACGTTTCATGAGCAGTGCAGCGCCCTGCAGTCTCTTTATGTTGAACGGCGATCGTAAATAAGACGCGTTAAAATTCCACCCGATCAGCATCAGAGCACATTTTAGAAATTACACAGTATGATGTACAGAAACAAATGCTGCCTATTTATTGATTTATTGATTGTTTGTTGGAAGCAGTATCCCTGCGTGTAAGGAAAAATTTATTACTTAATTATATTTATCTAAGACAACACAACATTATTTACATATAATTTATCAATCTTTATATTACTTTTTTAATTAATTAATTAATTAATTATTTACCTTTGGACTGTGGGAGGAAACCGGAGTATGCAGAGGAAACCCACCAAGCACGTGGGAGAACATGCAAACTCCATGCACACAGAGACAGGAATTGAGTCTGGTCAGGAATCGAACCCAGACCCTGGTGGTGCAAGGCGACAGTGATAACCACTACACCACCGTGCACCTAGTTAATGATTCAGATGCAAACACCGAGTTATTATTGTACAGTATGCTCCGTGGTGTATAAGAACAACTAAAACATGATGGCAGAGACTATGGATGGGAAGTTTGAATCATTTTAGTGACTCGGTTCTTTGAATCTCGTTCATCAAAATTAACAAATCTTTTTTTGAGTCATTTTGTTCATTTCGTTCTTTTCATCAGAAATAAATGAAACTGTTGCGTTTTCAATAAAAATCCCCCCAATACGTCTACATACACAAATTTTGGCTACAGTTCCAGTTATGAAAATATTACAATGTACTGTAACTAAGGACGTACTATAATAAACAGAATGAGCAGCTCCCCTCTTATACCTTCCAATCTGAGTCGTTCGTTCTTTTGAATCTATTGCACTGCATAGCGTCAATGGGAGTCTGTCGTGGCAAATTTGTAGTTGACTATGCCAATTTTCCAAGCAATATCAATAACTACTCAAATACTAAAATATCAAAAAAGTTTATTGCCACCAAAAGTAAATGGACAGCACTGGATCAGCCAAACAAAAGACAAACAAGCATAATTCTGTAAGACTCTTCTCCTCTCCCCCAAGGGTCAAGTGTACCTGGTTTATATACCTTCATCTAACACTTACAGCATACTCCTCCTTAAGTAAAGAAAAATAATAATAATAATAATAATATTCATTAGATATAAGCTTCTTTAGTTCAAGTCAGATTGGTGTGGCCTTTCCCCGTTACGTAATTTTCCCTTTTCATCTCATAAAAGATCTTATTTTCATCTTTCCCTTTTTTGGAGATGGTTTGGTTTGTTCCTGTTCAGTCATCTATTTCTTGCACTCTGTGTATACGGATCATTCTTGGGTCACACCTCACCTCTATTTCTTGCACTCTATGTTTACAGGTCATTCACACCTCACATACTTTTTGATTATTGTTAGTTATGAGTAACCAGTTATATTAAACATGCTCTGTTAATGTCACTTCCTCAATTTGTCGTGCAGGCGCCCACGTGTTAAAAGAACGAACGACTCGAGAGTTGAAAACTTATTGCTGAGAATCGTTCAATACTGTTTCCTGTATATAACATAAGGAGGTTTTGCGATGCTTTGCGCATGCACGCCCAATAGAAAATGAACAAATCACTCTCCGAGACGACTCGTTCATCTGAGTCATGTTAAAGATTCGTTCAAGGTTTAGGAGTGTGTTTATGGGAATTTTTGACCGTTCTTCCAGAAGCTCATTTGTGAGACCCTGATGTTGGACGAGAACCCCTGTCTCACAGTCTCCACTCTAATTCAACCCAAAAGGTGTTCTATCAGGTTGAGATGAAGACTTGGTGCAGGCCAGTCAAGTTCTTCACACCAAACTCACTTATCCATGTCTTTATGGACTTTGCTTTGTGCACTGGTGCGCCGTCATGCTGGAATAGGAAGGGGCCGTCCCCAAACTGTTCCCATAAAGTTGGGGGACTGAAATTGTCCAAAATGTCTCGGTATGCTGAAGCATTAAGTGTTCCTTTCACTGGAAGTAAGGGGCCGAGCCCAACTCCTGAACAACAATCCAACATCATAATTCCCTTCCACCAAACATTACACTTTGCACAATGCAGTCAGACCGTTCTCCTGGTAATTGCCAAACCCAGACTCGTCCATCGGATTGTCAGACAGAGAAGCGTGGTTCGTCACTCCAGAGAACACATCTCCACTGCTCTAGAGTCCAGTGGCGGCTTGGATGCAGATGCTTGGCCACAAGAACCCTCTACAAAGCTCTCTACACACTGTTCATGAGATTCAGTAATCTGAAGGCCACATGAAGTTTGGAGGTGTGTAGATGTTCACTCTGCAGAAAGTTAGCGACCTCTGTGCACTACAGTATGTGTCTCAGCATCATGAGCATTCCACTTTGTTATAATTAACACTAACTGTTGGCTGTGGAATATTTAGTAGCGAGGAAATTCCATGACTGGACTTATTGCACAGGTGGCGTCCCATCACTGGACCAAGCTGGAATTCACTGAGCTCCCGAGAGCGACCCATTCTTTCACAAATGTTTGTAGAAGCGGTCTGCATGATTTTAATACACCTCTAAACATGGAAGTTATTGGAACACCTGGATACAATGATTTGGATGGGAGAGTGAATACTTTGCCAATATAGTGTATTATAAAAACAGGATTTTTTCTCTCTCTTTTATTTTATTTATTAAGTACGTATAGCTATCCAGCAAAATTGTATACATAGGAAGTATGCTGTGTACAGTATGTGAGTCTTGTATGGTTCAAGATATTTCATAAGAAGGCTATATTTCTCATCTTGGTTTAATTTGTAACATGATTTAAATAGTGATAGAACACAGCATATTGCAAACAAACTTCTTCTGTTTCTTCTTAATTCACATTTTTGGCAGCAACTTCTCCATTTCTAAACAAAGACTGCCTCCTCCTGGCTGATCAGAATTCCTCACTAAACCCATTTGCTTCCATCAAATTTCTCATAAATAAACAGTCATTTAAAATATTATCAGTAAGAGGTTTTATGTATGTTGGGGAAAATGTGTTTCTGTAACATGCATGGATTCTCCAGTGTCAGAGCCATGACAGTCAGGGGTAAAGGAGGAACTTACAATGTTCATGAAAGGAGAGTTTACATGTTCTGGTTTCTCATAATATTCTTCATAATTTTTTTTTAAGTTTCAACAAATAACTAGCTGAGTGCTGTGTTATGAGGAGAATATTAGATTTTAGGATTTTGGGAAATTTTAGGATTTTGGCACGGTGGTGTAGTGGTTAGCACTGTCGCCTTGCACCTCCAGGGTCTGGGTTCGATTCCCCGGCCAGGCTCGGTTCCCGTCTCTGTGTGCATGGAGTTTGCATGTTCTCCCCGTGCTTGGTGGGTTTCCTCCGGGTACTCCGGTTTCCTCCCACAGTCCAAAGATATGCAGGTTAGGCTAATTGGCGTTCCCAAATTGCCCGTAGTGTGTGATTGGGTGTGTGAGTGTGTGTATGTGTGTGTGCCCTGCGATGGATTGGCACCCTGTCCAGGGTGTACCCCGCCTAGTGTCCGAAGTCTCCTGGGATAGGCTCCAGGTCCCCCGCGACCCTGAACACAGGATAAAGCGGTATAGAAAATGAATGAATGAATAAATCTAAATTAATAGATTACTTTACAGTTCTCTTAATCCTCGGCTTAGTTTATTCCTGAGTTTTATTCTCTGCTGTGTGTGTGTGTGTGTGTGCGTGCGTGCGTGTGTGTGTGTACCACTTGATGGCAGTGTTGCATAAACAATAACCACCAGCCATGAACCCCAGAATCCACAAGACCAGATTACGTCAAACTTCTACTTTTTTTCCCTTTACTTTTGATATTTCCTTGCAGAAAATCACTCAATCCAAAATACATCAAATGTAATCATTAGGCTGCAATATAGGCAGTTGTTTGTGATTAGAAATGCAGATAATAAATATACAGAGTATAAAAATAACTATTTTGGCATAAAAACAAAGTTTGAAGAGAAATGAATCGACTGGTTTATTTATTATAGAAAGCGGTAAGCATTGATGAGTTTGAATTGTACAGTAGATGTGTTGATGAATCGTGACAGCGACATGACAGAAAGGCGGACATGTAGGAACAAATGAGGATCATTGAGGAGGATAATCCTTCAGTCTGGCCGAGGGTTTGAGCTGCGCTGCCCGATCACAGTAGGAGAGAAGATTAGGACTTCCATGGTCGGTTCATCTCGTTCAAATCCAGTCTATCTGAGTCCAGAAGAAGCTAAAAGCTGCAGAAGTCTTAAAGTGTTTGCTAGAGCTGGTGGGTCGTACCATTTAAAACCAGTGAGCTTCCCATTTCTACCGGGCAAATATAGTCTGCTGATTCATCAGGTCTCCGCTTCCTCAGGTGGCTGAAGTTGGAGAAGCTGAGCTTCTTCGGCTGGGACGAGGAACATGAGGGAAGGAGAGGAAAATGTGTTACTACATGATCAACGACTATTTATATAAAGTAAATGAAATCAGAGCTGCAAATCTGTCATGGCAATATTTTTCCAAAAGTTTACCAAGTTAGATATGAGTGATGACCCGCGGGACAGAATTATACTGTATCAATGTGTTCAGTTTAAAATTGACTCGATAATAAAAACCGGATGCCAAAGTTTAGCTTAGCATTTACAAAAAAGTATGAATGGTGTTCAAGTCAAACTGGGACTTTTCTATTGAGCACACAGTTCTGAGAGTAACTCCCTTTATTTCTCTATCCAGTATAATCCTCTGCTACACTAATGCACTTATCCCAGTGTTTAACTAGTGCTTGGATAACATCAATGTAGAAAGCTTTCTCAGTACACCAGAGCCGTGATCTCAAATACTGGCCTCCCAGGAACTCATTTAACTGGTGACAAGATAGCTGTTGATTTTCAAGGTTCATCAGTTCTTTATTACTTTGCGTTCATGGGAACGACTGCAGCCACTTCAGCCAGGATCGGCATTCATGGACGTCTTTAAAACGCTAATATTGTATATCTGATGTCGTACCCGGACTTTAGCGGTGGTGGTGAGCGGCGTGTGCCCGCTGGCGTTGGCGTACTCGCGTTTCTCCTGCTGAGCCTGAACTCCGACCAGACTGCTGAAGTTGGTGGCTAAATGGCGTCTGAGCAGAGTTTTCTGAGGAGGGATGTTCAGCAACATGGCCAACGTCTCCGAGGTAAACCGAGGCTCCAGGATCTGAAGATGAATCAGAAAATAATCAAAATGTGGTGTTTATGATAAACTCATAAAACATCAGATTCCTAGCACAGTACTGTTACATTCTGAGTGATCAAAAGAAAGTGTTGGTTTATTTTATACATTTTTTACTTTTTATGGAAAAAGAGTCTCCAGTGTCAGCAACAGATTATAATACAAGCTGAAATGTTCATTTTATTTTATATTTATTATATTATTATTATAAAAAGAGAGACTGGTGAGAAGCCAACTGTTTATAGCAAAATATAGTATTTATGTGAATGACTTTTTAAAGATTTGTATTTATTTTTTAACTTGCAGTTATAGAACAGTATTTCATTTCATAGCATTAAAAGTGACTTCATTACAGCACCATTATTTTTCTATTATAGTATGCCACACTATGTTTTATTTCTGACAAAAATGTTAAAAGAAATTGCTTTGATGGTGAGAAATTATCATCCAACAATATCCAGTTAATTGATCCTAAACCTACTTGAAAAAGGAAAACCACAACATTTTAAACACCATTTTCGATAAAATAATCTTCAGGTTATTCAGGGTTAAAAGTGAACTCATAACGAGTTGCACCATGTTTATATTTATGATGTTTGTTTATGATTAATTTGTTTTAAAAGCGGGAGATCTGTAGCTAAACACCACAGCTGCGTTTCCCATGTGACTCACTATGAGGCCTCCGTGCACGCCGCTGCCTCGGAGATTAGGAGCGTATTCGGCCAAGTCCACCGCGCGCAGCCACTCCATCACGCGGTGATTAGACCACTGCACCACCTCAGACGGAGAGGTTTTATTCTGAGTAATTCAGACACAAACACAATGACATGCAACTTCATATCAGGGTAAGAGGTTTAACATTTATTACCTTAATGCATGTTTTTCAGATATGACAGCTTGCCCTTTCCCTTCTTTTCTTTAAACTTTTCTTAATCATTCAATTAAGTGTTATCTTGTTTGTCAAAAATATTTAAAGTAAAATATTATGGAAAAAAACTCACTCATTCTCACTCATCGTCTATATCGCTTTATTCTGTATTCAGGGTCGTGGGGACCTGGAGCCTATATCAGGAGGTTTAGGGCACGAAAGCGGGGTACACCCTGGACAAGGTGCCAATCCATCGCAGGGCACACACACATACACACACTACGGGCAATTTGGGAACGCCAATTAGCCTAACCTGCATATCTTTGGATTGTGGGAGGAAACCCGAAGGAAACCCAACAAGTACGAGGAGAACATGCAAACTCGGGTTCGAGATATATATATATATATATATTTAATTATTTTTCATATTTGCTATATAAATGGTTTGTTTGTTTCCTTGTTAATATATATTTATTTTTGCTTGTTTGTTTTTGGAGTTAACATAAAAAAGAGAACACTTCATAAAAGGTTTCAGAAAATGTTAAAAGACAAGAAGAGGAAAGACCAAGCACTCTTGTTTGAAGAAATTCTCAACATATATAAATGAAAGAATGTATAAACAAACAAACAAACAAATGTAACTATTTTTATGTAATATACAGTAAAAAAAAACATAAAATATATGTATTTCTGCTTTTATTCATTAGATCTAATTTAGTGAAAAAAAGACAATGAATAAATACATAATATAATTAAAAAAAATAGAAAATATTTTAGGTTTATCAATGACATTCTCAGATCTGTTTTTTTTTAAACAAACAAACTATAATATAATAGAATATAATATACATTTTCAATGTAACAGCAAATAAGGAAGAAAATCTTAACATATTTCTCTCTTGGTTCTCTGGCTGTGGGCTTTGATCACACACCTCGTCTCCTGGTCTGCGCCTCAGGCAGTGCGGGTTGAACTTGTTCACGTGGAGGACGTGGATGGCGCACTTGATGCTGAGATGATGGAGCTGACTGGTGACCTTCAGGAACAGAAGGTCGTTCTGTGAGAGGACGATGATGGAAACAGTGTTAAGAAGATACAAGCTGGTACCATGTTGGCATCTTGTGAAGTCCTGTAGGTCAGTTACTGGTCTTACCACAGTGAGATACTGGAGCACCCTGCCATCCACTCTGCTCTCATAGAACTGGTCTTTATACTGGGGCAAGCCGATGTCATCCAACCAGCCTGCGAGGAACAACACGTTTACACAACTCTTCGCTTTGTCAATCAATCAATCAATCAATCAATCTATCTATCTATCTATCTATCTATCTATCTATCTATCTATCTATCTATCTATCTATCTATATTAATATTTGAATGTATATATGTTTAAACAGCACACTGACCGGATCACTGTATATGTTAGTGTTCAGGTTGAAATGTTCATATTTCATGAGCTCAGGGTCGACCGATGTACAATAAGATACAGAACAACATCAATTAGAAAAGTACGTACGTGTGACCCAGATGTGATCGAGCTCCGAGGATTTCTCCATCGCTTTGTTGTTGAAGGATCTGAGAGCCAACTGTAGTTTCTTTCTGTGTAGTGGATGTTTGATTCCCATCTCCTGTAATAATAATAATAATAATAATAATAATAATAATTTAAATTATACTTAAGCCAGAGAACAGTTACAGTATGCTTCTGTAGATTATCAGACAAATTATCATATGCTGAACCAAATAGTGGATCACTGTATTGACTGTTGTATACAGTAAGTGTATTTTAGCAAAAAAAAAAAAAAAAAAATATATATATATATATATATATATATATATATATATATATATATATATATATATATATATATATATAAACATAGTAGTATTGTTTAACCCCACATTATAGTTTAGTTATTTGCAACTTTTGTCAAGGAACTGTAAAAAGATACCTTCTCAAATTCCTGTGGCGTGGCGGAGAGGAGGGTCTGCCCACTGATCACCCACTGACGAGCCAAGCTGACGTACTGACCAAGCCCGAAGTCCTCCAACCAACCGCACACCTGCTCCGTGGTCCAGTTGGAGAACGGGACCGTCATGTCTCTGAGGAGTGTTGGAGGAAATCAATCACACACAGATCACACACACACACACACACACAGTGACAAGAACAAGGAGTTTCTTATCATTATTACATTTGTAGTAAAACCTATGCAATTTCTCTCAGGTTATATTTCTCAGTAAAGAATATATTATTAATTGCAGAATGATTACAACCTACAGTAAGTAAGTGTAAATTATTGCGAGTCACAGTTTCTTTATTACATACTGTATAAGAATTATTTGGAAAAGGAACAGAAGATCATTGACATACAGTATTAGCAGTTTTGAATGTGCCGCAACTAGTAAATAAATCATATCTGGACTCTTACCGAACGGCGCGGCCCGAGTCAGGGGTTCGAGCCAGACGTGGTCCAGCTGTGGCTCTAAATCCTCCTCTCTTAAACTCAGTGGGCTCCAGATCATCACCTGACGCCAGACTTCCCGACTGCGTCCTCCTGATTCTAAACACAAACACCAGTTGTGTTCACAACGTAAAATCATCTCCCCCTGACCCAGACATGCCTTTTACCTCAATCAATCGATATATCAATCAATTAATCAATCAATCAATCAATCAATCAATCAGTAATATTCATGCATAAAAATATCTTCATCTTAGTTAATGATGACATAATGAGGTCCTAATGTGGTGAATAAATGGCAGTTTGTTTTTTTATTTACAGAAATATATTTTTGTAAAAACAAAAATATGAATATATATATTTTTTAATTGTAAAGGAAAGAGAAAGAAAATTAAAGCACAAAAAAAGAGAACACAATTAATTAACTAACTATTAACTAACCAGTTGCCATATCAGTTTCAGCCAAATTTAGACTCACTCTCTCTTTTTTAGCATTTTGTGGAAAACATATATTTTATATACATGTTGCAAGGGTTATTATTATTATTATTATTATTATTATTATTATTGCTGTTATATTTAATTTGATTTGGTTATATAATGCTTAAAATGATTTTATTTAAATTTTTACAACTTCAAACACTTCAATAATAATAATAATAATAATAATAATAATAATAATAATAATAATAATAATAATTTATTAGTAGTAGTAGTAGGAGGAGGAGGAGGAGGAGTAATAAAACAATAAGAATAACAATAGGAATGTTTCAATAATGTTTAAATCATACTAACGGCATCTATTTATTTATTTATTTATTTATTCATTCTTTTTTTTTTTTTACATTGCCACTAATGTAGAGGGAAAAAGTATTTATCTACATTAAAATATGAGGGAGAGTCAAATTAAAATCCTAAACAGTTTAACATAAATATAATAGATTTTATAGCAATAATAACAATCCTGGAATAACGATATATACAATAATTTGATACATTTTTCACCAACAAAAAGTTTTTTGTTTCTTTTTTTTTTTTTTGACTCACACTCATATTTTGTAATATGAGTTTCATATTAACTTCTGACCCGAGTGGGTTACAGGGTTCGTTTAGAAGCAGGAACGCTGCGTCTCAGAAACACACTCACTTCCCCCAGAGTTTGCGAATGCTCTTGTTGTTCTTCATGTTTTCCTGCGAGACAGGGGAATGTTCTCCTGAATCCACACCAGACGACGGGGGTGATGGATCGCAAGCGCTCGGGTCTTCCGTTCTCTCTGTCTGTCCTGTGGGACGAGATTTATAAAGTACACCGAGTGAGCTGTGTGTAATCTCCAGCAGTGAAGGTTATTATCCTGCATCCTGAAGGTGAGTTCACACAGAAGTGAGAGGTGTGATGTCTATCAGTGAGGCTATTTCTGTTATGGAATAATTCTGAGGCTGTGCCTGTTATGGAATGTTAAATGTGGTTAGTGTGTCTTTCCAGGATTTCAAGAATAGCAAAAAAATTGCTGAAATTAAATTCTGTGAAATGTGACCGAGTCTGTGCTTTTATTAAGGAATACATTAAAGATAATAGCTGTAATGGCACGATTGCGCTCCATTAAACCTTTTAAATCACATACACATATTCCGCTGTGCCTTTAACTAAGCCTTTTGCCTTATCTAGATAAAATAAAGCATCTGTCTTTATTTTAGATCAAGTGTAAATGTCATTATTCCCATTAAATGAACCACCTGCCTAATATTGAGTAGGTCCAAAACAGCCCTGACCCATCGTGCCCTGGACTCCACTAGCCCTCAAAAGGCTTGAGTGCTATAACTGGCATCAAGGTATCAGTAGCAGATCCTTTACTTCCTGTAAGTTGTGAGGATCTGATGGATCTGAGTTTTTTTGGGAGAACATCCCACAGACGCCCGATTGGATTGAGATCTAGAATTTGGAGTCAATACCTCAAACTTGTTGTTGTGTTTCTCAAACTATTCTTGAACCATATTTGCAATGCATGTGTCTGCTGGAAGAAGCCACTATCTTTTTTTCCTTTTTCGTTAAGGTTAAAGTTATTCTTTACCTTACGCTTCACAGAGCACTGACACTGGAGGCTCCTCCCAAAGTGTCCTCAAGCTTTTAATATTTTAGTGTTTATCGTATACACGTTTATTACTATAGAAACAATAGCATTGATAAACACCTTTCAACCAATCAGATTCCAGAAAACTTCACTAACTTCACTAAAGGATATTTAATGCATAATTCAGGGCAAGATTTAATAGAAATTTTGGAAAAGTGCACACCGGGTCGTCTAAATAAAGCGGAAGAAGGAACTACACCTGATCGCCTGCGGTTTCCAGAGAGAATGCTGATCTTTGATCTGCACACTGACACATGTGCAAACATCTGGGCTGAGTTAACACTAAAAAGTAGCTGAAGCCACAGGTCCGGTTCCCCAGACGGAGAAAGAGAAGGAGTGAGGGTAAGAAACAACTCGGGCTTCACATAAAAGCCCAAACTACACAATCTGATCAAAGACAGACGTAAATCTTGGTGTGGAGCAACAAGTGGCTTCTATTAACTCAGGAAAGGAGAGAGGAGGTGATGGAGAGGAGAGGAGGGGAGGGGAGAGGGTAAAGAGGGAACAGAGGTGAAGATGGGACAATAGAAGAGAAGAGAAGTGAGAGAGGGGAGGAGATGGTTTTTCCCTTCTGCTTTCTTACTTTCGTTCTTTCTTTCTTTTTTTCCATATCAACTTATTTCAAGGTATTTGTTAGTTTTAACATAGTTTTAAAGCAAAGTTAAAGGAAAAACAGCAATAAAAATCAGTCTATCCATCTGTTTATCTATCTATCTATCTATGCTTATCTTCCTCCTTCTTTCCTTCATATATCAGTGCATTCTCTCTGCGTCTCGCCCCCTGGGGTTGCCATGACATATTAATTAAAAAGCATCATTTAGACCCTGGATAGACAACACATCACATGATCCATAGGAGTAATCTATAATAAGCTCATACTCTGGTTAACGTCTCCGTCCTGGCTGTCTTCCAGAGACCTCGGCTCCGAGCCATCGCTTTTATTACCGTCCATCAGGATGCATTTCCCATTCTCTGGTTTGGACGGAGACCCCTGTTTGTGGTAGAGAAGAGAAGATCGACAGTTATAAAGTGAAGGAGTTTATCTGATGGTACTGACATTATGCTCAGAGTCAGACGTGAATTCATCTGATAGGTGAATTGAGATTAAAAGCAAATCAGTACCTGATCTAAACCAGCAGGATCTACAGCAGTCCCGGTTAGATTCTACAGGATTGACACAAGACCGGATTTAATTAGAGTAGGAGTGAAAGAGGTAATTAGAGCTATTCACTAATTAATCAAGCAACACAATTTCAAGAATTTCAATAATCTCCATAAGATATTAAAGGTCAAGGATTCACAATATACCATAAGCTGATTCTGACAACAACATGAACAGTTCAATCAGACCAAAAAAGGAGGGATTTCACATCTCTACTGGACTCTGGACATGTAACGTTATGATAATATCAAAAATATTTAGCTTTGTTGTGTTTAACCTAATTGTAGTCCAGGGTGTGATGAACACTATGTGATACCTTTCCACACATTTCCCAATAATTGGTGTGATGTGGCCTGACATGAAGTGTCCTGAAGTACTTTATTCCTCTTATACATACCATGTCAAAATGATTTAAGAATGGCATCATAGTATTTTTTAAGAATGTGTATATGAGAATGATGTGAAGTGAAAACTTATGAATTTATACACCAATCAATCAATCAATGGATGAATAAATAAATCAATCGCATAATTAATAAATTACATAATGCATAAACCAATTGCAAATTGTATATCAATTTATCTAATTGTTTATTCTTTTATTTTTATATTTATTATTTTTTTTGGGGGGGGGAATTAATTACTGAAAAGAATTCTCAAAAGAAATTTGTACTATAAAATATAATATTTCTATTACAAAACTCTCACTTTTATTTCTTTTTCTTAATATGAATAAGGGTATTATTATTATTATTATTATTATTATTATTATTATTATTATTATTATTATGTTGGTCTGTCTTTCTATTTTATCCTATTGTTCCATTTTAGGTCACGGACAGTATTATAAGCATCTCACTGCATACTGTGTATGGTTGTGTATGTGACAAATAATTTAAAAAAAAAACTAATAATAATAATAATAATAATAATAATAATAATAATAATAATAAAAATAACAGCAAACACAGCCTGACATGTTATAACAAAACATATTTTCCTTTAAGTCTATTTTTTATTTATTTTTGTTTTATTTTTTTTTTAAACATGGGGCAACTTTGATCTTTCATATACTGTAAATAACCCCCATTTCACCTTTTCCAGTATGATTTGCTGTGAATAAAAAGACAAACCGTTTGGGTTGATTCGCTTTTCAGATCTTCTTGGCTGCTGGACAGATTTCTCGTCTGTAAACTAGACAAGAAGCAAATGATAGAGTAGATAAAAAAACAAAGTCTTACTTTAGTGAAATACTTTGGACTTTATTATTAGACTTGTAATATGATAGACAGCCATTGTGATACCTGCTTTCTGGTTCCTTCTGGTCAGTTTTTTTGCATATAAGAAGCGGAGATGATCCACCAGACAGCATCTTAAAAAGTGAGATGAATAAGCATTATTAGCGCCTGTAGCGGCGTGAACATGACGGCAGAAAATTACATAACCGTCCAGTACAGAGTTTACCTCCGAGTGAGCTTTAACGGTGAGAGCTTTCGTCTTCACTGCTGCACTTTGCTCTTCATCCTCACTGCTGACTTGTGCTGTAGATGTCTCTGTGGAGGATTATTAGTAAAAAGATGTTTTTTTTATTTATTTAATAAAAATATAAAAATCATACATTGTAGGACGGTAGGAGTTGTCGTCTTTTGACACCTACTGTATTAATACACAAAGTATTAGACAATTTACATGATGCAGAATAAGTCCGGAATTAAAGAAGTGTATCATTTTTATTTATTTTTTGTTTGTTTGTTTGTTTGTTTGTTTTCCGCTGTGCTTGTGTAGGGATCTCCTGTGTAAAGCCACTGATCTTCTTCTTCTTCTGAAGTTCTTCCTTTGTTGGCCAGGGGGATTTGTGCTTTGGGACAAAATATGAATTGTTTCCCACTTGATATCTGGTGAACAATCCTTAATATAATTCCTTCTAACTTGACCAACTCCTGAGTCCCAGATTAAGACCAGCATCTCCACAGAATGATGCGTCCACCACAATGTCTCAACATGGGTTTGGTGCTCTTTAGGTGTTGAGCTGTTTTGTTATTGGACCAAACGCACATACTGTATCTACTTTCCTTTTATACTTTCCTTCCTCATTATGCCTCATGGTTTGGGATGATTTTGGTTAGTTGATGTTTTGATTAGCTTTTGGTGTTAGTTGCATGGTGTAAGATCGCTCAGTAGGCTCACGTTGAAATAAAGCCTTGCCGTCTCTGAATTGTCTGCAGTGGCTCAGGAGAAGAGAAAGCTCCTCTATACGACGATCCTGCACAAAAAATACATAAAAAAGCAAGTAAGTAAGTAAATAAATATTACACTAAAGACAATATGACTGAGGCCATGTCCACACGTAGCCGGGTATTTTTAAAAAGACACAAAAATTTTTTTTCCTCTGCAGTTTTGGTCTTTTGTCTACATGCAGAAGCAGTTCTGGTCGTTGAAAACTGAGCTTTTGGAAAAACTCCCTCCAAAGTAAAGGTTTTCCAAAACTCCATTTCCAGTGGTGTTGTACCAGTGCTGTTTGTTGGGAAGCTTCTGATTGGCTGCCTGTTGATTAGGGACGCTCCTAACAGCACTTACACTAACAGGGTATTTTTCTGTTTTCATGTGGACAAAGATATTTTTCAAACGTAGGTTGTGTGGACAGAATTATTTAAACTAAAGAAGTAGAAAAGTCTCTATTTTTTAAATCCCTGGCTACATGTGGACATGGCCTGATATACAGTACAGCTTGTTTTTTCTTTCCACACATGTAGCTAGCCTTTGTATTATACTGTATTTCTAGTACTTTACATCGAAAGAAAAAAAATTGTGCTTTGGACACAAGAAAATGTTCCCATGTCAAAATGAACTTAAAGACAAATCCACATACAGTAGAAGCAGTGATTTGTCCAAATAACCCATAAAGAACCATCAAAGAACCCATATTTTCTGAGAGTATGGATCGTGTTAAGGGAATCTGAAGCACCCTGTGTTTTTCTCTCACCACTTTCCCAAGCAGTGGAACCTATCCGAGCACTTTATGAGGATTATGCAATCCTCTAGATTATCTGAAAATAATCTTCCTGCCCCTGCTCGCTCAGACCGTGGTACACGGCGGCACAGTGAAATGCAACATGGGCTAAATTGCAGAGTTGAGATTTTGGCAGTGACTTCAGAAAGCTGGGTGTGTTTTTGAAGCGATGCCCTAGAGCAGACTCTGCCACATCTCGCTTACTGCAAACACATGACGGGTCTTGGCACAGACCCGCACCTTTAAGTGTGGACTGAAGGAAACGGTTTTAGCCGGCGTTCTGTAAATATCTCATGCTGGCTGAGTCTACAGACGAGAACAGGAGGTCCTGTGTCTGCTTAAAGTGGTGTTCCTTTACTCTTCCACATGTTAGGATGAGGTGGTGTGAGGGAGTAGAAGCTAATTTAAACTTGAAATGTGAATCTGATGTGAAGACTTGGAGTATTCATTATTTTTTTTTAATGGTTAATGGTTCTTACTTTCTAAACAGGTCTCTTGGATCCCGTCATGAAAGTGGAACCATCTGTTGTGGAGTTTTAAATATGCTAGGTGGAACTGTTAATAGTTCTATTGTTAACCAGACGACTGAGTGCTTCCATATGAAAAAGAAGCTCCAAGACGACCTCATGGAGCAGTAAAGGAGTAAAACCAGGAAAAAGTCAAAACCAACCTAACCAATGGTTTATTAACAGCCATTTTTATTTCTTTACAACCAAAAGCCAGGTCAGTTTAGCTGATCTTTCTTGACAGGTGACAATGTCTAAGGTCTGGCTGAAAAAAAAAAGTATAACCCAGTGGTTTTTTAAGTTGGATTGGATAATTAAAGACACCAAGCTTCCAAAAAGTAGCAATAAATTAGCAGTTTCACTGTACACTGATTCAGTTTAAAGATATACTCTAATAAAACTGGGTTCTTCAATGAAAATTATGGGTCCTTAACGTCAAAGTAGTTCTGCATAGAGAAATTTGTAATAGTGAAACACTTAAATCTGAGCATAAAATGTGCCACATGACCATGTACAGTACAGTACAGTACAGAAGGACCCTGGTTTTAGAATCTAAGAAAGCTGGTTTGACATTCTTTAACTTTCCTCCATGAATGGAAAAACTATCTGGACCATTATACATTTCTAACAATTCATGATTTTGTTTGTTTGTTTGTTTGTTACAATTACAAACAAACAAACAAACAAAATCATGAATTGTTAGAAATGTATAATGGTCCAGATTGTATAATGGTTTTTCTTTTACCTTTTCATCATTGGCTGCAATTAATAATTCCATCCCAGCTTTTAATTTTAGAAGCTCTTGATCTGCAGTGGATGAAGGAAACAGACATGTTTATTACATTCTACATTAATAGACTCATGCAGCATGAACGGGAAAACATGATGAATTTATTTTAAATTTTTTTACTGCATTTCATTAGAAACATGCGTCTTGTTTTCAGGAGATACTCATTGTTTTAACATGCAAATGAGCAGCGCAGGAAAAGCAAAGTGATGCTGTGACAAGTTTGGATTGACTTTCGGGACCCTGGGGTATTTTTCCTCTTTTTTGCCCCCACATTCCTCTCCTTATTGCCATGGTAAATAATTAATCCATGATGTTTCTCCTTACTTACTGCTGTCTATTTATGTATTTATATCATTTGTGTTTTCTTGTGTTGTGTTTGAGGAAGTCTAGCCGTTACAAATGCTGCATGTGCCAAAGTTTGATCCTGATAGAGATGATACACATGAGAATTTAAATGTAACTGCACTCATGAGCCATTGAAATAAATATAATTGTATTGCTTACACCAGTTCAGTAGGTAGTCTGAGGTACAGGAATGTGCGGGGGTGTTCTGCAAATCTGATCATGTCTGGTGTCGAAGGAATTCTGGTCAGTTTATCCATTTCCACAGATTAATTCTTCTCAGTGCAGAAGAAATTGTGACCGAGCCTGTCTGATCTCTGAAGGAATCCTGACACATCCTGCATGGACACATGGGAACTCTGACCAACCCTTGTCCCCTTGCAAATGGCTTCTAACCAGTCTTGTCTGATCTTAAACACAAAATCTGACCCACCTCGCCAAAAGAAATTCTTCCAGGTTTTGCCATAATATTAAAGTAATTCTGACCAATCCATTCCAAAGGAATTCTGGACAATTCTGTCTGACCTTAAATAAATTTTGACCAAAATTTTCCAACTTTCAAAGGAATTCTGACCAAATCCTGCCTGATCTCAAATAAATTTTCACTAATCATGCCAAACCGTGAAGGAATTTTGATTTGTCTCTTCCCCTTTTAAAGGAATTTTGACCTGTCCACTCCAAAGGAATTCTACCCAATTATTAGTCATCATTAGTCAGATTCCTGTCTGACCTCAAAGAAATATTGATCAATACTGTGTAATCTTGAATGAATTTTGACCAGTCCTGTCCCCTTCCAATGGAATCATGAGAAATATTCCCTGCTTTCTGAGGAATTGTGACCAATCCTGTCTGATATAAAAAAAAATCTTACCAATCCTACCAAATTTCATAAGAGTTCTGATAAATGCTGCCACAATCTTAAAGGAATTCTGACCAATTCTGCCACTTTTAATAGAATTTAGAACAATTAAACACATTTTCACCAACCCTTTTACCACTCGAAGAATTCTAATCAAGTCTCTTTGCTCTCCAAATGAATTCTGACCAATCCTATCCAGTCCAAACGCCATTCTTCACCAACATTGCCTGCTACAAAACAGTTTCGATCCACTTCTGCTATATAATTCCTAATACATTAGTTTGAGACAGTGGGATACAGTGTAAGCAGAGGGAGTAAAAATAATTAGTTCCTAATCTTAGACCTCCAGTGACAGATTTTTCATTATGGTATTATTTCTGGTAGGCTTATGAGAAGGAATGTATTTGCTAAAACACGCGCCTTCTAATTTTAATGTATGAATGCATCATGTACTGTATAAAAAGAAAGAGCAGAATCAGTGGAAAGAAGCATCTGCATGTGTGTGACAGTAATCAGATATACTAAACAGCTTACGTTTGGTGTTGAGCCTTCTCCTGTATAACTCCTCTAATGGTGAGAGCAGGATGAAAAGGATACAGAACTGATGTTAGACACCACACACAACATTACTGTAGACACCATGCAAACACGTGTTATATACACGCAAACATTAAACACACACTGCTTGCATTGTAATCCTGAATTAAATGCCACGTTTTCATGCTTTACACATTATTATTATAATTAAGTGCGGAAGTCCAGGATTCGTTTAAGGCTACATGACACCTGAATATAAAGTCCACCTTCTTGTCAATTGACCTTCATATATATTTACGAGCACTAATTCCAACAGGAGTATGCTTTACAACATCAGGTAAAGAATACTCTAGTTTCTACAACTACTACAATTCCTTAACCACAGTAATGTTTGTAGATAATAGTAATGTTTGGTTCAGGTAGATTTCCTACTTCTTGGTTCATCAGTACTAACCAATAAACCAGTTTAAAAGCCTCTATTCTGTAACGATCAATCAGAAAGAAATGAAGCAATGTAGACTAACCTCTCTCTGAATTGTCAACGGACACAGGGGATCTGGATACGAGCTGGGCCTGAAGGTTCTCGATCTCTGCATCCTTACACTGCAGGAGGTGCTGAAGGCCGGAGATTTCTGCCTGGAAATTAGATTTTTATTCACATCATCCTGTATGTCTACAAAACTACTGAAATGAATAAAAATGTGATAAAGGATCATTCTCTGTGAAACACCAATCATGTCAAAAGGTTAAACTGAAGTTGTTTAATTGGCAAAGATCAAAGTTAAATCAGCGTTTCCCAAACTGGTCTTTGGTAAGCCAGGTGTCATCGCATCTCCTGATCATTTGACTGATGGATTTATGTATTTACAGCTCAGTTGTGCAAAGATACATTGGAAGATATAAAGGGACTTCAGTTCTGACAAAATAGTCATTCATTCATTCATCTTCTATACCGCTTTATCCTGTATTTAGGGTCGCGGGGACCTGGAGCCTATCCCAGGAGACTCAGGGCACGAGGCAGGGTACACCCTGGACAGCGTGCCAATCCATCACAGAGCACACACACACACATTCACACACTATGGTCAATTTGGGAACGCCAATTAGCCTAATCTGCACGTCTTTGGACTGTGGGAGGAAACCGGAGTACCCGGAGGAAACCCACCAAGCACGGGGAGAACATGCAAACTCCATGCACACAGAGACGGGAATCGAGCCTGGCCGGGAATCGAACCCGGACCCTGGAGGTGCAAGGTGACAGTGCTAACCACTACACCACCGTGCCGCCCTGACAAAATATTGACAATGTGAAATTTGCCACATATTTTCTTCTTTGAAAACTCTGCAACCAGTTCATCATGGCACATTAGGTTATTTTTAAACCACAAGAACAAATAAAATAGAAAAGATTTATAAGAAACAGCCTAGTCTGGGAGCTTGGGGGATGTTTTATCCAACACACATACTGTATTAGTGCCTGAACATTGTTTTTGACTGTTCCAGTGACTGATATTTTCCACTCCAGAGTCCAGGGATGAACTTCCACCACTCTGATGTTTGGCATTACTGTACATTCTGACCTTAGGCATAAGTGCAGTTTCTTATCCATGGAAAGCT
Source organism: Channallabes apus (assembly GCA_030522415.1). Classification (NCBI taxonomy): domain Eukaryota; kingdom Metazoa; phylum Chordata; class Actinopteri; order Siluriformes; family Clariidae; genus Channallabes; species Channallabes apus. Next base: position 18,824,714 of record CM060131.1, read on the forward strand.
TTCTGATTTAGCTCCAGACGGACAGATTGTCTCGTGTCCAGAGGCAGTTTGGAATCCAGTATTGATTGCTCCAAAAGATGGCTAGTGGTGTCCACATGTTTTCATTCGTGCAACAGCTGACCTGTTGTTGCTTTTGCACATTTCTGAGTCCAATGAACGGCACGGTGTACCACAGCAGCTGAAGCAGCTAAGAAATGAAACGAGCAGAGTGCTGCAGAGCATCCAATTCCACTGCTGAGATGTTTTTTTCTTTAGAAATGACATTAATTATATGTATAAGTAGACAAAGATGGAACGTCCCAAGACTTGTGTAGAAGCTGGTTAGGTGGAGGAAGTGAGCATTAAAAGCAGAGAAATGGAGAAGAAAGGATGAGTATGGAACTGAAGTGGTGAAGTGAGTAGAAAGGAAAGGAAGTGAAGTTCTGACACAGTAGGGCCAGGGGTAGCTCAGTGGTTAAGGCATTGGACTACGGTTCGGAAGATCCCAGGCTCAAAGCCCACAACCACCAAGTTGCCACTGTTGGGACCTTGAGCAAGGCCCTTAACCCTCAACTGCTCAGATGTATAATGAGATAAAAATGTAAGTCGCTCTGGATAAGAGTGTCTGCCAAATGCCTAAATGTAACTGTAGAAGAGCTAGAAAATGAAGTAGCGCAGGAGGCACTGAGCCGTTAGAAGCCAAGGAGCAAGAAAAGTAAGGACCTGGAAAATCAAGGGAATGTAGGACTAGAAGTTTGGGTGAAGATGGAGGGATAGAAGGGGATAAAAGAAAGAAAGGAAAAGGGATGAAGAAGTGAAAAGAAATCGAGATGTATAGGAGAGGAGGCAGAGTTGGAAGCACAGGGTAGGTGAAGGAACAATGAGGATGTGAAAGTGGGTAGGGAAGAGAAAGAGCAAGTGAGGGCATGAAAGGTGATGGGACAAGGAGAAAGAAAGAGTGTGGGTGATGTGGTGGAGATAATGGGAGATAATGGGAGACGGAGGCAAGAAATTGTGAATGAGCCAGAAGAGGAGGCAGGAGCGGGTGGCACTGAGCAAGTGGGAGAGTTTAGAGTAGTAAAGGTACATTAGGAGGAATAAAGAAAATGAGATGATGTGGAAGATTAGCTGAATTGAATAACATTGAATATCGATTATGTGTCCATAAAGTAGTGACAGGATCATGGACACCCAAGGCTTATCTATACACGGACGCAATGCCAGTCTGTACAGTAGCTTAAAGTACTGAAAAAGGTTCATGCTGAAGTTTGGAGGCCGGATCGATGTACTGATGTACTGTATGTTTTTTCTCAAAACCTACTTGGTAAAAGTTACCAAACACTTATATTTTATATATTATTAGGCATTAAAAAAGTGACAGGCCTTTTTTTTTCTCCACACGTTTATAATGAGGTCAATCGAACGTCAATTGTTAGGACTTGAACAGAAGTGAGAGTAAGTAAAGATGTAGAACAATGAGGTGGAGAGGCTTCATAGGAAGTGTGTGCTGAAAAGAGGAAGTGAGTGTGAAACTAAATCAGACCAAAGGGATGTTCAGTATTTGGTGATGTGCATTTCTGTAGCAGGACCTTTGTAGCCTTGAGTTTTCTCTCGTACTGCGACTTTTCATCCTCAAGTTCTTCGACTTTGTTTTTGAGCAACCTCAGTTCCTGGAGCAAGCTCTGTGCAGAAAAAAAAAAAGGATTAAAACAAAGAATAAAATTGTACAGAAAAAGTACAGAGTTACATTGATTCCATGCTGAAGTGATTGTTTAGAAGATTTTAGATAACACAAAAACAAACAAACAAAAATACGAATTGTTACATCTTTTATATAATTGTGTTCATACAATTTGCACATTTTAGTAATTAATTAATTATCTAAAGTATTGCTATAGATGATGTTACTTTATAATGTCTTTATATCCTTATATACAGTATGAATGAATACACTTAATTTAGTATATACTGTATTTTAATGGGCAGTGGTGGCTTAATTGGTTTAGTCCAGTGGTTCTCAAACTGTGGGGCGCGCCCCATTAGTGGGGAATACAGATATGACAGGTGGGGCGCAATGAACCGGAGGAAAAACAGGAAAGTACCTATTCTAATTCATGCTTTTCTTTATTGATAATGAAGAGCGTACGCTCAAAACTAAACAATCACACACAAATAAATGGATCATTAATACATGTAAATTTAAAATAACATCAGTTGTGGGCCGGGAGAAAAAGTGGAACCATAGTGGAACAATAATGGTTTAACTTCGGGCCAACTTGCTGCTCGAATCACAAACTTGCGCGACCCACTGGTCAGCGCTGCGCGACCCTGACAGAAATAAACCGCGCCGACCATCAAAATACATTTTACCCCGCTGGGATGCGCACGTACAATCCAGTCATGGCAAGGCGGAAACAATATTAAACAGTCCTGACATTTTTAAATAAATTGTTTTTAAATAAAACACAGTGGGTCGTGCAGGTTTGTGATTCGAGCGGTGCTGCGCGATCCACCGGGCTGAGCAAATAAACCAGATCATCACTGCGCTATCCGGATAGTCGCGCTGCGCTGTATTTACGCAGATATTTGGTTCAATCGGGTGCCGCGGTTTCGTCCCACTTTTGATGTGTTTGGCTTCACATACACTTCGACAATGGAAGAAGACGCTGCAGCAGCAGTGAGTTTACTTACATGTGACAAAACCAAGAACGAGGAGATTGTAAAGAAAAAAGCTGCATCGTCTGTGTTGTGGAATTGGTTTGGGTATAAGAAAAGTGATACGAATGAGATGAACGTGATTTGTAAGGTACACAAGTGCACTGTTTTAACAAGTGATGGAAACACGTCAAACCTTTTCTATTATCTGAAATACAAATCGAATATGGCCAAAGTAAAAAAATGCGGCAAACCTCAGCAATTCACAGTTTAAATAAAATTACATTAAAAAATTACATTATGTAAAACAGTTTCTTTGTGTTTGAATTTTTATTTATGTATTTTCAGATTACAAATCGTTATTGAGGTAGAAAATTGCTTCTACCGTGATAGAAGATTTTGGTTATATCACCCACCCCTAATGAAGCCTATCTTGAGCTTGGGTTCATGGTGGTGATGGTGGGGGCAGAAGAGAGACCCGTGTGTGTTTTGTGTCTTAAACTGCTGGCAGCAGACCGCATGAGACCCAACAAACTAGGAAGACACTTAGAGACAACACACTCCAGTCACGTTAATAAACCACTGGACGTCTTTGAAAGAAAGCTGGCAGAATACAGACAGCAGGAGAATCACATGGTAACATCTGAATCAGTGGACAGCAAAGCACAAATGGCTTCATTCAAAGTTGCATACAGAATTGGCCAGTGCAAAAAAACTACAAACGATTGCTGAGCAGCTAATAAACATGGGGTCAATTATGCAAAGATAAGTGACAGTGTAAGCCTTTTATAACAATTGCACGTGTATTTTATCTTTTTTTAACTTGGTGGTGTTTGATCGTATTGGTTTAGGAACTGATATTTCAATAAAGAGTAAATTTGGCCGATTTCGTTATTATTTTGTTGACAAGTGGGGCTTGAAAATTCGCTCACCCCCTTAAGTGGGGAATGACAGAAAAAGTTTGAGAACCACTGGTTTAGTCTCTGAGTTACTTAATCAGTTGCCAGTGTTGAGCTTCCTAACTGGGATAAGCAAAAAAATATATAAAATTATAAAATGTATATAAAAATATATATAATTATAATAATTTCACTGTGTTGTAAGGTACATGTCACAAATAATTTAATAATTATTATTAGAATAAATGCATAAATAATTGTTTAAAAAATAGTCTTATTTACCAATTTTTACTTTTTTGAAATACATAAAAATAATAAATAAATAAATGTCTGTTCATACTTCACAACACTTTTCAAATCCTAAATAGTTTGTTCAATAATCTTCTCGTAAGATAAAAAAAATATTAAAAGGTCTAATTCTATATTTTGTGTATAAATTAGAGCTAAATTTAAGTGTTTTTGTTTGTTTGTTTGCCTGCTTGTTTGATTGTTTGTTTTTTAATCAGTCACACATTCTAAAAAACCATTTAGCTATAAAATTAAAAATACTTCCATGCATGTAGTGTGTTAGCTGGATTTCCTGAGACCCAAACATGAGCACAAACGTAAAACCCACATTGCATCAAGCACGAATCACTAAGCACACCGTTAAAACTCTCCAAACATTAAGTAATCACGTAGCAAAGGGCAGGTTTGCAGACAGGTTTCAGGCCAAAGTCGATCTGGCACAACTCAAGCTTTCCAAATCACTCAGGTGCATTCAGTGCCTACACTTTCTGTCCCACAGTGACCGAGCTCCTCAGCACCTAAATCTCCAGAGCTCAGCTCCTCCACACTCATTTCTTCTGCCCCGGCTGATTCACTCATTAAAGCGTCGGTATCGGCGTTTCCATCCTCCTGGATCTCTGCGGCTTTTTTCTCCTGGATCTTACAAGAGAGCTCTTGCTGAATCCTGCACATCTGCTCCTGGAGCTCGCTAATCAGATTCACTACGCTCTGACGGAGGAGAAGGACCGGATAGAAAAGCAAGTGTAATCGTAATGCTAAAAGCAAAACAGGCAGAAATTAAACTCGGAACACATGTGCAAGTACAAAACACAGTATTGTGAAGTGGTTTACGAGAGGCACCTTTTAAACTTTTCCACAATTTGTAGTGGGAACTGAATTCGAGCTAACTGAGATCTTATAAAGTAAATATACACAGTCAGCCATAGCATTAACACCATATAACAGTAACAGAATCAAATTGATTATCAGTTATATACCAGTAAACTGGTAACAGGATCATGGGCACCCTAGTCTCCTCACCCATGCCAATGCTGCACAAATTACAGAAAAATGTAAGTTCTGGCCACGATAGGAAAATATCGGAACACCCAGTGCACCTCAGGACACGATGAGCCGAGACTCCAAACTCCCAGACCCCAATCCACTCCAGTACTCATGGGATGCATTGGACAAACAAGCCCGATTCACAAAGTTCTGGTGCAAGACACCACAAAACACCTCCAGCAATCATGTGGAGTCATGCCCCAAAGGGGTCAGAGCTGCCCTGAGGGAAAGGTGTGAAGGTGGTGCAATGGTGCTTCACAACTCCTTATGCGATCCTAGGGTTAGTCTGAATGGAAGACATCTTGTGTCTGAACGTATTCATTCCATAAAACATTGACCCTAGAGATCACTTTCAACCCAGGACAAATCTGAAAACCCATAGAGTAACATTTATGGATAAGAAAATATAGAGAAAATGACATGATACTGACTGTAGACACATAGTGGGCACAAAATCGTGACAGTCTAGGAGATATATATATATTTTTTTTTTAAATAAAGTTGTTTTGCCAGTTTCCCCCCTTTTTTATTGTGTTTAGGAGGAAAATGTGTCTTGAACAGGGAAAAAAAGATCATTTAATAGACTGTAATGTTGAAATTATGGCTAATCGAATGGTATCCATCTCTCTCTCTCTCTCTCTCTCTCTCTCCTGCCAGTTAAAGGACAAAGTGAAAGTGAGAAGAAAGAATCTCCTGCACAAAAAAAATAATTCTGCAGTTATTTTTTTTTCTCTTAAATTATCTTTTATCCACGACTGGTTGAGTGAATTGTTTTTATCAGAGTGTGCACTGCCTGTGCATGTGGGATTTTATCAGTTTGACCTGCCAACCCTGAATTATATTAGATATCGCGTGCTTTACTGCAGAATCTCATGAGAATGGGAAACACTGCTCACATAACATGGCTTTATTGCTCACAGCTGTAGTAATGAAGCGGTGAAGAACTGGTGGGTAAAAGTCGGGTATGCCTTAATGTCCGAAATACATCATTTCACAAATTGATGGATCCAGAAATTCTTCATACCCCATGCCTGGAAATGGTTTGCATGATCTCCTTGTGAGTTTCTCATGGGTTGTCGGGTTTTCTTCCACTTCCTAAAGAAGCATCTTGGTAGGAATATTACCCGTGCTAAATTTCCCCAAAGAGTAAAAGTGCTTTTAGATTTGGAATAGAATTCTGAAACCTTGTGCACAGTGTTCACAGGATAGACGCCCGATCTACTTGGACCCTAATCAGGACAAAGTGCTTACTAAAGAAAACGAATGAATAACAAAGAAAAAATTGGTGTGCAATTAAAATGTCACATGATCGCAGCATACAGTAAGTAGTATAAAGTAAATAGACAAGAGAGGGAATGAGATATACTGTATAAACTATATAAAATCTCTAATTTTGGAATGGAAATGGAAAGAATGGTAGATTAGTGTGTACCTAAAGGAGACCATCCATGAAAAGTCAGAGACCAGGTAAAGTGGGGGTTAGTCGGTGAAACAACCAAGACAACAGATGCTTTGTGTACCGTAAGCAGATCTGGCTTTCTTACTTTGCTAAATACAACAGGCTTGAACTTTTCAGGATCGTTTCATTCTGTGGTAGATTTATTAAGCCAAGAACAGGGAAAATATCACACAGCGGGAGTAAAGGTACCGGCATTGGAACGTCCTTGCAAAACGTGTCCTCCAGCCAAAACAAACAGGTCACTGAACTGATTTCTGCAAGGTAAGGACTCCCATATAGGGCACTTTGTTTAGTGTCGGTACTCAGGATGTAAAAGGAAATGAGCCTGAAATGTAAAATTGACACGTGAACCATGATAATCGAAAACAGAGTATAAAGTAATAGAGTTTAGCATTCGAACTAGCGTAAACAACGGTTAAGCAATGACTGGTATGTAAGGGGAGGAAGTATCATGTGATTCAGTGGCAGAAAAACATAGCAGATGAGATGGCTGACATATGATTGCTATCTATAGAGTGCAGCAGAGGGCCGGGGTGGGAGGGTCGCTGCTCACGAGTGAAGCCTGGCATGTCAGGGGAATGTTGTGATCCAGATTAGAGCAGTTGTCTGAGGAGTGAGACAGCTTGTGTTCCTGTGTGCAGTGTTTCAATTCAGGATAAAACCGTTTGCTTGTAACATATCTGTAATTAACAAGCCCTCTCTTGAACGTGTCACTTTCAGTAAAAAAAAATCTTACATATTAACATGTAACACATTTGTAAATACAGTAAAACACACAATAAATGCAGTATATTAGTTCTCATGCTTGAGGTGTTAGACATGTAGAGTATCTACAGGTATTGTACTGTACAGTACATGTCTAACACCTCAAACATGCGGACTAAATTATAATATATTCATTCATTCATTCATTCATTCATTTTCTATAACACTTTATCCTGTACAGGGTCGCAGAAGACCTGGAGTCCATCCCAGGGGACTCAGGACACTCAGGACGCGGTGGGAATCAATCGCAGGACAAAAGCATGTACACGCTCTTTACAGACAATTTGGGAATGGCAATTAGTCTAATCAGCATGTCTTTAGACTGTGGAAACCAGAGAACCTGGAGGAAACCTGTACATGGGCACGGGGAGAACATGCAAACTTCACGCACGCAGACCCGAGGCAGACATCCATCCTTGTAATACAGTATATATATATATATATATATATATATATATATATATATATATATATATATATATATATATATATATATATATATAAAATGTCTTATTAATATTAAGAGATGACAAAAAAAAAAGACTAGTGATCTAACAAATGTTTATAATTTAAAACTATTAAAAAGTAACTGTTCATAAATTGATAAAACCATGATATTCTTAAATACTTTAAATAAAAAAAATCAATTGTTGTTAAATTGAAGATGAATTATTAAAGATGAATTGATTTGTGCTGTTATTTTGAAATGAATCAACATTAGAGTGGAAATGTAATCACCACCTGCTTCATTACATCATCCTGCCATTGATTGTTTTCCTAAAACAGCGCAAAGTATAGAGTGTCATGTACAAACTGGATTCTAAAAAAGTTGGGACACTAAACAAACTGTGAATAAAAACTGAATGCAATGATGTGGAGATGGCAAATGTCAATATTTTATTCAGAATAGAACATAAATCATGGAACAAAAGTTTAAACTGAGAAAATATATCATTTTAAGGGAAAAATATGGTGAATCAAAATGTCATGGTGTCAACAAATCCCAAAAAAGTTGGGACAAGGCCATTTTCACCACTGTGTGGCATCTCCCCTCCTTCTTACAACACTCAACAGACGTCTGGGGACCGAGGAGACCAGTTTCTCAAGTTTAGAAATAGGAATGCTCTCCCATTCTTCTCCCATTCTTTGTCGCACCTTCCTCTTTATGATGCGCCAAATGTTCTCTATAGGGGAAAGATCTGGACTGCAGACTGGCCATTTCAGTACCCGGATCCTTCTCCTACGCAGCCATGATGTTGTGATTGATGCAGAATGTGGTCTGGCATTATCTTGTTGAAAAATGCAGGGTCTTCCCTGAAAGAGATGACTAGATGTTGTTCTAGAACCTGAATATATTTTTCTGCATTGATGGTGCCTTTCCAGACATGCAAGCTGCCCATGCCACACGCACTCATGCAACCCCATACCATCAGAGATCCAGGCTTCTGAACTGAGCGTTGATAACAACTTGGGTTGTCCTTGTCCTCTTTGGTCCGGATGACATGGCATCCCACATTTCCAACAAGAACTTCGAATCGTGACTCGTCTGACCACAGAACAGTCTTCCATTTTGCCACACTCCATTTTAAATGATGCCTGGCCCAATGAAAACGCCTGTGCTTGTGGATCTTGCTTAGAAATGGCTTCTTCTTTGCACTGTAGAGTTTCAGCTGGCAACGGCGGATGGCACGGTGGATTGTGTTCACTGACGATGGTTTCTGGAAGTATTCCTGAGCCCATTCTGTGATTTCCTTTACAGTAGCATTCCTGTTTGTGGTGCAGTGTCGTTTAAGGGCCCGGAGATCACGGGCATCCAGTATGGTTTTACGCCCTTGACCCTTACACACAGAGATTGTTCCAGATTCTCTGAATCTTCGGATGATATTATGCACAGTTGATGATGATAACTGCAAAGTCTTTGCAATTTTTCGCTGGGTAACACCTTTCTGATATTGCTCCACTATCTTTCTGCACAACATTGTGGGAATTGGTGATCCTCTACCCATCTTGGCTTCTGAGAGACACTGCCACTCTGAGAAGCTCTTTTTATACCCAATCATGTTGCCAATTAACCTAATTACTGTTAATTGGTCTTCCAGCTCTTCGTTATGCTCAAATTGACTTTTTCCAGCCTCTTATTGCTACTTGTCCCAACTTTTTTGGGATTTGTTGACACCGTGAAATTTGGAATCAACATATTTTTCCTTTAAAATGATAAATTTTCTCGGATTAAACTTTTGATCTGTCATCTATGTTCTATTCTGAATAAAATATTGACATTTGCCATCTCCACATCATTGCATTCAGTTTTTATTCACAATTTGTTTAGTGTCCCAACTTTTTTGGAATCCGGTTTGTATGTTAAAATCATTACATTGGGGCATTTGCATTATAAACACTATATAGCATGTGTATAATGTGATATAAATACTTGCTTGAATAAAAACTAAGAAAAAAATCTATAGCTTTACTTTTATTAATATTTTCAGGGTATTATATTTAATTAAATAAATGTGCAGTTTGTAGAACATGTCATGACCTAATAGCTTACTAGCTTCTTTGCTAATCCTACACAGTGTTGATTTAACACTTTGGGTCGTCATGTACGTAAGTGCAGCTGGACCAACAAATATACGCCGGGTGTTAATTCAACACTAAGACTTTTGCTGTGTAAATTAACTTGAATTTGTCAGAGATTAACAGGAAATTAGAAATTAGCGTTACTTCATGATGTAATACTTGCATGTTGCTATAACACCTCAGCATGGGTGTAACACTAATTTGTTCATCTGGTCCCTTGAGACAACATATTTACACACAAACACACACTTCTGCACCCTTATCCACAAAGACAAGGAATATTTAACATTAAGAAATTCTAACTCTCCTGGCTAACCCTGTAATTACATCGGACGCAGAACCCTTCGTTAAGGCTTATTACAGCCTTACAGCAATACTGTAATTAGTGCAAGAAAAGCCGCAAATTAGTTGTTACAAATATATTGTTGCACACACACACACACACACGCATCCTCTAACAGGCACACTGTAAATACGTGTTTAATGTTTGGCAAATATAAAACACTGAATAATAATAAGAAGAGGAAAATACAGTTGCAAGCAATGATGAACGGGCCCAAGCACCTTGCACCCCCACCCCCCCACCACCACAGCACCTGCATTACATTATCAATACTGTTATGACATAATTTTAGAATAGGTGGAAAATCCCTCCACAATTTTGCAGATCACATAGGCCCGGTTTGTTGGCAATCGATGAAATCTCCTAGTAGGTTGTTGGTCTTTCGGCTGCTCCCGACAAGGGGTCGCCATAGCGGAGTATCCAGTTCGCACTACAACTTTGCACAGTTTTTACGCCGGATGCCCTTCCTGACGCAACCCTCCCATTTTATCCGGGCTAGGGACCGGCACTGCATCCAGTGGCTGGGGTTTGGGCAACTGGCTGGGTATCGAACCCGGGCCGTCCGCATGGCAGGCGAAACACCTACCACTGAAGGAATATATCAGAATCGTTTGACTCTCAGGCATCTCAAAGACAGCAGATTCTAACCTGTCTGCCAATTTTTATGAGCTTTTGAGCATGTTAAGACCCTTAAAAAGTCCTGAATGGTGGAAAAAAATAATCCTTTGAAAAACAAGAGGGTCCTGCACACACCCTGACAACATAAGGCTGATGTCATAGGCACTTGGGCCCTAAATACAAACAGTGATGTTTACAGTATTACTGCCACATCATTGTACTATTCCATGACAGGATGTGAACCCAAACCCATGTGGTTATGGGAAGAAAAACACCTGACATGTAAATGCAGCTCCTAAACATATTGTATTCATACCGGCGTTGAATTCTCAAATCTGATTGGTCAGAAGGTGTAACAGCAGCTTTGACTGTAGCGTAGCTGCAAATCACAGGTTTATATTAATCCTAAGGTTATCATGTACTGTATACAAATAAACACTTTTTATTCAGAAGGAGTCTCCAGTGTCAGCACATTATTAGAGTCCCATGTAAAGCGGTAATTTTAAGTTTGCTGACATTTTCAGAACAGAGGACAGTGGCTTTTGGGGTTTTTTTTTTATGGGAAGAGAAAGAGGGGTAAAAAAAGGAAGCTGGAGAGGGAACAATAACGATAGATGACACGATTGCAAAACATGAAATGGAACTACTGTATACACGCATGAAAAAGAAAGTCTGCTTAGATTTAATTAAATAAATAAATTAAGTAATTAATTAATTAATTAATTATAAAGTAATTCAGACCATGGCAGTAGTAAAGGTAGAGAGAAAGAGAAAACAAACACTTGACTTCGCACCACACAATCCTGATATACAGTAAGTTGTACAAGTTTCTACTCCGTTATAAAGACACGATCCTGTCCGCGCCTGTGTGGTTCATTCCAGCGTCCAGAGCAGTACAATACCTCAGCCTTGTGTTGTCTCTCGGCACTGTGATTCTGCCTCTCCTCCATGCTCACCAGCTTCAGGTTCAGATAGGAAACCTCATCCCGCCGATCTAGTTTCTGCGACTCGAGCGCAGTCCTTCTCAGTAGCTCCTAGACAATCCCACATAAACACACACACACACACACACAATCCCTGATGTGAAACCTTTAACACGACGTGTCTTCAAACAACACCCCCGAACTCTGGTGAGCTTCTGCTTGACATTGGCTAAATATACACAGACTATGAACGCTATATTTACTTCCCCTCTCTCGCCGACTGTATGACACAGGAGAGAGAGAGAGAGAGAGAGAGAGAGAGAGAGAGAGAGAGAGAGCAAGCAAGGAAAGTGTCTCAAGATCAGTAAAGAACTGGAGATTTAATCCAAGCTCACGGAAGAAACACACACCCAGGACTGGTGACAAAAACAACATTTTGGACTTCAACCGGTCTGTTTAAAAGCAGACGCTGACTTCACCGACTGGCCAGAAGGTGATTTTAACAGGACGTCCATCTGTCATGCGCTGTCCCGCATCGGGAAGCTCACTTTTGAGCAAGTCTCGTGCCATTTCGAGACTGCACATGGAAAATATTAAGCTGTGCCACTGGGAGCGGATTGACTTTGGAGGCCAAAACCTCATCATGACCGCATCTCTAAAATCCTTCCCATCAGTCAAGTCAAAGCTGTAGATTCAATCAGGAGCAGTGGTTAAAAAAAAAGGACACAAATAGCACAGATGTGTGCAATTAAATCTTTCAGAAAATGAGGAGGGAATTCTCATTAAAGCAATTTGGAAATCAAACTTCACCAAGATGTTAGGAGTGATAGAATGTGCTTTAGATAAATAGATAAATAAATAAATAAATAAATGAATAAGCTTAAATGGTCATTACAGGAAAAGTAAAGGTTATTTATTTATTTATTTATATATTAATAAATATTTTTATTAATATATAGTTTATTATATATATATATATATATTTTTTTTACATTTTTTATTTTACTATTTATTAAAAAATAATAAATACTTTTACTTTATTAAAAAAAATTTTCACAAAATTATTTTCAGTTTGACAACTTTACAAATAGGCATCTACTTTTTTGTATTATTATTGCTGTTGATTATTATTATTATTATTATTATTATTGTTGTTGTTGTTGTTGTTTTGTTGTTGTTGTTGTTGTTGTTTACTTGTTTGTATACATGGTGACTCAAGACAGGATCCATATGAATTTCTACTTGTATGAAATTATATTTTTTTATGTTTAGATTGATTAGATTAGATTAGATTAGATTAGATTCAACTTTATCATCACTGTGAAAAGTCCAAAGCCAATAAAATGCACCCAGGATTGTCCTTTTTACAATAAATTATAAATGAATATATATTTCACTGTCTATTGGGTGATACTGTACTGTATGTACTGTAATTGTACTGTACAGGGAACTGTACTGAATGTGTTATGTAATGGAGGTGTAGTATTATAAATAGAATACATGTCATATGTATTTATGTATCCCTGTTCAGACACGGTGCTGTGGTGAAGTATTGTCGAGAACATGGAATGTGTTGAACAGAATATACTGTACATGCAGCCTTTCATATAGTACAGTATATACGGAATATATTATTGTTGGAATAAGTAGTGCAAAGGCACAGCATTTTAATGTATGTGTAGTAGAAAAGCTGCAGAGTGTATAATTTGTGCAGTATGAGTTAAATTAAATAATAAATGTATTACAGTGTGATATAGTATGGAAACAGCCACAGTGAGAAATTTCTCAGTCTCTTTGAGTGTGCAGGCTACCGGTAGTGCTTTAACGATGGGAGGAGGATAAATAGTCCATGATTAGGGTAAGAGGTGTCTTTGCTAAAGTCTTTTGAAGGTGGAACAGATCCTGCAAATACAGTATTAAATGTGAGTAGCTTTTCTTGTCAGTGTTTTCATATCATACGAAAGCTAAAAAGATATCACTGCCATTAAATTGACTTGATTTTCACTTCATTTTGCTTACTTTGGCTCTTTCCTGCCCACTTCTCTCTTTTTGCTTATAATCTTCTCTTATTTCCTCCACGTCTGGCCGATGTAACCCTACAGCTGAAGCTCAGCTTACCTGGCCAGACTACACCATCCTGACTGGGCACAAACCAACCGTCCCAGAATCCTCAAGGCAATGTTAGTCTGACCTTGTGGTATTTCTTCCAGTAAAGCTTCAAAACTCAAGAGCCCATGTACAGTACAGCTGTTCCTTTAAAGACATCTGGCTTTACATGAAAAAAGAAAAAATATATATAAAAAGGAAGTGAGCATAAGGTAGGAGGAACATATAATGGGGAAGATGAACGTTAATGATAATGCTATGAAAATAATGTAACAGAAGCTTGATGGAGAAAATACAAGCTTTTGGGAAAAAGGAACCTTTAAAAGAGAGTTGATGGTAAACAGCGAGTAGACTGACAGACTAAACAATCTGCAACAGCAAACAACGACGTCTGAGATTGTTCTATTTTAAGCAAGAGCTGCAAAAAAAAAAAAAAAAAGTACTGCAAGTTCACTCAAAGATCTCATGTTTTTTTTTTTCCAACTGGAGAACCACTGGAAGGTTCTAAGTAGAACGTGCCATCAATGTGCTCGACTTTCAGAAAGTATTTCAAGATTTAAAAAAAAAAAGTCAAAAGTCACTGGATTGTCTCTCTGCTACAAAACAAGGATGATGATGATAATGCATAATAAATATATATTGTATTAGTAAATGTGTTAAGATTCTAGAATATAGCTGCTTGTGCAAGGCGGTAACAGATAGCTGGGCAGACTCTAATATAGACCAAGAGACAAGAAGACACCTACTGTTCTGCTCAAGATAGTCAGATGTACAGTATGTATAGGAAGTTGGACAAACATACAGACAGATCGAGAAAGGTATAGACGAAAAGGACAGACTGAGTGACATACAATCATTGTATCTACAGTAAATACACACTTTTCAATATGGAGTCGGTCCCCCTTTTTCAACTATAACAGCTCTCACTCTTTTTGGAAGGCTGTCCACAAGATTTTGGAGTGTCTCTGTGGGACTCCGTGTCCATTCATTCTGTAGAGCATTTATGAGGTCAGGCACTGATGTTGGACAGGAAGTCCTGGGTTGTAATATCTGTTCCATTTCATCCCAAAGGTGCTCGATGGGGTTGAGGTCAGGGCTCTGTGTTCGGTCAAGTCCATCAAACCATGTCTTTATAGTCCTTGCTTTGTGCACTGGAGGCTCAGTCATGTTGGAATAGAGAAGGACCTTCACCAAACTGTTGCCACAAAGTTGTGTAGAAGCAGAGCATTGTCAAGATGTCTTGGTCTGCTGAAGCATTAAGATTGAACTGGTTTGGCCAAATGCTTTTGTCCGCATGGTGTAGACAGATGTATGGATGTATTTAAAAAGGGTACATCAGTAAGGCTATAGTAATAAGTTTAACCTGAAGACAAATATAAAAGATTATTCATAGAGTTACAGTATACGCTATAGCATGGTCCAATCTCATTTTTATTAATATTTCCAGTAAAACGATTGTGACATTCTAGACCCGACGTCTGCAGGAACTCCAAACTGAACATGATGGATGCTCACCAGATTTATAGGGTGACCAAAGCCCCAAGAAACAAACTGGTTAAAGGTTAATATTGTATGCGGCATCATATATACACACCTACAGTAACTACTGTACAATAACTGCGCCTTATCTGGTGTTCATTCACCAAACAACATTATAACATACTTTATATCAGCCTTGGTTAGCATTGGCGTTTTGGGTTAAGCGTTAGTCTTGTTGGTAGCCATTGTTATGCTGGTGACATAATGTACGTACATTATTATGTATTATGTTATACATAATACAGATATAACACTAACGACCCTTGTGTCTATCATTTCATCAATGAAATTTGGATGATGTGGAACAAAGTGGGACACTTTGGGTGTTCAGAGCATTTCTTTTGAAAATGCATACAGTATGTGCACTTAAAAAGCTACCAAGGACTTGCTAGTTAGATAGCAACTCAAAGCAAACAATTAGACTGGTAATGGCTGAAAAGTAATGGGGCCAGGAGTAGCTCAGTGGTTAAGGCATTGGACTACAGTTCGGAAGATCCCAGGTTCAAACCCCACAACCACCAAGTTAGATAGCAACTCAATCTAACCCTTAACCCTTGAGCGAGGCCCTTAACCCTCAACTGCTCAGATGTATAATGAGATAAAAATGTAAGTCGCTCTGGATAAGAGCGTCTGCCAAATGCCTAAATGTAAAAAGTATACTTCACGGTTCACAGGATGTCACACTGTCTAGTGGAAATAGCGAATCATTTCCCTGATAGCAACATTCAAAGCCACACAACCATGGAAAATGGAAAATGGAATGGAAAATGACTGCAAATCTGTTTTACTGCTCAAAACAAACATGAAATAAACATTCTGGAGGAAAATGCAATACGTTTTAGTCTACTGGTGAAAAAACAGAAGACCAAAAATTAGATTTTCTCTTTCTGTTTATTGGCTTGTATTTCAAGCGTTAAAGGGCTCCACTTATGGGAAATTCACTTTTTAGTGAATGTTGTTTAGACAATCTGATTGGTCTCCAGTGTGTATACAAATAAAAACATGAGAAAAATTCCCTTCCTGCTTTTCGTCCTTTTTCCATATTTGTATTGGCAAGGACTAAAACAAGATAAAAAGATTTCCTGTTGATTCCTCAACATAAGAAGAGCGCCTCCCACAGCTTGCTGTGTACAGTAGCTCTGCTGTTCTGTGGCTTGGCATTTTTTCATTTACATAAACACTGAAATGGCGTGTTTGGAAGAGGAGTTTGAGGAACTGTATGTGAAAATTGCATTATCTGAGGGCTATTTCAGCTGGAGAATTATCAGCCACACACTTTGGAGGAGCTCTGAGACTTGTGTTAGATTGTCAAAGAAATAGTAAAATATGGGATATTCAATGCCTTTGCGTAAATCAAACGTATTATTCTTAAAACTCACTCAGGAAAAGAATAATCGCGCCCGTTCACGACAAAACATAAGAAATCTACCAACACCGAGTTGATTTTATTTTCATTTACAATCACAAGGTTAAACTTTGCTTAGTTTTTGTTCACTCTCTTCGCTTACTGTACTTCACCAACACTTACTCAAGCTCTCATGAATAAAATAATAAAGTACATTTGTCACATCGCAAACCTACTAACACCAGCACTGGACCAGCATTCGTATGACTTCACTTTGTACAAACTCAAGCAACATTATCACTCAAATTGTTCGAATTTGCAGTACAATATACTGTATGTTTCTTCCATTGTTTGAACCTTCATACAATCCAGTCCCATGAATTCTTACAAAGCTGTACTGTAGTAAAGATTAGACATGTTACCTGCTGCAGCATTTCTTCGGTGGAGTTCAGCTTGTGCTGGTGCTCTTCAAGGGAATTCTCCAGGACTCTGATCTTCTCTCCTTGAGCCTCTACTTGGTCTGTCAACACACTCACCTGTGTGTGTTTGTATAGTGAGTAAGAGAGAGAGAGAGAGAGAGAGAGAGAGAGAGAGAGAACAATCTTAATTACAAAGCTGTAAATCTCCCATGACTTCCACCAAACAAACCAGACTCCCAGTTCAACGAACGTGCGCCTCCCTTTTCCTGAAGCATTCACATAAATAAAACTCAAATATAGACTTTGGATTTGCTTTAAGTCTAGATTTGCCCTGAACCAGTTGTTGCTGAAACGCAATAATCCAAATCAAATCCAAGTTTCGAAACAGTGGACTACAGTCTGATCTGATAATCCTGAGCAAGCAAAACCAAGGCCTGGAGGATTATTATTATAGCTGCAACATTATAATCACATTTCAGGGGGGGGGGGGGGGAATAAATTGCAGTTCAGCAAGCTGGTGAATTGGCTGCCGTGTCAGTTTCCAGCTCTTGGCTTAAGTGCAGAGGTATTTTACTCAACCATTCAAGCATGTGACAAGAGTCGGGGAGGAAGGACGGCCTTCCTGGCAAAGCCTACTTTCAGATCACGGTGTTACAGTATCGGACTAAAGTTCAGGATTACCAGACAGATCACAAAATTGCTTCCACTGAGCAAATTCATCATCATCATCATCATCATCATCATCAATTACTGTAAATACTAGTCACTAGAGCAAGGAGAAAGACAAAAGTCAATAAAAGATCAAATGCAATTAAATAATAAAATGAAAGTATAATCAGAACCATAAATAAATAATATTCTATGAATAAATTTGGTGAAAACTTGGGGAAAATAAAAAAAGTGAAAGAGCACATTTGAATAAAAGAAAGCTTAATATTCACATTGCTTGAATTATATAGCTGATAATTAATTCCTTAATTCAGTGTTAACACTATAAACATACAATCAAATGACAAGCTAATAAACTATTTTAAATAAATAAATAAATTTAACTATTAATATATTAATTTAAAAAATAAGGTATGCAAAAATAAAAACCTTCTATGAAGTTGACAGACTTAAAAGAGAGAGAGAGAGAGAGAGAGAGCGAGAGAGAGAGATAACTTCGTCCCTGTATTCCCTGAGTAGGTTTGTTGAAATATCATTATTTAGTGAGTCAAAAATAATACCATTAAATCTATAAAACTATTAATATTTCAGAGTGAAACTAGCTGATACTATCAATGAGCTGAGACGTATAATAATGTAGTTTATAATGACTTCATATTTTCTAGCCTTTATTTGTCACATAAACATTACAAGTGAAATTCTTTTCTCCACATAGTCCTTCTTGTTAGGGAGCTGAGGTCAGAGGTCAGATCAGCCAGGATACGGAGCCCCTGGAGCAGAGAGGGTTAGGGGTCTCCCTCAAGGGCTCAACCATGGCTGCTCGGAGGGGCTCGGGCTTAAACCTTTGACCTTCTGATCAGTAAACCCAGAGCCTTAACTCTCTGAGCTACCACTACCCCCAAATAATTTATAATGGTTATAAAAGTTCAGCTAAAGCTTATAAACAAATTATACCTTCAAACACACAATTTAAGAAAAAAAAATGTAGATAAGAGAAGGAATAGGAATTAAAGATAAGAATACAGCAAAGATAAAAAAAACAACTACTGTAGGTAACCCTCTAGTCTTACCTGTAACACGAGTGATTCTTTATCTCCCTCGAGTCGACAGAGCCGTTCTTGATAGCTCTCGTTGTTTCCCAGCGCTGGCAGGTTGACCTACAGACCAGCAATCAATCACAACCTGTCGCACATTCAAACTTTTAACTATGTCTTCAACCAGATTCTATCCTAGAAAATTCTCTGGTTTGTGAATAATTCTTGCATGGTTCTCATATCAGTGCAATGGATCATACTGTACCATAATCAATGGATGATTATAAGTTTGCACACTCTTTAACAGTATGCTAACTTATGCTGATCTACTGTCCATCATTTACAAACCGCAGAACTAATTAGTAAAGCACTATGGAGAAGTTAATAGAGTAGTCAGTATATACTCTATTAACTAATTGGTTGTTTGTACAATCAGACTGCACAAATATGTATACACCAAAACAATTTATACACACTTCAGGAAAAGAAAAAAAAGTATACATATTTTAATATTACATTTATTGCTATATATAAAATATAATAATAATAGTGCGATAATATAATTAATATTATATTGATGTAATATACATCATACTATTTAACTTTTCCTGTATACATTGTTTTGGCTGACTCTGTATACTGTATGCTTTCATAGACATTTCGCAGACATGTGACCACAATGACGTCACAACAGTGGACAGAAAATGTTGTGCTTTACACCCCATAAAATGATGAACTACTGTAATACTGACATACTGACACCCCAATAATTTCACCAACCATTTTAGCATATCTTCAGTTTATAAAAGTTTATATTTACTGTCCTCTAAAAATTACATAGAGACTTTATTGTCAAAATGTGAAGTGAGTGAGTGAGTTATGTGAGATACTGGAACAGCTAACAGCTAACTGTTCTGTGGTTCAATCACAAATAGCATTGAATGGAAAGCTAGTGCAGTCTGCAGGGTGTAAAATCCCTTGTTCCACACACTAAGTAGTGCCCTTGTCACGGGTTAGTGAGGGATTTGGGATTCAGCCTAGTTTCAGAAGTTAGTTAGCATTGACTAGTGTGTTTAAGCCGACAGCATTATCAGGGGTGTTTTATTGCTAAAACTGTTTCTGTATCTGGTTTGGAATGTGGGTTTCGCCGCTGGCATCCTATAAGTAACGTTTCTTTTGCAGTCTGAAAAGTAGGTGGGATAAATTGTGGACAGATGTCACAATGTCATATGCATTGATGTTTATAGTGTAACGATGCACCACACAAAATATTATATTCCGTTTATACAGTATCCCAGAAATTTTTCTTATGATGATTATTATAATTTTTCTTCTTCTTCTTCTTCTTCTTCTTCTTCTTCTTATTATTATTATTATTACAGAGTACTTCATTATACTGTTTATTTGTTTAGAGTTGAGTTTTTCTTCTGTTATAGCAGCTACTGTTCAAGCAGTGTATATTTATATATAAACCCCTGAAACTGGAGACTCCTTCCGTAAATGTTAAATCTTATGTCAACACAAGTTCTTTTCATTAGTTTACCTGCCGTGTCAATTAACCAAGTATATAGATGTGTGTACGTTGCTACTATAGACTTGCTACAACAGAATGTTAGAACTACTGTAGGTCATGCGTTAAAACTGTGATTTAAAGTGAAGTTCGAGCGTTTTGTAAAGAAAACTAATCAACAACAGTTAACCAATCAGAATTAAGAATCTAATAATCCTGTGATATACATGTGCACATCTCACACTGACTTCTCCACAACTAAATAATACAAAGCAGTAGAGGGTTTTATTTGTATCTTTTGTAAATATTGCGTCTGATCCTTTGCTCTTTCACTATTCCTAATATTTCCGTCGGTGCTTTTTTCTGAAACCTCCGCTGTCTGTGTCAGTGTCAGCAGATGCCAAGTCTAATTCCATCCACTTCTAATAAAACTATTCTGCGTCTCAGACTCGTCTTATCGATCTCCTGTATCCTCCTGTACACGCCGAGAGCGTGAGCAATAACGGTGCGGTTTCTGTGGTGTCAACAAGCCAGACGCTCATCACAGACTCAACTGGAAGTAAAGTGTAAAGTGAGCGATGAAGGCAAGGAAAGGAGAATAACGTCTGCTTACCTTTCTAAGCCAAGTAAAATGTTTGTAAAGTTCAATGTCACACTCCATGATTCAGTGCCATGATCCTGCCTGCTTCTTCTCATGTACAGTACCATCGACTGCTTACGAAAGTGGAGAATAAATGCAGAACTAAACCTTGAAGTGAACAGAGCTCTAATCGGTGTCTTCTGTCTTTCAGTATGTGTGTGTGCATGTGCGTGCGTGTGTGTGTGTGTGTGTTTGAGGTTTTCTTCCCCTGTCTGGAGGTTGTTTATGGCTCCTAAGCATCTGGTTTGGAGCACGGAGAAGGCAGCAGCCTTTAACATCAGGCTGCGGTTGTGCCACTAAGATCTCAGCAGCTGCACTCTCCCTCCCTTTCTCCTTTCTTTATTCTCCTCCTCCGTCCCTCTCTCTCCGTTTTTCTCTCTCTTTTCCCCTCTCTACTTACATAATTCTCGCTCCTAATTCTACGGCACTGTTTCTTTTAAACCTGCTTACCTACAGTATGAATAGCGATCGCCACACACACACTAACACACACTCCTTAGCTTTATTGTTGTGCCGTCTTAGATCTCATTAGTGAGTACTTCAGAATGCAAGCGAACGCACACGCATGTGACACACGTGTTGCATGGCAGCTAATAAATGAGGTCAAGGGGTACCAGAGGAGATGGGGAGGTAAAACCAGGGGAAAACAGAACAAGAAACAGGATGGGATTTCGCAGGGTGAAATATAATGATTTTATAATAAAAAGTTCTAAGTCAGTTTTGTGCTAAATATATCCACATCGTAGCTAAACTGAATAAGCAAAATTATATCTTAAACAAAGGAAATAGTTATTTTCTGCCGTCGAATCTACGGTAAATAAGGAAACGACTTGCTCTGCATCGCTTTAAACATTCCTTTAGTTCCAGTCCAGACTTGCTGCTCTACTCTTTCTGGAATCATTAATTATATTAAGTCTATATCAGAATGTCTCTAAACTGACTTAAACACAGTTAGCCAGTGGCAACCTGGCAGAAGGAGAAACAAATCAGACACAAGCTACTGTGAATCACGTGACCGACTGGATATTCAGGTTTGCTAGCTTGGCTATAACCATAATAAGTGGGCAAGTTCCAAGATACATGACCAGTCTGGCTCTGTAAACACTTTGGTATGACACTTAACCCATTTTGTGACAATTCAGACTCGAAATCATTTTGTGGTGAAATAACCTGCACTCGCATTACAATGCAGAAATGATGTTGTAATAAAAAAAAAATTATAAAAAAAAAAACATTTTATCAGTAGCCAATTGACATGAATGAAAATTGTCAACTCGGAATACTTGTAGCTTTAACGTAGACGTAGAGATTGTTGTAATTGTCATCATCCAGCGTGAACAGTGCAGCAAAACAGCTGAATTTCCAAAACAATGACTATTGGACATTCAGTAGAAAATAAATTATACGATTTGCACCAGCAAAACTAGAAACACCCCAATGTTCAAAACAATTGACCACATTTCACAGAAATTCACCGTTAAGACAGACATCATTTGTGCTTAGAGACGTTCATTCATTCATTCATCTTCTATACCGCTTTATCCTGTATTAGGGTCGCGGGGACCTGGAGCCTATCCCAGGAGACTCAGGGTACACCCTGGACAGCGTGCCAATCCATCGCAGAGCACACACAAACACACACTCATTCACACACTATGGTCAATTTAGGAACGCCAATTAGCCTAATCTGCATGTCTTTGGACTGTGGGAGGAAACCGGAGTACCCGGAGGAAACCCATCAAGCACGGGGAGAACATGCAAACTCCATGCACACAGAGACGGGAATCGAGCTTGACCGGGAATCGAACCCAGACCCTGGAGGTGTAAGGCAACAGTGCTAACCACTACACCACCGTGCCGCCCTGGTTAGAGACGTGAGCTGTCAAAAGATCAAATTCAATCCAAGGAAAAATGGGGGGGGGGGACATATTAGCAGGATAAAATTAAACCCAGTTTCTTCTGTAACACCCAGTAAATAACTGAAAAAGCTAGCTAAGGTCATCTAAAAAAAAATGTTAGCTAAAGAAAATGTATTCAGCGTTGCTTATGTTTCTATAACTTTTAAACCAGCTGTTATTAAACAGTTATTAAAACCCCAATCTTAACCATGGATGTTAATATAAAATCTGACTTTTACAATCATGTAGTTCAACATCTAAATTTTTGCGTTTATACAACAACCGTTGTTTGAATTTCATGCCTGAACCTCAGTCACGAAAAATAGTGAAGTGCTGGTAAAAGTGGTAAATGACCCAACACTGGCCTTGGACTAGCAATGACTCATTTTGGTGCTGTTTATTGGACTATATTTATAGACACCAATATTGTTCTGGGCTAAATAGAAATTTGTGTTGGAGTCAAAGGAACAGCCTTGGCTTAGACATTTTTTCTGCATGACTGAGTGTAAAATACTTTTGTAAGTCTGGCATTCCACAAGGCTCTGTTCTAGTGCCTCTGTTTTTTAATTCATAAATTTTCTCCGTTCAGTATATCCTGCCATGGAGTGCTATTATACATAACCATTTCCATTTTATCAGGAAATAAAGATTTTATCTTAACAATTTTAATATCTAAAATTCGACAATTTTAATCAAGCTTATTTATAGTGCAATAATTTACTGGTCAAACAAACACAGGACCAAAGGAAGTAGACACTGCATTGGCTCCCTGTGAAATTTCGCATTGATTTTAAAATACTACTCTTGACATATAAAGCATTAAATGGTCTCGCGCCGCAGTATCTGAGCGAACTGCTAGTGTCTTACGATCCGCCACGCCTACTTCGGTCAAAGGATGCAGGCTGCTTATCAGTACCGCGTATTATGAAAACTACAGCTGGGGGCGGAGCTTTTTCTTACAAAGCCCCAAAATGATGGAATAGTCTTCCAAATAGTGTTCGGGACTCAGACACAGTGTCAGTGTTTAAGTCTAGGCTCAAAACCTATTTATTTAGCCAAGCATTTTTATAAATAGATTTGTCTTAGGTAAAGGAGCAGATCTGGGGGACTCATGGACATAGAGTATTATGGTGAACTGGTATGTTTAGATGCTGTCTTACTCTCATTTGATCACTCAGGTTTTTGACGGTGAGGTGATTGTTTGCTTTACATCTCAGTTCCCCCTTATGTTTGTGTTTCCTTCTGGCTCTCCCTTTTAGTTATGATGTCATAGTTAGTCCTGCCGGAGTCCCTGCTTGCACTCTACAGTAAATATACAAACCGGATTCCAAAAAAGTTGGGACACTAAACAAATTGTGAATAAAAACTGAATGCAATGATGTGGAGATGGCAAATGTCAATATTTTATTCAGAATAGAACATAGATGACAGATCAAAAGTTTAAACCGAGAAAATGTATCATTTTAAAGGAAAAATATGTTGATTCCAAATTTCACGGTGTCAACAAATCCCAAAAAAGTTGGGACAAGTAGCAATAAGAGGCTCGAAAAAGTAAATTTGAGCATAACGAAGAGCTGGAAGACCAAGTAACAGTAATTAGTTAATTGGCAACATGATTGGGTATAAAAAGAGCTTCTCAGAGTGGCAGTGTCTCTCAGAAGCCAAGATGGGTAGAGGATCACCAATTCCCACAATGTTGCGCAGAAAGATAGTGGAGCAATATCAGAAAGGTGTTACCCAGCGAAAAATTGCAAAGACTTTGCAGTTATCATCATCAACTGTGCATAATATCATCCGAAGATTCAGAGAATCTGGAACAATCTCTGTGCGTAAGGGTCAAGGGCATAAAACCATACTGGATGCCCGTGATCTTGGGGCCCTTAAACGACACTGCACCACAAACAGGAATGCTACTGTAAAGGAAATCACAGAATGGGCTCAGGAATACTTCCAGAAACCATCGTCAGTGAACACAATCCACCGTGCCATCCGCCGTCGCCAGCTGAAACTCTACAGTGCAAAGAAGAAACCATTTCTAAGCAAGATCCACAAGCACAGGCGTTTTCATTGGGCCAGGGATCATTTAAAATGGAGTGTGGCAAAATGGAAGACTGTTCTGTGGTCAGACGAGTCACGATTCGAAGTTCTTGTTGGAAATGTGGGACGCCATGTCATCCGGACCAAAGAGGACAAGGACAACCCAAGTTGTTATCAACGCTCAGTTCAGAAGCCTGCATCTCTGATGGTATGGGGTTGCATGAGTGCGTGTGGCATGGGCAGCTTGCATGTCTGGAAAGGCACCATCAATGCAGAAAAATATATTCAGGTTCTAGATCAACATCTAGTCATCTCTTTCAGGGAAGACCCTGCATTTTTCAACAAGATAATGCCAGACCACATTCTGCATCAATCACAACATTTGGCGCATCATAAAGAGGAAGGTGCGACAAAGAAGGACCAAGACGATTGAACAGTTAGAGGCCTGTATTAGACAAGAATGGGAGAGCATTCGTATTTCTAAACTTGAGAAACTGGTCTCCTCGGTCCCCAGACGTCTGTTGAGTGTTGTAAGAAGAAGGGGAGATGCCACACAGTGGTGAAAATGGCCTTGTCCCAACTTTTTTGGGATTTGTTGACACCATGACATTTTGATTCACCATATTTTTCCCTTAAAATGATACATTTTCTCAGTTTAAACTTTTATTCCGTGATTTATGTTCTATTCTGAATAAAATATTGACATTTGCCATCTCCACATCATTGCATTCAGTTTTTATTCACAATTTGTTTAGTGTCCCAACTTTTTTGAAATCCGGTTTGTACAGTACATTCACATTATACATTATGTGACTGTGACCATACCTAACTGCCATCTCTCCTCCTCTTCTCTCTCTCCCCCTGTCTCCCCCTTTCACTCTTTCTTTCTCTCTCTCTCTGTCGAGCTACACATGTCATTCCTGAGCTGCCAGTGATCCAGACTCCCTCTGCCCTCCGGACCTGTCTGATCCATCCTGGTTTCTGGTTGGAGGTCTCGTCACATGGATGCCCCGTGTGTCTCTTTAGGATGCGTCTGGTGTCTGGGGATGATTCTCTCTACTTAGAAGACGGTTCTGGCCTCGACTGGTGTTGTCAGCTGTTTCTCTGAGGACTTGACAATTCGATAGTTTCAGGACTGGAACTTTCTACAAGTCTATCTGAGTCTCCAATAACTACTGGACTCCATTTTAACATCAATTAACATCAACTATTATAGCTGAACCTAACACTTAACACTGTATAAATGCAGATCATTTCCTGCTATCTGTTTCACCCAGATGAGGATGGGTTCCCTGTTGAGTCTGGTTCCTCTCAAGGTTTCTTCCTATTACCATCTCAGTGAGTTTTTCCTTGCCACTGTCGCCCGCGGCTTGCTCACCAGGGAATATCTCACCATTTTGATTCATACACATTCACATTCCATACATACTTAAATAATTATTTTTATTGTGTAAAGCTGTTTTGAGACAATATCAATTGTTAAAAGCACTTTACAAATAAAATAAAATTGAATTGAATTGAATTTAAAAGTAGTGTAGGACATAACTGATCCATCACATCTACCAGAATTATATCCAGCTACAACAATAAAAGTTTGCACTGTATTAGTGGGACCTTGTCTTCTTAGGGTATCCTCGTGTTCTTCGCAGAGTTCAGTGTCGAGGGTGTCCCTCAGATCCTAAACAGCTACAGAACCCTTAGAGACAGATGCAGCGGTGTGGAGCAGAACTTGGGCACAGCTCGTCTCATCCATGTGAAGAATAGCCTTAGACCCTGCAGTGGTTTCAGATATACACCTGTTTACATATGTATCGGTAAAAAAGAGAGATTCCCATGTGGGTGTTCACGCCTCCTTCTTTACAAATGTTCCCAAACTGCTACCTGTCTATTCATGTCTGATCCATGTCTCCTGGATTTTAATAAACATTTGTGACAGATAAAAACATGAGGTTGCATTGTTAGGGCACATCACAGCAATTTGCCAAGATTTTACAATTTGCCAAGATTTTAAATATGATCTGTTATTCTGTTGTTGTTTTTTTGGGTATAACAGATCTTTTTTTGCCCTTTATAGTTAAATGTCTCATAATGAAACATGAACCAATGTATTTCCATGTTTCATCAGCTATAAATAAATATTATGTCATCAACCTCTCTCTCTCTCTCTCTCTTTGTTATTATTTGTTGTATAAAAAATTAGATAAAAGATAGAAATATACAGTGGTTACTCAATCGGAATGGTTATTACCGTCGCGCTCACCGCCGTTTAAAGGCGACAGCGGCCAAAGTAAATCAGTTGCATTTCAAAGTCATTCGTAAAATGGCCGCCAGGTGGCGCAAAGTGACATTTTCATTCAACGCAGTAAATACAACAGTGATGGTAATTTCCACAACAAACATGAAAAATCTGAACCAGAGCTATTGATATGTACTGTACAATAATGAGTAAAAAAATGTATAGTAGATTTATTAACTGAAATAAATGACCATATTTCTGTAATTCCCCACTTAAGGGGGTGGGAGAATTTTCAAGCCCCACTTGTCAACAAAATTATAACGAAATCGGCCAAGTTTACTATTTATTGAAATATAAATTTCTAAACCATTCATTCATTCATTCATTCATTTTCTATACCGCTTAATCCTGTGTTCAGGGTCGCGGGGGACCTGGAGCCTATCCAAGTCCGCACCCTTTCATGTGGAGGTTGCTGGAGATTTCATGGAAACCTGCACTTTACCTTTAAAAAGAATGCAACAGAGCAGAGTTTCTGTGGAAGGCAGAGAGTGTGTGTGTGTGAAGCCAGGAGGAGGAGGGGGTGGGAGGGGCTGTAAAGACGAGTGCGTGTGTGTTTGTGTGCCTGCACGCGCAAATGGAAACACTTATCTGTCAGGATTTATTTTAACTTTTTTTTAAAAGGTAAAGTGCAGGTTAATTTGTTTTATTTTTACTTTATATTTTGTATTAATTATTTTTATGTATTAATTTTTTTGGGCTGTGGATCGAATAATTAAAGTTTCCATGATTTCTTATGGGAAAATAAAATTTGGTTTAATTTTTTTGGAATACGAGCCCGCTTCCGGAACAAATTATGCTCGTAATCCAAGGTACCACTGTATATATTTTTTTAATAAATAATTCAATCTTTCAATCATTTTCCACATTGTTTATCCCACAGTGTTGGGTCAAAGAGGGTCTGGCGACTTTCCCATGGAGCTCATAGGACAAGACAGGGAGCACAATGTGTGAGGTAACAATGGAGTAACTAGTGACCCACTATGCTGCGCTACTCTTATAGCTAAAAACATCATCTTTAAGGGTTAGAGGTTGCCTTAAGAATTGAAATTTTGCAAGAAATTTGCCTCGGTGTACAAAGCATTTTTCGGCATACAAGCGAACTGAGCCGAACAGAGCGGCGGCTAAGTTCCGCGTACGTCTGGGAGCCGTTTAAAACTTGTTTGCGTCAGTGAAAATCCTTGTGAAATGAGTTATGCTTTTTTTTTTCATTTTCTGCAAGATTTATGGAAGACAGAGCACCAGGGGTCCCGAGGATGTTATCAAGGACGGCAGCAAGAAGAAAAAGGAGCCGCTTTCCGTTTGGTTTTTAAAGCAGGTGCCGAGAGGAATCATAACTTGAGGTTTAATGTCTATGTATTTATTTCATATTTTACTTCATTTACAAATGTTTTGATTGCTTTTATATGCAAAAATATGATTATAGTGTTAATAAGTTGGCAATAGGCGCGGTGGTGTAGTGGTTAGCATTGTCGCCTTGCACCTCCAGGGTCTGGGTTCGATTCCCCGGCCAGGCTCGATTCCCGTCTCTGTGTGCATGGAGTTTGCATGTTCTCCCCGTGCTTGGTGGGTTTCCTCCGGGTACTCCGGTTTCCTCCCACAGTCCAAAGACATGCAGGTTAGGCTAATTGGCGTTCCTAAATTGCCCGTAGTGTGTGATTGGGTGTGTGAGTGTGTGTATGTGTGTGTGCCCTGCGATGGATTGGCACCCTGTCCAGGGTGTACCCCGCCTAGTGCCCGAAGTCTCCTGGGATAGGCTCCAGGTCCCCCGCGACCCTGAACACAGGATTAAGCGGTATAGAAAATGAATGAATGAATGAATGAAGTTGGCAATATGTTTTATGTGACTGAAACGGATTATTTACATTATTTCCTATGGGATGATGTGTCTCGGAATACAAAGTTTTACTTTAAGAACTCGCCTCCGGAACGGGTTACATTCGAATGTCAATGTATCGCTGTAATTATAAATTGTTGCATGCGTTTAGCCTTAAACTATTAAACCTTGAACTTTTACGGGTTAACTTACAGAAAGCTTCAGTGAACCATTAAGGTTCCAAGAGTTTCTCAGCACATCTGTGTTTTATGTTTCTTTTTACATTTCAGAGATCATTTAAACCGCTGCCTAGTCTGTAGGGGGAACATCATCGGCCCGGCAGAGGGTGAAGAGAGAGACGGATAGAGAGAGAGAGATGTGGATGTGCATAGAGATTAGAAGAAATTATACAAGAGCATCATTTCTTTCTTCTGGTAAACATTCATTCATTCATTCATTCATTTTCTATACCGCTTAATCTTGAATTGAATTGAATTGAATTGAATTAATCCTGTGTTCAGGGTCGCGGGGGACCTGGAGCCTATCCCAGGAGACTTCGGGCACTAGGCGGGGTACACCCTGGACAGGGTGCCAATCCATCACAGGGCACACACACACACTCACACACCCAATCACACACTACGGGCAATTTAGGAACGCCAATTAGCCTAATCTGCATATCTTTGGACTGTGGGAGGAAACTGGAGTACCCGGAGGAAACCCACCAAGGGAGATGGGAATCGAGCCTGGCCGGGGAATCGAACCCGGACCCTGGAGGTGCAAGGCGACAGTGCTAACCACTGCACCACCGCGCCGCCTCTGGTAAACACATCATTGTTTATTATGGCATTTAATAAGGATTATTTTAGATTATTTAATCTGCCAAAGAAAGTCATGTACAGAGAGACTGAGCACAAATAATCTCATGCCAGTATAATCTCTTTTATCTCTTTTATATTAATGAAAGGATTCTGAGGAATATTTGGAACTGAAGTGTAAATCTTACCCTCTATATCTCCATCCATTAGCTCGGACCCTGAGTCCTGCACGTGACCGACATCTGATCTTTTCCTGCTGCTTCACCAGACTGTAATCAAAGTGTTCACTACGAGCCAAGATCTATTAAAAACTAATCATTTCATCTAAAAAAAAAAAAAAGATAAACCAGATGCAGGGGTCTGAGTTTGTATCCGTTCACAGCGGCTGTGGGTTTAGACTTCCCTCTCATTTCACTTCAGCCACTACGGCAGCTGCGCTACACACTCACAGGCGGGTGTGGTGGGACGGGGGCGGAGCTTCTTCTAACTGATTTACATAAATGATCAAAGCAAATCTGTTAAACTGTAATAAAGTGTAATAACATGAGTACAAGTGTTCAGTCCTCGAGGGAAACAGTGTAGGATAATAATAACATGACTTACTGTAGAGCTATAACACACACACACACACACACACACACACACACACACACACACACCAGTCCAAATCTCTCTCTCTCACACACACACACACACACACACACACACACACACCAGTCCAAATCTCTCTCTCTCACACACACACACACACACACACACACACACACCAGTCCAAATCTCTCTCTCACACACACACACACACACACACACACACACACACACACACACACACACACACACACACACACACCAGTCCAAATCTCTCTCACACACACACACACACACACACACACCAGTCCAAATCTCTCTCTCACACACACACACACACACACACACACCACACACACACACACACACACACACACACACACACCAGTCCAAATCTCTCACACACACACACACACACACACACACACACACACACACACACCAGTCCAAATCTCTCTCTCACACACACACACACACACACACACACCACACACACACACACACACACACCAGTCCAAATCTCTCTCTCACACACACACACACACACACCACACACACACACACACACACACACACCAGTCCAAATCTCTCTCACACACACACACACACACACACACACACACACACACACACACACACACACACACACCAGTCCAAATCTCTCTCACACACACACACACACACACACACACACACACACACATACACCACACACACACACACACACACACACACACCTACACACACACACACACACACACACACACCAGTCCAAATCTCTCTCTCTCACACACACACACACACACACACACACCAGTCCAAATCTCTCTCTCTCTCTCACACACACACACAGACACACACACACACACCAGTCCAAATTTCTCTCTCATCATCATCATCATCATCATCAGTAATCAGTCTGACAGCAGATTACACGGCAGCATCAACGCTGACACACCCGACATCATGACTGTCTAAGTCATTAGTGTCATTCTGAAACACCCCTCCCCCCCGTGCACACACACACACACACACACACATATGTGTCTTTTTCATATCTATCCATTAATCCTGGATCCTCTGTAGTCCAACTAGGGGTCGTGAAGGCCAATAATGATCTTTACTGTATTTATTCCCATTTTTATGACTTTGAACACTTACACTCACATTCACACACTGCGGGCAATTTAGGAAAAGTCATTAGTCTAATCCGCATGTTTTTAGACTTTAGGAAGAAACTAAAGAACGATGTGGAAACTGAGGTGGGAATCGAACCTGGACCCTGAAGGTGCAAGGCGACAGTGCTAACCACTAAACCACCTGCGTGTGTGTGTGTGTGAGAGAGAGAGATTTGGACTAGTGTGTGTGTGTGTGTGTGTAAAAACAGCCTCAAGAACTTTACTATAATAATATGGCCATATAAAGACCATCATTTAAAAAAACCACACTGTACTGTACATCTAATCAGTCCTGAACTCACTGTAAAGACGTCTTGTCCAGTCTAAACTGAAGATCTCTTACGCCGTTCACATCAACTAAATCATATCTGCTCTTTATACTGTGTGGATTAAAACAATGCAGCTCTGAAAGTCTCTAAAAGTGCTGAATTGAATAAATCTGAATTCTGTTGTTCCTCAAATCATCTGATCTGTGTTTTTGTCGCCCCCTGGAGTTGGAAAAGCATTACTGCAGCAGTGTTCTGTAATCATTGGGGTTGTAATAAGCATAAATGCCATTTAACACACATGTTCCTCATATTACAGTGAGGTTACATTACAATAAATCTATTGTAGTTTGACAAAATCATAAGCTGTAAATGCATTTAGTATCTCATGGCGTGAGATATCTTTTAGAAATTTTTAATGCTAGTAAAATATACAAAATGTACTAGCACATCAGGATACAGGGCAAAGAGAGAGAGAGAGAGAGAGAGAGAGAGAGAGAGAGAGAGAGAGAATGTCACATCTCCAGATTAAAATATAAGAAATTTCTATCGATTTTAAACTAAGCGAATTACAAATCTTAACGAAAACCATCCTATGATGGTGTCAGTCGCTTTATTTTTATTAAGTTTTATTCGTAGACCATAATAAATAAATATCTCATTCAATTCTCCTTTGTATTAAATCCCATCTCACTTTCACTTCAGGTGTCTGTGTGTTTTTGACAGATTATGATGTGTGTGTCTGTATCTGTCCTCAGGCTGTTAATGGAGACCTGAGCTGAAATTTCTCCTGTAGTTTCACTGCTCGCCCACCAGGTGGAGACAAAGGTCCACATTCGCACACTATCAGACTGTCATAGAGACTTTATAAAGCTGAATAAGGCTGATCTCATCACTCTGTGTCTCATCCTGCAGTTATTAACGCCTTAAGCTGCTTTACTCTGTTCACAAGTTAACTGTGTTTTGTGTCTGTGTTTAAAGAGAGAGAGAGAGAGAGAGAGAGAGAGAGAGATGAAAAGATGTTTGTGTGTTTGTTACACAAGCGCCTATAAAGATACGATAGATAGATGGATATGATGCTTACTTGTTTGTCAGTTTGTTTGTTTGTTTGTTTGTTTGTTTGTTTGTTTGTTTGTTTATTATACAAACACCTGAAAAAAAATACTGTCAAAGGAAAGAAAGAGAACAAAATCATGTTTTGTTGTTTGTTTGTTAAACATAAACACCTTTAAAAAAAAAGGTACAGTAGATAGATGGAAGCTCAAGTATGAACGAAGAAAGAAAAGCAAAAGAAAGAAAGAAAGAAAGAAAGAAAGAAAGAAAGAAAGAAAGAAAGAAAGAAAATATGTACTGTAGGTCTGTTATTTCAAAAACACCAATAGATAGATAGATAGATAGATAGATAGATAGATAGATAGATAGATAGATAGATATGAAGTTTGTTTGTTTATCATACAAACATGAATAATAGAAAGAAAGAAAGAAAGAAAGAAAGAAAGAAAGAAAGAAAGAAAGAAAAAAAAATAAATCATGTTTTTTTGTTTGTTTGTTAAACATAAACACCTATAAAAAAACATACAGTAGATAGATGGAAGTTCACTTATTTTGAAAAATTATGAATGAAGAAAGGAAAATGAAAGAAAGACAAAGAAAAAAAGAAAGAAAATATTTGTCTGTTTAATAAAATAAAACTCTCTTTATTTCTCTATATAATCCCCTTATACACTAATGCACTTATCCCAGAGCTTCACTAGACCTTGGACAGTCAAGGTAGAACGTTTTCTCAGTACGCCGACCTCCCAGGAACTCCCTTAATTATCAAAACATGTGGAAATGGCTGTGCTTGGACTCAGTTGCTTTCACACCTTCATTCACTCGAAATTCATCAGAAATTTATTTCACAAAAATCTATAGATAGGTAGATAGATAGATAGGTAGATAGATAGATAGATAGATCACATTTTTAACAGAAAGAAATAATGATGTTTGTTTATTTTTGCTGTTTGTTGTGTTATAACACAAACATATACAGATAGATAGAAATGAGGTCATTTATTTTGAAGAGCATGATCGTTACCCGTGAATAATCCTAATGATGAACTTGTTGCACATTGAATTCTCTTCTTCATGATAGAGTGAACATAATTATTGGCACCCTTGCCTATGCTGGTCAATTGTCCGCCGTGCCGCGGTGGTAACGTTACACATCCTGTACGTGATTATTAACGAGAGTGTTTGAGGACCGTGATGTCATACAGCAGCCATGTTTAAGACGTCACTTGTTTTGAAAAAAGATGCAGCTTCAGTGAGAATCTCTCTCCGACTATCTGTTTATGTCTTTCTCTCCATCGACGAGCCGTGACTGACGTACGATCAGCACGCAGCTGTGGACAGGTGTGAGTTTAGATAAGAGGATGAGCTCAAGGTCGCGTCTCGCCTCTTTATCACTTCACTCATCTGTTTGATTGTTTTTATTCTTTTCCAATCCCTGGCACTCAGTCAGACCGTCATTGACCTCGTCTTCATTTATGTGCTTTCACTAATGCGGTCTTCACACGGGAAAGAAAATCGATAACCCGACACTGTTGACGTTTCTGACCACAAAACACGGACGCTTCTCTGTAAATAATCACAGTTTAGCACTGATGGATTTAAGCAGTGTGTTGTAGTGAGTCCACTTAGATGTGTAAAACTGTAATAAATGTAACCTTTCATCAGCGCACTGCATTAAAGCACCTCGGATTACAAGACAAGGCGTTCGAGTCAAAGCAGGACTTTTATATAATCCCCTTATACACTAATGCACTTATCCCAGTGCTTCACTAGAGCCTGGACAGTCAAGGTAGAACGTTTTCTCAGTACGCCGGCCTCCCAGGAACTCCTTTAATTATCAAAACATGTGGAAATGGCTGTGCTTGGACTCAGTTGCTTTCACACCTTCATCTTCACCTTCAAGTCCCGGTTTCACTTGAACGCTGCTTGTATTTTATCCAAAAGAAATTGAAATCTATTCTGTAGATGATGAAGAACAGAACATTAGGACTGAAATCCTTCCTGCAGTCGTCTTATCTCGGGATGGACTCAGATTTCATATTAGTGATCAGAGTGCTGTGTAAGTGTGTGTGTGTGTGTGTGTGTGTGTGTGTGTGTGTGTGTGTGTGTAAGAGAGAAGCCTCTATTTAGCATGCAGAAATAATGGTAATGCGTTAGATAAAATATCAAACCGTTCAGCCAGAACCCTGAAGAGTGAGCGAGGAATAAATCTGCAGTGTGGATTCAAGCAGAAAACAGAAAAGACCTTCACATCACTTAGCAACATGATTTAGGTGTGAACATATGGTTTATATTCAAAACACTTGTCAGGTTTGTACACATGAACATTGCTTTTAATTCAGAAGATCGGCTGTTAATTGAGGAATAAAGCGCTTGAGGGTGCAGAGTTACTTCACAGAGAGGAAGATTCTTACAGTAGTAACTCACATTAAATCCCAAAAAAATCCATCCATTTTATTTATATGTTTAACAATAGACATTGTGTTAAAACAGCTTTATAGAAAAAAAAAATCTGGATATGAAATGAATAAAATATATACACAAATTTATAGCATTATCATTTCGTCTCTACCTCGCAAGGAGGAGTCGATAGTGGCAAAGGAAAAAACCCCTGAGAAGTCATGAGGAAGCAACCTTAAAAGGGATGAGACTCAGAAGAGACCTTCTCATTTGGGTGATGACAGATAGTGAGACCATTCATATAACTGTGTGTTCTGAGGTTGAAAGTGCAGCTGTATAACAGGAAATGTGGTTTAGCTGCTATGAAGTCCATGTTGTTGAGGTTACTGTACACACTGTACAAACAGTTTGTGGCAATTTCAGTCCTAAAGCTTTTCCTAAAGAAAAGTTGTCCTTGGGCTTGTGCGCTAGTACTCTCAGGACGTACATAACTGCTATTTCAGCCTGCCACATCCTGATCGATGGGGTTACTGTGGGAAAATACCCTTTTATTTACCCCTTCCATTCATGGAGCTAAACGGTTTAGGCCACCCACTAAGGGGCGGCCGCCACTAGACTGGGTGAGAGATGCTATTGCCCTCTCCTATGCGTGGGCTCAGTTCGCCTCTAGGAATCAGGGCTCATTCAACCAGGGGGATCACCTCATCTATTGCATCAGCAAGAGGTATCCCCCTGTAGCAAGTGTATGCTAAGCAGATAGACCCAGTCCACTGCCGAATTGTTTCAGTGCTGGAGCTTCTGCAGGAAAATTGTCCTCGGGCTTATGCCCTAGTACTCTCAGGATGTACTTAACTGCATCCTGACTGAACTATCTTCCGAAAGTTCTATAAACCCAACATTCACCCTATTGTTTTTGAAGCCTTCTGTCCTCCGACTTACAGCTTCGGAGCAGGAGAAACTTCACTTACTGTGTCCAGTACGTGCTCTTCAGATTTACGTCCACCACATCAGCCAGTGGCGTAGGTCAAAGCAGCCTTTACATGTGGGGACGGCCCTCACTATACTGGGTGAGAGATGCTATTGCTCTCTCCTATGAGGCGCGTGGGCTCACTTCGCCTCTAGGAATCAGGGCTCACTCAACCAGAGGGATCGCCTCATTTTGCACTAGCAGGCGGTATTCCCCTGCAGCAATTGTGTGACTGGGCTGGCCCTCTCCACACAAATTTGTTACATTCATAGTCTGGATGTTTATGCTACTCCGGACTCACGGATCCCCGAGGTAGCAGCCCAGGCATAGTTCTGAGACCTTCTCGGCCTTGTGCGCACATGCTACACAACCTTGGCTTGCAGTGCGGCAGCGTTGGTATTCTCGTTCCCATAGCGTTTTCACGCAGCATCAAGTGGAGCCTTTGAAAGGGAATGTCTCGGGTTACTTTGCTGTAACCCTGTTCCCTGAAAAGGCGGGAACGAGATGCTGCGTCCCAATGACACACTGCCTACGTGACCGGACATCCGTTCAGACAAATCAATCTGAGGAGTGTTTCCGGTTCACTCCTTTTATAACCTCCAGATGCGTCTAATCAGATGACGTCACCTGACCGAGGTTATATAAGCCAAAATTTGGCGTGTTTGATACACACATGTTTCACAACTGGCAACATGACAAGATGTTCCCATAGCGTTCTCACACAGCATCTCGTTCCCGCCTTTTCAAGGAACAGGGTTACAGCAAAGTAACCCGAGGTACTGTACAGTATCAGTCCTGTAGGGTAAATACGGTAATAATTCACCATCACAACCCAGGTTTCCGCTATGATCGCTTTGTGTTCTCTCTATAGTACTAAACAAGTTATACAGTGTTATGTTTTATATGGAAATTTAGCTGAATTTATGTTAATATTTATGCTACAAAAATTTGTAAATTATATTGTTCCCAATAGTTTATCGTTAAAACACACGAAAAGTTATATATGGTTATGAAAAAAAGTGATAAAAAATTGCGGAGGCTATCTGTGCTCTTCCTCAACTGTGGGAGTTTCTGTGAAAAATTATTAGTTATTAGTTTTCATAAGGAAAAAAAATCCACGAATGACTGCGGCCCCGAACTCTGAGACAGCAAGACTGAAACACAATTTTAAGCAAAATAAAACACAAGAAACAATTCAAATCCTTGAATGTGTTGAAATTCTAAATCTCATCACGTCAACCAATAATGAATCTTAATAGAATCGCTATGCAGCACAGTCAGTTTCTGCCATTTTCCCCCTAAATTTGGGGATCGGTCCGTGAAAGAACGAGGGCGATGAGGGGATAATGAGAGAGATATAAATATGCTGCGGAGCTCCTGCTGAAATATTCATCTGACCCAGTAAGGGAATGGCCTGGATGTGCAGCGAGTTAGGAGGGATCTACAGACTGAACTGTGTGTGTGTTGCTCATTTACTTAGCATTTAGCTTGTTCTTTGTATTGTTAGCAAGTTGATTAAATGAAGCACTAGGTACATTTAGACTAGTTTGGGCGGAGGAGGGTTTCAGTGGAGAAGCTCAGCTCTAATTAAACGCTCCGTTGTGTTTAGTGCATCCTAATTCCTTGTTGTCGAAAACCGATAAGTATCTGATGATATCATCAGGAACGACGAACACCATAACACCATTTCTGATCACATAGTGGTGTCTGACATAGTGTTGTGATTTCATTATTAAAGTGAAAATTTAATTTATGGTATCAACTATAACCTTTCCTTAGGTTAAGCTCACAAAAAGTGTTCAGCACTTGAACAAATGAATGAAAGACTGAACGAATGTAAGGCTTGATGGTGATGAATGCATAATGGCTGAGTGGTTAGCATTGTTCCCTTGTACCTCATGGGTGTGGGTTCAAATCCTGCCTCCGGTCTGTGTATTTATGTGTGAAGTTTGAAGTTTGAATCTTCTCCCTATGCGTGGATGGTTTCCTCCAGGTGTTTCTTAATTTCCTGTAGTGTATGATGGGGTGTTCAGGTGCCGTGTGATGGGTTGTTCCCTGGGATAGGTTCCAAGCCCCATGAGACCCGACTCAGGATAAACAGAGTGGCGAATGAACGGATGGATGGATGGATGAAAAATGTTGATGCTTATTTAATTTTTCTATCATTTGTATTTATTTTTTATTGTATTAATACAGGCAGTATGGTGGTGTAGTGGTTACCATTGTTGAATTGCGCCTCCAGGGTGTGGGTCCGATTC
Organism: Channallabes apus; assembly: GCA_030522415.1. Classification (NCBI taxonomy): domain Eukaryota; kingdom Metazoa; phylum Chordata; class Actinopteri; order Siluriformes; family Clariidae; genus Channallabes; species Channallabes apus. The sequence continues at coordinate 18,863,101 of CM060131.1, forward strand.
CTGCTTCTGTGTGGTCTGTGTGCAATTAGTTTGCATGTTCTCCCGTTCTTGGTGGGTTTTCTCCGGGTACTCCGGTTTCCTCCCACATTCCAAAAACATGCAGATTAGACTAATTGGAGAGTGTGTGAGTGTATGTGTGTGCCCTGCGATGGATTGGCACCCTGTCCAGGATGTACCCCGCCTCGTATACTAAGTCTCCTGGGATAGGCTCCAGGTCCCCGTGACCCTGAATACAGGATAAAGCGGTATAGAAGATTGAGTGAGTGCGTGAGTGCGTGTATTAATTCATTAATTTATAATGTAGCCCTGTTTCTGTCCTTCGTCTACTTCTCTATTATACTCCTCTGAGTCTGGTTTCTTTCCCCTTTATCACAACCACATATGCAGCATCACCGCTTCCACCTCAGGTAGTCTCATTTTGGGAAATTAGAAGTGTCTCGTATTGATCCATGAGGTTTAATTATGACCGCTGTACTTGACTGCTGTGCACAGTCGGGTGTGATTAACCTGGTGGAATCAAATAATTAATCCCCTTTCAGCTGAAACTTTTAGACCTTTAGAAGAACCTTTAGAAGAAGCTGCAGGACACATGACTCAGATGTCAGAGTTCTTTCACATAAATATTTCACTGATCATGTAACAAAAAGAAGCGATGTGATTGGCTCTTTATGGATACATCGCATTTTGCTATGAAATGCAGTTGTTCAGTGTTATGTTTTGCCAAAAAAGTAAAATAAATAAAAGAAAAGAGTTATAAAGGAATGATTTATAATGATTAAAAAAAACAATAGTGTGTTTATAGAAAACATTTTTGTGCCTGGAGTAAAGTCTAAAAATTATTTTATCAAGTTTTGCCATGAAACAGATTATAAATTATTTCCAATCTTGGGAGGAAATCTGGAAATCAGTGAAACTTAGAAATCAATCATGTCCAGATACTTCCAGCCATCTTATATGCTTTTTTTTCTAGTATATAAGATTCTGAATGTTTTTATGAAAGACATCAATAAATATCAAAAAAAGTTCAATATCACGAAATTGATGTTTTTTTTTTATTTTTTATAATTTAGTTAACATGTTTTATTCTTTCAATTGTTATAAATCTGGAAATCCCAAAGTAAAAGAGTGTCTACAGGGAGTACAAATTCCAGCAGGACCTTCTTGCCCTCACCGTTATTAAGGACTGATGTCATGGCCTCTCTTTCTCCTGGAACATGTTCAGGTTTACGCCTACACCTTGAAGAGGTGCTGCTGTTGCTATGGGTTGCTAGGGAAGTTGTCTTATTGACCATACAGTTGTCATTATCAGTGCCCATAAACTGAGGACAATACATCATGGACTGCGCTGTTATATGGAAATAATTGGTGCGATACGGCGTGAAGGGAAGTGGATCATTTTTATTCTGCTGTCAGTTATTGAAAATCAATCAACACCTTCTGAATCGAGAATTCAATCGTCCTGTGGTGTAAGCTTCAATAAAAACCCATCTGTAGTCTCTTTGTGCCTGCCTGCATGTCTTTTCTGTAAACTTCATAATAAAACAATTCAGTGTGAAAAAAAGCGGATATGAGCGAGACGCTGCTGCTGTGAATTCAAAGAAAAATCAGAGGTAAGCCACGGTTTCTCCTTCTTCCTCACAGTGGAATATTTCACAGCTCTCAGGCCACGTACATGTAGAATGTAGCAGAGATTACAATTAAATATTAAGAGCTGAAGCCAGACATTGTGGTTTTTATGGGAAGTTTTTATGGGAAGTTACTGCATTTTGTCTCCGCCCCCTGTCCAGTCATTGGTCTTTTACCTGGTTGTGTTCACCTGTTTTGCGTTAACAATGGATTAATACCTTGTCATTATATATTATTTATAGATTTATTATATATACTCAAAAAAAAAGCTCAAAATACGCCCATCAGCATCTGGCACAAAACTGCTCATAACTTCCCGTCTACTCAACATTTTGATTTCATTTATGGTGCAAGGTTCAGTTATCATAGTGAACGTACCATTGTTTTTAGAGTAAGCCATGATGAGTCCTGCTGTCGTGTGTCTGTGTATTGAGGATTTTGGCGGCTTGTAGACACATTACAGTCTATACATAGTAAAATATCGTGTTGATGGCTCTGTTGACTGATGCGTATGGCCACGCCAACCTGGATTAAAAATGCACTATATTCATACATAAAAGCCCTGGATGCGTTAAAATATTCTGGCTGCTCATAACTTCCCTTCTACTCAACATTTCGATTCCATTTATGGCACAAGTTTAACATCAGGTAAAATCAGACAGACAGACTCCTGACCAAAGTACAGACAAAATATTTATTTTATTTATATACACACACTACCGTTCAAAAGTTTGGGGTCACCTGCAAATTTCTTTGTTTTTGTTTAGTGATTTATTTTCTACATTCTACAACAATACTGTGGATTTCAAAACTATAAAATAACACATATGGTATTAGGTAATTTACGTAACAACAAGAAAAACACCAGTTAGTTGTTATTGTAAGACACAGAGGTCGGCCTTTCTGTAATAGTTCCTGCAAGAACAGTATTGTGTCAAGTGCGTTTGCAAAATCCGTCCAGCACCATAATGAAACTGTCTCTCATGAAGGCCGTCCCAGGAGGACGAGACCAAAACCTCCCTCTGCTGCAGACTGTAAGGGACTGCCACTAGAGGGCACTGTGGTTGAGTTTGTTTTGTTTGTAGTTTTGGTTAGAAGACCCAGTTTCCCAGAAGGCACCTCGGTCAGGTGATGTCAAAGTTTCACCTGTACCGAGGTGGCTCGTTAAGCAAAGATTAGGTATAAAAAGCTGTTAGTTCTGGGGAACTGGGTCGAGCATTGACATTGTCAGGTGGGCTTTAGTTTTGTTTTATTTAGTTCTGTTCTGTTTTGACTTGGTTATTTATTCATTAATACCTGGCTCTGTAAGTTTGTCTTTTGTGTTTATTTTCAATATGTCTCTTGGTTTTTCCCTGTGTGTTTGTAGTTTAAGTTTAAATGTTTAATGTGTGTGGAGTTGATGTGGTGTGTTGTCCTGTTGTGTTCCATGGTCATTAGAACAGGTAAGTAGATAGTCTCAGTGTTTCCTCACCTCCATGTGTCTTCTAACCCTGGTGTCTCCTCCCCTCTGAGTGTCTCCTAGCCTAGCCTTTGAGAGCCCCCTAGCCTAGCATTGGAGGGTCTGCTAGCCCTTGAGGGTCCCCTAGCCTAGCCTTTGATGGTCCCCTAGCCTGGCCCATGAAGGTCTCTAAGCCTAGCCTCTGAGTGTCCCCTAGCCTAGCCCGTGACGGTCTCTAAGCCTAGCCTTTGCGTGTCCCCTAGCCTAGCCTTTGCGTGTCCCCTAGCCTAGCCTTTGCGTGTCCCCTAGCCTAGCCTTTGCGTGTCCCCTAGCCTAGCCTTTGCGTGTCCCCTAGCCTAGCCTTTGCGTGTCCCCTAGCCTAGCCTTTGCGTGTCCCCTAGCCTAGCCTTTGCGTGTCCCCTAGCCTAGCCTTTGCGTGTCCCCTAGCCTAGCCTTTGCGTGTCCCCTAGCCTAGCCTTTGCGTGTCCCCTAGCCTAGCCTTTGCGTGTCCCCTAGCCTAGCCTTTGCGTGTCCCCTAGCCTAGCCTTTGCGTGTCCCCTAGCCTAGCCTTTGCGTGTCCCCTAGCCTAGCCTTTGCGTGTCCCCTAGCCTAGCCTTTGCGTGTCCCCTAGCCTAGCCTTTGCGTGTCCCCTAGCCTAGCCTTTGCGTGTCCCCTAGCCTAGCCTTTTAGTATACCACGGCCTCGCCTTTTAGTATACCACGGCCTAGCCTTCGATGGTCCCCTAGCCTAGCCTTTTAGTATGCCATGGCCTAGCCTTCGAGGGTCCCCTAGCCTAGCCTTTGAGTGTGCCCCGGCCTAGCCTTTGAGTGTCCCCTAGTCTAATCTCTGGGTCCCCTCTTGACTAGCCTTGGAGCCTCAGTCCCTAGACCTAGTGCTTCCGTGTCCCACATCCTTAGTGTTTGTTGTTCAAAGATTAGGTAAGTGTAGCTGTGTTCATGTCAGGCTACGGGCATGCTTAGCTAGGTGTAGGTGTAGCTGACTGCCAGGGTTAGCTCACTAGCCCTGTTCAGCTAGTAGCCCTGCCTAGCTAACTGCCATGTCCTTAGCCTATGTCTAGTCTCTTGTCTTTAGTCCAGTCTCTCGTCTCTCCCGGTCTCTACTCTTGTCCTGTGTCGCCCGTCCTATTGAGTTCTCGAGTCCCGTGTCTTATGTGTAGCCCTTGTCTCCAGTCTCAACTCCATGCCTGTGTCTTTGTGTCATAAGTTTACATTCCCTGTGTCACTACACAGCGCCCCTGTCTCCAGTCTCCGTTCCCTGCCTAAGTGTCTTAATATTATAAGTTAGTCATCTGTGTCACTACACAGCACGCCTGTCTCCAGTCCCCGTTCCTTGCCTAAGTGTCTTCATATCGCAAGTTTATGTTCTTAGTGTTACTACACCGCACCCCTGTCTCCAGTCTCAGCTCCTTGCCGAAGGGTCTGTTTCACTAGTTTATGCCCCCTGTGTCACTACACAGCACCCCTGTTTCCAGTCTCTAGTGTTCGAGCAAAACCGTGACTTACCCGTGATCTGGAGTAGAGGGTTCCCGTTCCCCTCGTCAGGTTCCTACAATTCTTCCCTGTGGGTTCCGTTACAGTGTCTGTGTGTGTGTTGAGCTAACAGAGCCAGAGTTTTGTTTAGTTTGTTTGAGTTTTGATTTGTTTATTATAAATAAAAACATTGTTCTTTACCCTTACACCCTCTGCGTTTGTGCCTGCCTTTCATGAGCCCACGGCAGTAACAACAGCCAGCGTCAGGGAGAACGTGACACAGACGAGAAGTTCATTTAGAGTTATCAGCCTGAAAAATGACCAATTAACAGCAGCTCAGATTAGAGGCGTTATGAAGTCTTTACAGAGCAGAAGTAGCAGAAACATCTCAATATCAACTGTTCACAGGAGATTCATGCAGTTTTTGGACGCCTTCATGGAGTCATGGAACCATCATGGAGTTAGAAAGTGATCTAAAACCTATGAACGGTAGTGTGTGTATATATGAATCTATTATTCATGGGATGATCATCGATTGTACTTAATGATCTGTTGATTTGCTGTAGACTTAAAGCAATTAATTTTAATTGTTAAAAAACCTTAAAACATGGTAGAGTATGCTGCATGTTTGTTTTTTTCTGCACTTTGCTGCGTACCAGGAACATGAATAATGATAGACCTGATAGATATTTTACAGAAAAAGGCCACCCTGGATGTGAGCGTACTTTAATTTCCAGAAAATTTTTACAAATAATCCACCAGTGAAGAAAAATCTCAACACGAAGAGCATTCACTTTATCCCATGGAGTACAAGGATAAATCCAAATGCCTAGACATGTGTCTTTCTTCTACTCACCAAACATTACTGTAGGCAATTCTGCCAATACTGTGTGTTTAATGTTTGAGCTCAAAAACAAAAAATATCTGGCCAGCATGTTCTGATTCTCCAAAGTAACAAAGTGAGCAAAGACTGAAAACTGAAAGCATGGCATAACACAGAAACTAAAAGAAAAAACCATTCAGAAAATAGAAAGATTAAATAAAAAGATTAATTAGACTGTTCCCATGGAGACTGCGCATGCTGAGTATGTTAATAACTCGAAGTGTCTCAGGGTGTATTTGGATTACAAACTCGCCTGGAGTACGACTACTGACGCTGCAGACAGGAAGAGGCTGAGACGCCTCGGCTTCCTGCTGAGACTCAGATCCTGTGTTACAGTGGATCATATGATACGTTGGTTGGTGTAACATTTATTGCTGTGGTGTTTTGGGGCTGCGGTGCATGCATGTGTGTGTGTGTGTGTGTGTGTGTGTGTTTAAACCAAAAGGCTTACTAAGCTGCTGAGGAAGGCATGGAGTCAGTCTTGATTCTCTAGAGACAGTAGGACAATGGAGCACCTACAGGACAGGACAGGACAGGACTTGCTCGGCAATGACTCACAATTTGTACAAAATTCTAACATTCAGTAGAGACTGAGTCAGGTTCGGATAGTGGCGGTTGGTTCTACCTGCCTAAAGGCTGACTTTATAATAAGTCCCTCTAAGACCTCTCTTCTGTTGAGGAATAAGATTTCTTCTCCCAAATAATAACGGTGTATTTGCTATCTATATTTTCTCTAATTATTAAACAAACAATTTGGATATTTCTTTTGATTTTTTCTTCTTATTCTCCTGTTCACAGTGATTATTGTTTACTCTCTAACGTTTAAAACCATGGTGTTGTTTAACAAAGCTCTAGGAATGTAATTTAATCAAATGTAGTCTATTCTTATATTTTACTTCACATTCATTCTCCAGAAACCCTAACCCTGACCCTGACCCTAACCCTGACTTTTGTCTAAATGTGAGTTTACACAAAATGTTTCTATCCATCACTCATCATGTATCTGATGATATATACACTATATTGCCAAAGTTATTCACTCACCCATCCGAATCCCTTCACGTGTTCCAATCACTTCCAAGGTTAAAGGTGTATAAAATCACAGAGTGGGGTTACCGGATGCTGAGACACAGAGCACAGAGGTCATCTACTTCCTGCAGAGTCAAGAGCTACAGACCTTCAAACTTCATCTGGCCTTCAGATTGGCCCAAGAACAGTGTGTAGAGAGCTTAATGGAAGGTTTCCATGGCCGAGCATCTGCACTTATGCCTTACATTATCAAGTGCAATACAAAGCATCGGATGTAGTGGTGTAAATCACGGCGATACTGGACTCTAGAGCAGTGGAGACATATTCTCTGGAATGATGAATCACATTTCTCTGTCTAGCAACCCAGTGGATGAGTCAAGGTTTGCCGGTTGCCAGGAGAACGGCACTTGTCTGACTACATTGATGTGGCGTTGTTTTTCAGGAATTCGGCTTGGCCTCTTACTTCCAGTGAAAAGAACTCTTTATGCTTCAGCCTATCAAGACATTTTGGACAATTTCATGCTCCCAAATATGTGGGGACAGTTTGGGGATGGCACCTTCCGGTTCCAGGTCATGGATGAGCGAGTTTGGTGTGGAAGAACTGACTGCTCCTCAATTCTTTGGGATGAATTAGGGCGGAGACGCCGAGCCACACCTTCTCGTCAAACATTAGTATCTGACCTTACAAATGTGCTTCTAGAAGAACGGTCAAAAATTCCCATGAACACCAGCCATGTGGAAAGCCTTCACTGAAGAGTTGAAGCTGTTATAGCTGCAAAGGGGGCGGGGCCAACATCATATTAAATCCTATGGATTAAGAATTGATGTTACTCATAAGTTCATGAATGTGAAGGCAGGTGAGCCAATACGTACAGTATACAGTATATATAGTATATAGTATATACAGTAGATGACCACTGTATTTATTCCCATTTTGTATGACCATGGTAGGACCTCCCATCAACACTCACATTCCCGTTACTGTTTTCGTGATTTTTATTTACTTATTTTTGTAGAAATCGTATAAAGGACACAGAAAAGTGTTTTTCACCAACAATCCCAGTGGTATAAAAAACTTCCATTTCAATGAGGGCTAACGGGGAAAAAAGACAAGCGCCCTAGGGAATCTTGATCGAAATAGTCCTCACTGATTGATTATAGTAATACGATGCATTTTTCACCCAGTATGATGCTGTGCAAATGTCTAGGCCCCCTAAACCCACTTCTTCAAATTAATGAAATAAAATTATGTAAATTATATTAAAGAAATGGGAGCAGATGTTTTACTGTGTCAGGCTGCAAAGTGCCTGACGATACAATTTAAATACTGGTTGTTTATGTAAGAACCTCAGCAGCGACCTCATCTCCCCTCTCGTCTGCTCCAACCACTCAGCATTCTGTGGCCTGATCATCTGTCATCATCTGCACCTGTTTCTCACTGGGTCAAGTCTTAAAATAGATGTTTTTTTAATGCTAGAATGATTCATAGAGTAGGTCACTGTGTGAAAATAATTCCTCTAAAACTGCTCAAACTGGACTCAGTCAAAGGGGTCAGAAATGAGAGCCAGAAACGTCCTTCAGGAAGCCTGGAGAACTGTTCCTCAAGACAACATTAAATACGAAAGGCTGTATCTTTGGAAGCAAAATTGGGGTCAATGCTTGTGTACAGTACTGTATATTGTTGTATTTATTGTGCTAGTTGTGTGTCAGTGTTGTGCGCCAGGACGAATGTGGTGGTGATGTTATGTGACATTCTGAGCCTTTTGAGGAGAAAAAATTGCCGTCCTCTCTGTCAGTGTATAAAGCCTTGAGCTCTTTAAGTCATCTGATTTCCCATGGTGCTGCTTTATCGGCACAGACGATCAATTCCCAGTGAAACCCGGCCGACGCGGATGGCCGGAGATACGATAGAGCTTTTCAGCAGCCGTCTATAAAAGCCAAGTGCTGTTTCTCTGCCCTAGTGAAGTTACTAGTCATCGGCTGTAGCACTCCGTGGCATTAAAACAGCAGTTTACATCTCATTTGTGGTCAGCAGGCAGCTAATAGCTTTTCACATCTGCTGCTTTGGTATGAAAGGGAATATCAGACCACGAGTTCTCTCTGAACTTCGAGAGAATTGATTTGTCCGTGTCATTAGGATATTATGTGTGCAGATGGATCAATGTGCAAATGCCGAAGCATGTCATCAATGTGACCGTTAGCTGGGATTAAATGGGATAAGTGTCTGAGTGGACATCAGAGAGGTTTCTCGCTCTTTAAACATCTGTTAAGTACGCCGAAACCATCGCATCCTTGTGTGCTCGCTAAAGAATTGACTGAATGCAAATGTGATTTCACATTTTATATCTAACTCTATGGAAATCAGTCAGTTTTTGGTAAGTGCAACAACTCTTTAGAAAAACTGCACTCAAAGCTTTTAAGAAGAAAATAAGTCTAATGCATCCAGTCTCCTTTTGTCTAATGTGTTTTTATCTGTTCGTAAGACTCGGCTTGTGTTAGATCCTACAATTGGATAATTTTCAAGTCAATTCATATCAGCAAGAAAAGCATTAAAAAAACATTAATCAGTTGCTTTACATGTGAGGTTGCAAAGGATTGGAGATGTTCTTTTGTTTCCTCAAATAAATCATTAATAAATACTTTAATATGTTTATGGTGTTTATAATTTTTTTTTCAGTAACTATTTCTCTTTTGCATATATTTTTCCTGTATATACGCACAACTAAAGCTCACTGAGATACAATTAAAGGCATCTAGATAAGGAGCTTGTTGAAATGACTGGAATTGGGTTAGGAACTGTCGAACACATTATTAAAACACTGTTAAATTTAGAATCTTAAAAAAATCTAGCGTGATTAGAATCACTTAAACGCTTGGTGAAGTTGCATGGTAAAAGAATCAATGGTAAAAACCAGACCTTCACATATACAGGATTTGGACTAAACTGCTGTGTGTCCATAAGAAAAGCACTTATCAGTGAGACTAATCAGAAAAAAAAGGCTACAGTTTGTTAGAGATCATAAAGACTGGACTTTGTAGTGATGGAAAAAAGGTCATGTGACCTGATGAGTCCAGACTGACCCTAGTCCAGAGTGATGGGCGTGTCAGGGTAAGAAGGGAAGCGCATGAAGCGATGCTCCATCATGTACTGTATAGTGTCGACTGTACGAGCCTCTGGAGACGGTGTTATGATCTGGTGTTGATCAGTTGCTCAGGTCGAGACTCAGCAACGTTAAGGGGCAATAAACTGAAGTCAGCTGACGACCTGAATGTACTGAATCACCAGGTTATTAAATCTATGGAAGTTTATCTTCCCTGATGATACAGGATATATTAAAATATCACCCAAATAATAACAAAAAATAGCTTTCAATGATTATTTTTTAAGAAACAAGTTTTTAATAACATGAATTTCTTTTTCCTTTCTTTTTCTTCTCTCTCTTTTTTTTTTTAAACCACAAAGTAAATAAATCATCAGCAAATGGAAGCAGAACAGTTGACAGAATTCACATAGTTTCATAATGAAAACACATCGGACTGAACCCTATTCTGAACACACTCATGCACTTTTGAGTAAAAAATAAAAATAAATGTCATGAACTTATTATGTTCTATGTATGATGCAATAACAAATGTTACAATATCCATAAAAAAATGGGACTAAAAAGAACAGACATTTTATCAAGTTCACAGACATCCATGAATTTGTATTTTATTATTATTATTATTATTATTATTATTTTCTCTATTTTGCACTAATTCAAGTGCAAAAGTGAACGAAAACTTCTCGGAAAAAGGGAACGGTGTGTACACAACATCAGACGTGTGCTTTTCGTCCTCCCTGATTGGTTTTAACACTCGGGCTACTACAACATCAGGAAAATTAAAAGACATCAAAATACCCCTTGTATAATTTTCATATCACCATATTTCATAGAAAACGACCATACAGTATGTGACCACTCAACATGCAGCTGAAACAATCAAGTGTTCCCATGCAAAGAAGGGCTTCCAGAGGCAAATAATGTTTCCCGCGAGAAACACCTTGTCTGTGGCTGAGCAGCTCCAGCTCCAAGCTTCTCGGGTCTTTTTTTTTGGGACGGAGCAGATCGCCCACTCGTGTTCCAGGACAGAAGCAGGGTTCGCTTTACGGGGACGGAGGAGTCTTAAGAGAGTTACACGAGCCTGTCTGACTTCCTCCACTGGAGCCCTGGTACTGAAGAAGAAAAAGAAAGAAGCAGTGAGTATCAGAGGTACCAGGATCTATGGTTTAGCTGCCACCGTATGTGTTTAGACCCTTTTTATGGGTTAAATTTAATCTTACTTTAATCAATCTAAAAGTCAACGAAAATAATAATGCATCATTATTTTTCCGAAATATTTTTTTACCGCTCTACCGTTACAGCTCAATCTGCTTAGGCTTAGGGTTAGGGTTAACAACAGTTAGAGGTTTAGCCCATGATTTAATGTCCAGTACTCATGATGGTCCGACGTCACACTCCGATCCAGTAGGTGGCGGTATAATTGACATAACGTTAGTTGACAGTGGTAGGAAATGATTATTAATTGGTTCAGGTGAGAGCCGTGAGAGTTTTGATTCAGCTGGCTGATGTACGGGAGACTGGAATCACATGACAGTTTAGCTTTATTTCATTCGCACAGGGAAATTCAAATGGCTGACGTAGGTGTAGATCCGTTCTGATATAATGTTTATAAGGTTAACGCTTTATACTTTAACTTGTAATCATGGCTACATTGTAGGGCAGGTGGCTGTCCAGTTTGCAAGGATTTCTTATTTTGTTGTTAACACGGTCACATCTTTTTTGCCTTTTCACATATCTTAACAGAGGCCAACCTTATCGTTAACTATTATTATTATAAATATACTTAACGTTAGCAAATCCCGCTAGAAAAAGGACAGGAATGAATCGTTCATTGATTGTTTGGCGTTAAGCATAATTCTTAAAGATACATAAGGTATAATAAAGATTTTTATATACTGTATACAAAATGAGCCCTAGACTTCTCATGGAATGTAACTGCACACTCATAAGCGCATATTAAATATTGCACAGTGCGAGTGGCGCAGGGGTAAAGTGCTTGCCCCATCATCCGGAGATCGCTGGTTCGGTTCCCGGGTGATGCTGTAACCTCGCACAGCCGGAGGTCTAGAGAGAGCTGATTGGCCGAGCTCTCTCAGAGGGACGGGATGAGAGGTACTCGTGCTCCCACATTAATCATGGCTCTACAACCAATCAGGAGCGTCTTTGAGCTCGCACACTCGGAAGGAGCGGATAGCGCTGTCCTCCGAGTGTGTTACGCCGTGAGCGATCAGTTCGAAAAGATGCGGTCGGCTGGCGTCACATGGTTCGGAGGAAGCATGTGATAGTCTTCGGCCCTCCCGGCTGAGTGGTAGTGGTAGCCTTAATGTGGGAGCCCCCTAGTGACGGGGAGGAATTGGACACGACTAAATTAGGGAGAAAATCTGGAAAAAATGCAAAAAAATTATTAAAAAACTAAAATTTAAATTGCACAGCGACCATCTGTTGAACTAATGATTTTTTTAAGGTCGATTTTGTTTTCATTATATAAAGATATGGGCATTTTCATTTTAAATTTCATATTAGCATATCTTCTCTACTTGTGAGCTGATTAAGATGAAACAGAGCCTATATGTTACCTCAAGCTCAGCCAAATACACCTGTGAAAACACCATTAAATATTGTTTTGAATTTGTTACGTGATGCGTGCACAAACAAACAGACGAAAATTGTGCTCTCTCTCTCACGTCCCCAGAATATTTTTTTCACAAATTCCTTCAATGTACTGATACACCAACTTTATACGTTTTTATAAATAATGTTGTATAGATAATAAAAAATTTAAAACAAATGTTATCCCCCAGTTTGTGACGTTCCCGTCTCATTGCTAAGAGATTTCCTTGTTTTTACCAGTCTGAAGCAGGACGATGTTCAGTTACAGCAGGTGTTACAGTAGCTCCACGGGTCACGCCCATTCTCTCACATGCTCTCACAATCTGGCGTGCGGAATTAGCATGCACAAACTCTGAGCTCTGTGCTAAGACTTAATGCAGAGCTTTGTGTTAGGGGGAAAATAAAAACATGTTTTTTTAATCTTCTCTTGGCAGAAAAATCTTTGGGAAAGTGAGACAGTTTGTATACGGATTCACTGAAATCATAGTTACATGTGTGAGTTTAGAAAAAAAAAAAAAAAAAAACCTAAGCGTGTTAAAACGGTGCCAGCTCTCAGCTATAAACACAAACCGCTCTTAAAATAAACACATTCTATTAGACATGGGCTCTTGTTCAGGTCAGTGTTGTAAAGCAGTAGAATATCACATTAAATACAAGACAGATTCTGTGTGCTTTCATGTCACGGGTTAAACGTTTTAAGGCTTGTTTTTAGGAGAGAGAAAATCTGTGCGTGAATAACACAATGCACTCGCACCGAGCGCGCCTGCAGGACGGCACCAACCATCTGTTGTGCGAGAAAAACGATTTGTTCTTTTTCCCTGCAGGGCAACGCACAAGGCCCGAACAGATTCATTAACATGTAATATGCCAGGAAGACCATTACGCTCAAGGACTGCATTCTTTTCCCCTTCCCTTTTGTCTGTTCTCCGTGCTAACAAATCATTACTCTTCTTCTGTATCTCAACCATGAGTCTGAGACCGAGACGCTCCGGTGAGCGACAGAGCTTTGAATACAGCTTTAGTGGGAGATGAATGAATTCCACGAGGAGTATGAGAACCTTGACTCAAGTGGCAGGGGATGAAAAGTGCAAAATAATAAACGACATCGCTTTACGGTTCAGAGCACGAATACAAAGCTCAGGACTGGAAAAAAAAAACCATGAACACTCCTGGAGATCACACAGACTCCTTCAGCGTGTTTTATCTCTTTATTATTCAGTCTCTTGCTTGCTTATTTCCACAGTTAATGGTTTGTTCATTGTCGTTCTGGTGGAATCCCTTCCTCAGACTGTTGGAACCCTCATGATTCGCCTCTGAATGGAGACATTAACAGTGTTTCCGTTCGTACTGTAGGTTCCCGCAACGTTCTTACCTCGATTAGAGGGTGCCAGCGGGCGATGGGTTTACGAGGGTACGTCAACATTTCGTTCCAGTGGTCCCTGCCCAGACTCTCACCATCGTTACCCACCCGACACACACCTATAACCTCGTTGTGACCTACACTGTGAAAGGAGCCAGAGACAGACAGTCTTTACTACAGCGTTCTTGGTTTGAATAAACGTGTGAATGTAAGTGAAATGTCAGAGATTTAAACAGCATGTCTTAGGATATGATCAGACAACTGACAAGCCACGCCCAGGAAAAATAAACTAATCAAATAAACAAATAATAACAAACATTCAGATCTCTCATGGGCAAGCGATGGAACAAAGAACAAATACATTATTATCATTTATTTATTTTCTTTATTTTACAAAAAAATCATCTAAAATTTTACGTGATCTAGCAACAACACTACAACTAATATAAGGCAAAATGTACAATTAAATATTTTAAGCACTATTTATGACTTATAATAGGGTCATGGGGGGCCTGGAGCCTATCACCTAGGAGACTGTGGGGACGAGGAGGGGTACACCATGGACAGGGTGCCGACCTGTCTCAGGCAATTACTGTAGCCTGATCTGCATGTCTTTGGACTGTGGGAGGAAACCGGAGCACCCGGAGGAAACCCACCAAACACAGGGAGAACATGCACACAGACTCAAGGCAGGAATCGAACCCTTGACCCTGGACTTGTGAGGGACTTGTTAATCAGCTAGAAATAGAAACTTGAGTTGAATCTAACAGGTACTGATTGTTCGCCCAAAAAAGGATGACATCATGATGATAAATACAGACGAATATAAATCAGTGAACAGGACAGAGAACAGCATTATCTCTTCCTCAGTGCTGTTGGTCAGCAGGTGTTGATTCATTTTCTACAACAGCAGCTCATTCTAATATTTACTGTATACTGTTTCTATATGATTCACATAAACAGACATAAACAATGTGTAAGTGTTGATACGACTCACCGGTCGTAATCCATCACAGCTATCAAGAGGCTAATCTGATCAATGTTCTCTGGTGGGACGTCGAATACTATAGCCTCGTTATACACCGGGTTCAGGGTGTTCCTCTTAGTCGAGGTCTTCCTCTTTTTTAATCTCCGCCCCTCGCACATCAGAGAGACTTTCACATAGGGGTCTAGAAAGAGAGAGAGAGAGAGAGAGAGAGACAGAGAGAGAGAGATCAGGGTCAGCAACAAAAAGCAACTAGACGTAATTCATGTTTATTGTATTTAGAAAAGTATTTTAATATCTGTTGATTGGTTAAGATGTACTGTAGAGTTTGGTGATATATATTACTGAACATTTGTTTTTGCTTTATTAATCTTTTTACAAACTCTTCACATCCTTCTATCTTGTTTTGTTTTTTTCTCTAAAACGACGAACGGATCATTTAAGTTCATCCTGACTAGTTGTTTGATGTTTAATGGGATGTGATCCTTGCTCCTAACCCTTTAGTAAACTCTTGCCATGCACTCGCCCTCATAATACTGCATTTCGAACCTGAGGCTCCGGTGATGTCCATGGCTTTGAGGTTGCGCGCCTTTATCACCGTGATGGTCAGTCGGCCAGCAGTGGGCAGGTAACAGAGCGAGAACATCAGATCACCCAGATCCACGTTGTCCTGGGAACGACAGACAAAAAGAGATATGGATTAAGCCATATTGTGCTCATGCAGGGACAGCAGCGGTAACCAAGGAATTAAAATACAGCACAAATTTCCATATAGATGTGAGTTCAATTCCCACTGCTGAAACCCAGATTAAGACCTTTAACCCGAAGACCTTTAACCTCAAGATCCTCAAGCCAAAATCCATCAGAGTTTTTAGATTATAGAGATTATACGTGCAATCAATTACTTTGTATTTTTTTATTTTGTACACAAGACTCACCAAAAACTGATAAACCTATTTAAACTATTTGTTTAAATGTTTTAAGTAAAGATCTAAGCCTATTTCCGTTTCAGTGTTTAACGCTTTAAATGTTCTTATTGACCTTTATTCGTAGATCAGTTTATTTCTTCCATTAAAACAAGCAATAAAATTTGCAGAAGGACTAGAAGATTAGAATATGAATAAATGCCTACAGGAAGGTTCACATTAAGCAAGAAATAGAACAAATATGTTTTTATCTGCAATTTGCCAACGATTGCAAATCTCCTCTTTTACTCTGAGAGTAAAAACTCCCGTTATTTCTCTATACTGTATAATCTCCTGCTACACTAATATCCCAGTGTTTCACTAGTGCTTGGACACCATCAAGGTAGAACGCTGTCTCAGGACACCTCAGGGGCCATGATGGGACTGCCTGTCTGAATTACATCTAAAACCCCGGCCTCCCAGGAACTCCTCTAATGCCTCTTTTCCACTGCATAGAACGGCACGACACGGTTCAGTTCAACTCACTTCGGTTCGGCACAGTTTGGCTCGGTTTGCGCTTCCACTGCAGTGTAGTAACGCTTTAGTGTGGGCGGGATTACTCACGCGCGCGGCGCCGCTACTGCCGTGACGTCATCGTAAACGCGCCACAAACAAACACACAACAATGGAGCATATCGACGGCATGGTGTTCTTCATTCTCGGCATGTGGATGTTTTAACAGCGAGACGAAGGAGTTTGTTTCAAAAGAGGCCGACGTTTAATACAAAAAGGTGCGTGCGATCCTTCTCTGGCTGTTCACAATATAGCGCTTCTGTTGTGTCTCGTGTCGCAAGTTCGGTGACGCAGTAATGACGATTTTCTCCGGCTAATCAGTGACCAGCCATGTTTACACGTCACGTTTTGGTAACGGTTCGGCGCGCTTGGAACCTCGGCTGAGGTGGTACTAAAAAAAGGACCAGGTACTATGTACTGTTCCCAGTGGAAAACCCCCCAAAAGTGAGTAGAACTGAACCGGACTATGCAGTGGAAAAGCGCCATAATATCCCAAGTGGCTTGGAGCGAGGTCAGGACTGTATGGGGTGATGTGGCGATAACTCCCAGCCGAGTTCCTGTAATGCGGTGTTGGTGAATGACTGTGTGCACTGCAGTGGGAACCCAGGCCAAAACCTGTTTAGTAATAAACGTTGAAGTGTAAACCTAGTGCACAGGTCTGGTGAAGCTAATCACCTGGAATCTGACTGGCAGGTAAAGAAAAGGGAGAAAGTACAATCCTGCTCTGTGGGGAGGAACTACAGATCCTACAGATGTGCTAGAGCGTTTCTAACCCGTGTGTTAATTGCCATCTGTCTGCTCTTTCCACCAAGATTCCCCCCGAGGAACCTGATCTCCAGCTCAGCAGTGAGAACTCGAGCTAAGTGAATTTCCAGCTCACGCCCTGACTATAGAGCTTCGTCGTCTGTTCACACCACATTAATGAAAGAAACCTCTTGGGCTCGATGTGTTACTTGCCAATACCTGCCCATGACATTGTTTTAATTAAATTATAAGTTCTCTGTATCTATAGTTATGCTCTGTGGGCCTGAAAGCATCTGATCATTCTCGTCATGGTGTTGTTTCAATCGATCTGAACACTTTTTTGAAGTATGAAATATTAAAAGTTCCATGTAATATAACTGACCATGTCAATGCCACGGCTAGCAAATCATCCATCATATTAATACAGACTCGCGAATGTTGTTCTATTGGGTGGAGCGCATCATAGGGAGCACAGGTTTTCCCCCACCCTTTTTTATTCCTCCTTCAGTATGGCAGGTGAGAAGCCTACCACTGAGACACCAACGCCTGTGAAAAACCCTACAGTATAATATACAACAATACTGTACACGCACAGTGGCAGCTCTAAAGTGTACGACACCTGGGAGAATTCCCCTGCAGTGCCTGGCCAAAAAAAATAAACAAATGAATAACACCATAAGTGTGATACTCGCTTATTTTACTACCTACATAATATAAAGTCAGAACATACAGTATATAGACAAAAGTATTGGATCGACCCTGCAATGACATTGTATCCTAACACAGCTCTTCAATATGGAGTCGGTCCCCCTTCTACAGCTTCCACTCTGCTTGGAAGGCTGTCCACAAAATTTTGGAGTGTTTCTGTGGGAATTCCTGTCCATTCTCTTTGTAGAGCATTTATGAGGTCAGACACTGATGTTGGACGAGAAGGCCTCGCTCGCAATCTCCGTTCCCGTTCAGCTCAAAGGTGCTCGATAGGGTTGAGGTCAGGGCTCTGAGTTAGGGCCGCTCAAGTTCTTCCATACCATGTCTTTATAGTCCTTCCTTTGTGTACTGGGATGGAAAAGGGCCTTCAACCCACTGTTGGCATAAAGTTGCATAGAAACATAACATTCTCCAAGATGTTCATGTAGTGTAGCTGCAAATGTTTTACCTTGGCTTCAGATAGCAAACTTTCAGGTTGAACCAAAGTTAACAATAATTTTAAAACGCATACATTTGAATGCTACTGGAATATGGGAATGACATCACAAAAATGTTGAAAGCACAAAATGTCATTATATGTACCTGTGCTATTTCTTGGCCTATGTGACTTTTTTTTTGGCGTAGTCATGTTTGTATAGTTGGTTAAAATGAAAAAAGTGAAAAAGTTAATTATATCAGCTCGGTTGTGCTGAAAAATGTGTATGTTTAGATGTTCTAGTCGCATTGTTGTGCAAAGTTAGACATGAGCTTTACTCCCAGCTTCTCCTCGACTCGGACATCGTCCAGCATGGAGACCTGAGATGATGTCCACTCAGATTCCCCCGATACAAACCCCCCCCCCCACCAGTATCCTGCCTCGCTCACAAGACAGAATCTCTCATTTTGTCTCCCGCGCACTGTGCCGGCCTACATGTCTCCCGTGTCTAAATCCGCCGCTGTCCGTGCAGACAGGTCGTCTCCCTAATGCAGCTCAAAGTCACTGTGAGGACCGTCTGCCTGACGAACACCTCTGCAACTGGAAAGACCAGGGCAGATCATCAGGTGACAAATAATACAATCTAAATTTACAATCCAAACAAATAATGTTTTTATGTTTATTCTAATCCCAGGTTACAGCAGTGCTGTTCATTCTAATAGAAACATCTCGGCCTGGTGATGACTGGATATCTTCAGATGATGACGGGACAGAGACGAGTTAGCTGCCTTCCAGAAACTCACCGCAGCTTCATAAATCCTGTTCTGTTAAGGATGCCGTTAATTACATTTACATTTATTGCAGTTAATGTTTACGTTACAAACTTACAGACGTCTCTACAGCTACAGTGTCGTGCTAAAGTATTCATACCCAACATTTTCTCACATTACAACCACAAACGTAAATGTATTTTATTGGGATTTTATGCGATAGACCGACACAAAGTGGCACATAATTGTGAAGTGGAAAGAAAATGATGAATGGTTTTAATTTTTTTTATTTAAAAAGACGCCACTAACTAAAATCCAGTGGAACCAACTGACCTGAGAAGCCGCCTCGTTAGTAAATAGAGTCCACCTGTGTGTAATTTAATCTCAGTATAAATACAGCTGAACATTTGTGAACAAACAGCATCAGGAAGTCCAAGGAACACACCAAGTTTAAAGAAGGGTTCGGTTGTAAAAACAAATATCCCAGGTTATGAACATCTGATTGGATTTTGGTAATCAAAAATTCCAGCTGGTTGGGGCGGAGCCAAAAACACATTTATTTTCGTACCACACAATGTAGATGTGGAAGTGGAACATTAGTGGGAACATGTGGGAATATGTTCCAGTGCACAAAGATATTCAATTAAAAATAAGGAGTAGGTCAGATCTAAATAAAACCCAATAAGAGCCTAATGCATTGGGAACATACTGAGGCTGAGCGTCAGCGGCGTAAACAGCTCTAGCTGTGATCATGACGGTAATTTACCATCTTTCTAGCAGTCTGGAAACTACCCATGTTACTTGGCTGCCTTGGCTGCCAGGGTCAGAGGTCCAACAACAACAAGAACACCAATAACACAAACAACAGAATATAAATTAGAGATACAGTCCTTCCGTAGGAGAATCGGGTCAAAGAAAAAATAAAATCACATGTAAAAAGAAGCAAAATGTCTGTGCATGTTCTCCCTGTGTCTGAAATGGGTTTCCACTGGAATATCCGGGAATATCCAAAAACATGCTGGTGTATAAGTTCAATTATGGGGAGAAACATCATGTCCTAATAATAATAATAATAATAATAATAATGCGAAGGCACATCAAAACAACAGATAAAAAATTTCCCACATTTAAATGTCAGAATAGGAAAAAATTGCCAAACCTGAAGTCCATAATGTCCTTATTATGACAACAGTAGAGTTTATTAACACTTAGCGCCGCTTCTTAAACTCTTCTTATACTCTCTTAAACTTATACTCTTAACAAAATATACATAAATAATGATGGTGTCCATAATTTCAGTACTCACTCACGCATCCTCCGGACCCGCGCGCGGGGGCCTGGAGCCTAAAGGCGGGGTAGATCCTGGACAGGGTGCCAATCATCACAGGGCACACAAGCACACACATTCACACACCACTTTCTAACACACTATGGGGAATCTGGAAACACCAATTCTTCCTACGCTGCATGTCTTGGAACTGTGTGAGGAAAACCAGCGAGCGTGGGGAGAACACGCCCGCACCTGGACCCGAGGTGTGAGGACACAGAGCCGCCCGCCGTGCCACTGCGCTGCTGTCATTTCAGCATCAACTCCTAAATCCTGTACACGCACCGACTCTACAGCAGGGACAAACTGCAGAACCCATACACAAAACAAAGCAGAAATCCTTCCTTCAGCGTACTGAAGTGCTCTCTCCGTCGATCTATCTATAAGTACATTCTACATACCTATTATTCTACACTTCACATACAGAAAAATACTTCTTTTTCTCCATGCTATATAAGTGATAAGAATAAGCGCGTTGACCCACTCGCTTGCTTGGGGTAGATTTTTACACCTCACTTCTCCACTAGCACCTCACCACCGCTTTTTATTTTTGAACCTAACAGTCACATTAACACTTGCTCTTAAAATACCTCTCCTGCAAACTCACACTGAGGTTTTCTTCCACTTATTCAGACGCTACTTTTTCTCACGGAAGCGGTTTTCACCAGGGACACGATATACTGAGAACCCAGCAGTTACAGAGTCCTTAATGATGACATGATGCGAGTGAGTAATGATGAAATGATTTCTGAGTGTCATAAGGGAAAATACAAGTCTTCATTATATTTACTCTATTGTAGTGAACGTGATGGCTGGAGGTTCAGAAAGCGTACAGTAAGTGTTAACTCTCGCTTGAGAGGATACTGTAAGTACTCTGGGGCTTCATATCACGTTCAGAAAAATTGTAATTTGATCTTAGACATGAAGGCCGAGAGACGAGGAACGCAAAGACCTAACAGTGCTGGAAGATTTATAAATATGTATGATGTTGGAAATTAGAAAATTTATATAGTAAGATAAAAAAAGCATCCCAATTATTATTATTATTATTATTAGGGGTCAAATTGTAAAAATTATTATTATTTTTATTATTTATGGACAGGAATCACCAAGAGCCATCTGATACAGTACGATATTATCACTGGTGCCGGTTCCATTTGTGTTACGATTCTTTCACAAGTATCACAATTTTATAAATATCCTGATTCAATACAAATGTAGTTTTCAGATTTTGTTACAATTCTAAACAAACTCAGCAAATAATTTGCTCTTCTGTGACAGAGTAAGAGAGAGGGAACCGTCATCAGGATTTCAGTCTCTTACACAGATAGAAGCGTTCGGCAGGTAAAACTCTAATCCATATTTAGTTTATTCTGTAATTACTTGTCCCACTGTATGTGTTCATGACCTGTCCCCTTAAGAACATACTACGACTTGGAAGAAACTCTGAGGACAAATCTTTCATTACAAAAAACAAAATAAATCCCCAGTTGAGCGTACAGTACAGTGAATTAGCTGCAATAACTAATCGATAAAATTGATAATTATCGATAATGAAATTCGTTGTCAACGAAAGCCGTTACCGATTAGTTGGGCTGCTCACGTTACTGAGAAGCGCGACCACAAGATGCACAAATACACACACATGGAGGTTACAGAAGCGTTTGCAGGAAAAAGCACACGCCCCACGTCCTCCCAGGTATAAACGCCTCTTACCGGGCATTAAAATCGAGCGTTTCGTAGCGTCCGGTGAGTGCGGATGAAGCGCAGAGGGTTTTCTACACATAGGAGTCGATGAGAGTGTTCACACGGGCTTTGGTGACGAGACACTTCAATTAAAAATAATATCATAATAATCTAGAAGTCTTCTTATTAAGCTGAATTAATTTAAGAGAAATTAAAATTGAGGTCAGTGTATTTTTTAAACTAAACATCAAAATAAAGCGGTTAGTTTTATCCGAGCAATCGAGTAATCGGGAAAATAATCGACCAAACTAATCGATTATCAAAATAATCGTTAGTTGCAGCCCTACAGTGAATACTGTACCTGCGACGGGAATCATCAGTCACCTCCTGATAAGCGATATCTTCAAGATTCAAGATTTCAAGATTCAAGATTCTTTATTTGTCACATGCATAGTTATACAAGTACAACACGCAGTGAAATGTATCCTGAACCGCTCCTACTTTGTGCAAATAACAAGAAACAAAAGAAATAATCTATAAATAGAAATAGAAAAAAAAAAAAAAAAAAAAAAAAAAAAGGTGCAAATGTAAACATAATAATAAAGTGTGTATCTGAGCAGGATAAAGATGTTAGTGCAAGTGATGCTTACAGTCCAGACTAAAGTGCAGTGTGCAGTGTGGAATGTCAGCACAGCAGTGTGTGGGTGAACTGTTACCAGTCCTATGAATGGGAGAGTGGCCCATCATGGTTGAGGAGTCTAATCGCCTGTGGATAAAAACTCCTCCTGAGTCTCTCCGTTTTGGCCATAATGACCCGGAACCTTCTGCCTGAATGCAGAAGTTTGAACAGTCCGTTATTGGGGTGCGACAAGTCCTTAATGATACGAGCTGCCCTGGTTTTACATCTCCTGGTGTAGATGTCCTGCATGGAGGGGAGAGTTAACCTGCAGCAGCGTTCAGCTGCCCGGATCACTCTCTGGAGGGCTTTCCTGTCCTGTACACAGCTATTCCCAAACCAGGATGAAATGTTCTGTGTTAGGATGCTCTCAACAGCACCCGAGTAGAAAGCCTTAAGGACAGCAGGGGAAACCCCAAACTTCCTCAACTGCCTCAGGTGGTACAGACGCTGCTTTGCCCTTTTCGTCTGAGCACAGATATGCTCAGTCCATGTCAGATCCTCGGAGATGTGGACGCCCAAGTACTTAAAGCTGCTCACCCTCTCCACTGGAGCTCCATTGATGATGAGGGGTTTGTGGTCCAGTTGTCCCCTTCTGAAGTCCACCACCAGCTCCTTCGTCTTACTGACGTTCAGTCGGAGGCAGTTTTCTTCACACCATAGTGCCAGGTTCTCCACTTCATCTATGTAGGCCGACTCATCGTTGTTGGAGATGAAGCCCAGCACCACCGTATCGTCAGCAAACTTAACGATGGTGTTGGAGTCGAACATGGCCACACAGTCTGAAGTGTAGAGAGAGTATAGCAGTGGAGAGAGAACACATCCCTGTGGAGCACCTGTGTTGATGGTGATGCTGCTGGAGAAGCACTTGCCCACTCTCACCGCTTGAGATCTGTCCGAGAGGAAGTCCAACACCCAGGCACACAAGCGTTTGTTAAGTCCTAGATCTCTCAGCTTTGTGAACAGTCTGTTAGGCACTATTGTGTTGAAGGCAGAGCTGTAATCTATAAAAAGCAATCTCACATAGTTACCTTGCATCTTGTCCACGTGGCTGAGAGTGGTGTGCAGAACATGGGAGATGGCATCCTCTGTGGATCTGTTGGGGCGGTAGGCGAACTGAAGTGGATCTATGGAGCTGGGGATGGAGGAGGAGATGATGTTTTTTAGCAGACCCTCAAATACCTTCATGACCATCGATGTCAGTGCAACAGGCCGGTAGTCATTCAGGCATGAGGGTTTGTTGGTCTTGGGCACGGGGACAATGGTGGATCTCTTGAAACACGCCGGGACCACAGACTTCGCCAGGGACTCATTAAAGATACAGGTGAACACACCTGACAACTGGTCAGCGCAGCAGCGCAGCAGGCGCCCAGAGATGCCATCTGGACCCGCCGCTTTCCTGGTGTTCACCCTCCTCAGCGCCGTGCGCACGTCGTGCTCTGCGATGCTGATGACGCAATCCTCGCTGATGACGTCATCACTCTCAGTCAGCAGGCTGCTAGCATTAGCCGCCTGGCTAACCTCGAACCGGGCGAAGAATGCGTTCAGCTCGTTGGCGAATGCAGAGTCGGCGACGATCGTCGTGGTGTCTTTGGCAACCTTGTAGTCCGTGATTGTGCGTAATCCGTGCCACATGCGGCGTGTGTCACCCTGATGGAAGTGTGATTCAGTTCGCTGTCGGAACCGCCCCTTTGCTTCCCTCACCGCTCGCCTGACGCTATAAGAAGCCGCTTTGTATGCGCTCATATCGCCGCTAATGAGTGCGGCATTATAAGCAGCGGTCCGGGCATTCACAGCATCGCGGATCGATCGGTCTACCCAAGGCTTCTGGTTCGGAAACGATTTGAACCTCACTGTCGGGACAACTTCATTTACGAGCGTGCTAACGAAGCTAACTGCTACATCCGCAAACTCGTTGATGTCTACTGCGCAGGCTCGGAACATGTCCCAATCTACGTCATCGAGCGCGTCCTGTAGCGTAGCTTCTGATTGGGCAGACCAGCGTTGCACCTCCCTCATGACCGGAGCTTCACGACGAAAGCTTTGTTGATATTCCGGTATGAGGAAAATGGCGTTGTGGTCTGATTTCCCGAATGCTGGATGTGAAACAGCTTTGTAGCCCCGCTTGTATGGTGTGTAACAGTGGTCCAGAATGTTGAGTCCCCTTGTCGGACATGTAACATGTTGGTGAAAGTTTGGCATAACCTGTCTGAGGTTCGCTTTATTAAAGTCACCTGCTACAATGTGCGCTGCGTCCGGGTGTTTGTTTTGGAACTCACTCAGCACATCATGTAGTTCAGACAGAGCAGTGCCTGTGTCCGCGTGGGGTGGGATGTAGACCGCCGTGGCAATGACCGAGGTGAACTCGCGAGGCAGGTAGAAAGGACGACATTTAACACTCAGATATTCCAAATGAGGCGAGCAGCTACTGGAGAGAATGGAAACACTCCTGGCATCGCACCACTTCTTGTTGACCATGAAGCACACACCTCCACCTTTAGCTTTGTTAGACTCTGCCGTCCTGTCCATGTGGAACACAGAGAATGAGTCCGATGGGGTTACGACTCGGTCCGGCACAATGGGGGTCAGCCATGTTTCTGTAAAGCACAGAAGATTACAATCCCTGATATCTCGCTGGAAAGTAACTCTGGCTCTGAGGTCATCAAGCTTATTCTCCAGTGACTGTACATTAGCCAGCAGGATACTCGGCAGAGGGGTGCGATGAGCTTGTTCTCTCATTCTGTTACGGACGCCGCCGCGTTTCCCTCGACGCTTCTTTCTCAGTGCCTGCTCGATTAAAAATGCTCTTCATTCTCTAAATACCACAATTTTTTTAAATATACCGATCTGATATTACATTTTTCCTTGATTGTTACAATTTTAAAGTATTTAAATGTAGCTCGTTTATTATAACATTCGTTTTCTCACTTAAAACACAAAGCAGCATTTAAATAAAACAAACTAACTTCAAATACAAGAGTTTAACATTTAAATAAAAAAGAAACATTTTTAATGAGCAGTAAAACTTAATTATTACTTCTAAACAACATTAGCACCTTACCTAGTGCGCCACCTCTTGGCAGTGAAACAGAAAATGTGCTACATTTCACCTACTGCCCTCTATTGGCCGTAACACGTAACTAACCTCTGCTTGATATGATGGACAGGGGTGGGCGGGTCTGGGACTGAGTATCTCATTACAGAACTTTAAGCACACATTTCATGTAGCTCTACTTTACTTAAGTAGATTTATTAGAGGATAAGTTTCACTTCTGTACTTATGCTTCACTACATTATCGCATTTGTACATGAAGAGGGAATTTATATTATGTGTAACTGCGTGACCTGCAATTAAGTGTCACGAAGTCTGATTGCAGGTCTATAGAGTTCTATAGTAACAATTCTATAAAACATTCAGTTCAAAGCAAAAGTTATTTAGGCTACAACTGAATTCTACGGATTTCTATAAACATTCTATTAAACAGTTCTTCAGGGTAAATACTCACGTAAGACCATTTAAGACAACAGAAATAATAAAAGCCAGGGTGTGTGTGTGTGTGTGTGTGTGTGTGTGTGTCAGTGTGTATCTGTACTGTACGTGAGTTAACTAACAGACAGAGCGATCAAAGACCCTGAGTCACCATTGAGATTGGATAAGAAAAAACTGATCGGGCTGAGATTTGTGTGCAGTTCTATCATCCGAGCCTCAGGGAACACAACATTCCTCTTTAATTCTCTGGTTGCACATCGAAGCCAGACAGCTAATCTCTTTCTGACACCGACCAATAATATCTTAAAGCTCCCTCAAGACAATTACACAGCAGGGAGGTAAGGAGTGTGGAACTGCGGTGAGATGGGAAACCACTTCCCTGCTGGTTATTCTCAGGTCACTCTCAGCATGACGCGACACATCTCTCGCTGTTTCCCGAGAGGGAGAAAGGTCAGCGTGGTGGCGAGCAGTGTCGAACAGAGACGCGAAACATGCTAAACAACTGCAAAAGGGCAAGAATGAGTGAGGACCGGGAGTGTGTGTGTGGGGGGGGGGGGGGGGGGGTTGGATAAGGGAAGGCAGTGACTGAAAAATGGATATAAAGTAGAACATTTATTGTTGATTTTTTTTTATATGTAGTTACACTGTAGGTGGATGTAAAAGAACATACAGCGTTTTTTTTTTGCATTTGGTGCAAGCTTTAGTGAAGACGTAGCACCAGAGGTACCAAGAATGTGATCAAGGACGGTAGCAAGAAGAAAAAGGAGCCACTTTCAGTTTGGTTTTTAAAGCAGCCGGTGCCTGAGGAATCATACATTATGGTTAAATGAGGTTTAATATCTATTTAATTTCAGACTTTACTTTATTTACATGACTTTTATAAATGTTTTGATTGTTTTTATATGCAAAAACAAATGATTATAGTGTTGGAAATTGGTAATATTAATAATATTTTTGGGTGACTGGAACGGATTATCTGCATTTACATTATTTCCTATGGGACAATGTGTTTTGCAATACAAAATTTCGCCTTAAGAACACGCGTCCGGAACGGATTCGATTCTTATGCAGAGGTTCCGCTGTACAGCTAATTTTCCAGACTTAAAGTCAATTCCACAGGCAACAACGCAAGACTGCAATGTGTAGTTCAACTGCTTTAAGAGAGCATGAACACTTGGATGAAGTGGAGAGGTACTGTATGTGTTTACATCCTATGCCCAGGTAATCTTGCAGTCTTTAACGCTCCTGTTAGCTTCAAATTTACTAACATCTTTTATCTTTTATTTAGCAAAATTTCAACCTCCGGAAAATTATCTTATTTAAAATTGTTACCCAAGTTTACGTATAAAAAAGTCACTGAATAGGAAGGAAAAAAAATTCAATCATTAATTTTGAGCACATCACTATCCAGACAGTGTTGTGTCAGATCAGTGGCACGCGGAGGCTCAAAGAGATCAGATCCAGACTCGCTACTGACTCCAGAGCTGAACGTGGAGGTAGGATCTCCTAGACCTTCCTGGAGACGTCACATACTTCATGGCTAATGTTAACAAAGTCAAACACACACTAATACATTAGTGATGTCAAAACAGTTTACTGTGACAGAAAGTGAGGATGCATATTTCAAGCAAGGAAAGAAACCTAAAGAATAGTGGGAGGGGCTTTCCGAGGGTCCGTTAATAACAGAGACACCCACACAACCGTCAATCATTTCTGATTCATATGTCGACTGACTCATCAGACTTTTTTCTTGGCGAGAAATAAGAGAAAGAAGTATTTTTGCTGGATAAGTGACTCTGAATTTAAAACGCAAAGGTGTGAAAGTTTGTACGCGTGCACGTCGCGCTATTTTCATCTACTCTTTCCTTTAGTATCATTTTACCGCATTCCTATTGTATATTAAATAATCTTCATGATGAAACCTGACCTTAATGGAAGCGGTCTACGACTTCAAGCTACTCTCTCTCTCTCTCTCTCTCTACAGTAACCTCATAAGAATATTCAGAATGTTAAGCTTCGATATGTTGAACGATCTGCATGCAAAGATAAATAAACGTGGAGTTCTGCTTGTGAACGAGCTCCACAGTTCAATTTCATGGTTAGGTTAGGTCCTGATTTAGTTTGAAAAGCTTGAAATGAGGAGGATCGAGATTGAGGCTTTAATGGGCATGCTGTGTGAAATGAAACGCTCTCTCTCTCCCTCCCTCTCTCACACACACACACACACAGATACTTAGGGCTGCGAGCATTAAGCAGCCATTACGATACTGGAATTGAGGTTAGTGTTACTTTTGACTTTTGGGGCCAAGTGCAGCCGGATTTTTGTGATATTTCAAACACAATTAGCCTCCAATGTGGGAAAAAAAGCAAAAGTAGCACACAAGCCTAAATACTATGTGCTGAATGTGTGCACACTGTATGCTTGTTAGGGAGGATGATGGGAAATTATGGGAAGTCAGCAAAAAAAAAAAAAAAAAGGCTGAGATATAATTCGAGTGACGGGGATGACCTGAAGATTGGGCCGCTTTCCTGCCTAACATGCGTATGTATGTGTATGTGCGCAAAATTTCCTCAGAGTGTCATGACCAACGTTAGCAAGTGACAAACGTTAGTTTGTCACTTGATGTTTGTTTTTTTTCTGGAAAAGTTAGATTTTTCTTCAACATTTGGAAGCTACACTTTCACCAAAAATACCTCAAATAAGTCATGCACTTGTGCTCGATAATATAAAAGTAATTTTTTAAAAAACTTTTTTGTGAGATGATACACCTGAGAGTTCCTCTCCAGACCACCAGAGGTCACCATCACTAGAAGACTACGGCACTTCGGAGTCTTATGCCTCTTTTCCACTGCATAGAACGGCACGACACGGTTCAGTTCAACTCACTTCGGTTCGGCTCAGTTCGGCTCGGTTTGCGCTTCCACTGCAGTTTAGTAACGCTTTAGAGTGGGCGGGATTATTCACGTGTCGTTATAGTCGCGGCGCCGCTACTGCCGTGACGTCATCGTAAACGCGCCACAAACAAACACACAACAATGGAGCATATCGACGGCATGGTGTTCTTCATTCTCGGCATGTGGATGTTTTTAACAGCGAGACGAAGGAGATTGTTTCAAAAGAGGCCGACGGTTAATACAAAAAGGTGCGTCCGATCCTTCTCTGGCTGTTCTAAATATAGCGGTTCTGTTGTGTCTCGTGTCGCAAGTTTGGTGACGCAGTAATGATGATTTTCTCCGGCCAATCAGTGACCAGCAGAGTTTACACCTCACGTTTTGGTAACGGTTCGGCGCGCTTGGAACCTCGGCTGAGGTGGTACTAAAAAAAGGACCAGGTACCAGGTACTGTTCCCAGTGGAAAACCCCCCAAAAGTGAGTAGAACTGAACCGTGTCGTGCCGGACTGTGCAGTGGAAAAGCGCCATTACACACCGCTTACACACCGCTCTCCAGATTCTCATCACTGACTGATTCACTCACTCTACTGTATATAAACAGCCGGGCCCGTATTCACAAAGCGTCTTAAGCCTAAACGTTGGTCCTAATGACGAAATTCTAAGAAAACCAAATTGGACAGAAGAGCATCTGGTTTTCTTGTTGTTTTACTTCATTCCAGACGATCGTTGGCTACACACCATCCAAAAGTACAAATGAACTAGTCTGTCCCACAATCATGTAAATCGGTAAAAAGCTGAGCCATTTTGCTCCCATCAATCCGAAATGGACCACAAGTAATAAAATCTGTTTGGTAAATAAATGCTACATTTGCAATAAATGAAGTGACTTAACTACTGTGTGGAAATTGGTTGCTTCAAAAGTAGACACATATTTCCAACATCTGGCTGTTTTAATTATCTTTAAGATATCCAGCCTATAACAATAACATTGCATGAAGTAGCCTGTAGTCATGATTATACAACTTCATATATAAACATTATGATTTTACTGTCTATTCTATTATCATGTATTATAGTAATTTTGGCTTTGTGAATACGGGCCTGGAGTTCACCAGCGTTTCTTTCCTGTTTCGATTCTAAGCCTCGTGCTTAACGTTTGTCTTTAACAATCTCACTTGCTTTCAAACTACAGTACAGTTACAGTTATGTCCTGTTTATAGAATGTTGGACCTCGGTGTAGTTTTGAACAATCGCGAGTGAACTGATTCCTGAGTCAAAAGATGTATTTAAAATTACTACATTTTTTATAATATAATATGAATTATATTTTAAGACAATCTTCCTTTAAATGTGCTCATAATTAATTTTTGTTTTGTTTTAACTGGTAGATATGAGCTAAAATCCATGTTTGACTTGAAATGTGCATCACTTGCTTATAAAACTGTCAGAAAATTCATTATTTTAAAGAATGTACACATTTTCCTTAAACCCTTATTCAAATTCGCAGTATTTAGCATTAGCTAAAAAAAGGACTTGCACCTAGCTAGTTATGCTAGCTCTAAAATAGCTAGCTAGTGTAGCCTGGTATAAAACCACTTACTCTTTACAAATTAGGAAAATTTACTTTAGAAAAAAAGGCAGCGGGTCACAACAAAAAATGTAGGTGTGATTATTAATTTCATTTTTTTTTTTTCAACTGAAAGGCTAAAATGGATCATTAGGCTACGTTCACATTACAAGCCACCTCGCTCAAATCAGATTTATTTTCTGAGATTGCATTGACATGTAATAAAAGTTCACATTTATAACTACAAGTGACTTCTATCTGACTGTAATGTGTCTTTGGGTTTCACGCTCCATCGGGGTCAAATCACGTCATATTTGTTCGACAACTCGTTCATTCAAGTGAGTTTACATATTTTTGTGAGTGAAAGATAAATAGAGCAAAAAAATCACTTTACCAACAATGTAAACTTAGTCTTCACTTTTAATTAAAATTTTCATAATTTTCAGTAGCCTATATAAGTCTATTTTAATCTCTTTGACTTTTTCTTTCATGTTCGTTGAAACCGTTTCTGTCTCATCGTTACCTAAAGCGTCTCTTCTGTAAAAGCTTCAGTAGCACCAAATGATTGATCACACAATTGATTCGTCACGCTGTCATTTGGTCGACTGGCAAGTGGCGCTGTTTAATTGAGTCACTTGATGAATAATGCATTCTGGGTGCTAATTAGATAAAGGTCATCAGCAGGAGATAAATCACGACTGCTCACTCTATAACATTACAGTATATCATCATTATATTCACGTAATTATAGCCGGTTAAACCTGAGACTGGCCGCAGCTTTCGGGTCAGCGGGTTTTTGTTTGTTTCGTTTTGTTACACGAAGTTAAACTTGAACGTCCCACGCTGTAAACTAAGGATAGGGCTGAACAGAGGGAAGTTATTTATTTCCTCTCGGAGACGCCGAAACAGGAGCTGTACCACCACCCACATGGTTTTTGGAGCGTGAGCTGTATGTGCTATGATATGCAACCTGATGGTAAAGAGCATACAATCAGTTAATCTGTATCATTTAATTAGGGTTTATAATCTGTCATTACTGTAAACAATAAAACATTTAAAGATGAACCAACTGATTTGTACGATCAGTTGTGTGTGTGTGTGTGTGTGTGTGAGAGTGTTTTACATTCCTGAGATTTCTTTTATCTGTGCGAAAATTGCAAAGGGGAAAGAAAAATCAGAGCTGAGATGTGATCCATTTTACCTATTCATTTCTTGTAAAGAATGTTCTTCCCAGTACATTCACAGTTTTATTTTATTTATTTTTTAAAAAATAATTGCGATAACCGTCTACAGTTTGATTGATGTACCCTGTGAAAACTTTTGGCCTTACCCTTGGAACCCACTTTGGTGGAAAACTCAATGGGGCTCTAAAGAGATAAAAAATAATCAGTCTTCCTCCATGCTAGTAGCCATCTCCCCACTCCCACTGTTATCTACCTTACAGAGATGCTTAAATCCTAGCAGGAAACTAAACCATTCAGCCGGGAAGATGGAGAACACCTACGAGTATGAAGAGCAAAGCGAGAGCGAGAATGCCATAATGGATGGGTAAAAGACTGATGAAGCAAAGCACATAAAAGCTCCAAGAATGAGAAAATGGGATTAAAAAAAAAATAGAGATTTGTTCGAGGGAGGAGGAGGAGGTGGAGGTGGAGGAGGAGAAGGTGGAAGCGATGGTGAACAAAAAGGAACGAGTAAGTGAGAGACATGGTTGTAGGTACTGTAAAGAACAGATGGAATACAGTGTTGTGAAAAAATATATAAACAGGTCTATATATGAAAAATGGACCAAATTTAATTAAAGCAGGCCAACAACATTTGATACCATGAAGCATGGTTAACCTTTTCACCTCGTAAACTTCTATTATTCATGGCTTTGTTTACGAGGGTTATTCGCTGCTAAAGAACACCAACAAACCCGCGTCCGAGGAGATACTGATGCACTGATTAGACAGTGCACTGCATACTTGCAAAAATAGTTTCCAGCTTGCATACTAAAGAAACTGTCACTCTTTGGGAATTTTGGAGTATTTTCTATCAAGAGACTTTACCAAAAATAATTAAAATACCCTTAACGATCCAAAGACCCACTGGGCAAATACAGCTGTATGCATCTAGTGTTTGTCCTGCATCAGAGATCTTCAGCTCCAAGCCTGGAGGTCAATGTCCACCAACAACTAAACACAGCCACTGAATCTACAGTAGTAATTAGTTGAATCAGATGTGTTTGAGCAGAAGAATCACAGTTTGTGTTGGACACTGGCCCACCAGGACTAGAGCTTAAGATACCTGTCCAACACTATGGTGTTTTAAAATATGTTCAAACTAGTGGCTTAAAGAGGTTGTTCCTCTGTGTGAAAACACCAATGGGATTTATGACTTTGCAGTTCACCAAGTAGAATCTTGTTTAGAAAAAACATAGAACCCTTGAGGAACCCTGGGACACGGTGCTACAGTATGCATCTAATATTAACCCTAAAACCTTGTGATAACAAGACTGTCCCTCTTAGAGACATGTGGGATCATTACAATTTAGAGAGTTTAACATGGACGATTGAAGAACCCTTAACAATCCAAAAAAACATTTGAGGGACCATGCCAGAGTACAGTATGCATTTAAATTTGAAGGCCGATATGTTTGTCCCAGAAAACCATATGAGAAAATGTGAAGATGTTGTAAATCCCTACTTCTGCCGAATTTGGTAACCCTCATTTACTCAGACCTATCGATGAGCGGACTGTATCTATAGAAGATTTGCCATGTAGATGCCAACTTACCGAGGAGACGTACTGAATGTCCCTGCACAACTTGGTCTCCCGTGGAAAATCCACCAGATCCAGGAAGTTGTCCACTACCACCTGTCCGATGATGTCATGCCGCGAAAAACGGTCAAAATCGTAAACCGTGAAGTGGAGCTTTCGTGTAGGAAGTTCAGAGTATGCCACAGGGAAGAGGAAGACCTCATCGAAAACGGGGTTCAGAGTCTTCCGATGCACCTTGGTCTGGTGCTTGGTCTTGCGGTCAGGAAGAAGGTAGATCTTAACGTAGGGATCCGAGGTCCCGGAAAAGTCCTTGGCAGGAAGGTCTTGGGCTCGGTGGATCTTGACTATGAGCTGCTCCAAATCACAGTCGTATTTCAGGATGAAATGGAGGCGCCCGCAGGTTCCACCTCGACCACTTCGGTTTTCATCGCTGTCTAACGAGCGCTGCTTGTACAGCTCTGGTTTGAGTCGGCCAAGACTCATCCCTGTTAGCGAGTCTTGCCTCTGGAACTGGGCTACCATGAAGTCAGGGTTGGACTGGTTCATGTGGCGCCGAATGGAGCTTGGCCTGCGAACATTAGAGACAGAAGAAGAATGAAACCTAAAGAATATCAGCTTTATTTTTGCAAAAGGAAAAAAAATATGTAGTAAAATCAACAAGTTAATATTTATTAATATCTCGTCCATGAGGCATTGTCTCATTTGTTCATTGTTATAGAGCTAGAACTCACAGCTGTTATCGTAGTCTTTTATATTTATAACAGACATATTTTACTGTGTGTCTGGTCATTGAACCGAATGCATTTAAATTGCTAAATTGGATTTAATGGTTCTGTGCTCAAAGTTCTGGAATCAAAGCTTTTTACAGCTGCAATAAACAGCCAAATATTATTTTACACATTTACATAAAGCATAAAATTTGAATAGTTGGATGAGTTTCGAAGAGGATCTGTGAAATGTGATTTACAGCTAAAGGGGTATCAAGCTGCTTCAACATTGAGAAAGCCCCAGGAACCTCTGCTTTACAGTATGTAATTAAATACGCTTTTCAATTCTGGTTTTTAGCTCGTTAAAAATGAGCCCTCTTTATGCACAAGGTTACGAATTCGTTTTTTGTTGTTGTTGTGAAAGATGTAGAACTTTAAGGGTTCTTCAGTTTGTCCTTCCAGTGGAAGCAGTGTGATGTAACTGGGTTCTATTAGCAACATGGTTTCTCTTAGAACCCCTTTAGAAAGGTAGAACTATTAATTGTATCGTTTTTTCATTAATGTTATTTGATCGAAAACAAGTAATTTAAGGAGTTTTAAATAATGGGAAACTTTAATGGTTCTGTAGAGCTTCCTAACAAGAGAATTAGAACCATTATTCATCAAATCAACAAGGGAGTGTGGACTTCGGACTTTGTACTGCTCTGTACTGTATATGTATATAGTCCTAAAAATCCAGAAGTGTTGATGTACCCATGAGAGATTTCGGTAGCACCCTACAATACTGGGTTTCAACTTTACCAAGACATCAAAACATTTTAGCAAACGCTGGGCCAACAAGCTCGGAACGAACTCTTGAAGAACCCATTATGTTCAAACATTATACAAAGTGATTTATTACTTCATGATGCTCCAACTGACCGAACACAAGTCGATGATGGATCCGTGATCTGCCTCTGCATACGTCCGCTGCCGAAGATGCTGTCCTCCTCAGCCTTGGACTCTGCCTCCATGGCAATATCAGGTGACGTGTGGCTGATTTTCAGAGCTGTCTCCGGCACCGGAACGGGTGGAGGTGACCCGGGCGCCGGCGGCGAGACCGGCGTTGGAGGCACAGTCGTCTCCTTAACCACCGAGCCACGAGGTTGGTTCCGGCGGTCGAGAGTGGCGTCCACTTCCGTGTAAATGGGCTGCGGTTGAAGTGGTGGAGGAGGTGGAAGAGGGTGCTCTGTTGGGCCATCTTTGGTTCCGGGAGAGAGTCCTCGCTCGCGCCATGGGATCCAGCATAGTTTCCAGGAGACAAAGAGCGAGACTCCGAACAAGGCCAGTCCACAGGCCGTCACCACCAATGACAGCAGGCTCACCGAGACATCTAGAGAGTCAGAGACAGAAAGCGTTTTGGGAATCGGTGATCAAAGTAAATACAACCTCCTCGATGAGTTCGTCTAAATTATAATTATGCAAGTGCAAGGCAAGGTGTGAAGGGAGCTAAATATAGTGCTGGTGCAATGCTACAGAGAAAGCTTTCATTTATTTTCATTTAAGTGCCATTACAGAAGAATATCTCATTTAGCTTTGAATAAATCATCAGCCGTGGCGGGTATGAATGTACCAGCAGAGCTCTTTCTTTTAACTTTTTTTTTTTTTGGATTAATTATTAATCAAATAAACCGTTGTGGGGTTTTTGTGGACAGAGCGCACGGTGAGCCGTGGCGACCACACCGGATGCTCGGAGGGAGTGAGAAGCGAGGCTGATTTATTCCCTGCACAGACTGTAGAGTCGTGATGTGTGTCAGGTGTCAGGTGACCACACGGCGCCACGCTGCCGCTAATTCCGCAGTCCATTTTTGCTGATGATTTTCGCAAACTTCTGGAACAAATCTATCTGCAGATGTACCGAACATGAACGGTGTAGTTATATTATTTATACAGTCATCCTTTTAAAAAAATTGAATCAATTTCTATGAAAATATCTTTGGGTGCGAAGAGAAATGAATAGTTGATGGATTCAGCACATGTTGCATAATCGCAGGACAAATTGCACAAATAGACAGGACGGCATGTCGAGG
Source organism: Channallabes apus (assembly GCA_030522415.1). Lineage (NCBI taxonomy): Eukaryota > Metazoa > Chordata > Actinopteri > Siluriformes > Clariidae > Channallabes > Channallabes apus. Next base: position 18,898,919 of record CM060131.1, read on the forward strand.
TTATAATTTTCCTGTCTGATATTCTGAGGAAGCGTGGCATGAAGCCAGGAGAGCATTACAGGGATGAAATCATAAGTATAGCTGGCAATCATCTGCTTTTAGGAGTGCGTGAGAGAATAAAAAAATAAATAAAAAAAAGCAGAGATAGTGTTCCCTACGTCTTTCTTATTGTGCCGGTGATGAGTCTGTGATATTGATTTTGCTCGAGTCTAATAGATTTACTTTTGAGCTACTGATGGATACAAGATATCGGCCTAACGTCTAACACGACCATCCATCAGTCTACAGCGTTAGGACATAATTAGCCATTAGTCACATTTGAAGAAGGTTTATTTAAAGTTTCCCAGACGGAACACGAACGTCTCCCTCAGAGCCGAGTCTATTTATAACGTCTGACCCGCATCTGTATCTGATGGGACAGCTTCTGATGTGTAGTGATCTAATTTCCAAACTCATCGGACGTCTCAGCTAAGCTTTTTTTGCTGCTAGCATTGCCGACAGCACTACTAGCCGCTAGCGCTACCACTGCCACCGTAATCGCTGCCAGTTCTTTGCTATTGAACCGATTCTGAACCGGCACCAGCACCAGACATGAACTAGCACCTGGTTCAACTTTGGTGGAAAAGGAGCTACTGTTAATGCTCGCAACTCATCAGAGAAGCCGCTACTCCCAGGAGCCCACAAGAGAGAAAGACGCCGTCTCCCCGTGACATCAGTGGTCTTCAGTTTAGCTTTCACTTCGCAAAAAATAACTATTCTGTTCATTAATTCTGTGATATTAAAGTTGCTAAAGGTGTGCCATAGGACAGGTGAAGAGCACAGATGTTGGTTCATTACCATCTTTCATTAACTTGATTGTTTACAGCATTAAACATAATTTAAACCAGTTAATGTCTATGATTTTATCAACAAAATGCATTTGAACCTCACTCATGCACTCACAGGGAGCCTGGAGCCTATAGCGGGAGACTTAGGGCATGTGACGGGTTACACCCTGGACAAGGTTCCAATCCATCACAGGGCACACACACACACACACACACTACATGCATTTTTGGGAATGCAAACTAGCCTAATCTGCATGTCTTTGGAATGTGGGAGGAAACCTGAGTACCCGGAGGAAACCCAACAAGCACGGGGAGACCATGCAAACTTCATGCACACAGAGACGGGAATCGAGCCTGGCTGGGAATCGAACCCGGACCCTGGAGGTGCAAGGCGACAGTGCTAACCACTACACCACCGCGCCACTCAATTATGTTTTGGTTTAATGTTATTTTATAAGCTCGGCCAGACCGTGACGTCTCTTTACTCTTACTGTTTGTGTTCCTTCTCGTGCTGGAGATCTTTTGCAAAATTCATTTCTGACATTTACTGTATGTTTCTTAACTAGTGTCTCTTCATTATACTCATATAGAATTATAACGCTAGCTCTGGATGCCAGTATTAGACCTTAAAATACAGCATTTGCAGTTTGAAAATTCCGACCTACATGAACAAAGCTTTGATTCATCGTCCCTGCATCGTCTGGGGGACATTATTAATTAAAATTCGTCGTCTCTGAAAAATTAGCAAAGCTCGCCGTTACCTCGTGGGTGTAACTTTATATACTGTATTCTGTCGATGTCGGCCAGGCGCGCGCTTGTGTGTGTGTGTGTGTGTGTGTGTGTGTGTGTGCGCTGTAAGGGTGAAGTAAAATGTCCTTTGATCCTGTAACTGTCTAATAATATCTTATCCATATAAGTAGTGCGTGTGTGTGTGTGTGTGTGTGTGTGTGTGTCAGTGTACTGATGAGTCCCAACCGGCTTTGATTTTAATTGAATGCAGGACATTAATTAGGTCCATGCCATATTTCTCTTCATTAACTTAAAAGAAATGGTGATGTGCTTAATAAAAAACAGCAAAGCTGCTTTAATTACTCCTTCTCTCCGTCCTGCAGCTACAGTAGCTGAGCTTCTTCTTTTCGTGGGAACGAAGTTAGAAAAAAGCAGAAGAACGTCAAAGCCTGTTTTTCCTTTCACTGTCCAAACTGTCCACGCTCTGAGTTCTCGTCTCCATCCTGCTTGTTTTATATAATGAGAAAACTCGCGATGATTATTGTGGCGCCACCCAGAGGCCGTTTCTGGAGTCTGTACATCAAAGCCTGTCTTCTGTCTCAGAGGGAGCACTGACGAGATGTGACACACTTCTCTCACACGCACACACACATTGGAAAAATCTAAATCAGCAAACACACTCACATGACGGCGAACGCACTAACGAATCTCTTTCCAAAATGGACCAATGGGAACACAGCGTTACTCGGGTGTGTGCAGGTGATTGATGTTATTCCTCTGTTATTTTCAAAAGTAATTACTAAATAGATTAAAACAAAAAAGAAGAACAGAGAAGATAGCAAAGAAAGAATAAAAATAAGTGGACCGATGGCCAGATATAATTATCCAGCTGTGTACATCATGTAATTAATGTCTTTCTTATTGTGCCGGTGATGAGTCTGTGATATTGATTTTGCTCGAGTCTAATAGATTGACTTTTGAGCTGCTGATGGATACAAGATATCGGCCTAATGTCTAACACGACCATCCATCAGTCTACAGCGTTAGGACATAATTAGCCATTAGTCACATTTGAAGAAGGTTTATTTAAAGTTTCCCAGACGGAACACGAACGTCGGCCTTAGAGTTTAATTATAACGTCCGACCCGAATCAGTATCCGATGGGACAGCTTCTGATGTGTAGTGGTCTATTTTCCGAACTCATCGGACGTCTCAGCTACCTGGAGGAAACCCACCAAGCACTATGAAGGGTAAAAAAGGCAGAAAGGGAAAAAAAGCAAAGCAAGACAATGCAAGGAAAGAAAGAAGTAAATAAAAGTGAAAAAAGAAAAAGGAAAGTGATTGAAGAAAGGAACATGGTAAGGAAGCAAATAGAAAGAAAGAGAGCAAAAGAGAGAGAGATAATAAAAGAAAGGGAACAAAAGAATTAAAAAAGAGAGAAAGCAAACAGAAAGAAAGAAAGAAACAAATAAGGAAAAATGAAGAAAGCAAGAAAGAAAGGGAACGAAAGAAATGAAGAAAGAAGGAACGAGCGAACAAACAAAAAACAGAAAGAAAAAAGACACAAAAAGACTTCGAAAGACAAAAAGTGTTCGAGTTTTTCTAGCTCAGTGTTTCCGATTCCCACGGAATCGCAGCGTGGTCATGTGACCTGCGGTGTGGGTTAATCCATCAGCGCATCATAATCGAGTGCCAATAACCACAGCAGCAAACGATTCCTCACGTTACACACCGCATCTCACACGCATGTGAACCAACTCTGTTCCACAGCGCCGTTCAGTCCTGGACTCTGATTGGTCAGAAATCGTTAATATTATATAATAACGGTCAGAAGTCGTTAATATTAAATTTCCATAAGAGCAGCTCTGACAGTAACGCAGATTAAAAGTATTGACAGGTTGATATTAATGTGATTGTTGTAATACATTATTGTTTCCATAGCAACCGTTCATTCACTTCATTCAACCTTTCACTTGATGTTCCGTTATATGGATGGACGGAGTGTCCAGGCTCGGTGCTGCGAGGTAAAGGTCAGAGTTGAAGCTGTAACTTTTCCATCATCCTCTGGAAGTTCCTCTTTGCACTTCTTCTAACTTATTATAAATAAATTAGCAAAAATATTATTTCTAATTGCTTAAACTAATAAATATATATATACTGTGGAACCTCGGATTACGAGTAACGCGGTTTACGAGTGTTCGGCAGAATGAGAAAATATTTTTTTTTATAAAATTTGACTTGAAAAATGAGCATTGTCTTGGTTTACGAGTACCGAGTATCATGTATCACGCATGCGTTTCTTGTTTTGACGCCGAGCATCACGTGATCACAACTGAGTCAGTGTTTTTTCCCTCTCTTGCGCTGCGGAATTATAGGTAATCGTCTCCCCTGGGTCTTCTGTGTAAGGCAGAGCCTAATAGATTGTGCGTGTGTGAAGCCAAGAGGAGGAGAAGGTCTGTGAAGGCGAGAGTGTGTGTGTGTGTGTGTATGTGTGTGTGTGTGTGTGCGTGCATACACACACAGCGCCTGCGTGCACAAACGGAAATACATCACTTTTTTGGGATTTATTTTTACTTTTTTTTAAAGGTAAAGTGCAGGATAATTTGTTTTATTTTTACTTTATATTTTGTATTAATTATTTTTTATGTATTTATTTTTTTGGGCTATAGAATGAATAATTTGAGTTTCCATTATTTCTTATGGGAAACTTTTATTTGGTTTATGAGTGATTTGGAATACGAGCCCGCTCATAATCCGAGGTTCCACTGTACATGCATAATTTTTAACTAGATAAAACTCTTTATTATAATTTTTTTATTCTTTTATATAGTTGTGTTTTTTTTTTTGTTTTTATGAAGTCCAAGCAGAACAATGTCACAGGACGTTGCCATGTAGCCAATAAACCCCGCTCTTACTCCCAGTGTTCAGCTGGTGGAAAATTATTGTTTTGCTCCTCACCAAGCCCTGATGTACTGATTACTTAATAGCACTTAATACCACGACTAGTGAAATCTCCAGCCGAGTCCCGTCTCATTTGTGACCTGCTAACACAGAATTAGTGCGACAAGAGACAATGCAAACACGGTGCTTTTCTTCACACACTACTGTAAGGCTAAAATTAGCTCCTAACATCGCTGTTAATGTTTCATTTTTAAACCGACTCCTCGTATTATTTCCATCAAACACTCTTGAAAATATGGGAAAAAGGTTCCTACAGGAGTTTATTGGGAACCTTAATAGGGATTTGAAAAACAAACAAAGAAAATAAGTAAACAAACTAAAAAACTAATAAATCAAACCCAAAAATACATTGTTGTTGTTTTTTTCATTAATATCATCAAAAGCACAAGAAAGTGTAACAGTGTATACGGTTTGAGTCAAAACTGTTGTTCTAACAAACAGCTTAATAAAACAGCTAATAAAGCATATTTATATTTCATATTTAGATTAAATATGTCCTAAATCTTTCTGAGCAGACCTACTTTCTTATTTGGGACTTTAGTTACTTGGTGCACACCTGCATACTGTAAGACCTACAGTACGTACAAAGATTCAATAGCTAGATTTCAAATGGAACAACAGGATAATGCGGGATTTTACACAATTACTGTACAGCCATAACATTAACACTTCCACCATGAGGACTCAATAACACTGAGTATCAATTATAAACTGGTGACAGGATCATGGGCACCTAAGGCTTAACCATGTAACGTGGGGAACAAAGGTTAGCCAGTCCAGCCCACTGAAAAGCCAATGCAGGATCAATAAGTAAAAAAGTCAATGCTGGTAATGATAGTAAGGTATCCAGTGCACCAGAGTTCACCATGTATGGGCTTTAGCAGGGAAAGATGGGCCTTGTAGACTCATGCCCCGGAGGGCCCAGAGATGCCCCGGTGCCACAAAGAGAGCCCATGCAATACTGGGCATTATATTATGGGTTTTAATACAGTGTTTGGTTTCATATCTACTCTGAGTGAGCTACGTATAATGCAGAGGGGTTCAAAACTATAGAACCACAGTGAAAATCTTGAATGTTTTTACCAAATCATGGAACACATGGTGCTCCTGAGACATCAAAGTTCCTGAACCATTGTGCAATCCAGTGCTGGTGCACCCTGATGCCCTGATTATAATTAGAGTCCTCGTCACATCACTACTGCTGCTGAGGATGAGGATGAGGATGGCCCTGTCAGGTCCGCTTGGGGATACATGTGACATCTCAAGACAGTTCCACCTCATACCCATGAAGAAGCTTTGGACTGCATCGACGCACAGTTTTATTTATCCATGGTCCTACTTTCTGGTATGACCTACTGTAATTGAGGAGGAGGTGCCTTTTGAGTCTGGTTCCTCTCACGGTTTGTTCCCCATGAGTTCTCGGGGTGTTTTTCCTTGCCTCTTGTAAAACCTTTTCATTTGCATTCAGAATTTTTATTTCTGTAAAACTACTTTGTAAGCATGGCCACTGTTAAAATCTCTATACAGACAAAGGTAAATTGAATTGAACTACAAAATATTCTTCGCCTACAACTCTGTGTGCCACCCCCCAAGCCAGCGTTCCCATTATTACTTTAACTTCATACTCGGGTACAATTGCGTATTTCCACCCTCTGATACAGCAGGTAGCAGTATGCATGTCAGCCACCATGAAACACAAAGAGAAGAAGAGAATGAGGTAGTTAATATTCATGCTATGCCTAATATCATTGATATTTCATAATAAATGTCAAGAACAACACTCGAAGGAGACTGACAGCACTGATGTCATGTCCACTTCCGTTTTTTGGGTACAGTTGGCAAGACCGAGTGCAGAACGATTGTGTTCTCACTTCACCAGACTTTGGGGTGAAGTGTTCTCGGAAATCATCCAAGGGCTCTAATGTGAAAAGTTACAAATACAGAATAAGGAACAGTCCTTGACCAGATTTGGTCATGTTTTTGTTCTTGAAATGTCTAATTATCGCGACTTTTAAACACTATATACTGTATGAGTGTGTGTGTGTGTGTGTGTGTGTGTGTGTGTGTATACACACATACATATACGGTATGTAAACTGTACATTGGCTGACAAACTCCTCCGGTGTTGAGAAAATTAATTACAGCTTTACCTCTGACTGTGACAAAGCACTGATACTGGAGATTCCTTCCATATGTTTCACAAACATTTCCGAGCAGGAAGTTTTTTCTTTTAAGTTAATCACATTAAGAACAAATGGGCGTCTCTTAGTCTTTCAAAGCGCTCTGAAGTGCCTCTTGGTGAGAGGTTTTCTTTTCAGCAAAAGTAGTAAAGCTCATAAAATACAGGTAGGGGAGAATAATTTACAACTTGAAAATAACTCTCTAAAGAAAAGAGTTATTAGAGTAGATAAGCCCTGATGAGCCACTACACTGACTTGATTGGATTAAAGTTCTTAGTTTTCCAAACATCTCAAAGCTGTGGAGGATAAACTCGGATCTGAGGCACGGTCCTTGTCAATTATGCACTTCAAATGCGATAAAAAGGAGCCGAGTGAATATCGAAGATCACTCGGAAGGCCATGAGAACCAAGAAGGCCATGAGAAAAGCTTCTTCAGATATCTAGTACATTTTTTAATAATTATAGGAACATAAGACGCACTGGATTGGGGGTATTGGTGACTCTATGGTGGTAGGTTTCTTGCCTGAGGTTCGATTTCCACCTAATGACCAAACACCAGCCACTGGATGCAGTGCCGCTCCCAAGCCCGGGTATAAAATAGGAGGGTTCTGTCAGGAAGGAAATCCGTCTTAAAGGTACAATATTGCCAAGATGGGGGTTCATGCAGGTTTTGGTACTATCAGACCAGACCTAAGCATACGTTAAAGAAGACACGCCGGAAATGATGCATGTCATGAGTGGCAGCCTGACCAGACCCGACCCGACCCGACCCGGAACACTGTGAACCTGTCATCCTCGTCTCACCTGCGCGAGTGCATCCTCAGAGCTCAGGTCTGTGCAACAAGTCGCTACGTAAAAGGAGGTGCAGAAGAACATAAATCTCTCTCACCTGATTCAGAGTACCTCGGTCTAGCCAAGTCCCGGAAATAGTAAATGAAATCCAAGCAATTCTCGTTCTGCACCTCCCCTTTAGAGCAGAGATCCGAGAGGAGCTCCAGCGCTTTCTGGCAAATCTCGGCCTCCGTGTCCACGGGCATTGCCCACCAGCATCCTCCTGAGTGAAGAGGCGCGCGATCCAGGCACTGATCCGCACCTCCCTCTCTCTCTCTCTCTCTCTCTCTCTCTCCCTTTCTCTCTCTCTCTTTCTCTCTCTGCTCTCTCTCCCTTTCTCTCTCTCTCTCTCTCTCTCTCTTTATCTCTCTTTGTCTCTCTCTCTCCCTCTTTATCTCTCTCTCTCTCTTTATCTCTCTCTCTCTCTCTCTCTGCTGTCCCTCCCTCCTCACGAGATGCGAGAAAGATGAGAAAACGCTTCAGTTCATGATTCGCGTCATCAGATCCGGACAGTGCGCTCGCGCTGCGCTCTCGCCTCCCCTTGATGTTCTATACAATGTATCTTTCCTTCTTTTAACTACGCGACGTTACTGCGTCCGAGCACGCGCCACCGGTTGAATCCGCGGGGGTGAACGCGTGCGCGCGAGGCTCTGTCGATCTCCCCGCGCCCTGCCGAGAGAGAGAGAGAGAGAGAGAGAGACAATAGGAGGAATGTGGGAGTCCAATAAGCTCAAAATACTAGGAAACGCCTGAACACGCGCTTTTATTTATTTATTTATTTATTTATTTATTCATTCATATTATTTTATTTCATTGCATACTAGTGTACCAGTAAGTACCTGTTATTGACCGTTAAAGTGTTTGTGGAAATAGTTAAAGTGTTAAAGCTAATAATAATCTGCTGATCTTTAATGTAATCAGTGATATTATTATTATTATTATTATTATTATTATTATTGTTGTTGTTGTTGTTGTTGTTATTATTATTATTTGAGGTTGAAGTCCACGTACATATCTGTGTGTCTTTCTGTACAGCAGAATTCACTTATAACCACTTCAGCGCTGTTATTTCAGACAAAGTGGAAATATGAACTAATCCCAGTAAAAAATATTCACTTTATCTTTTCTAATTAATATCTATTGGTGCAGGTGTTTGTTTACATTCAGACAGTAGCGCATTAGTAGATTTATTTTAAAGTAGATTATTAAATCCACCACATAACTGTTCATAACATCACATTTACTCAACATTGTGATTTATTTCCTTTATGTTGCAGATTAAACTTCAGGCAGAGATCTGAGGACTCACTCACCCATCGTCTAATCCGGGGGGGGGGGGGGGGGGGGGGAACCTTTTTTGTTTTTTTGAAACCAAAAAACAAAAAACTTCTTTCTTAAATTTTGTCCAGACAGTTTTGCGTGAAATGTGATGTGCCTAAACAGCTGGAAGCATAAATAATCCGTTTTTTAATATTTAAAATATTTCTTAGTAGTAGTAATACTGAAAAACCTTCATCAGCTGAGTCTCTGCACAGACAGATCAGCTTGTCCTCCCTTTACGCATTTCTCTTGTCACAGTGAAATACTTACTTTTATTTCTTTTAATATATTTAAATCTATTTATTACTAATATTCACGCACAATACTAAGTATACGATTACTGCACTTTATTTCACTGCTAGTAAACTGTAAACTTATGATTTGTCTTATTTCTCACATTCGACCCTTGACTTCTAACATGTTCAATATCAACATCAAAATATGAATATTTAACATCATGTCCTATCAGGTCTATACCACAGCTTTTATAGGGTTTTTGTTTTAAGTTTAGTTTTTTTGTGTGTTTTTTTCATTGTAATTGTGTTGACGGAGTGTTTACCATCCTTTCTTTTTCAAACACTGAGCAGCTGTAACAAAGCAAAGGAATTTCTCTTTAAGAATTAAAAAAATACTTTGAGTCCTAAAGTTTGTGGGCTTGCATTGTCTCATTATTTTTATATTCTTTAATTGATGACCTTAAAATAGAACTGACCTGGTGAACTAATAAGAAGATGTGTTTATTTCTGATTGAGACTTTTATAAGTCGCTTCTTATTTCTTCTTATATTTCTAACACTCTGTATGCTGCGAGCCTGTACAAGTGTTTTGTCCAAATTGGCCTCCCATAAGAAGAGAGAGTGGTATGTGTGTGTGTGTGTGTGTGTGCTCTTCTCCTCCTCCTCTTTCTCCTCCTCCTCTTCCTCAACCTCCCCCTCCTTCTCTGCTGTGTGTACAGATTTTCCCAGCTTCTCCCACATACCCACGGGATGTCTCTTTTGCACGTGTTCACTGGGAAGCAATCCCTACCATTTCAGTTCAACTAAAGAGCTTGATAAGGATGATGATGTTGATGATGATAATCATCATCATCCACGGCTCTTCAGCTTCTTCTCCAATCGTGGCCCAGACATGCTGTTCAACACACACCAGATGAATGAACGCTCATCACGTGCTGAGAAGTGATGAATTTTTCATGTGCTAATGAAATAAGCTGTGCGAAGAGGATACTACATGCAGAAAGAGTTCTCCGAAGTGTTTATTGCAATCAGATGACCATACAACATTGAAGCAGGGTTCAGTTATAACTCAATTAACACCGACCAACACTGCAAAAGCTTTTATTTGTTTATTTTAAATTAGATGTTTCTTTTAGGGTACTGTCACATTAAGAAAGATTAGTATGTACCCTCCCTGATCCCCCACTGGCCAGCGTTCACACTGCTCTTTGGTCTCCTTTCTCGGGTACGATTGCGTATTTACACCCTCCGATACATCAGGTGGCAGTATGCACCTACTTGGTCTGTGAGCTGGAATTAAACACCAGAGAAGAAGAGAACAAGGAGGTTAATTCACGATTGGATTCCTCATTTGACTCCATTTGATGCAAATCTCAAGTCAGTGCTTCCTAGATTCCATCAATATGTGGATTTTGCAACGAGAGGGGAAAACACGCTGGATCTTGTTTACACAAACATCGCCGGCGTATATCGGGCAGAGCCCGCCCCCACCTCGGCTACTCAGATCACATCTCTGTCATGCTAATTCCAGCATACAGACCACTCGTCAGGCGTTCAAAACCGGTTCTGAAGCAGGTGAAAACCTGGCCAGCAGGAGCCATCTCTGCTCTTCAGGACTGTTTCGAGAGCACTGACTGGAACATGTTTAGGGAGACTGCAACTTACGGTGACTTCACTGACTTGGAGGAGTACACGTCATCAGTGACCTGCTACATCAATAAGTGCACCGATGACGTCACTGTCTCCAAGAACATCACCTCACGACCCAACCAGAAACCATGGATTACTGCGGAAGTGCGTGCACTTCTGAGGACCCGAAACTCTGCCTTCAAAGCGGGAGATAAGGTGGTGCTTAGAAGAGAAAGGACCGAACTTTCTCGAGCCATCAGAGAGGCAAAGCGCGCATACGCCCAGAGAATCCACGACCACTTCACGGACAGCGGCGACACACAGCGCATGTGGCAGGGCTTACAAGCCATCACTAACTACAGGACAACATCACCTGCCTGTGACGGTGACGGCTCCCTCCCAGATGCGCTGAACAACTTCTACGCTCGGTTCGACAGGCAGAATGACGTGGTGGCGAGGAAGTCCACCCCTCCTCCGAACGACCAGGTGCTGTGTCTCACTACAGCTGAGGTGAGGAAAACTCTACGCAGAGTCAACCCACGTAAAGCTGCTGAACCAGACAACATCCCAGGCAGAGTGCTCAGAGAATGTGCTGAACAGCTGGCAGATGTTCTCACCGACATCTTCAACATCTCTCTGAGCAGCGCCGTTGTTCCCACGTGCTTCAAGGCCACCACCATCGTCCCCATGCCCAAGAAGTCTACTGTGTCCTGTCTCAATGACTACCGTCCCGTTGCACTTACACCCACCATCATGAAGTGCTTCGAGCGGCTCGTCATGAGACACATCAAGACCCTGCTGCCCTCACTGGACCCACTGCAATTTGCATACCATCCTAACCGCTCAACGGACAACGCCATCTCCACTACATTCCATCTTGCCCTCACACACTTGGACAAGAAGGACACATACGTTCGAATGCTGTACATAGATTTCAGCTCAGCATTCAACACTATCATCCCCCAACAACTGATCGGGAAGCTGAGCTTGTTGGGCCTGAACACCTCCCTCTGCAACTGGATCCTGGACTTTCTGACCGGAAGGCCTCAGTCAGTACGGATCGGGAACTGCACTTCCAGCACCACCACACTGAGCACTGGGGCCCCACAAGGCTGTGTGCTCAGTCCCCTGATGTTCACACTGCTGACTCACGACTGTGTAGCAACACACAGTTCGAATCACATCATTAAGTTCGCTGATGACACGACTGAGGTGGGTCTCATTAGCAAGAACGACGAGTCGGCGTACAGAGAGGAAGTGCAGAGGCTAACGGACTGGTGTAAAGACAACAACCTGTCTCTGAATGTTGACAAGACAAAGGAGATGGTTGTTGACTTTAGGAGGACACGAGGCGACCATTCTCCGCTGAGCATCGACGGCTCCTCTGTGGAGATCGTCGAAAGCACCAAATTCCTGGGCGTCCACCTGGAGAAGGACCTCAGCTGGTCCCTCAACACCAACTCCCTACACAAGAAAGCCCAACAACGTCTCTTCTTTCTGAGAAGACTGAGGAAGGCCCAGCTTCCACCACCGATCCTGACCACCTTCTATAGAGGAACTATCGAGAGCATCCTGAGCGGCTGCATCACTGTCTGGTTTGGGAATTGTGCCATATCGGACCGCAAGACCCTACAGCGGATAGTGAGGACAGCATAGAAGATCATCGGGGTCTCTCTCCCCTCTATTGAAGACATTTACACCACACGCTGCATCCGTAAAGCCACAAGCATTGTGGCTGATCGGACACACCCCTCTCACACACATTTCACACTACTGCCATCTGGAAAAAGGTACTGAAGCATTCGGGCACACACACATCCAGACTGTGCAACAGCTTTTTTCCACAAGCCATCCGTCTCCTCAACAAAAAGGGACTGGACTGATAAACACACACACACACACACACACACACACACATACACACACACACACAACACACTCAGCTTAACTCAACTACCTCAATATATTGGGACTGGCCTGACTACACAAGCGCAGACACACTGACCTACACCACCAAACTATTGTACACACCAACCTGTACAGTAAATGCTTCACTTTTTATCTCTTTCGCAAAAAAACATTACTGGACTACTTTTTGCACTAATTCCTCAATTCTTGCTGCTGTGTTATGGAATGTTTACAGTTTTTCACTACCTCAACACCATAGTATTCTGCTATATTTTTCTGTTATGATATGTCGTGTTCGTTGCACTGTCACTTTGTTGTTGCTCTTGTTTGCACATGTCTTACTTAGCTACTGTAGTTAGTTTTTGTAAATGTATGTTGTAATTTATGTTAGGTCTATCTCTCTTGTCTCTGCTAGCCAGCTAACTAGTTAGCTAGTTTAGTGTTTGTTAATTTATGTTGTAATTTTATGTTGCATGTAGCACCTTGGTCCTGGAGGAACGTTGTTTCGTTTCACTGTGTACTAACTGTATATGTTTGAAATGACAATAAAAGCCTTTGAACTTTGAACTAATATGAGATTATTTTTGCAACTGTAGTCTTATTGTCAGTTTAACACAATCAGACTGAGCTTTCACCATTCTGATGCTTGATGTAAACATTAATTAAAGCTCTTGCATGATTGTATGACCTGCTCTGCTATCATGTGATTGGAGAGCAGGAGGTACAGATGTTCATCATACAGAAGCAGATAAGATCTCTTGAGTAAACATAGACACGTCTTGTATAAAATGTGCACTTCATACTTCACTCTTCACACGCATCCATCTCTAGGGTATAAAGAAAACGGTTTAAAAAAGAGAAAATATCCACCAAGCGGTGAAAATGCCTCGATGCCAGAGGTCAAAGGAGACAGGTTCGAGCTGACAGAAAGGCATCAGTAACTCAAATAACATCTCTTTACAACTGAGGTATACAGAAGATCATGGGCTACAGCAGCAGCAGATCACAGCAGGTGCCGCTCCTGTAAGCTAAGAACAGGAAACCGAGGCTGCAGGTCACATGGGCTCACCAGAATCCGGCAATAGAAGATTTGAAAACCGTTGCCTGGTCTGGTGAGTCTCGATTTCTGTTGTGACATTCAGGTGGTAGGGTCAGAATTTGGTGTGAACAATGTGAAAACATGAATCCGTCCTGCCCTGCATCAACAGGTCAGGCTGGTGGTGGTATAATGGTGTGAGAGATATTTCCTTGGGACACTTCGGGCCTCTTAGTACCAACTGAGCATGGTTTAAATCTCAATTCAATAGAAACACCTTTTGGGACGTGGTGCAATTGGAGATTAGCATCATGGATGTGCAGCCGACAAATCTGCAGCAACTGCATGATTCTCTCATGTTAACATGAGGAATATTGGCTCTATTCCACAAAAAAAAGTAAGGCGGCTCTAAAGGCAAAATCCCAGTACTAGCATGGCGTACCTAATGAAGTGGCCAGTAAGTGAGAGGTATATTGAGTAGGTCACCTCTTTCACCTTTCTATGGGAACTAGCATTAATCTTTTCAACAGTTTGTTCTACACTAGCGGTTCTATTGGATCGGACTACACGGGCCAGACTTCACTCCTCATGTACATCGGTGAGTCTTGGCCACCCATGACCCTGTCTCCAGTCCACGGTTTTACTTCCTTGGGTCACTTTTGGTCCGTCTTGACCACCGCAGATGAGGAACATCCCATAATAGCTGCAGTTTTGGAGTTGCTCTGATCCAGTTGTCTAGCCATCACAATCTGGCTCTTGTCAAAAGTTACTCAAATCCTTACATTTGCCAATTTTTTCTTCATCCAACCCGTGTTTAGAAATGAATAAAAAGAAATTTTTTGCAAAGTTCCCATTAAAGGACCAATTTAAAACCTATTTATAGGAACAACAGAAATATGTGTGTGTGTGTGTGTGTGTGTGTGTGTGTGTGTGTGTGTGTGTGTGTGTGTCTACTGTAGCGTAATAAAAAATAAATCAGATTTTTTAAAATTTTTCAGATTTTTCTGAGTTAGTATTCCAGCATAAATGTTTTTATCTTACATGTTTTATCTTCATCTCATATCTGTAGGCCAGAAAAAAAGCAGTATATGATGTAAAAGATCAGTTTTCAGACATAAACACAAAGAAAGCTTCACTAATTTCACTGTACCTGAGACTGAAAGGCTCATCGGGTTTCATTAATTGCTGTTTACTGCTTTTTATATATAGTTTTTTATGTGGAAATGTTTTGTTTTGAAGACATCCTTGCTCTATTTGCATGTGCATTTTTGCCATAATTTTGCACAGTACTGTTTATACAGACTATATTTATTATGTGTTTTATTATCTTTGTTTAAAAGTTGTATTATAGACATTTATTATGATTTATTCTGCTGCCTTTCAGCATCATACCTGACCCTAATAATTCCGACTCTGCATCCATATTCGTTAGTGCAATCACTGGTGATTTGTTTGCTCCTGTTATTCCCTCGCTGTCTCCGTGGTTCGGTCCTGACTGTATGAGCGATGAGGACGATCTTCCACTTTCACACTACAGTGACTTGTCAAATGCAGCAGGTCAGAAAACTTCAAAGCGGAGGGTTTTTGGCTGTACACACATCACTGAGCGTGAAAATTGGAAGTAAAATGATATTAACTTGTATTTGACAGACATTTGAGATACACTGTTGTGTTGAGTAACAGCTCACGCGGGTATGTGTGGACGTCACACGTGTCCCTTTTACTTCCTTAAACTTCAGCATGCTTCACGGGTTCAGTGTGTGTTTTAATATCCTTATACAGTTCAGTCACTGTTGTAGGATTGTTTTGCGATGCCACCAGGAACCCCAGGTTAGAAAACTCTGCTATTATTGATTTTATGTCTCTGACTTGAAAATTAAGCAAACAAAAACCAGGCGAGCTTAAAAAAGAAGAAGCAAATGTAAAATCTTTAAGGTCAAGCTTGACTGTGCCATGAGAGTTTTACAAGCGCAGTATAAACTTTAACCTTATAAATATATACATCAATACAACATAGACCAAAATTAATTGAGGTGCCGAGCAGAGGGTCTTCACTGACCTGATCGTGCTTATGAGAAAGTAAGAATAAGAATAAATTTGTAAGAAAACTTATAGAGATTAACCCTTCATATGTCTTCAAATTAATTGTTATACATTTTACAAAATGATCAAATTGATCAGTGATTTCCAGTTTTATAGCCAACTCTTGAAATAACCTTCATTATGAGATTATTATAAAAACTACACACACATTAAGCCGATTTCTAAACATACACATTCTTGAAATTATCCTTATTTAGCTGTTTTTTTTATATATATAAATTCCTGAAAAAAAAGTAAAATGAATAAGACAAACTAATTGCTTGATATAGGTTTTGTTTTTCAAATTGTATTTATTAAAATATGAGTAATGTGGAATCTAAGTTGAGTTTGGCCTTAGTCCAGATACTTTTATTTCACAATTGAAAAATAAATACATGAATAATAATAATAATAATAATAATAATAATAATAATAATAATAATTATTATTATTATTATTATGTGAATTACATAAATATATACATACATAAAGAATAAATATTAGACCCTATACAGATAAAATCACATTTTTATTATATATATTTTTTGTTTAATATAAAAATACAGTGGTGTGAAAACTATTTGCCCCCCTCCTGATTTCTTATTCTTTTGCATGTTTGTCACACAAAATGTTTCTGATCATCAAACACATTTAACTATTAGTCAAAGATAACACAAGTAAACACAAAATGCAGTTTTTAAATGAGGGGTTTTATTATTTAGGGAGAAAAAAAATCCAAACATACATGGCCCTGTGTGAAAAAGTAATTGCCCCCTGAACCTAATAACCGGTTGGGCCACCCTTAGGAGCAATAACTGCAATCAAGCGTTTGTGATAACTTGCAACGAGTCTTTTACAGCGCTCTGGAGGAATTTTGGCCCGCTCATCTTTGCAGAATTGTTGTAATTCAGCTATATTTGAGGGTTTTCTAGCATGAACCGCCTTTTTAAGGTCATGCCACAACATCTCAATAGGATTCAGGTCAGGACTTTGACTAGGCCACTCCAAAGTCTTCATTTTGTTTTTCTTCAGCCATTCAGAGGTGGATTTGCTGGTGTGTTTTGCGTCATTGTCCTGCTGCAGCACCCAAGATCGCTTCAGCTTGAGTTGACGAACAGATGGCCGGACATTCTCCTTCAGGATTTTTTGGTAGACAGTAGAATTCATGGTTCCATCTATCACAGCAAGCCTTCCAGGTCCTGAAGCAGCAAAACAACCCCAGACCATCACACTACCACCACCATATTTTACTGTTGGTATGATGTTCTTTTTCTGAAATGCTGTGTTACTTTTTTACGCCAGATGTAACGGGACACGCACCTTCCAAAAAGTTCAACTTTTGTCTCGTCGGTCCACAAGGTATTTTCCCAAAAGTCTTGGCAATCATTGAAATGTTTTTTAGCAAAATTGAGACGAGCCTTAATGTTCTTTTTGCTTAAAAGTGGTTTGCGCCTTGGAAATCTGCCATGCAGGCCGTTTTTGCCCAGTCTCTTTCTTATGGTGGAGTCATGAACACTGACCTTAATTGAGGCAAGTGAGGCCTGCAGTTCTTTAGATGTTGTCCTGGGGTCTTTTGTGGCCTCTCGGATGAGTCGTCTCTGCGCTCTTGGGGTAATTTTGGTCGGCCGGCCACTCCTGGGAAGGTTCACCACTGTTCCATGTTTTTGCCATTTGTGGATAATGGCTCTCACTGTGGTTCGCTGGAGTCCCAAAGCTTTAGAAATGGCTTTATAACCTTTAGCAGACTGATAGATCTCAATTACTTTTGTTCTCATTTGTTCCTGAATTTCTTTGGATCTTGGCATGATGTCTAGCTTTTGAGGTGCTTTTGGTCTACTTCTCTGTGTCAGGTAGCTCCTATTTAAGTGATTTCTTGATTGAAACAGGTGTGGCAGTAATCAGGCCTGGGGGTGACTACAGAAATTGAACTCAGGTGTGATAAACCACAGTTAAGTTATTTTTTAACAAGGGGGGCAATCACTTTTTCACACAGGGCCATGTAGATTTGGAGTTTTTTTCTCCCTTAATAACGTAAACCTTCATTTAAAAACTGCATTTTGTGTTCAATTATGTTATCTTTGACTAATAGTTAACGGTTTTCGATGAGCAGAAACATTTAAGTGTGACAAACATGCAAAAGAATAAGAAATCAGGAAGGGGCAAATAGTTTTTCACACCACTGTATATATATATATATATATATATATATATATATATATATATATATATTTTATTTTTTTTATTTTTTATTTTTTTTTATATATAAAAATATATGATGCCATTATTATTATTATTATTATTATTATTATTATTATTATTGTGTTTAGTATACAATTTGTGAATAAATAAATTAAATAATAATTTGGTCAGGGGCTCTGTTCGGCTCAGTTCGCTTGTATGCCGAAAAATGCTTTGTACCGAGGCGAATTTCTTGCAAAATTTAAATTCTTAAGGCAACCCCTAACCCTTAAAGATGATGTTTTTAGCTATAAGAGTAGCGCAGCATAGTGGGTCACTAGTTACTCCATTGTTACCTCACACATTGTGCTCCCTGTCTTGTCCTATGAGCTCCATGGGAAAGTCGCCAGACCCTCTTTGACCCAACACGGGATAAACAATGTGGAAAATGATTGAATGATTGAATTATTTATTAAAAAATATATATACAGTGGTACCTTGGAGCATAATTTGTTCCGGAAGCGGGCTCGTATTCCAAAAAAATTAAACAAAATTTTGTTTTCCCATAAGAAATCATGGAAACTTTAATTATTCGATCCACAGCCCAAAAAAATTAATACATAAAAATAATTAATACAAAATATAAAGTAAAAATAAAACAAATTAACCTGCACTTTACCTTTTAAAAAAAGTTAAAATAAATCCTGACAGATAAGTGTTTCCATTTGCGCGTGCAGGCACACACACACACACACGCACTTGTCTTTACAGTCCCTCCCACCCCCTCCTCCTGGCTTCACACACACACACACTCTCTGCCTTCCACAGAAACTCTGCTCTGTTGCATTCTTTTTAAAAGTAAAGTGCAGGTTTACATGAAATCTCCAGCAACCTCCACATGAAAGGGTGCGGACTTAACCGCTGCACCACTCAGACACTTAGAGACAACATGCTCCAGTCACGTTAATAAACCACTCGACTTCTTTGAAAGAAAGCTCTAGATAAGTGACGAAGTAAGCCTGTTGTAATAATTGCACGTGTATTTTATCTGTTTTCAACTTGGTGTTATTTGATCTTATTGGTTTAGAAATTGGCGGCGCGGTAGTGTAGTGGTTAACACTGTCGCCTTGCACCTCCAGGGTCTGGGTTCGATTCCCCGGCCAGGCTCGATTCCCGTCTCTGTGTGCATGGAGTTTGCATGTTCTCCCCGTGCTTGGTGGGTTTCCTCCGGGTACTCCGGTTTCCTCCCACAGTCCAAAGATATGCAGGTTAGGCTAATTGGCGTTCCCAAATTGACCGTAGTGTGTGAATGAGTGTGTGAATGTGCGTATGAGTGTGTGCCCTGCGATGGATTGGCACCCTGTCCAGGGTGTACCCTGCCTTGTGCCCGAAGTCTCCTGGGATAGGCTCCAGGTCCCCCGCGACCCTGAATAGAGGATAAAGCGGTACAGAAGATGAATGAATGAATGAATGAATGAATAATTTGGTCAGAAATTAAAATACTAAAAGGCAATATCAATAAAGTCTGCCTAACTAAAATAATCATAAGCATGCATTGAACAAAAGTAAATCTGGTCTCGTCTCATATAAACACTTTCTGGCTAGCATCATAGAATTCTCTTTGAATTGGTTTAGAACACATTCTCTGTTCAATTCAAATCCTATTCATATTTTTGTTCCATGCTCATTGGTATTGATTAAGTCACTGTATTATGTAAGCTTTAACTAAAAAGTAAAAAAAAAAAAATTAAATGGAGTGGTCACTGGTTTCCTGGACTTGATGAAAAGTGTCTGCGCGTGTTCTCGTGATTCATGCTAATCCAGTGCAAGTTGGCAGTTCATGCTAACAACATATGTTTCTCAGCTCCATCCTAGAAGTTGAAGTAGCTGAAACGCTCGGCTGGACGGCGCTACGGGTGGCGATTAAAAGACTGTCTGCTTGTACAGGTTTTGCATGATGATGAAACGGAGTGAAAACGCTCAATAAAACTCAGCTAATGAGAGCCTTAGTGAGTATATTTAGACTGCGTGCTAGCATGAACATCGATTATACATATGGATATCCTCTATATGTGGGAAAACGAATGCGAAGTGAGACCTGGCTCATAAGATTATTCCTTTTGCCTCCGGCCATGTTACTTGGTGTCCATGGCAACTGACAGGCAGAGGATCTGCATCCCTCATTCTCATGTACCATTACATAAACAGCTCCCGTAGCATCTATAGACAGAAAATTGATGTCTTTTCTGACATCTTGATTCGCTGGATGGCGGAGTGTGGGTAGCAGTGTCCATCTTTCACTGGAAGTCCTCATTATTTTTTGAGATTTAGCCATGAGGTCTTGTCGACCTATTTTTTTTTCTCCTCTAAAACCTTATGATTGTCGAATTCTTTGTAGGAAAGAGAAGCGATATATATATGACTACAGTACAGTATATAACAGACATCCAGAGGGTATTGACAAATCCTAACACACACACACTTTACTGTACATGTTCACATTCTAATTAAGTCTAATTAAGTTGCTAATTTGTAAAGATGATAAAAAACCCTAGCAGACACACCCGGAGGAGCTGCACAAAGATCCCACACTAGTGTCTACAAGCTGCGTGAGCAAAAACATGCAGACGCAGCAGAGTGTGTGTGTGTGTGTGTTTGCTGAAAGGTCTGGCTCTGAGGTGAAGAAACTACAGACTGAGGTCGAGTTTCAGAGTGGACGGCATGAGAGCGCTGTACCAATCTCGCCAAGCCTGAGGCTATCACAACACAACGGTTAGAGAATCTTTTTTCTTCGTTTTCATCGTCTGTTCCGACTGAAAAGACATTTTCACCTGCACTCAGGGAAAATCCAGTTATTCAGCACCACTATTACACAAGCCGGATCCAGCAAAACAAGCAGCGCCGCCGCTAGAGATTCTGGGCAACTTGAAACCAGGATATGCAGGGCTTGCTAACCTTTAATGGTCATGGTGTTTTTAAGGGGCCCCAGTCACCCAGTGGCCCTAGGGATCATTCTCAGAGCCAGATAGCAGTCATTCGCAAGCCGTTAGTTTGTGTGTGAAAGTCGTCCTAAGTCCTACACCCCCCCAGTTATTCCCGCTGTTATGACCGTACTTACGGCCACCGCGCAAAACCGCGTAGGTGAGATAGGGGTATTAGTACTGTAGGTGAGATGGGGATATTAGTAGGTGAGATGGGGATATTAGTAGGTGAGATAGGGGTATTAGTAGGTGAGATAGGGGTATTAGTAGGTGAGATAGGGGTATTAGTAGGTGAGATAGGGGTATTAGTAGGTGAGATAGGGGTATTAGTAGGTGAGATAGGGGTATTAGTAGGTGAGATAGGGGTATTAGTAGGTGAGATGGGGATATTAGTAGGTGAGATAGGGGTATTAGTAGGTGAGATAGGGATATTAGTAGGTGAGATGGGGATATTAGTAGGTGAGATAGGGGTATCAGTAGGTGAGATAGGGGTATCAGTAGGTGAGATAGGGGTATTAGTAGGTGAGATAGGGGTATTAGTAGGTGAGATAGGGGTATTAGTAGGTGAGATAGGGGTATTAGTAGGTGAGATAGGGGTATTAGTAGGTGAGATAGGGGTATCAGTAGTTAACAGATTATGGGCCAAATTTGGCTGAGTGATGATGATAGAATAATTATAAAGGTCTTGACTAAAAAAACATGCATGAGGAATCACTAAGGTGTTTTCATTTTCTGCAATGGAGAACTACTCGAACTAGTTACTTTTATCAGAAAGTAACGCTGTAATGTAACTGATTACTTTTTATGCTGTAATGTAATTGAATACAGTAATTTTGTAATATAATTAGTTACTTTAAAAAGTAACGTCCTCCAACACTGTTGGTCAGGACTTGATCATTCAATGATATCTTTACATTTCATACAGTCTCAGAAAATCTTCTGTCTGTATGTCTGTCCTGCCGGATTTTGTCACAGTTTCACACAAACCTGGACCTACAGAATTATATTAATCTTTTACAGTCTTTAGATCTCTGCCTGAAGTTTAATCTGCACCATAAGGGAAATGTTGAGTAAAAGTGATGTTATTAACAGTTATGTGTCGGATTTAATAATCTTCTTTAAAATAATCTACTAATGCGCTACTGTCTCAATGTAAACAAACACCTGCACCAATAGATATTAATTAGAAAAGATAAAGTGAATATTTTTACTGGGATATTTAAGACAAAACTTCATCTTTATCTGATCTACTTTTTCCATTTCTCATCAGTGATTCTCTCTCCGATTACCGAACAGGGAGTGTATTTGTCTGACCACCAAAGAAGGACAACTTGGTGTAAACAAGGCATCAGATACTCAACCTTACAGAATGTCATTTCTGTCTATTAATAAGTTAGACAGAGAGTTCTGCTGTACAGAAAGACACACACACAGACATGGACGTGGACTTCAACCTAAAATAATAATAATATCACTGATTGCATTAAAGATCAGTAGATTTATTTAACCTTTTATACAGTATGTCCTTAAGCACAGTAATGAATTAAGTGTACTTTTCACCCCTGGCTATGTAGCAACCAGAGTACATGAACATCTTATGGGTCGTCCAGTAGTCTTTTTAGAAGAGAATTCAGCGCTGCTTCCACGGCAAAAGCTTTTTCTTCTTCTAAAATTGCTTTTTAGACAACCCTTCTTTCTTAACAGTAATAAAAGAAGAAGAAAAAGAAACAATAACGATGGTGAAATCAGGGTTAAAGCTAAGCTGAACTTCTTTCACACTTTTTTTGTTCTTTTATTTACTAAATTACTGCAGTCTATTTTTCAACTGAATCATTAATCAATGCCTGCAACATTGATTGAAATTAAAGATAAATAGTGGAGCACATTCATAATAAAAGCCAGACATTGTTAATGCTTCATTGTCATGTCAATGCAGAACAGAATAACAATGAGGTTAGAAAAATGTTACAGCCGTCTCCAATTCTTGAAATAAGTGCACACACAGACATGCTGTGAATCGTGGTCAAGCTGACCAGAATAAAAGAATTTGTGGAATGATAATTAAATATGGATAAGATATGAAAAACGAGGCATCATTAAAATAATTAATGCATTTTTAAAAAAAATCAAAACCATACTTACATCATTATAAGAAGCATTGTTGCAGACTCTTTAGAACATTAGAAAAATAAGTGAATACAGTATACAGTATTTCGAATATATTCACGTCACACCAAAATAAATCACACCAAGCCAGCGGGGTCTGTCCTAAATCACCCGTTTCTGTTCACTTCTCTGGGTGAGGGCCTCGGTGTGAAGACGTCGCCCGAGGCTAGCGGTCCGGCTCAAGAGAGGTTTAAATGTGTTTTCGCTGGATCCTGACCGTGCTCAAACGGTGCAAGTGGGAAAAGTGGGATTAATGGGCTTCATGTATTACCTTATCCTGGGACTATGGGACATTGTTTAACCTCCTCCAGGCTGTGAGTGTTGACATTTATAGCAGGAGGAGAAATCTATATGAGTGAGAGTGAAAGATACAGTATAAGAATGGATTATCAGGTCTGCTTGAGGGATATCTTTTCTCAAATCATGTTAAGAGACACGGAGCTGTTGAGTGAGCTCGGAAAGACCAGGATTCGCACAAAAGCCAAAACGTGCCATCGGAGGCTGAGTGCTTGGGCTCGGGCGTTGGCAGAGGTGTCCTCAAAACTCAGGGAAAGAAAGTCATGGGTCTCAAAAGGGATGTACCCACATTTCACCACCAGCAAAAAACTAAACAGAACAGGTACAGTATGTCTTCTCAGGGCTGGTGCGGTGCGACAGGAAATTCATGCTTAATTTCTCCTCCTGTCAGGAAGAGGCAGCCAGAATGAGGTCAGTGGACCAAAAATACAGTGGTGTGAAAAACTATTTGCCCCCTTCCTGATTTCTTATTCTTTTGCATGTTTTTCACACAAAATGTTTCTGCTCATCAAAAAACGTTAACTATTAGTCAAAGATAACATAATTGAACACAAAATGCAGTTTTTAAATGAAGGTTTACGTTATTAAGAGAGAAAAAAAACTCAAAATCTACATGGCCTTGTGTGAAAAAGTGATTGCCCCCCTTGTTAAAAAATAACTTAACTGTGTTTTATCACACCTGAGTTCAATTTCTGTAGTCACCCCCAGGTCTGATTACTGCCACACCTGTTTCAATCAAGAAATCACTTAAATAGGAGCTACCTGACACAGAGAAGTAGACCAAAAGCACCTCAAAACCTAGATATCATGCCAAGATCCAAAGACATTCAGGAACAAATGAGAACAAAAGTAATTGATATCTATCAGTCTGGTAAAGGTTATAAAGCCATTTCTAAAGCTTTGGGACTCCAGAGAACCACAGTGAGAGCCATTATCCACAAATGGCAAAAACATGGAACAGTGGTGAACCTTCCCAGGAGTGGCCAGCGAACCAAAATTACCCCAAGAGCGCAGAGACAACTCATCCGAGAGGCCACAAAAGACCCCAGGACAACATCTAAAGAACTGCAGGCCTCACTTGCCTCAATTAAGGTCAGTGTTCACGACTCCACCATAAGAAAGAGACTGGGCAAAAACGGCCTGAATGGCAGATTTCTAAGGCGCAAACCACTTTTAAGCAAAAAGAACATTAAGGCTCGTCTCAATTTTGCTAAAAAACATCTCAATGATTGCCAAGACTTTTGGGAAAATACCTTGTGGACCGACGAGACAAAAGTTGAATTTTTTGGAAGGTGCGTGTCCCGTTACATCTGGCGTAAAAGTAACACAGCATTTCAGAAAAAGAACATCATACCAACAGTAAAATATGGTGGTGGTAGTGTGATGGTCTGGGGTTGTTTTGCTGCTTCAGGACCTGGAAGGCTTGCTGTGATAGATGGAACCATGAATTCTACTGTCTACCAAAAAATCCTGAAGGAGAATGTCCAGCCATCTGTTTGTCAACTCAAGCTGAAGCGATCTTGGGTGCTGCATCAGGACAATGACCCAAAACACACCAGCAAATCCACCTCTGAATGGCTGAAGAAAAACAAAATGAAGACTTTGGAGTGGCCTAGTCAAAGTCCTGACCTGAATCCTATTGAGATGTTGTGGCATGACCTTAAAAAGGCGGTTCATGCTAGAAAACCCTCAAATAAAGCTGAATTACAACAATTCTGCAAAGATGAGTGGGCCAAAATTCCTCCAGAGCGCTGTAAAAGACTCGTTGCAAGTTATCGCAAACGCTTGATTGCAGTTATTGCTGCTAAGGGTGGCCCAACCAGTTATTAGGTTCAGTGGGCAATTACTTTTTCACACAGGGCCATGTAGGTTTGGATTTTTTTTCTCCCTAAATAATAAAACCCCTGATTTAAAAACTGCATTTTGTGTTTACTTGTGTTATCTTTGACTAATAGTTAAATGTGTTTGATGATCAGAAACATTTTGTTTGACAAACATGCAAAAGAATAAGAAATCAGGAAGGGGGCAAATAGTTTTTCACACCACTGTACATAGCAAGCTTTCCAGACACTGAGACCGGCCCCTCGTCCGCTCATTTTGAAGAATCCTGATTTCAACCTCTGCTTCATCGTCCACATGGACACCTCCGAGGCAGGCCGAGGCGCACCGCAGTCACGGCATTCTAATGAGAGAGTAAGGACCCGATCCGAGGTATCTGAGTAGGAAACTCACCCCTGGAGGGACAGAGGTACGATGCAGCACGAAACTCTGGCTAATGCAATGTGCAGGAAAGGAAGTAAAATACTACAGCATATTACAGGACAACACTGGTCTCACAGCGCTGCAGTGGATGGTGTACTGGGTATACTGGGCTGTTACCATTATGTACTGTATTATTTTTTATTTGTTTGTTTGTTCTGTTCTGCTTATAGTGACACAGAAACCCCAGGCTTTCTGCATGATTTCTGAGGTCTGTGTGGCCAGAAAGTAGGACCTGATGCTATTAATATCTTGCCGACTAGAAGCAGGGAGACAGTCAGTGACATTTTCTCCATAAGCATCTCCATCCCTCATAAACCTTTTCCACTGGGAGCTTCACAAATGCTGCAGAGAAGCTCTGTATCACTTCCTGGAAGAAACACAGCGGGACTCTGAGATGATCTTATTTAATTATGTTGATGAAGGTTTATTCTCCTAAAGAAAAATTATTATTATTATTATAGAAAAATTGTTAATTTTGTCATTAATTTTGGATGTAAATAAAAAGTTTTAATGTAGAATAAAAATATGATGGGAAAAATATAATAATAATAATAATAATAATAATAATAATAATAATAATAATAATTATGTATATAAGCAATGTGGAAAAATAATGAAGTGTTGATAGATAGATTATTGAAAACATTGCAGGGAAAAGAAAAATCACTGTTTTTAAAAGCAACAGAAAAATCTTTGTGGACAAAAATAAGAAAAATAAAACACACCATATGACAAAATAAAATCATGCCTGTTGCATGTGAAAATTTATAAATTGTGTGAAATAAAATAAAAAATAATGAGAATTCCTACATGTGAAAAAAAAATTATATAAATAAATAAACCATGCGAGAAAAAGTACAAGTGAAAAAATCCATGTGAAAACAATTCATATTTGTAAATAAATGTAACACATGAAATTAACACATGCGAGATAAATATCATACTGTATCCACTACTAAGTAAAATATTAAGGTGAACCTAAATTGTGTGAAAATAAAACCACATGTTCTACATCTCACACATGAAAAAAAAACAAGGGAGAACCAGAAAGCAGAAAATATGTGAAAGACACACAAATATAAGGTTTTTTCAGTATTATTATCACATGTTCTTTTATAACAATAGAACTTACTGTACTATATTCCACAGGTTTAAGAGCCATTGTAATTAGCTGGAGCTCCTAGCAGGTCTGTGTATTGTAGCTCGCTGAATTTAGAGAAACATCAACCTTGAGTTTGTGTGTGTGTGTGTGTGTGTGTGTGTGTGTGTGTGTGTGTGTGTGTATGAGAGAAAATGAGAAACTTTGACTTTTATGTACTCTTTATTATAAAATAGTGGTGGAAAAAGCTACAGTTATATAGTTTCACCTTTTACATTCAGTACATCATTCAGGTGTTGTTGTAGATTTACAGTTTTGTTTGCTGTTTTTTTTTTTTATTAAAGAAATTCCACCAAGCACCCCAGCCCCACCCCAACTCCTTGTGCAGTTTTGGATATGTTATTGTCCTTCAGTACCTATAGGACTATATAGACTATAATAAAGTTCACAGTTCTTTATAAACAAACAGAAGCTGTCTAATGAGCAGGATGGCAGATAAAGTTTGTGAAGTGGACCAGCTCCTTCATAATCATCGTGCCTTTTATGAAGAGGGATATGTTTGAGACATCTCAGGGACAGATAGAGGAGTAACTTGGACCGTAGATCCTCTAACCCATATCTCACTCTCAATCGGTGCACTGTGGAGGCATTGACAAGAACACCACCACCACCACCTACACAACCACCACCACCACCACCACCACCACCACCTACACAACCACCACCACCACCACCTACACAACCACCACCACCACCTACACAACCACCGCCACCACCACCATCATCACCACCACCACCACCACCACCATCATCACCACCACCACCTACACAACCACCACCATCACCACCACCACCACCTACACAACCATCACCACCGCCACCACCACCACCTACACAACCACCACCACCACCACCACCACCGCCACCACCACCACCACCATCATCACCACCACCACCACCACCTACACAACCACCACCATCATCACCACCACCACCACCACCGCCACCACCACCACCTACACAACCACCACCACCATCATCACCACCGCCACCACCACCACCACCATCACCTACACAACCACCACCACCGCCACCACCACCACCTACACAACCACCACGACCATCATCACCACCGCCACCACCACCACCACCATCACCTACACAACCGCCACCACCACCATCATCACCACCACCACCACCATCACCACCACCACCACCTACACAACCACCACCACCACCACCTACACAACCACCGCCACCACCACCACCACCTCCACCTACACAACCACCACCACCGCCACCACCACCACCACCACCATCACCTACACAACCACCACCACCGCCACCACCACCTACACAACCACCACCACCGCCACCACCACCACCTACACAACCACCACCACCACCACCACCGCCACCACCACCACCTACACAACCACCACCTACACAACCACCACCACCTACACAACCACCACCACCACCATCATCACCACCGCCACCACCACCACCTACACAACCACCACCACCACCACCGCCACCGGTTTGTTTATTCCCAAGGCAGAGTAGACGACACGCGACCTGCTCTCCCACCGCTAACAGCACCTCCTCCACCTGTGCTCTGTCCTCTGACACACACCTGACGCCATGCCGGAGAGAGACAGCGTCTCCCCGCTGGCCTCAGAGACCATGATGTGCTGCTCGCTCACGCTCTCTCCCACTCAAAACTATTAAAGACCGTCTTCCAGAAACTTGGCAGGAAAGAGATCTCCACACGTTCTCCTCAAACTCACTAACTGTCTGATGTAAACAGATAATGATTGTGTACTGTATATCTACTGAGTTTGTTCATAAGTGCTTGGATCACTAGTGTAGCAAACATATTCTAGTTAATGAAGGATGTACTGTGGCATGATGGACGCTTTTATCTATCACGTTATTTATTTACATGAATACGAGTTCTGCACTCGAGTACCGGTACTGCAGTGTCTTTTATTTAAAAGCGCAGAGTTTCACCCAGAACTTATAATTATGCCTGAAGGATCGTCTAATGAGAAGGATGTTTCCCTCTAGAGCGCACATAGACTAAATCACTGTTTTTGAAATGCTTTTGATGTTGCACGTGTGTGTGTGTGTGTGTGTGTGTGTGTGTGTGTGTGTGTGTGTGTGTGTGTGAAATGCTATGCAGGTAAAGGGAATTCTACAAAACTTAAGTCTTTGCTTTACGTAACGCTTCATCATGAGCAGAACTTCCATAGATGTTTTCATGTCCTTCTTCTATACGTTCCTGGATTTATGTTGATTTCCACCCAAAAAAAACTAAGAATAAATAAATAAAAAACTAACTAGGAAATGTTGAAAAGTCATCCTGGGTGATATCTGATCTGATTGTTTTGGCTTCACCTGCTCTGCACCGATATTAATAATGAAATCTTATCCGACCCGATATACAATTACGCACTGACCCGCTCACACTCCGCCACATTTATCTTCATTTCCCAGAGTGTAAACGACACGCCGCAGATCCACCAGCACTGACCTTCAGTGCCTCAGTGATTACTAAACAGACATTCACATCTAGGTTCAAGATCACGTCGCAAGTTGTGATTATGCAAATAGTTTTGTTCCGTCTGAGTTAATTAGCATAACATTTTAATCAGCGCTGATTAACTAGCGCCAGTCGAGAAGGATTCTGTTTGATAGCGTACTGTAGCTCTCGATGGAGGAATTCTCAAACCTTTTTGCTTTTGAAAAAGCCACATTAACGGAGCAGAAGTGTACAGTAAACTTGAGAATTATTGGCACTTTTAAAGGTCTCATGTTTTGCCAAAAAGATGACACAGATCTCATATATATATATATATATATAATTTTTTTGAAGCACCTGCATCCTCTCTGTGCCAAACTACAGACTTCTAATGTGATTTGTTAGAGTCTTGTGCACCAAACCCTTTTGCTTTTCTCATTTAATGTTGAAATCTCTTTAGTTTTTTTATAGGAGTGAAGAATGATAAAAGGAAAAAACATCATATTTGGTCAAAGGCAACACCTTTTTCTTCTTTCTACTTTTTATTTATGTTTTTATAATAGGTTCAGTCTAAGTGGTTTTAAATCAGTGTCTTAAATCTTATCACTACTCTGGCAAAAAATAAATGAATAAAAATCACTTTTTATAAAGCATATTAAATACGACATCTTATGAATGCAAAACTGTAATTATGTTTACAGGCTTTTATTACTGTTTTCAATATTAATGTACAAAATAATCTACATTTTACTTTTATTTTGTTGTTTGCATTAATGGTTAATGATGAATGAAATCTCTCAGCAGTCATTTTTACAGCTGGTCAGATGGTTCTGCTCACTGCTGTCCGCTTTCCTGTCCAGACTCGCAGCAGGAGACAGACAGGATGGAAAGCTGTTAGCCGAACCAGTCTTCAGGTGCTGCCTCCAGAGGACAGCAGGTTGCTATGCTCACCGAATCATCCGCACGGGAGAAAAATCTTCATGCTGTGTCAATTAGTTATCTGCTTTGTTTGTGAGTCTGTCTTCAAGAACAGCAGGTGTGTTGGATATACTGTACATCCAGTGATTTTGTGATACTAACCAGGGCTGAATGTACAGAACTTACTGCACAAGCTTAGGGTCTGAGTCCAGATGTCCTTTAGTTAGCTGTACACATTTACGTTTTCTCAGTTATGTTTTACTCAATTTTGATGGAAAAGGTGTAGGAATGTGTTAAATCCGATATATAAGTATACAGTAAGTACCTGAATATTCCTCCGTAGGTCTTTAAACATTTTAACTATTACAGTCGTTTGTTCCTCCTGCCTCTATTGGCACTCTCTCAGCCTCCTGTGCCTTTGTTCTCAGCCCTTCGTGGTAAGCCCTTTGTTTTTCAAGTGAAACATGGTCCTTTCTCACAAACTTGCACAGCATTACCCTCACCATCACCTGGCCTTTACTGCTGCTGGTGTCTCCAATATTATTCCAGCTGGAGCTGGAAGGAGACGAGGACATGGTCTTGGCTGTAGCTGGAAGGAGACGAGGACATGGTCTTGGCTGTAGCTGGAGGGAGATGAGGACATGGTCTTGATTGGAGCTGGAAGGAGACAAGGACATGGTCTTGACTGGAGCTGGAAGGAGATGAGGACATGGTCTTGACTGGAGCTGGAGGGAGATGAGGACATGGTCTTGACTGGAGCTGGAAGGAGACAAGGACATGGTCTTGACTGGAGCTGGAAGGAGATGAGGACATGGTCTTGACTGTAGCTGGAAGGAGATGAGGACATGGTCTTGACTGTACAGTAGCTGGGAGGAGACGAGGACATGGTCTTGACTGTACAGTAGCTGGGAGGAGACGAGGACATGGTCTTGACTGGAGCTGGAAGGAGATGAGGACATGGTCTTGACTGTAGCTGGAAGGAGATGAGGACATGGTCTTGACTGTACAGTAGCTGGGAGGAGACGAGGACATGGTCTTGACTGTACAGTAGCTGGGAGGAGACGAGGACATGGTCTTGACTGTAGCTGGAAGGAGACGAGGACATGGTCTTGACTGTACAGTAGCTGAGAGGAGAAGAGGACATGGTCTTGACTGTACAGTAGCTGGAAGGAGACGAGGACATGGTCTTGACTGTAGCTGGAAGGAGACGAGGACATGGTCTTGACTGTACAGTAGCTGGGAGGAGACGAGGACATGGACTTGACTGTACAGTAGCCGGGAGGAGACGAGGACATGGTCTTGACTGTACAGTAGCTGGGAGGAGACGAGGACATGGTCTTGACTGTACAGTAGCTGGGAGGAGACGAGGACATGGTCTTGACTGTAGCTGGAAGGAGACGAGGACATGGTCTTGACTGTAGCTGGAAGGAGACGAGGACATGGTCTTGACTGTAGCTGGAAAGAGACGAGGACATGGTCTTGACTGTAGCTGAAGCTTCATGTTGCTCAGTTGAGCCATAGGATTGGCAGAGTAACTTTTCTCTGACAGAACTGCACTCTACCATGTTGGCTGTTGATCGGGATGAATTTGTTTCTCAAATGTTGCGCCTTGTTGCTCTTTGCACCCTCTCCTGATTGTGGCCGTGCTCTTGGAGCCACTTTTCAACAAAAGATCCTTCCTTAATCATTCCCAACATGTGATGGTTAATTTCATTCTCTGTGCAGTTGGCAAAAAACTCTCAGACCTTGCTGTCTTCCCAGTTGGCCGCCATTTTCGATGCATCTCATACATTTATGGTTACTTGCTGCTGAAGTTCTCATCACACAGAGACCACTCGCCGCTCCTGAAGATGGCCCCATATGGTTTGCTTTCAACTACATGTGAAGCTGTGAAGATGGCTTTGGATGGCATTTAATAGAAACAGTTTTGCTATGATGGCCTGTGATTGCAGTCACTCTGATTGTTCACGCCAATTTTAGCCCTAAAGCTGTTTTATACCCAAGTCTCCATCAGTTGAACAGCTGGTGACCTGAACAAAGTAGACTTATTTATGTTCTTGCTGTATGATATCACCCCAATCATCTCTGACTACATCACCAAACATAAGCTACTGGCTGCACATGTGACCCTTTATAAGAAATGACAAATTGACAAATTTAAATATTTGCAACAATAAAGCAAAACAAAACATCTGCCTCAGTGTTCCTTCATATATTTTCAAGGGAATAAAAAGTTTAGTTTTACATTTAAACATCAATTGAACCAACAAAGTTGACTGAAGAACAAACAACAAATCAGACTAACAGAAATGTCTTATTAATTGAGAATCAAATAATGTTGTGTGCATGTTTCTCACTCTTCTGCTCTCAGTCTCATTACAGCTTGTTCTGAAGGTCTTCTACAATGGACACGATGCAGATCTGCCGGTCAGAAAGCAGATCCGAGTCACATCTGGATTAGAGTCGTCTGCTATCTGGCTGAGTGGGCAATCCGAAGTCTTTGTCTTAATTGCAATAGAAATATTTTGATCTGGGAAGGTCCTGATGGATATCTCCCAGAAAATGTTTACAAAGCAGGCATAAATAAGAAATAATACAATACAAAATCAATGTTCCGTGTGTTTGGTGTAGGAGTTTTTTGATAGCTTAGTCGAAGTTATGATTACAACAGCTTCAAGCTGTATTTAGGGAAATAGTAATACCAGTTTTTTTTTTACTAAAGCTCCACTCCACCTGCTAACGGTTTTAACATCAGCTGCATGAAACTCAAATGTTACTCATCTATTGATAATCATCTAATTTCAAAATAGGAAAACGTTCAGCAGACGTTCTGAAATTGCAGGATTTTGCACTGATCTCGTAAGAGTAAAGTTCTGTGTTTGCTACATGGATGTATCTAATTGTTGCAGACAATTAACAAAGTAAATCAGCCAAAATAAAGCATGTGCTGTATATTGACCAATGTGCCTGCTGTGCTCCAGTTTTAATCTTTTTCTCCATCCATAATTAAGAAGCAACTACTGTACAGATGTTGCATAATGTAGTGCAGTAGAAAGTACACTGTGCTTAGAAATGTAATGGAGTAAAAAAAAAAAAGTCCCCAACAGGAACATAACGAAAGTAGTGATATTTAAAATGTACGTAAGTATAATAACAAATTAGATTTACTTTCCACCGATGAGTTCAACAGGTTATGCATGGTAAATGTTGTTTTTTTTAAGCATCTGCCCTTATGAGGATCTCTACACTGAATTCTTTAAAGAACTGTTCTCTACTTACAACCTACTGTACACGTACAATGGCATGCCAGTGGTTTCAGATTTATATACCAGTGTTGAAGGGTCTTCAAACCATTACAAACTACAAAGTGAAGACCCCTTTATACTTATAGCAACATCTATCAAACCAGTTTAACAACTAACCCTGCAGATGTGAGAGATGGCACATCAGGTATATAATTTATCACCCACACAGCCCTTGCTCTGTCCAAATGCTGTTACTAATCCATTTATCATCCAAAAGCAAGAGATGAGAAGACAATTTAAACAAAATTAAATTGTAAAAAGTAAAGAAAGCTCTGCCTCTGTTGCACCTGGATCACTTTCAAGTCAATTAAATTTTATTTACAGTGGTGTGAAAAACTATACTCCTGATTTCTTATTCTTTTGCATGTTTGTCACACAAAATGTTTCTGATCATCAAACACATTTAACTATTAGTCAAAGATAACACAAGTAAACACAAAATGCAGTTAAATGAGGCGTTTTATTATTTAGGGAGAAAAAAAGTTCAAACCTACATGTCCCTGTGTGAAAAAGTAATTGCCCCCTGAACCTAATAACTGGTTGGGCCACCCTTAGCAGCAATAACTGCAATCAAGCGTTTGCGATAACTTGCAACAAGTCTTTTACAGCGCTCTGGAGGAATTTTGGCCCACTCATCTTTGCAGAATTGTTGTAATTCAGCTTTATTTGAGGGTTTTCTAGCATGAACCGCCTTTTTAAGGTCATGCCACAACATCTCAATAGGATTCAGGTCAGGACTTTGACTAGGCCACTCCAAAGTCACAGTACATCCTTCTAAACACAAGCTGAATTGTGAGAGCTGTTGTGTGTACTGATTTTTGGGCCAATAAGTAATATCTCTGTCTTATCTGAATTTAGTAAAAGAAAGTTATCGGTCATCCAATCTTTTATATCCTGGACACACTCAGTTAGTCTAGACAACTTGGGTATTTCGTCTGGATTTGTAACTGGATATCATCAGGTTAACAATGGAAACCAATCCCATGTCTTCTAATGATGTTACCCAAGGGAAGCATGTACTGTACATTGAGGACAGCAGAGGTCCTAAAACTGATCCTTGTGGGACCCCATATTTCACTGACATTACACCAGATGGTTCTCCATTTACAGTAGATCTACAAAATGAATTCGATCAGACAGGTATGATCTAAACCACTTTAATACCTGTCCCGGAATACCTACGGTATGTGATTTTGAATGCAGCACTAAGACTAGTAAGACTAGTATTGAGATGCAGCCTTGGTCCGAAGCTAAAAAAAGTAATTTGCAATTTTAAATAATCTAGTTTCTGTACTATGATGGGGCCTGAAACCTGACTGAGGATATTGTTTTCCTGAAAGAATGCGCATATTTGAGCTGATATTACCTTTTCTAATATTTTTTATATGAACGGTAGGTTTGAAATCGGTCTGTAATTTGTTATTTCATTTGGGTTTAAATTAGATTTTTTTAAGAAGAGGCTTAATAACTGCCAACTTGAAAGGTTTAGGGACGTGACCTAGATACAGTATAATGAAGAATTCATAATGTTTAGAAGCAGCTCTCCAACTGTATGCATCACTTCTTTTAAAACTCTGGTTGGGATTGGATATAATGAGTTAAACCTGGTACTTGTCTTCTGAGTAACAGTGAGTACATCATTGTAGATAGTTGCGACACCACCACCATGACCAGTTAGACAGGACTTGTGCTTATAGAAATATCCTGACGGAGTAGACTCATTCAGACCAAAATATTCATTTGGTCTAAGCCAGGTTTCGGTGAGGCAGAGTGCGTCAAGGCAATAATCTGAGATAATTTCATTAAGAATAAGTGCTTTAGGCGCAAAGGATCTAATGTTAAGAAGTCCAACCTTTAGAGGTAGATTTCGATTACTTACTGTATTTGGCCTTTTTCTCGTTTTATGGTTATTAAATTGTTTCAAGCAAATTTAAAAGAATTTAGTCTATTTTCTCACTATTCGGGGAACAGATCAAATTTCTATAGGACAAGCTATGTGTGCGCGTCTATCGGTAAGGTGAGTTGTAATGTGGCTAATATGATTGGAATCTAAGGTACAGTATGACTTACCGCCAGTCAGATGGTTCGTAGTGTCAGAATAAAATTTCAGCACTAGTTTGGGTTCTTTTAGGTTGATAATATTTGCAAATTATATTTCTGTGGCTGGTCTCACCATCAATGGTACCGCCAGGAGGTTAAACAACTAGACTTCTACATCTCAATACTATTTAAACCACAGAGATGCATATGGACTTCAGAGAGAGCACGTCTTCCCTTTCCCCACTCATCCTAAATAATTCATCAATGTGCACTGTTACTCCGTTCAAGCTTCTGGGAACTGTGGTCACACAGGACCTCAAATTGGAGATGCATTCATCATCTCTCAGCAAACTATGCATTTCTTACAGCACTTGTCAAAGTCCCATCCACCCCAGGCTATACTGGTGCAATTCCATACTGCCCCTATGGAAAGCCTTCTTACGTCTGCCATCACTATCTGGATTGGTGTAAATTCCTCCAGAGAAAAGAGGAAGCTGCAGCACATAATAAAATCTGCTGTGAAAATCACTGGCTGCAATTTTATCACCACTTGAAGACCTGAACAGCATCAGGACCTAGAGGTGTGTAGTCAAAATCATCATCTCCCATCCTTCTACAGTAATTACCTATTCCAAGTCTCCTCCCTGATGATGATGATGATGATAAAAACTGTACAGAATTGAAAACAGCTTCTTTTCTTTGGCTATGCCTGTTATTAAGCAGGCTGGCTAGTCAGCATTTACTAATCACTATTCACTTTTTGTTTATTTATTAACAAATAATGGCCTCTTTGATGGTGACATGTTGGCTTAGTGGTTAGCTCAGCAGTTCCGTCACTTCCCTAAAGGGATGAGGGTTTGAATCTTGCCTCCACACTGTGCATGTGCAAGTTCCAATATTAGAAGTAGCAGTACTATATCACTCTGTTTAACAACTCTGAACTGCATCCAGCTGCTCTTTCCAGCTCCACTGTAATGTGGGCTGTACCTGTGCATAAAATATTTGTATAATAATGTATAATTTCTAATACATTTAGATTCCTCACTCACTCCCTGGAACACCTGCAATACTTCAGGAGACTTGGGGCAGATAGCAGAAAACTCTGATCTGGCAAAATTGTCTAAATTTATTCATGTTGGATCCGGATTGGAGTCGTCTGCTAGCTGGGAAGACATAATGTAGAAAAAAAAAAAATATATATATATATATATATATATATGTGTGTGTGTGTGTGTGTGTGTGCTTATATAGAAATATTTTTAGTGCATGTTAATGGTGACTTCAAACTGTGTATTTAGGTTTTCAGATATGTCAGGTAGAACAAAGTTATTATTTTCATAAATAAATATTATATATACTGTATATATTTTTTTATGAATATAATTTTTTATGAATATAAATTACCAGAATGTGGGAATGAAGTTTCAAAAATACTGTACAGACCTCACAGAATTAGCAAATTATTATTCATTTTTGGTAATGAACAACTGAAAACAACCATAGAAACACATGATTGTTTGTATTTGTGCTATTTCTTTGCCTTTGTAACCCAGTTTAAAAAAATTTCTCAGTCACATTTGGGGAAGTCGGTTAAAATAAAATAAAATAAAATTCAGTTCATTATATTTCCACATAAAATATGTCACTTTATACTTCACAATCCTGAGGCCTGTATAGAGAAACCTATACAAAAGAGCAAAATAAATAATGACTAAAATGCTCTCAGCTTTAAGGAGTAAAGATATTTTCAGTTTATGATATGTTTTATTTTGTTTCTTTTGCCTAATAATCTCACTTCTCTCTCCCTGTGTAAATCTACTGTAAATGCCATCATGACTTTATCATGACTTTTTCTCCCGTTGTTTTATCTCTTTCTTTCAGAGCTACAGTAACTTTCAATTCAGAATTCATTCTCTGTTCTAATCTCTAACTATAAAATGACTTCCAAACTTTGAAACTTTGCTGAAATGTGTTGCCAGGTGATTAAGTGTAGGTACTGGAGACCCAGCACACGTGGAACCAGAAGAGTTGCTGCTTTATTTGATAATCATCAGGAAGAGTCGAGGCAGGTCACATATCTAATTTATTAAAATGACCCCAGTGCGTTTCTCTCATTAGGTCTGTGTAGTCCCAGATTTGCAAATTCGTTTCAATTTGCATGACTCAACTCGCACAAAATGAAACAGAGGTTAAGGTCAGGGTTCAAGGCGAGACCTGTAGCTAAAAATGGATGGGAATTTGCATGAGCAAGCTTATTAAAAACTATGAATGGTTAGGATTATAGTGGAGGATGGGTTTACAGGAAAATTCATTATAGTTTAATCTTTCTAATAAGAATACAAATATGCTGTGTGTTTCGGTTCATAGTCTGTAACATTTATTACAACATTACTACTATTACAACTACTACCACTAATAATAATAATAATAATAATAATAATAATAATAATAATAATAAAGAAGGAAATCAAGTGCAATTTAAACCTTTAATGAAATTATACAAATAATGTCAATTACGTCAAAGCAGACATGTCAATATATTAACAAGAAAGAAATTTCATTTAAGGATAGTTTTGCTTAATAATATGCATAATTTTATGTTTTGCTTGGTTTTTGGTTAAAACATTGTATTTGGCACCTGTAAGTATAAACAAACCCCTAAACCCTTTGGTGATTACATGTTGACGATTGTTTCAGAAATAAATTCAAATCATATTCTTCACTTCACATTGCAGTCCTCATGATTTGCTTTGATCTAGATCAATAAATAAAGTAAGTAAGTATATACTGTATCTACATGTCAAGATAAAAACATGGGCTTATTAGGATTCATTTGTTTTCAGACTGGAAGAAGAAAATAATGAATAATGTGCATCGTCGACTCTGAGGTCTCAGTGCTTTGATTTCACTTCCCATAGAGCAACAACCGCTTCCGTCCTAATTAGCATGGCTTTGAGAAAAATCACAGCAGGAGATTAATTAGCTCTCAGCGAAAGGTATGAGAAATTGGGAGAATCTTCATAGCGCACCTGAACATCTCTTTGAGGATACATGCTAATCTGGTTGTGTTCGTGATAACATACTGTAACTACAAGGCAGGAACGTTGAGCGCTCACAACTACTGCTTTGTTTTAGTCTGAGCTTTGGGAAAAAGTTTAAGTATTTAAACTTTTTCATTTTTAAAAGAGTATTTTCTGCTTCCATAACCAAGGAAGCCCTCTTTCTATTAGACAAACTGTTTGAAGCAAAATCAATTAAATTAAATTGATTTTAAAAACCTCTATTTAATTTTATTTTATCTCAGGCTTCCAGGAAATCATTCTTTTTAATATTCAGTCGAGAGTCGTTTGTAATGCAAATGATCAGGATCAATTAGTCAATATGCAAATTAATATCTGGACTGTGTAATTATCATGTGCAGCAGTAAAAGTCCTTGGTGTGATTATTGATTCCAGTCTCTCATTTAAAGCTTATAGATGATATTACTAGCATAGCATTCTTTTATCTCAGAAATATTACCCAGATAAGTAATATAGTGTCACTACATGATGCAGTAAAAACAAAAACAACAACAAGAATAGTTCATGCATCTGTGGTTGAACTATATTTGAGCATCCAAACGCCTTACTGTTAAACAAGCCCCAGTTAGTCTAGAATACATGCCAATCTGGTTGTGTTTGTGAAAACATACTGTACTGTATCTACAAGGCAGTAGTCATGAGCGCTCAATACGCCTGCCTTGTACTGTAGATACAATATGTAGATGACTAAAACAAGAGTCCTCAATACCAGAACATATGAGCACATCAGCCCTATTTTATCCACACTGCATTGGCTCCCAATTGACCTAAAAGCACTAAATTGGCTCATGGCACTTGAGTGAACCGCTAGTGTTTTATGATCCACCATGTGTACTTCAATCAAAGATGCAGGCTACTTGTTGGTACCTCATATTATGAAAATTACAGCACGGGCAGAGCTTTTTCTTACAAAGCCCCAAAGTTATGGAAGTGACTTCCACTTAATGTCCAGGACTCAGACACAGTATCAGTCTAGGCTGAAAACTTATTTATATTTCCCACTTTATATTTTCTTTATGTACAGTATTATGCATACTTATGCTACTAGTATACAGTAGTACTAGCACTTTAATATACAATTTCAATACTACCTGACACTAAATTGGTCCATTTTTTATTTTTATTTTATTAAGGTGTACTTTTAATTAATGATTTTATTCCCATTAACATTGATACAGTATGTCAAGAGCGAGTGTGTGAATGTTTATATGATATTTATGGAGTTATCATAATGACCAGATGAACAGGTTTGTTTTTGGAGTTGGGTTGGGAAATGTTTTGGCTGGGTGTTGGTGCCGATTGGTCTGGGTCTCCGCTTGAATGTAAGTGACTACAGTCGTCGACATGCTTTTTTTTTTTTGTAGCAAATTTAAAACTTATTTGTGGTGCATAAACTTACTGCCCATGACTTTCTCCTTTTCAGAAAGGTCTAGATCATTACCAGATCTTTTGTTTGGTTTATAGGTCTCTAACGTGTAGGAGTTTCCGTGTGTGAGATCCTGTTCATCACCAACATGTCGGTGTGAGCTCCTCAACAAGAGTGTGGAAGCCACACGTCAGTGACTTTCTGGACATTTATCAGCATGTTGAAGTGTGAGAAGTGGCCACATGGCTCAGGACAGACTGACCGGAAGATCTTGCCTGGAAAAACACCAGGGTTTGCATGAAGTTAATGGTATCTGAGAAGCTCTCTGGAGGTGAGTGGTGCTGTTAGATCAGCATGAAGGACATAACCTTTACAATGAATGTGAGAGTGTATTAGGAACACGATTTGAAAGCACACACAAATGGAGAAATAAATCTAGCACAATGGTACACTGCAGTGTGTGTAGGTGTAAAGGTTTTCACATAAGTCTTTCTGTAAATTAAACATAGTGGTTCAGTAGTTCAAATAATAATAAGAATAAGAATAATCCTCATCATCATCATCATCATCATTCCGGCTGCATTACACTTCATTAAATAAGATAAATAATGCATATACTCGCAAAATGGTCTTTTTTTATTTTTATTTTTTACTTCACTTTGTTGTGAAATTTATTTTTTTTTTTTTTCGAGATGGCAATAATGGCTTTGGTTCAGCTGCAGGAGGAAGTTGACATGATGATCTATGCAAATATTGCAGTAACCTACAGAAACATAGAATGCTATACCTGCAAGATACCTGCAGAAATGGTGAAGAAATGACCTGATATCTCTCGGAAACTCTCGGAAGAAAATGAGGAATTGTACGGGCGACCAGGCGGCTTTTATACAGCTCCCGTAAGAACATCGCAAATACAGCGCTAATGATGTACTGCCACCTTGTGAACACCTCACTTTTGCCTTGTAAAAATGCCCTATGAACGCCGTGGGGTGTTTGTTTGAATGCTGTATGAATATCAGTTCATACAGTGGTCATAGGAATGTCATAAGAATTGAGTATCTTATGCCGTTCCTATGACCACCGTATGAACCATATAAACAATTTCATGTGTTCTTGCGGCATACAGACAGCCACTGTAGGCTGTTCCTAATGTTCCTAAGGCCGGGTTTATAGAAAATCTTGGACAAGACCATCGACCTGACCATGAACTTACGTGGGTTGTAGTATATACTGTATATAGCATGTTATGGCCACAAAATTAACATTAAATTATCACTAGTAAGCGTTACAAAATGCTTATTTTGTTTATTTATTTATTTATTTATTTATTTTTGTTAGTTTTATGTAAAATCGACCGTCAACCATTTCATTTCTGGAAAGACAGGCACACTCATCTACAGTATCAAGGACTGGGCAGGAGGAGGCCTACACATTGGAATGGGAATAATAAAATACATAAAAAGCATGTGACCTAATATTTGTATACAACTATGTTATGCTTGCTTTGTTGTCACATGTAAAAATATACAGAGGTGGAAAGAGTAATAAAATTTTGTACTCAAGTAAAAGTACTGTTACTTCAGTGAAATTTTACTTAAGTACAAGTAAAGTTACAATTATGAAAATCTACTCAAGTAAAAGTAAAAAGTAGCTCATTAAAAAATGTACTCAGAGTAAAAGTTACCGAGTTACTTTTTTATTTTTTTTTAACAGCGGGGGTGGGATGAGGCATTCGTAGTTCAAAAAAGATGAGCAGATGTAAATCTCAAACTAGTTGTTTTTAACTGAAGGAACACCTTTGCATAATAAAGCTGTTGTCTTTGTTGTGCTTGAAAATCAAAGTGGTCACTTAAATATGGTGTTACGTCCCAGTCTAGGGCCAAACAGCAAAAGAATGGTTCAGGGTTCTATTTATAATATACAGTATATAACTGTATGGAAATGGTGGTATATGGCAGAAAGAACTAGATCCAATCATTAACTGATGAAATAATGAGGTTTGTATACACACACACACACACACACACCAGGAGGAGGATCAGATTCAGGTTGGACCCAGGCCAAAATAATTTAAACAAAATGGTATTTATATTTAGTAGCTAGATTACCTGCAAAAAAAACAACAAAAAAAACACACACACACAAACAAAAATACAGGTACCTTCCCGGACTCCCTAAACCAAAAACAATGAAATTATCTACAAATATATACAAAGACCAACCAAACCAAAGAGACAAAGCAATAATCAAAGTCAATTGGAGGCAAAAAGTCAAAACCGGAATACACAACCAAATATCAAAACGCCAAAATCACAACCTCTTTCATCTTTCCCGCGTCTCTCTCCGGTTTATATATGGTCGCGCTAGTCGATGACGTCACTCAGGGCGGAAGCGACCATGTGGAAGGTCAGGAAGATGCCGATGTCAGAAAACCTGGAGTGGAGTCTGGAGCGGCGCGCGACCAGGACATGATGGCGCAACACACGCGGCGCAACGGAGCATTTATAAAGCATAATATCTTTTATTATTTTATAATTTTCATTCATTTATTTTTTACTCACTAGCGAATATGATTTAAAATGTAGCGAATTACAATACTTCAAAACAGAACCTACTTAAGTAAAAGTAAAATTACAGATTTTTAAAACTACTTTAAAAAGTAGAAATACACAAAAAAGCTACTCAATTACAGTAACGCGAGTAAATGTAATTCGTTACTTTCCACCTCTGAAAATATATTACTATTCTACATTACTAACATACTAACAGATGTTTACCCTATAAAAGGAAGTAATAACGGACATATGTGGAAATCGTATCGTAATAAATCACAGGCGGACCCAAAACAGCTTTGGGAATCTTCAGGATCTCTATACATGATAAGTGCACACTGGGGTTTGTGGAAGGGCCGTACAGTACAATGCTGATTAGTGCAGGGCTGTGCAGACAGTGTCAGTCAATTCATTTTGGGGAAAGGAGACCCTAAATTGTAGAGACAATGCACTTGTCAGATTGTTGAACAAGCAACCATATTTTTAAAAACAAGCCCCCAAAAAATGCATCCTGCAACCCGTCATTTCTTTCAAGCAACTTCAAAGAAATAAAAGCCTAAAATCACGGATTATAATTGGTAGCTATGGTACTGACCACTATGCCACCACGCCACCTTAAATAGTGTTTTATTGTAATTGAATTCAGCACATTTCCATGATTTTGCTCGCCGTGTGCCGCTGTAGTCTCCTGTTTTTGGATGACTGGTTTGACATATTGAGATGCTTTTCTGCTTACCGTGGTTGTGGTTATTTAGATACCATACACTTCCTCTCAGCTTGAACCCGTAGGTTTGTTCTTTTCTGCATCAACAATGCGTTTTACGATTCTGTGTAAAGTCTAGAGTGTGTAAACAGAGTAAAACTCTGAAATACTAAAGCAGCCTGCAAGCACACAGTTCTCAAGCTCGGCCTGTATCTCCATAAATATCTCCACTTACTGTACCTGCGCGTTAGACACAAACATACAGTAGATATATATATATATATTCTGAATTAAATCCACTATAATCTGGGAGCAGGTTCCCACCTGAAGGCCAAGCAGAGCCCTGAGACGTGTGTAAAACCCCTCCTGTAGGATTTCCTCCACCCATGTTCGCAGTCTGCTTTGCAACCTGTCTTTCTTTTTCTGCTGTGTGGGATTTCAGCTTCACCCATAAACGTGCAATCACCCGTCGAGGTTTGAGTGAGGCTGTTACCATGGAAACAGTCACACCGTCGGTGCAAAGGCACGGGGCGAGAGAACGCTCCATTCTTCAGCTAAGTAATGTCTTCAACATCAATCTGCTTCACTCGGCAGCTTTATGCTTTCCCACAATGCACTCCTGACCTCACGCCCTGCCGCGCCTTTTCATTAGGTTCATTAACCCTGTCGTTGGCATTTAATTTTCCCTGAAAATGAGACAAAGTGCAGAATCTTCAGATCGAAATCAGCACCAATAGTCCCTAATAAATGAGTTTCAGAATGAAGAGTACAACACACTCCTGTACAGTAGTACAAACGAGTCTGATCTCTCATTAGGAAAG
The DNA here is from genome assembly GCA_030522415.1 of Channallabes apus. NCBI lineage: Eukaryota > Metazoa > Chordata > Actinopteri > Siluriformes > Clariidae > Channallabes > Channallabes apus. The sequence goes on from CM060131.1 coordinate 18,942,949, forward strand.
ATGCTAGTTTTTACTGATTTTCCCAAAAATCTGTCAAATAATGATATTGCAAAAATATACGAGGGTCGTTCAAGTCAAACCGAGATTTATGATTAAATTTCAGGCGACTTAGGACATAAAAGTTATTGACATTTTCAGAAGAATTTAAGCACAGTACTGATGAGACTCTTAGTCACAGTAAAGCCATCGAATAGCGCAAACAATTTCAAGGAGGACGTACGTCTGTGAATGATGCCCACTGCTCCACTGAGCCCAATCAACGAGTGGAAGCAGGAGGTCTGAACACAGCATACTGAGAAAACTGTCTACCTTGATGGTGTGCAAGCACTAGTGAAACACTGGGATATTAGTGCATTAGTGTATCAGGGGATTATACAGAGAAATAAAGGGAGTTTTTACTCTCACATCTACGTTCTGTTATTCAGCGCAATCAAAAGTCCTGTTTTGACTTGAACACCTCTTGTGTACAGTGTATGTATATTGTGTATTAGTGATTATGGTGTTCAATGTTCAACATAAAAACTTTAGAAAAAAGTCTAGGATAGAAATTACGATGTCCCAGAAGTCCCAGCATGCAATGCAGCAATAGGATGCAGAGATTCAACTAATCTAGTTAGTGATGTGACTAGATTGACAAAGCTTAAACTAAAAACAACACTGTGGTCTTCAACAACATCCAAGATACATTTACATTTTTAATGAGTTTTTAGTTTCCTTCCAGATCTTATGAGACAAATCCTGGCTAAGATTCTGATTCAGTTACCGTTGCTCTTCTCTCTTGTAGATGGTCGTATCGTCTTAATGAATAAATCATACTTAATCTTTGAAAATCTTATGTTTAGTCAGGCATTAGCACTAATGACTTTCAGTAAATCTACATTCTCATTAATGAAACATGACTAAGATGCTAAAAGGCGATGATTAATCTGACATTAACACCAACGTCTGAGATGTGTTTCGATGAATGAAGCGTGTCTGATAAGCGGAAATCAGATTGGATTGCTGACAAAAACTCTAACATCATCCCCAAAATGATAAATAAATAAATAAATAAATAAGTACCCCAGATTGTAATGAATGAAGCTTTTTTTTTTTGCCATGGAGGAGCTCGTTATTAGCGTGCGATCCACATTTGCTGGAGTGGATGGTGTAGTCATGGCAACACCTGGATGCTGGGCTCTCAGGGACTTTAATTGCTTTATTCAGAGAAGCTCTTGTGTTCTAAATTCCTCTACCGTGGAATGAACACATGCAAAATTCTGAATGAAAAAGCTTGTTTTTGTTATCAATCGTGAGGAATTTCATTCCATTGTGAATGACAGCATGCGGACGCAGAGCGCGGTCAGATGGAGATGGGCGGCTCGTTCGGCACGGACGCTACATTATGAGGATCTGTTTAAATATTGCTTTTGTGTATTTTCTCAACAGATACAAAAAATAATTCATTTGTTTGTTTATTTTTTGTATAATAACATCATATGTTTGTTTTATTGTATATATTTTTTTATTTACAATTTCCACAAAAAATGGATCATATTGTACATCATATACCTTATATAATATGAACGTAATATGATGACTACATTTGAATCAAAGAAAGAATAGCATGGAAAATAAAAATCCCCGCATATGTAAACATATGAGAGAACTAAGACGAAAGCACAAAAAACATATGAATTGCTTAGGCTCTTATAGAATAGAATAGAATAGAATAGAATAGAATAGAATAGAATCTCTATTGTCATTACACAAGTGAAACAAAATTAAGTGCGGTGCTAAGTGCTGACATCATCCCAAAACAGTAACTACAAAAACAAAGACTACCCCCCAGCCCCCGCCACAAAACAAAAAAGTCCCTTACCACACCGCATGCACCTCAACCAACATTTTTATTACATTAACATTACATTATTGTAATATTACATAATTATTATGATGATGATGATTGTTATTATTATCATTTAGAGCTTATGTTTTTCCATATCATATCTGAGTCCCCTTTCATCTGTGGTCCTAAATTGGCTACAAATCCAATATGTGGCCCTGCAATTTGAATCCATGTGATTTAGTCGTGTCCAATTCCTCCCAGTCACTAGGGGGCTCCCACATTAAACTTCTACCACCAGTCGGGAGGGCTGCAGACTATCACGTGTTTCCTCCGACCCATCTTTTCGAACTGCTCGCTCACACACCGTTGGGGGCGGAGTAACACACTCGGAGGACAGCGCTATCCGCTCCCTCCGCTTACGTGAGCTCACAGATGCTCCTGATTGGCTGTAGAGCCGTGATTAATATGGGAGCACGAGTACCTCTCATCCCTCCCCTCTGAGAGAGCTCGACCAATCAGCTCTCTCTAGACCTCCGGCTGTGAGAGGTTACAGCATCACCTGGGAACCCGAACCAGCCATCCCCGGATGAGAGGGCGAGCACTTTACCACTGCGCCACTCGGAGGCTTCATCAATCTTGACACCATGATGGTATAAGACACAGGTAATGTAGATGTCTGCTTGAAATAAGGCTGTGTTATTACACTTCCCAAGCTGGCGTACATTAGATTGTTATAATCAGCATGATCAACAGTCTTTATGAGAAAAGGAAAACCATATAAGACCATATGGTTTAACCATATACGTGTTAAGATTTGTAATGTGTACGTGTGTACAATAGGCCGCAGATAGAAAATAAACATCACACTATAAAGTGTCATGTCACTGACAATGTCATGTCAATGTCATGTCACTGAACGTATATGTGCAAGTGTGTGTATGAGCTATGCAACAAAATCTCGTGTGGGGGCCCCTGAGGGCTCCTGAGGGCCCCTGGCCACTCGACTCTCAGACATCCTAATGGCAGCAGATTGAAACCTGCCTGCCAATTATCATGTTAAGCATGGTATCATGAGCATGTTAAGACCCCCAAAAAGCCCAACAGGGTGGGAAAAAAATAATCCTGAGAAAAACAAGAGGGTCCTGCGTGCTCTGTAGTGCTTGGACCCTAATTAAAGTGAGTTCTCAGAAAAGGTGTGTTGTGTAGCCCTATAACCAAATAAGTGCTTATAAGCATTTATAGAGATTTATGTCACTTGTCATGGAAACAATTTAAAGAACTGTATGTAGCCTTACGAGCACTTAACTTAAGTAAAATAGTTCATGAAATAGTTATAGCTGGGATTTTGTTAAGATTTATGTCCGTTGTCATTCAAGGCTTTTGATAGTGTTATGGAGCTCTATGATCACTGCCCTGAGTAAGTCTCCTCAAGAGGTGTTCACTCAGGCAAATGGCAATGTCATGATACTGTACAGTTAGCATCATTATAAACATTTATGAACTTATTATGAAAGGCTCATAGAGGGGTTACTGATGTTAAGCCAAATGAATTTACTATGGGGGGAAAATAAGGGAGAACTAAAACTTTAATCAAGCGAAAAGAAGCGTGCACATTGTATGGTTCTTTGGCTGATCCATAAAATCCCCAAAAATCTGATTCCCTGCTTCCTTTATTTTTCTTTCATTATTCCTAACACGCCGCTGAGATTTTCTCTTTTTGTTCCCTCTGGTAATGTACATCTGATTCGCAAATACAATTTCAGATGTTCAATATTAAAGCATCAATAAAAGCATCCTAGTTCCATCTCTCTAAGCCTAACTCTGTTAACATGCTATTTCCATTTCTTGCCCAGAATATTGACTTTTTTTCCCTCCTGCTTATGAAGAAAGCAGTGGTTTTCTTCCTTATTTGCCTTTTTATTTAATGTAAATTTATTCACTGAATTGGTGTACAGTAAGATTTGGTGCTAAATGCATTTATAGTCCGTAGATTCCTCAGCTGAATGCTAAATCTAAAGGCGTCCATCTTATTAATGTTAATACATCCATGGTGTCTATTTTTTGTTCAACATGTTGTTGGTTATTTAAATGTATTTGAATTTTATGATCACTGCAAGCTTTATGTTTGTTTTAGATTAGTCACATGAAGCTGAAATGGTTAGAATGTCTACTGATGGCTAAATCTAGCCTTCGGTACTATTGCAAACTAAACATTTTTGCCACTTTTCAATGTAAAAAAAAAAACCATGGATTTAATTTTAAATATTTTCAACCACCTCCAGGAACAATTTTATAACTGTAATTTAATAAACAAGCATCCAGTAAGTGCAGGGGTTAGCTGTGTGGTAAAGGCATTATACTACTGATCAGTAGGTCCCAGGTTCAAACACCACCATCACTTATTCAATTCTATTTGTACTGTATACCGCTTTTTTGTCATTGTCACAAAGCAGCTTTACACAATCAAAAGAAGGTTGACAGTTCGACGCACGACTGGAGGGGGTGAAGGATCTTCTTCATGGTCCAACAGTAGCTGTCCAGTGGCCGGTCATCAGACCATTACCGTAACCACTTACTGTAGTTACCCCTTCACTCCCTAACCAACCCCCTTACACTCAGATGAAGAACTTTCTAATAATTTGCTTAACCATTAATTGTATGTATGTGCGTTTATACACAAATTCTTTACACCTCAACATCCTTTTTATCCTTATCCCATGAGCCTTTACCTGACACAATTCACACATCTGTAAATACAGCGCGGGCTATTTTCTGGCTGTTGGAGGTTACCAGATGCCGTGGAAATTACTTTTTAAGAATAAAAGGTAAAAGCAACCGGCAGCAGATATAACGGCTACTACCATAAAGCACCATCTTCTTCATTTTAGACTTCCACTGATCAGCTATAAGAAAAAGTAAAAACAATTAATTAACATTAAAACCACCTGAGTTTTGGGTCCCCCCACTGAGGGTGGCTCTGGCCCCTAGGTGGCGGCTCTGCAGGTGGACCTTGGGTGCACATGTTCCTGTCACTAGTTTACTGGTACAGTGTGTAACTGATAATCAATGTTATTGCTGACTGGTTTGTCCAATACAGTTATAAGACTACATTCTGGCAAATTTCCTTCCTGATTTCCAGATTTTGTTGCTCAGAAATAATTTCCTGTCTATTCATGAGACATTTAAAATGCTTATTTGAGATGGATGTTAAAATCTGACTGAAAATTACAAAGTAAGTTGTGCTCTTTAACTAATATACAGTAACATAAGAGAAAGCTAAAAAAAAAAAAAAAAAAAGCTTAAAAGCTTTTTTAAAGGTTGCTATTGTTACTTCAGTTGCACCTTTCTCCATACATAATGAAAGAAATCATGTATGTGTACATGGGTCAGTGTCAATCGATCTGATAAGCTGAGGACGTCTGGTGGCATCTTGACCTACGATGTGATTGGCAGGGTGGAAGTGTCACGCTTCCTCCTATGTCTGTGTCGGGTGTGTGTGCGCGGCATGAACGCAGAGGCGAGCTGACATTTCAACATAAGGGTTCTTTATTTACATCCAAAACAAGAACAGAAGCGAAACCAACACAAACAGAACTATACCGACAACTAATGCTAGACGCCTGACTGAAGTTCAGCCAGGCTGTTTATAACCAAAGAAAACATCAAAACACAATTAGCTTCCCTCGGTTCAGGTGAGCTTCTACGTCACCTGACCGAGGTGCAGACTGGGAAATGAAGTAGAACCTAACTCAAAACAAAACTACAACACAAAATAAACGGGCGTTAGGCGCCCTCTAGGGGTTAACCCTTACATAACCCCTCCTTTAAAAATGCTCCTCCGGAGCATTCAGAGTGGCCCTGGACACCCACCCCAATGTCCCACCTTTTCCTTCCTGTCCTTGAGGCTGGGTGATGTCGCTGGCCTTGGGCCCGTGATTGCCCTCCACAGAGGAGCGGGCACGACGATCTCGGCGCCTGGCTGAGGAGCTGGCACTGGGCTCGACGACTGCAGACGAGCTGGCGCGCTGTCCTCAAAGCCTGGAGGAGGAGGAAGGATGACGCTCTCCAGATCGCACGGCAGCTGCATCACTGGAGAGGTGCTCGGCGACTGCAGACGAGTTGGCGCGTAGTCCTCCACACTGAGCAGCGGTGGCTGGGGTGGAGGACATGCATCCGCCATGCTGCCCAGCCACTGCTGGTAATCCTCCGCGACAAGCACCGGCGCGGGAGGTGGAGGAAACACGTCCGCGTCGCCGTGCTGCAGCGCTGCATAATCCTGCCCGTTAAGCATCGGCGGTGGAGGCGGAGGAAGCACGTCGTCCAGATCCGAGAGAGGGAGATCTTCCGGGACTACAGCTTGGCTCTCCCGAATCTGGACGAGCAAGTGCTGGAGCTGAAGCACCTGCTCCCGCAGGTCATGAATGCGCTCCTCGTTTTGCTCTGCCCACTGCCTGTACAGTAGATTCCTCCCGTTTCGTCCTCACCCCTGTCACGCCAGACCTCCCCGGTCCGCATCTCCTCGGGGCTTGGGAATGTGTCTCCCCCAGCTGCCACACCTTTAAATGGTGTTCGTCGGATGGCGAGCCTGCAGCCTTCCCAGCTTCGCCTCGCCACTCTCTCTCGGTGCTCCTCGCTGTCCTCCTGCAATTCCTCCGGCTCGGTGAGACTGCAGCCTTCCCAGCTCTGCCAAATCTCTAACTCTCCGTGCTCCTTGCGTCCTTCAGCAGTTCCGCCAGCTCGGGAGAGATGGTCATTGCGCCCCCCTAAAAATCGTCTCGGGGGGGGGACCTCCGCCATGCCGCTTAGCAGGTCTAGCATTCTGTCACGCTTCCTCCTATGTCTGTGTCTGGTGTGTGTGCGCGGCATGAACGCAGAGGCGAGCTGATGTTTCAACATAAGGGTTCTTTATTTACATCCAAAACAAGAACAGAAGCGAAACCAACACAAACAGAACTATACCGACAACTAATGCTAGACGCCTGACTGAAGTTCAGCCAGGCTGTTTATAACCAAAGAAAACATCAAAACACAATTAGCTTCCCTCGGTTCAGGTGAGCTTCTACGTCACCTGACCGAGGTGCAGACTGGGAAATGAAGTAGAACTTAACTCAAAACAAAACTACAACACAAAATAAACGGACGTTAGGCGCCCTCTAGGGGTTAACCCTTACAGGAAGCACATCTTAATTAGCAAATATGTTAATTAATTAGTATGTAGCCTCTTCAAAGGTCACGATTATTCTTTAAGACACATAATAATAACAATAATAATAATAATAATAATAGGGGGTATGAAAAAGTTTTAAGATTCCCTGTGTACAATGGGAGCCGTTCTATTCTTTAACACGTCTGCGATTTCATTATGAACAGCAAGTTAGAACAAAGAGTAAATGTGAAATTCTGTGTGAAATTGGGCAAATCTGCCAGAGAGATGTTTCAGCAAGATTACGGCAATGCTGCAACGAGTCATTTGAGGTGTTTTGAGTGGCAGGCATGCTTCAAGAATGGAAGGACACCCACCTCAAAAAAAATGTCAAAACCATTCTGTAACTTGTGGATAATGATCGTCGGAGAATTTATCCGCAGGGACTTGACTGTTCAATAGCGAGTCTTACTGCCAGGTTTTAAGGCGTCTTAGGGGAGGACGGATGGCAAAAGTGGTCAGATATAGTATGTGGTGCTCAAATCTCGAAAAATTCTGACACTCCCCCCATAGTAATAATATTAATAACTAGAGGGGGGAAAATTCCTGAAGAAATTTTAAGTGTGTCTATGCGCGTGCCGGGTCGGTGATGAAACAGCATGCAACCAACAAAAGCCATACCACCCCATACCCGGATAAGCCGCACGATTTGACACCTCATTCATTGGTCAACGACAAATGGTGTTTGACTAGTGGTTAATTGCCCCGCGCGGGGTCAAGTAACTGTCCACGCCTCAGAAACGGCATAGCACTCCATGCCCAAATGAGGCGAACGGTTTGACACCTCATTCAAAGGTCTACGACAAATGGTGCTGGACTAGCGGTTAATTGCCCCCTGCTGGGGCAATTAACAGCCCAGCCCCTCAGACAGGTCACTGCACATCCCTCCCGGATAAGACGCACGATATGACACCTCATTCAAGGGTCTACGACGAACGGTGAGGGACTAGCAGTTAATTGCCCCCTGCTGGGGCAATTAACAGCCTAGACCCTCAGAGAGGTCACTGCACACCCCTCCCGGATAACCCGCACGATATCACACCTCATTCATGGGTGTATCACAAATGGTGCGGGAATAGCGGCTAAAATGTCAAGTCTATGAGAGTTTAATTGCCCCCTGCGGGGGCAATTAACCGCCCAGACCTTAGAAATGTCATAGCACCTCCTCTCCCGGATAAGCCGCACGATTTGACACGGCAGTCATGGGTCTACGACAAACATTCAAAGTTGGTCTCAATGCTAAGTCTATGAGCGGTTAATTGCCCCCTGCGGGGGCAATTAACCGCCCAGCCCCTCAGAAAAGTCATAGCACCCCATTGCCGAATCAGGCGAACGGTTTGACACCTCATTCGTGGATCAACGACAAAGTAATTATTCGAAAAAATTCCCCATTCAAAGTCTATGGGGCAATTGTGAAGACATCTCTTGCCCCCGGGGTACAACTTATACCCTCGTTCGGGGTATCCTCTGACACAGGGTGCAAACCTCTTCAAATGTGGCGAATTTCACGTTTCTACAAAAATCCCTCTCTGCGCTACAACCTGTCAAATAAAAAATTCCATAGAGATGAATGGGGAAAAATGGGGTACTTTTTTGGGAATTTCGGGAAAACCGCGTGATGAACCCCTTAGAAAAGTCATAGCACACCATTCCCGATCGGGCCGCACGAAACGATGTAACATACGTGTAGGTTTTCTCAAAACTGCGGGACGAGAAAGAGTCCAAAATTTTAGGCGGAAGAAGAAGAATAATAACTAGAGAGGTACATTTCCTGAAGAAAATGTGAGTGGTGCTTGACGTGGCGAAACTCCTGTCGGTGGCGGAGGGGGCTGGGTGTGTGTGTGGGGGGGGGAGTTCTAATGAGTGTGGGCATCACGCACATTCCCCTGGTACAGATGCAGAGAACGGCTAAATGCTAATATTTTTTTTAGAGCGTAAAAATTCCTGAAGAAATTTTAAGTGTGTCTATGCGCATGGCGGGTTGGTGCTAATGATGTGGCTTATTGTTCAGTGCCTGTCCTGTCAGAGGCAGAGTGGGGTGGGGGGAGGGGCGTGCAGGTGCACGCACACTCCTCTGTGACAGACACAGTGAATGGCAAACAGGAATTACAAACAAATTACTCTCAAACAAACGTTTCCCAACTGAGAACCGTAAGTCCGATCGCAAAAATTCTTTCACCGTGAGCGGCAGGAACTTCCCGTCCTCAACATATTGAATTCTCATGTCTGTACAATGTATTCTACTGATGTGGTCACAGTGTAAAGACACCCTACCATGTTGAATTTGACAGTGGCATGAGAATTCAGTGAAATATAAAAATTTTCATAAAACTTAAACTGCTCTTGTGAAAGAACCGTAAAAGATATTGATACACGGACCCGGTTCGTAAAAGCCCAAAGTCTTGTGACCCGTACAAAGTTTGATTGACGTCGCTACGACAAAGTGTGGCCGAACGGTGGGCCTCCAAAACGGCCTTGGTCGGTACCTTTTAAGAGCCCTTTCCCATTGAAATGAATGGGGAAAATAGGGGTAATCTTTTGGGAATTCTGGGAAAACCGTGCGACGAATCCCTAACAAAAGTCATAGCACCCCATTCCCGAATAAGGCGCACGATTTGGTACCTCATTCATGGGTGTACGACAAACGGTGCGTGACTAGTTACGCGCCAAACTTTTTTATGGAAGGAAATTTAGTATAGTATTCACAACACTAGAGAGGTACATTTCCTGAAGAAAATGTGAGTGGTGCTTGACGTGGCAAGTTAACACGAGGCTAGCTAATCAGCTTAACTCCATGATAGGAACATGGTAATCATGTTAAGTGCGCAAAGCAAAGTTTAATCAATGTCAAGTCTATGAGCGGTTAATTGCCCCCTGCGGGGGCAATTAACCGCCCAGCCCCTAAGAGAGGTCACTGCACACCCCTCCCGGATAAGACGCACGATATGACACCTCAGTCAAGGGTCTACGACAAACGATGAGGGACCAGCGGTTAATTGCCCCCTGCTGGGGCAATTAACAGTCCAGCCCCTCAGAGAGATCACTGCACACCCCTGCCGGATAAGACGCACGATATGACACCTCATTCATGGGCCTACGACATACGGTCTTCTTCTAGCAGTTAATTGCCCCCTGCGGGGGCAATTAACCGCCCGCCCTCAGTAGTGTCATACAACCCCATTCCCGACTGAGGCGAACGGTTTGACACCTCATTCAAGGGTCTACGACAAACGGTGCTGGAATAGCGCTTAATTGCCCCCTGCGGGGGCAATTAACCGCCCAGCCCCTCAGACAGGTCACTGCACACCCCTCCCGGATAAGACGCACAATATGACACCTCATTCAAGGGTCTACGACAAACAGTGAGGGACCAGAGATTAATTGCCCCCTGCTGGGGCAATTAACAGCCCAGCCCCTCAGAGAGGTCACTGCACACCCCTGCCGGATAAGACGCACGATATGACACCCCATTTATGGGCCTACGACATACGGTGTTGTTCTAGCAGTTAATTGCCCCCTGCGGGGGCAATTAACCGCCCGCCCTCAGTGGTATCATATAACCCCATGCCCGAATGAGGCGAACGGTTTGTCACCTCATTCATGGGCCTACAAAAAACTCTGTCAAAGCTGATCTCAATGTTAAGTCTATGAGCGATTAATTGCCCCCAGCGGGGGCAATTAACGGCCCAGCCCTGAGCAAAGTCATAGCACCCCACCCCCGGATAAGCCGCACGATATGACACCTCAGTCATGGGTGTATGACAAACGGTGCGGCAATAGCGGTTAAAATGTTAAGTCTAAGAGAGTTTAATTGCCCCCTGCGGGGGCAATTAACCGCCCAGCCCTGAGCAAAGTCATAGCACCCCACCCGCGGACAAGCCGTACGATTTGACACCTCATTCACGGGTCCATGACAAACGGTGCGGGACTAGCCATTAAAATGTTAAGTCTATGGGCGATTAATTGCCCCCTGCGGGGGCAATTAACCGCCCAGCCCCTCAGGAATGGCATAGCACCCCATCTCAGAACCAGCCGAACGGTTTGACACCTCATTCATGTGTCTGCGACAAACTAATTATTCGATAAATTCCCCATTATAAGTCAATGGGGCAACTTTGGGGACCTCAATTGCCCCGGGGGTACAACTTATACCCTTGTGCGGGGTATCCTCTGACACAGGTTGCTAACCCCCTCAAATGGGGTGAATTTCACGTTTCTACAAAATTCCCTCTCTGCGCCACAAGCCGTCAAAATTCGGACTCCATGTTATCCTATGGGACTTTTTTGGGTGCTTAATTGCCCCCTGCGGGGGCAATTAAGCACCCACCCCTTATAAAAGTCATAGCACCCCATTCCCGATTAGGCCGCACGATATGACACCCCATTCATGGGTCTAGGACAAACGGTGCGGGACTAGTTACGCGCCGAACTTTCAGACGGAAGAATAATAATTAGAAGAAGAAGAAGAATAATAACTAGAGAGGTACATTTCCTGAAGAAAATGTGAGTGGTGCTTGACGTGGCAAGTTAACACGAGGCTAGCTAATCAGCTGAACTCCATGATAGGGACATGGTAATCATGTTAAGTGCGCCAAGCAAAGTTTAATCAATGTCAAGACTATGAGCGGTTAATTGCCCCCTGCGGGGGCAATTAACCGCCCAGCCCCTCAGACAGGTCACTGCACACCCCTCCCGGATAAGACGCACGATATGACACCTCATTCATGGGCCTACGACATACGGTGTTGTTCCAGCAGTTAATTGCCCCCTGCGGGGGCAATTAACTGCCCGCCCTCAGAAGTGTCATAAAACCCCATGCCCGAATGAGGCGAACGGTTTGACACCTTATTCAAGGGTCTACGACCAATGGTGCTGTACAAGCGGTTAATTGCCCCCTGCGGGGGCAATTAACCGCCCAGCCCCTCAGACAGGTCACTGCACACCGCTCCCGGATAAGACGCACGATATGACACCTCATTCATGGGCCTACGACATACGGTGTTGTTACAGTAGTTAATTGCCCCCTGCGGGGGCAATTAACCGCCCGCCCTCAGGAGTATCATATAACCCCATGCCCGAATGAGGCGAACGGTTTGACACCTTATTCAAGGGTCTACGACAAACGGTGCTGTACAAGTGGTTAATTGCCCCCTGCGGGGGCAATTAACCGCCCAGCCCCTCAGACAGGTCACTGCACACCCCTGCCGGATAAGACGCACGATATGACACCCCATTCATGGGCCTACGACATACGGTGTTGTTCTAGCAGTTAATTGCCCCCTGCGGGGGCAATTAACCACCCGCCCTCAGGAGTATCATATAACCCCATGCCCGACTGAGGCGAACGGTTTGACACCTCATTCAAGGGTCTACGACAAACGGTGCTGGACTAGCGATTAATTGCCCCCTGCGGGGGCAATTAACAGCCCAGCCCCTCAGAGAGGTCACTGCACACCCCTGCCGGATAAGACGCACGATTTGACACCTCATTCATGGGCCTACGACATACGGTGTTGTTCTAGCAGTTAATTGCCCCCTGCGGGGGCAATTAACCGCCCGCCCTCAGTAGTATCATATAACCCCATGCCCGAATGAGGCGAACGGGTTAACACCTCATTCAAGGGTCTACGACAAACTCAGGCAAATCTCATCTCAATGTTAAGACTATGAGTGGTTAATTGCCCCCTGCGGGGGCAATTAACCACCCCAGCCCTAGAACAGACATTGCACCCCATTCCCAAACAAGCTGCACGGGTTGACACCTCATTCATGGGCATACAAAAAACACAGTCAAAGCTGATCTCAATGCTAAGTCTATGAGCGGTCAATTGCCCCCTGCGGGGGCAATTAACCGCCCAGCCCTGACCAAAGTCATTGCACCCTACCCCCGGATATGCCGCACGATATGGCACCTCATTCATGGGTGTATGACAAACGGTGCGGGAATAGCGGTTAATATGTTAAGTCTATGAGCGTTTAATTGCCCCCTGCGGGGGCAATTAAGGGCCCAGCCCCTCAGAAAAGGCAAAGCACCCCATCCCCGAACCAGCCGAACGGTTTGACACCTCATTCATGGGTCTGTGACAAACTAATTATTCGATAAATTCCCCATTATAAGTCAATGGGGCAAATTTGGGGACCTCTCCTGCCCCGGGGGTAGAACTTATACCCTTGTGCGGGCTATCCTCTGACACAGGGTGCAAACCCCCTCAAAAGTGGTGAATTTCACGTTCCTACAAAATTCCCTCTCTGCACTAGAAGCCGTCAAAATGTGGCCTTAATGTTAAGTCTATGGGAATGTAGTTTTTTGGGAATTTCGGGAAAACCGTGCGTCGGATCGCTTCGGAAGTCCGGGGCAAAAATTTTCTCCCGATCGATCCGGACACAACGGTGTATCATATGTGGGCGTTATCTCTAAGCTGTCCGGCGTGGAAGCGTCTAAACACTTCTATGGGCACTTAATTGCCCCCTGCGGGGGCAATAAAGCGCCCAGCCCTCAGAAAAGTCAGAGCACCCAACACTCGAATGAGCCGCACGATTTGACTCCTCATTCATGGGTCTAGGGTAAAGGGTGCGGTACCAGTGATTTGCCAAAAAAATCCCCATTATAAGTCAATGGGGCAACTTTGTGGACCTCTCTTGCCCCGGGGGTAAAACTTTTACTCGTGTTCGGGGCATCTTCAGACACAGGGTGCAAACCTCCTCAAATGTGGTGAATTTCACGTTCCTACAAAACTCCCTCTCTGCGCTATAATCCGTCAAAGTTGGCCTCAATGTTAAGTCAATGGGATTTTTGGGGTGGTTAATTGCCCCCTGCGGGGGCAATTAACCACCCACCCCTTAGAAAAGTCATAGCACCCCATTCCCGATTAGGCCGCCCGTTTTGATGCCCCATTCATGGGTCTACGACAAACGGTGCGGGACTAGTTACGCGCCGAACTTTTGACGGAAGAATAAGAAGAAAAATAATAATAAGTTTGCAAGATAACAATAGTAGTGCTTTTCAAGCACCACTAACTAGAGAGGTACATTTCCTGAAGAAAATGTGAGTGGTGCTTGACGAGGCTAGCTAATCAGCTTAACTCCATGATAGGGACATGGTAATCATGTTAAGTGCGCAAAGCACAGTTTAATAAATGTCAAGTCTATGAGCGGTTTATTGCCCCCTGCGGGGGCAATTATATGCCCAGCCCCTCAGAGACGTCACTGCACACCCCTCCCGGATAAGACGCACGATATGACACCTCATTTAAGGGTCTACGCCAAACGGTGAGGGACTATCGGTTAATTGCCCCCTGCTGGGGCAATTAACAGCCCAGCCCCTCAGACAGGTCACTGCACACCCCTCTCGGATAAGACGCACGATATGACACCTCAGTGAAGGGTCTACGACAAACGGTGAGGGACCAGCGGTTAATTGCCCCCTGCTGGGGCAATTAACAGTCCAGCCCCTCAGAGAGGTCACTGCACACCCCTGCCGGATAAGACGCACGATATGACACCTCATTCATGGGCCTACGACATACGGTGTTGTTCTGGCAGTTAATTGCCCCCTGCGGGGGCAATTAACCGCCCGCCCTCAGTAGTATCATATAACCCCATGCCCGACTGAGGCGAACGGTTTGACACCTCATTCAAGGGTCTACGACAAACGGTGCTGGAATAGCGATTAATTGCCCCCTGCGGGGGCAATTAACCGCCCAGCCCCTCAGACAGGTCACTGCACACCCCTCCCGGATAAGACGCACGATATGACACCTCATTCATGGGCCTACGACATACGGTGTTGTTCTAGCAGTTAATTGCCCCCTGCGGGGGCAATTAACCACCCGCCCGCAGTAGGATCATATAACCCCATGCCCGAATGAGGCGAACGGTTTGTCACCTCATTCAAGGGTCAACGACAAACTCAGGCAAAGCTGATCTCAATGTTAAGTCTATGAGTGGTTAATTGCCCCCTGCGGGGGCAATTATCCACCCCAGCCCTGAGAAAAGACATTGGAACCCATTCCCGAACAAGCTGCATGGTTTGACAGCTCATTCATGGGCCTACGAAAAACACAGTCAAATCTGGTCTCAATGCTAAGTCGATGAGCGGTCAATTGCCCCCTGCGGGGGCAATTAACTGCCCAGCCCTGAGCAAAGTCATAGCACCCCACCCCCGGATACGCCGTACGATATGACACCTCATTCATGGGTGTATGACAAACGGTGCGGGAATAGCGGTTAAAATGTTAAGTCTATGAGAGTTTAATTGCCCCCTGCGGGGGCAATTAACCGCCCAGCCCTGAGCGATGTCATAGCACCCCACCCCCGGACAAGCCGTACGATTTGACACCTCATTCACGGGTCCATGACAAACGGTGCGGGACTAGCCATTAAAATGTTAAGTCTATGGGCGATTAATTGCCCCCTGCGGGGGCAATTAACCGCCCAGCCCCTCAGAAAAGGCATAGCACCCCATCCCCGAACCAGCCGAACGGTTTGACACCTCATTCATGGGTCTGCGAAAAACTAAATCTTCGATAAATACCCCATTATAAGTCAATGGGGCAACTTTGGGGACCTCTTTTGCCCCGGGGGTAGAACTTATACCCTTGTGTGGGGTATCCTCTGACAAAGGTTGCAAACCTCTTCAAAGGTGGTGAATCTCACGTTTCTACAAGATTCCCTCTCCGCGCTACAATCCGTCAAAGTTGGCCTCAATGTTAAGTCAATGGGATTTTCGGGGTGGTTTATTGCCCCCTGCGGGGGCAATAAACCACCCACCCCTTAGAAAAGTCATAGCACCCCATTCCCGATTAGGCCGCACGATTTGACACCCCTTTCATGGGTCTACGACAAACGGTGCGGGACTAGTTACGCGCCGAACTTTTGTACGGAAGAAGAATAATAATAAACTAGAGAGGTACATTTCCTGAAGAAAATGTGAGTGGTGCTTGACGTGGCAAGTTAACACGAGGCTAGCTAATCAGGTTAACTCCATGATAGGGACATGGTAATCATGTTAAGTGCGCAAAGCAAAGTTTAATCAATGTCAAGTCTAAGAGCGGTTAATTGCCCCCTGCGGGGGCAATTAACCGCCCCGCCCCTAAGAGAGGTCACTGCACACCCCTCCCGGATAAGACGCACGATATGACACCTCAGTCAAGGGTCTACGACAAATGGTGAGGGACCAGCGGTTAATTGCCCCCTGCTGGGGCAATTAACAGCCCAGCCCCTCAGAGAGGTCACTGGACACCCCTGCCGGATAAGACGCACGATATGACACCTCAGTCAAGGGTCTACGACAAACGGTGAGGGACTAGCGGTTAATTGCCCCCTGTGGGGGCAATTAACCACCCCAGCCCTGAGAAAACACATTGCACCCCATTCCCGAACAGGCTGCACGGTTTGACACCACATTCAAGGGTGTACGACAAATGGTGCTGGACAAGCGGTTAATTGCCCCCTGCTGGGGCAATTAACAGCCCAGCCCCTCAGAGAGGTCACTGCACACCCCTGCCGGATAAGACGCACGATATGACACCCCATTCATGGGCCTACGACATACGGTGTCCTTCTAGCAATTAATTGCCCCTGCGGGGGCAATTAACCGCCCACCCTCAGTAGTATCATATAACCCCATGCTCGAATGGGGCGAACGATTTGACATCTCATTCAAAGGTCTACCACAAATGGCGCTGGACTAGCGGTTAATTGCCCCCGGCGGGGGCAATTAACCGCCCAGCCCCTCGGACAGGTCACTGCACACCCCTCCCGGATAAGACGCACGAAATGACACCTCATTCAAGGGTCAACGACAAATGGTGAGGGACCAGGGATTAATTGCCCCCTGCTGGGGCAATTAACAGGCCAGCCCGTCATAGAGGTCACTGCACACCCATGCCGGATAAGACGCACGATATGACACCCCATTTATGGGCCTACGACATACGGTGTTGTTCTAGCAGTTAATTGCCCCCTGCGGGGGCAATTAACCGCCCGCCCTCAGTAGTATCATATAACCCCATGCCCGAATGAGGCGAACGGTTTGTCACCTCATTCAAGGGTCTATGACTAACTCAGGCAAAGCTGATCTCAACGTTAAGTCTATGAGTGGTTAATTGCCCCCTGCGGGGGCAATTAACCACCCCAGCCCTGAGAATACACATTGCAACCCATTCCCGAACAAGCTGCATGCTTTGACACCTCATTCATGGGCCTACAAAAAACACAGTCAAAGCTGGTCTCAATGCTAAGTCTATGAGCGGTCAATTGCCCCCTGTGGGGGCAATTAACCACCCAGCCCTGAGCAAAGTCATAGCACCCCCCCCTGGATAAGCCGCACGATATGACACCTCATTCATGGGTGTGTGACAAACGGTGCGGGAATAGCGGTTAAAATGTAAAGTCTATGAGAGTTTAATTGCCCCCTGCGGGGGCAATTAACCGGCCAGCCCCGAGCAAAGTCATAGCACCCCGCCCCCGGACAAGCCGCACGATTTGACACCTCATTCACGGGTCCATGACAAACAGTGCGGTAATAGCCATTAAATTGTTAAGTCTATGGGCGATTAATTGCCCCCTGCGGGGGCAATTAACCTCCCAGCCCCTCAGAAAAGGCATAGCACCCCATCCCTGAACTAGCCGAACGGTTTGACACCTCATTCATCGGTCTGCGACAAACTAAATCTTCGATAAATACCCCATTATAAGTCAATGGGGCAACTTTGGGGACCACTTTTGCCCCGGGGGTAGAACTTATACCCGTGTGCGGGGTATCCTCTGACACAGGGTGCAAACCCCCTCAAATGTGGTGAATTTCACGTTTCTACAAAACTGCCTCTCTGCGCTAGAAACCGTCAAAGTTGGCCTCAATGTTAAGTCTATGGGATTTTCGGGGTGATTAATTGCCCCCTGCGGGGGCAATTAACCACCCATCCCTTAGAAAAGTCATAGCACCCCATTCCCGATCGGGCCGCACGATTTGACACCCCACTCATGGTTCTACGACAAACGGTGCGGGACTAGTTACGTGCCAAACTTTTGCACGGAAGAAGAATAAAAAAAAAAAAAAAAAAAAAAATAATAAGTATGCAAGATAACAATAGTGATGCTTTTCAAGCACCACTAAAAAAAAAAAAATAATAATAAGCCTGCAAGATAGTAGTAGTGATGCTTTTCAAGCACCACTAATAAAAAGAATAATAAATACGTTTTTCATTTTGGAAATCAGTTTTTTGGGAATTGCGGGCAAACGGTGCGTCGGATCGCTTCGGGAGCCGATGTTCCATAAGCTCTCCCGATCGAGCCGGACGCGATGGTGTATGATTCGTGGCCGTCGGACCAAAGCTCTCCGGCGTGGGAGCGTCCAAAGACTACTAGGGGTAGGGGTAGCTCAGTGGTTAAGGCATTGGACTACAGTTCAGAAGATCCCAGGTTCAAACCCCACAACCACCAAGTTGCCACTGTTGGGCCCTTGAGCAAGGCCCTTAACCCTCAATTGCTCAGATGTATAATGAGATAAAAATGTAAGTCGCTCTGGATAAGATTGTCTGGTAAATGTACTAGCCCTGCAATAGGAGGTAGTGATTTTATTGTTTTAATAATGCAAACAGTTACAACTTAAGCAAAATAATAAAGCCCTTTGTTTCGTAAAACTGCCGCCATTTTTGTACCCACAGGCTCTGCACCTCACAGCACATTCCAGGTGGGAACAACATCTCTGATATTATCTGTCTCGGGTTCCGCAGACCCCTGAGTACTAACTAATCTTTCCACCGCCGTTGCAGTGACTGCAGGAACAGAGGGACCCTCAGTATGCTAGTTGCATCCCTTATTGTCAAATAATGAACTAGCAATTAACATAGTCAGAGTAATTGCTCTCTTCATCCAAATGACTGCGACTGAGAAGTGTCTAGAAGAAAGATTTGGTAGCCAGGATTCTTTTCAAAATCATCATCATACAGTAAGCGGAAGACTGACAGTCACCACTTTATCAATCCTTGACCCATGCTCCTCTGGAGTACCGAGGGTACGAAACGTGTCATTTAGCTTGATGCTGGTCTGATTCCAGGCCATCTCTAAAGCTTTTGCATCCTGCAAACATTGCAATTACAATTTAAGTCTTCACCCTCTTTACAGCCTCTCTGTGAGCATGTCCTTATCTATGTTTCTAGGCTGGAAGTTAAAGGTTGCGGTTACACTTTACAGGTGTCCTGCCTCTGATCTTCTTCTCACCATCCTGTGCTTGTAGATGTTTCTTCACCTCATGTTTCTCTTTAGACATTTTTATACTTTCTCAGTGTCCTAACATGTTAGGACACTAGAGTTATACTCATGCATCTTTTATCAAAAGGATTGATGATATTTATTAAAAATATGAACGACCATTTAAACAATCCAATTTGTTACCAAGCCCGCTAATACTCCCAGGCTCGTTGGAAGCTACCACTCACAATGTTCCACCTATTAGTGGCTAACTTCACATCCTTGCACAAAAACATCTCTTACACCAACAAAGATGTTTTTCAATTCTGTCCCCCATCTGTGAGACCATCTAGAATCATCTACATAACCTATGTCCAAATGCATGTGATGTGTGGACCCATGCCCAATTTGCACCAATTGATGAGGGTTCAATTAATGTGGTAACCTGGGTAATTAGGCTAGGTGGTGTTTTAAATATAATCAACGTCTGTGTCTGACACAAATTCACTAGTTTTGTATGGAACAACCGGTAAAGCACTTGGTGACCTAGTTGACTACATTTCTACTCCTTTGCTGGGGTACATGAGTTCACACATCATATACCCATAATCCACTCATATTTATATAGATCTACAGAGCAGGTTTGCACTGGAACAGGAATGGCTGTCCCCACTGTACGGAGACCATTTTCTGCATCTACGGTACCACTGACTGATGTTCCCTCCATCCGCAGGAACACTGAGAGGTTTCAGGAACATCTGACACTATATTTTTTTAGCATACTCACCTCTCCTGGTGTGATTTATCTTTGCTAAGGTTGCTCGAAGTGTCCAAGGGTGATTGAGTAGTTTTGACATCTATACCCATTAAACCCCATACCTACTGGATACACCAGGGTGTCATTTATATATGCTTGTCATCTCTCATTGTGGTAACTAATGACCATTGAAGAGAATGCAGTGCTAGTAGCATTCTCATATTTTGATCAGGCACTGCAGCTATGTAATCCGAAATAGTCAAATTTTTAGCCTCCCACTCATGTACACCTGGTGGGTTATGAATATTCGATGGTTTCTGCACCCTCCATGATACACCAGTTAGAAAATGAGGATGGATTCCCTCTTGGGATGCATTATACAGTACTATTGAGTAATAGTCCTCTCTTTATCTGTGAGACTACAGGATGCATTTTTGCTCTTTCAATGTCTTTCTTGCACATTTCATGTGTGTGAACAATTCATTCTAAGGTAGTATCTTAGAAATGTGATGCATACATTACTTCACCTCAAATTCAGTACGGTTCCATAGCTGAGATGCTTCAGCAGTACAGACTGCATGGTTTGAGCGTGGCTGTGTTTCGTGTCATGTTTAACGCTATTTAAGTACTATTAAGTATTAATATTTTTATTTTTAATCTATTTTTTATTGTGTTTTGGAAAAACATGCTGTGTCCTTACGAGCTGCAAATTAATCTCGAACCACCAAACTATAGCAACAGGAGAAAAAAAATGTGGAAAGAAGCTACAGTAAGGTTTTTAGCCAAAATCACAACACAGTAATGTTTTACCTGCAAATTATGAAGGCCAGAAGAAATTCAACCCTTTACAGATTCATGGATTTGGTCCTGGGCTGATTGATAATCAACATCAGAAATCTTGTAGGCATATTTTGGAGTCGCTGATTAAATATGAACTCTTGATAAGATGTGCAAAGATTACAGGCCACCTGCTAGCACTAATTAAGATAATTATATGGTTTTGGACGGATTTCATCTGTGTTTGTGTGTGTGTTTGTGTGTGTGTGTGTGTGTGTGTAAGTAAGAGTGACAAAAAAAGATAACATGCAAATGATTCAACGCTGAAATCCCTGAATATTTTCATACAGCCACATTTGCCTCAGCATTTAAATGACGCACTCGCATAATCAGGCGCGATTAATTACTCGTGATATTACACTTAAGCCTGCTGCTATTATGGTAATGATGTAGCATTAAGAAATACCATGTTTGCATAAAGATGACATCGCATTAAAGATATCTATATTTGGAAAAAAAAAATCACACTATTTTGCATTTTGTGTGTAATAATTATATATTTAGTGTTAAACATATTTATTGTGCCTTAGACATTTTTGTGGTCACCAGATAATTATAGCTAATATTAAACTGGCCTAATGACACACTACGAAGATGAAACATTTTAGTAAATGTACTTAAAAATTGACAAAGACTGAACTCCTATAAAGGCGGCGCGGTGGTGTAGTGGTTAGCACTGTCGCCTTGCACCTCCAGGGTCTGGGTTCGATTCCCCGGCCAGGCTCAATTCCCGTCTCGGTGTGCATGGAGTTTGCATGTTCTCCCCGTGCTTGGTGGGTTTCCTCCGGGGACTCCGGTTTCCTTCCACAGTCCAATGATATGCAGGTTAGTCTAATTGGCGTTCCTAAATTGCCCGTAGTGTGTGATTGGGTGTGTGAGTGTGTGTATGTGTGTGCCCTGCGATGGATTGGCACGCTGTCCAGGGTGTACCCCGCCTAGTGCCCGAAGTCTCCTGGGATAGGCTCCAGGTCCACAGCGACCCTGAACACAGGATTAAGCGGTATAGAAAATGAATGAATGAACTTCTATAACTCTAATTCTCATTTCAGCCTTTTTGTCTGATACAGAACAGTACAGTATGTTTCTGATGAAACAGGTGAAACTGGACAGTTAGCAACAGGAGCCATTCTTGAGACGTAAGATAATTAACCTCGATGCATTCAACTCTGTATCATTATTATTATTATTATTATTATTATTATTATTATTATTATTATTGGCTCTTTGAGCAATACTGGAGCTGCTACAGTACAGTATATACCAATATTCATTTATTTATCCTTTACAGGTGTGGAGGTGTGAGGACACAGTGCTAGTGACTGCACCACCAAAGTGGGAGTTTCTCACAGGGTCAGGTAGCAGGCTTGATGCCGATTGTACCCCTGGTTAAAAGCGCAACAGTGACAGCTTGATGGCCTCCAGGGACCTTCTGCATCCATAATCTATAGTCTCATTTAGTTTTACAGAGACCCCACAGTTATCTAACAGACACAAATGATACATGTTGGAGAGCGCTTTTCTAATTTTCTTTTTGTCTGGAATAAGACAGCAATAAAAAACTAATTAGCACACCTATAAAGAAAGGAAAGTCAATTTAACCATTTACGATTATCTTGTGTAAGTGAGTGTGTAAATCCACATGACTGAGAACAAGAATGTGACTATACAGCTGTTTAAATCTGGATTGTAAAAGTGTTAATACATTTTTCATAACAGCAGTTCTGACAGTAATGCAGCTGAATAGCACATTTATATTAAAGCACATAATATTGAAGTTTATATTAATATATTATCATTTCTATAGTAACAACTCATTTAAAGGGACATCTACTGTATGACAAGGGCTCCATAAGGTCAAATTAAAAGTTATGTTAATAAAGTTTCAGTCAAAAGTTTACCTACTGTACACTCATCATGAATGCCATGGCAGTACTGGGCTTTGAGTGATTTCTTTAAGTTTCTATTTATTTCAGGGGCAGAATTATCTACCAACCAACCTTTTATGGGGAAAAATAAATATCCGGTTTCCTCCCACAGTCCAAAGACATGCAGATTAATTCAATTAAATTCAATTTTATTTGTAGCGCTTTTAGCAATTGACATTGCCTCAAAGCAGCTTTACACAATCAAAAGAATTATTTAAGTTTGTATGGAATGTGAGGCGGCACGGTGGTGTAGTGGTTAGCGCCTTGCACCTCCAGGGTCTGGGTTCGATTCCCCAGCCAGGCTCGATTCCCGTCTCTGTGTGCATGGAGTTTGCATGTTCTCCCCGTGCTTGGTGGGTTTCCTCCGGGTACTCCGGTTTCCTCCCACAGTCCAAAGATATGCAGGTTAGGCTAATTGGCGTTCCCAAAATTGCCCGTAGTGTGTGATTGGGTGTGTGAGTGTGTGTATGTGTGTGCCCTGTGATGGATTGGCACCCTGTCCAGGGTGTACCCTGCCTAGTGCCCGAAGTCTCCTGGGATAGGCTCCAGGTCCCCCGCGACCCTGAACACAGGATTAAGCGGTATAGAAAATGAATGAATGAATGAATGTATGGAATGTGAATGTGTATGACATGTATATCCTGGTGAGCAAGCCGAGGGTGACAGTGGCAAGGAAAAACTCCCTGAGATGGTGATAAGAAGAAACCTTGAGAGGAACCGGACTCAACAGGGAACCCATCCTCATCTGGGTGAAAAATTATCTGCATGAAATTATCTGCATTTATACTGTGTATTAGGTGGCAGGCAGGTCAGCTATAACAGTTGATGTTAGTTGATGTTAATATGGAGTCCATGTAGTTATTGGAGACTCAGGTAGACTTGTAGGAAATTCCAGTCCTGAACTATCGGACTGTCAAGTCCCCAGAGAAACAGTTGCCAACACCAGTCGAGGCCAGAACCGTCGTCAGGCACCAGACGTATACCAAAGAGACACACAGGGCATCCATGTGACGAAAACTCCAAGCAGAAGCCGGGCACCAGACACACGGGGCATCCATGTGACGAGATCTCCAACCAGAAGCTGGGCACCAGGATGGGTCAGACAGGTCCGGAGGGCAGAGGGAGTCTGGATCACTGGCAGCTCAGGAACAACATGTGTAGCTCGACAGAGAGAGAGAAAGAGTGAAAGGGGGAGACAGGGGGAAAGAGGGAAGAGAAAGAGGGAGAGGAAGAGAAGAAGAGGAGAGATGGCAATTAGGTATGGTCACAGTCATACAATGTATAATGTGAATGTATATTTACTGTAGAGTGCAAGCAGGGACTCCGGCAGGACTAACTATGACATCATAACTAAAAGGGAGAGCCAGAAGGAAACACAAACATGAGGGCTCCCTGAGATGTAAAGCAAACAATCACCTCACCGTCAACAAACCTGAGTGATCAATGAGAGTGAGGAAGACAGCATCTAAACATACCAGTTCACCATAATACTCTACCAGACAGTAAGGCATTACAGTAGTCCAACATAGAGGTGATAAAAGCATGAACTAATTTTTCTGCATCGTTTAGCGACAGTATATTTCTTATCTTGGCAATATTTCTGAGGTGAAAGAATGCTATCCTGGTAATGTTATCTACATGAGCTTCAAATGAAAGTATGGAATCTATAATCACACCGTGGTCTTTTACTGTTGCACTTGATGGAACAGAAAGGCCATCTAAAGTTACAGTGTGATCTAAAATCTTACTTCTAGCTGAATGCGGTCCTATGTCTAAAACTTCTGTCTTATCAGGATTAAGCAGTAGGAAGTTAATTAGCATTCAATTATTTCCTGCACACATTGCTCAACTTTGGTGAGCTGGATTTTCTCATCTGATTTTGATGAGACATAACTGTGTGTCGTCAGCATAACAATGAAAACTAATACCATGTTTACGGATTATGTTGCCCAAAGGAAGCATGTAAAGGGAAAAAAACAGTGGGCCTAAAACTGAACCTTGTGGAACACCAAACTCCACTAGAGAGCATGCAGAATAGTCACCATTTAAGTCTATATACTGATAACGATCTGTCAAATAGGATCTGAGCCAGGAGAGGGCTGTACCCTTAATTCCTACTACATTTTCTAATCTGCGAAGAAGAATAGCATGATCAATGGTGTCAAACGCTGCACTGAGGTCGAGTAATACAAGCATAGTTACACAACCCTGATCAGAAGCCAATAGGAGGTCATTTACTACTTTAACGAGTGCTGTTTCTGTGCTGTGATGAGGCCTAAATCCTGACTGATACAGTTCATGTATGCTATTTCTATGTAGATATGAGCATAGCTGCTCCGCTACTATCTTTTCGAGAATCTTAGAGATAAAGGGGAGGTTTGATATTGGCCTGTAATTAGACAACTGACTGGGGTCGAGGTCAGGTTTCTTAATAATCGGTTTAATGACTGCTAATTTAAAAGATTTTGGAACATACCCAATGCTGAGTGGGGAATTAATTATTCTCAACAGCGGTTCTGTTATCACTAGTACTACTGTATCTGTTTAAGAAAATGTGTCGGTATAGGATCTAATATACAGGTGGATGAATTTGCAGAAGAGATGAGTGAAATTAGTTCATTCTCTTCAAGAGGAGTAACGTATTGTAGATTCTGATCTGACATAGTTAGTTTAACAGCTGCATAAATTGCATTGTCCGGTTTTGAAGCCTTAATTTTATGCCTGATATTTATAATTTTATTATTAAAAAAGTTCATGAAGTCCTCACTATTGCACGATGTTGTTGTGGAGATTTCTGCAGTGGTCTTATTTCTAGTTAGATTAGGCTAATTGACATTCCCAAATTGCCTGTATTGTGTGTATGTGTGTGTGCCCTGTAATGGATTGGCACCCTGTCCAAGGTGTGCCCCGTCTTATGCCTTAAGTCTGCTTGGACAGGCTCCAGGTCCCCCATGACCCTGTAAACAGGTTAAAGCGGTGTAGGTGAGTGAGTGAGTGAGTTTTTGGAGTACACATTTAAATTTATTTTGGTTTACTGAAATCAATACAAAGTCAAAAATTATGCTTACGGGGTCAAAAATACACACACCCACTGTGATTATTAATTCAGTGGTGACGGAAGTCATACAAATGTCTTTAATTTGCTGAAGCCAAGGTTTCTCCACTTCCTGTTAGTGATGATGATGGACTCCAGCTGGAGCTTCTCTCTGTGGAACATAAAAATGGTTTGCTTGCCGGAACTCACTGGACTGACCAACTAGTACAGTACAATGGAAAAGTCCAGAGAGCTCGGTGCAGATGTGAAAAAGAGAACGGCAGATTTACACACGTCAGGAACATCTCTCAGAGCCGTTTATAAACAACTGCAGAGCACAAAATCAGTTCAAACTATCAGAATCAGAAAGAACTTACGTAATTGCCAAGTACTTGAACAAACAAGGAATTTGTTTTGGTGACAGAAGCTTCCAGAGATGACAGCAACACGAAACAAACACACAACACAAAACAAAGAATAAATTAACAAGAAATGGAATAGGATGTGGGGTATTATCAAATAAATATGAGTGGTATTGCATAGTATACAGTGTACATTATACAGGACTATAGGTGGAGCCGCCCAGCCAGGGAATAAGAACTAAATTGTCACCATAGGAAAGAAATTGGTTAAGATAGTCAGAGACAACCCATCAACCATCAAGGCACAGACCTGCCATCAACTGGAAACTGCTGGAACACCAGAGTCCCTGTCACCAGTCAAGTCAGTTTAACATCACCATGAACTGAAAGAAAGCAAGGATCCCCTGCTTCAAAATCCACAACTTTAACTTCAACTGAAGTTGGAGGCTGACCACATGGTCCAAAAACAATAAGCCGTTTGGAGGAAAGTTTCAACCAGGGTTATACTGGGAGAAATAAAGGTGAGGTCTTTAACCCCAAGAACACTGTGGTACACTCTAAAAAGAAATGTTTAGACTTAACAAAAAAAAATTAACACAACGTTTTGCATTAGTCTTTTTGAGTTATGACAACTTCATTTGTAATTATATTAAACCAACAAGCTATATTGCGTTGGGGGAATTAGCTTTTCCTCTTTAGTCAAAGATAATTTTAATTACCTGTTACTTATTAACTGTTAGACAAAGGGCAAGTTTTTAAGTTGTTAACTCATAAATTATGTTGCTCCAAATGGCCTTCCGATATTATTTTAAAGCAATTTTATGTTGCTAATTAATTACTATAATAATGTATACAAAATTTCAAATAGCAACCATTTAAAAAATTCAGTGGCTCCAAATAGATTTTTTTTCAGGTTTCTTTTTATTTTTTGTAAGTTTTTTGTTTTTTTGTTAATGTGGTAGATTTAAAAAGACATTAGTTCAACCATTATTTTTGTGCAGTTAACTTTTTTTTTTTCAACTGCTGTAGTATGTATATACAAAATATAAATAAAAAAAACTCTCAAAAATCAACTGGTCCTCATTAAGCATAAGCATAATAAAATCTCCATAAATTTTACAGTCAAAAGCCAAGTAGCATGTCATGGAACATTCCAAGAGAAAAAAAATTAGATAACATTACAGTATGTAGCTTACAGTCAAATGAGCAAAACTTGAATAATGTTTTTCCCTATCAGCTCTCTTGCTGAGCAGATATCTCAGTGAAACAAGTGCAAATTCATTACTTTAGTAGAACTATTAGATGTAAATTAAATGTTACTCACCATGAAATGTTGTTTATATTGAGTTTGGTTAGCCTATAAGTCTGCTAACACACAATCTTACCACTGGAACACGTCCAGACAGGTTCTATAGGTAGGAGATAACTGAAAAAAAATGTAATTATCATGCCAATTTTTTTAAGTTAAGACAACTTAAATTTTGTTTTCACCCCATTACCAATTAAATTTGAGTTTAAATTACATGCAAAATTAAGTTGATATAATTACCAACATTATTATTTGATCACAACTTATAAGAATTAAGTTCGCAACTTAGAAGGTTCATCTAAATCAATTAATTACAATTTTTAACTTGCATCCATGTATTAAATCAAGTAGTGGTAAAAGGTCCTCTGAGTTAGTTTTTAGAGTGTAGCTGTTAAACATGGTGGTGGTAGCATCGCATTCTGGAGCTGTTTTGGGCTCAGTGAAACTGATGCGGTGTTTCCAAAGTGGTTGGAATCATGAAGAAAAAAAACAACCTCAGAATTTCTCAGCAGAATCTCAAATCATATATTGTTGACTTTGGACAAACCTAAGTGTTCCAACAGGACTTTCCAAGCTGACTGTGGGATGAATAAAGCTGGCTAACGTCAAGCTACTGTACAGGAGCCTAAACTAAAAGTTTGAGGACTGTGTCTGATCCGTGCCTGGAAGTCAAAATGTTTAAATGAATTTTGCAAGAAGCTTGTTATTGGCCACCAAACACATCTGCTGAAAGTGAAACATATTTCTATGTCGTTCATGTTCATACTGTACATACATACATGTGTGCAAACTCCTGGCCACAACGGAATGGGAAGTTTTCTGTAAGAAGATGTTTAACATGTATAGAAGAAGTCTTCATAAGAAGTGTCCGAAGTAATGCTGTAATTACAGTGGTATCTCGGCACAAATTCAATCTGCTCCAGATTCAAGTTCTTAAGGTGAAATTTCATATTACAAAATGCATTTTCCCATAGGAAAAAATGTAAATGCAGATAATCCGTTTCAGCCACCCATAAATATCACCAATATTATATTTCCAACACTATAATCACATTTCTGCATATAAAAAATCTAAACATTTAGAAAATATGTGTAAATTATGTAAAATTTAAATAAATAGACACTGAACCTCACTTAACCTTAATTTATGATTCCTCTTGGCACCGACTGCTTCAAAACCCAAACTGAAAGTCGCTCCGTTTTCTTCTTGATATCATCTTTGACATTCCTGAGATCCATGGTGCTATGTTTTCACAAAATCTTACACAAAATGCAAAAAAACCCACAAAAAATATATCAACTTTATTTGCTTGACTGATGCAAACAAGTTTTAATCGTCTGTACGCACAATTTAGCAGGCGTTCAGTGCGGCTCAGTTCCTTCGCCCATATGGCAAAAATGATTTGTATGTCGAGGTAAATTTCTTGCCCTTGCGAGGCATCTTGTATGCAAAGGTAAGACCATAACTGGTAGACTTTCATACATCCTGCATTTAATTGTTTTTTTGTTTTTTGGTCTAATTGAGTTCAATAGAGTTAACAATGTCACATTTGCTGCAAATTCAGCACCACTACATTTCCCAAGATGCAACAGAGTCAACCAACATAGCTGCTGAGGTCTTTAACTCTCAATATTCTCATTCACCTGATTACTACACACCTGATTTCAATCACACACACTATTTAAGGCCTCTCTACACTCATGTTGATTTCTTGTATAGTTTATAAAGTGACCTTATGCTTCAGGTCAAGTTGTTTGTAGATTAAAATTCAGTTTCTTTGAACAAACTCTCATGTTTGTTTAGATTGTGTTGTTATATACTGTAGTGTGGTGACTTTGCACTTGCGTTATTCTATCCATCACTTTTTTTATTATTCTTGTACTGTATTAAAAGAAAGCAAGAAAAAAATACAATCAATGGTTATGATACTGTATAAAGGGAATAAAGCACTTTGGCAGGTGCTGTTACAGGACAATAACTGTATCTCTCAAAACAAATAAACTTCTAACATCATCAGGTTTAGGTCAGGTTTAGCTCGCACCTGCTCCACCTGCACGAAACCCAGAGAGAGAGAGGACAAGAAAATCACCATCTAAATCAACGGGCCTTGTGTTTATCACCCACGTACCCCCACTCCTACGCTCTTTGATGAGCCGCTAGAACCCGAGGTAACGCCACATCAACAGGACAATTAGAGGCTGCGCTCGGAGATGCGAGTGTCATTTGTCGGGTGGAAGCACAGTTTCTGGTTACCATGGAGACAGGAGTGTGCACATGATCTCGCTATACAATGGAGACATACGTTAAATTCTCCTCCTCCTCATTATCTTCATCATCACATTCTCAACATTATGGAACAAAAGGCGTGTTGGAATAGTACTATGGCTCTGCGGACCATTTTACACACACAGGATTTCATATTTAAAGGAGCCTGTACTGTACCTTACAGCACAGTGAGTGATTTTTTTTTTTATCCCAGTGTGTGCAGTTCCCAGTTAGGAATCCCAGTCAGGTCAGAGCTCAGGCTCAGTCTGGATACAGCGCCTCCAGGAGCAAACGGGGTTAAGGGCCTTGAACCTCTGACCTTCTGACCAGTAACCCAGTACTAACTGTATGTGCCTCCTCTGCTCCACTGATGTGGGCCTCTTGCTCTTGTAGCTCATCTTTCTTAAGATTCAAAAGACTGAGATGTTGCTCTGCTCAACTACAGTTGTACAGAATAATTACTTGTAACATGAGCAGCATTTACTCAACAAACGAGAAATGTCCCCAGAATATGCCCTAAGGACTCTGTACAAACATCTAGTAAAAGTCACTGTCTAGAGTTCCCTTTAAGTTCCAGGTATTTTATTGCAGGACGTTCCACTGCAAATGTTCCGTTGCACCGCTCTAGAGATAGAGCTAATCATTGCAGCGTCTCAATTAATACTACTGTACATGCATCTCCACAGCAGTAACCAGGGGAACGTCTCGCAACGCAAACATCCTCTGAAAACCTACACTATGACTTTCGAGAAGGGGTGTTCCCGTGATGTTACACAATTAGCGTTCCCCTTAAGGTTACGGTATATTAATGTCCAAGTTGGAACGTTATACTGGAATTAATGATGACCTTTAGCAAACGTCAGTAAGGTCCTAATAACATCACATGCTCTGAAGTTCTCTGTATGTCGTTATTAGGACCTTACTGCCGTTCACTAAAGGTTCACCAAATGCGAACATCATGACGGTCTCCTGAACATCTGGTGCCCCCAGACTACCCCCCCCCCCCGATCCCACCCCCTGGTTAGCTGGGTAAACTGGATGTTTTTTGCTTTCTGCACCACTTTGATTAAATACCACAAGACCAGATGCTCACTACACCATGTTTAAAAGCAACAAGATAACTGAGATATTTCTCCATTCTGATGTACGATATGAGCATTAAACTGACCCGTCTCTGTATGACTTTATGTCGTGTTCAGCGAACAGATCATTCCGTGATTCACTTTCTTTCATGAATAAGCAGCTGCTTTTCATTTGTTATTTTTTCTTTCTAGTTTGTTTCAAGGTTTAATTTTTTGAAATTTAGAGCTTTTGCACCACATGGCAGGTTCAGTGGTTTAGTAATGATCTAAATGTATACACGTTCCTCTTCACTACTCCCTTACCCTAGGATCTGACGTCTATCCCAGGAATGCTCAGCATGAGGTGGGAACACACAGCCAGTTTCCCCACAGAGATGTTCTTGGACAGTGGGATGAGACATGGACAAACTTTAAAGACTCTCACATGGACATGGGAAGAACTTACAGAGGAACCAGAGCTCAGATTCTCAGTCTGATCCCAAAATCCTATTACATTCTTAGAAAACATGTTAGTTTTACAGGTTCTTTGTTGTTGTTTAGTTTTTTTTTACCACCATTACATATTTTTTACACAAATCCTTTACGTTTCTTAGGAAGACAAACAAATGAAGCTTGAAGTGTCATAAATGTTCTTATAGTAAATTGTCTTATTTAAAACCGTTTAATAAAAATGACTGAGATTAATTGAAAAAGTACTAAAGTGAGTTTCAAAATGTCATTAATTTCTAGTTTCTGCCCCAAACTGATTTTTCTGATTATGTGTTGTTGATCTAAACTCCGGTCTTGTGGTTCTATTCTCTCTGTAGCCTTTTAAAGACAAAAAAAAAAAAAAACAAAGGAAAAAAAAAAACATGCAGAAGCCAAGGTGCTCCAAAGGGACTGGTGTAGAGGCGGTTACCACGGCAACACTGCGTCCAGTTAGAGAATGTTGTGGGTTTTTTGTGTTATTAATTTTTTCTTTAGTTTGTTTGTTCCCTTTATGTTTAATCAGGAGTGATTAGTGTTCATATACTGATGCTGTGATGGATGATTTGCAGATTTAGTGATACAGTAGATGCTCGTGGCATGAATGGAACCAATATGGATTTTAATGGTCCTCAGGCGCCACCATGTGGCCAGAAACTTATCCAATAGAGCAATGAAAAGATCAAATTATAAAAATCACACACACACACACACACACACACACACACACACACACACACACACACACACACACACACACACACACACACAAATGTCTGCAAACAAAAAAAAAAGAAAAAAGAAAAAAAGATGAAAAGTATTTTCTTGTATCTATATTTAATTGCCTTTGGTAGTACAGAACGTAAATAAACAATTCAGGAAATATGCAGGAAAAATACTAATGTATTTCATAATAATAATAATAATAATAATAATAATAATAATGCCTAGTATTATGTCATTCATTCATTCATTTTCTATACCGCTTAATCCTGTGTTCAGGGTCGCGGGGGACCTGGAGCCTATCCCAGGAGACTCAGGGTACGAGGCAGGATACACCCTGGACAGCCTGCCAATCCATCGCAGAGCACACACACACACACTCATTCACACACTCTGGTCAATTTGGGAACGCCAATTAGCCTAATCTGCATATCTTTGGACTGTGGGAGGTAACCGGAGTACCCGGAGGAAACCCACCAAGCACGGGGAGAACATGCAAACTCCATGCACACAGAGACGGGAATCGAACCCAGACCCTGGTGGTGCAAGGCGACAGTGCTAAACACTACACCACCGTGCCGCCGTATTATGTCATAATTGTTAAATTAATTAAACGAAAAATAAAATTCTACACAAATTATCCAGTATAGACATTACATATTTCTACATTTTTATAAAAATCTTTTTATAAAAGTTTTCAAAAAAGTATGTATGTATGTATTTATTTATTTATTCGTGTTTTTAAACAAGAAAAAGCCTAGTGTCGTAGCAGTTAGCACCGTTTCCTTTCCCGTAAAGTGTGTGTGTGTGTGTGTGTGTGTGTGTGTGTGTGCCCTGTGATGGATTGGTACCCTGTCCAGGATGTATCCCAGCTAGTGCCCAGGGTACAGAGAGGCCTCTGTACAGGAAAAGTGGTATCGAGACTGAGTGAGAGAGAGTTTTTAAACAGTCTGGTGGCGCCACCTGGTGGACATATTGAGCAAACTTGCTGTTGCATTTAACAATTAAATGTCCATAACATGAATATAATGAATAAATACATTGTTGCTGTTAGTCACCAGAGTTGACCATCCAATCCACACAGAGTTTGGCACAGGTCGAAAGCCCTTCCTGACACAACCCTTCCATTTTATCTAGGCCTGGGATTATCTAAATTAATTTACTTCTACTGTAAATAAATAAATAAATGCTGAGAGAAATGTATATGTATTGTCTCATCGGTCCAGTGGCCATCCCTGGGGCCTCTTACTTCCAGGGTTGAGGGTTTGATTCCCGCTTTGGGTCTGTGTGGATGGAGATGGCATTTGCATTTGGTGGGTTTTCAGTGTGTGACAGAGTGTGTGTGTGTGTGTGTGTTTGCTTGTGTGCCCTGCAATGGACTGGCACCTCACCCAGTGTGTACCTCACCTAGTGTCCCGAGTGCCCTGGGAGAGGCTCCAGGTCTCCCGCGAGCCTGTACGGAATAAGTGCCATAGATTAACGAGTAAGTGGGCGTATTTTTACTTAAACAAACTTGTTTGGAAGAGCGAACTGTCTCCTTTACCCAACAGACTGTTATTCACTCATACACACATACAAAATTCAAGGGGAAACTCAGAGTGGATGGGAGAACAAGCGGAACACCACATTAGACAGTAGACGGTCGTCTGAGCGCAGGTGTGAACTGACAGGCCACATCACATCTGGCACATCACTGAGCCTCCGCGTTTATTCAGTAATCAGTGTTAATTATTCGCTGCTCACTGTGAAGCTTCCAGGAAAAATAAAGAGAACAAGACTGGTTTATTTGGGTGCAGAAAAGTTCAGAATATCAATATAGTCAAACGTTTGGACACGTCGCATAATTCCATAATTCCATTTTCGTTCCTGATGTTTATTTCTTTCTACACTGTAAAACAAGTACAGTATATACTATATATATATATATATATAATTAATCTTTTTTCCTAAAGAGTGATAGCTTGTTTTTATAAAATTTAATTATAAAACTATTATTTTTCTTCTTCTTCTTTGTCTTTCGGCTGTTCCCTTTCAGGGGTCGCCACAGCGAATCATCTGCCTCCATCTAACCCTATCCTCTGGATCCTCTTCTCTCACACCAACTAACTTCATGTCCTCTCTCACTGCATCCATAAATCTCCTCTTTGGTCTTCCTCTAGACCTCCTGCCTGGCAGTTCCAACCTCAGCATCCTTCTACTGATATATTCACCATCTCTCCTCTGAACATGTCCAAACCACCTCAATCTGGCCTCTCTGACTTTATCTCCAAAACATCTCACATGGGTTGTCCCTCTGATAAACTGATTCTTGATCCTATCCATCCATGTCACTCCCAAAGAGAACCTCAACATCTTCAGCTCTGCTACTTCTAGCTCTGCCTCCTGTCTTTTCTTCAGTGCCACTGTCTCTAAGCCGTAGAGCATCGCTGGTCTCACCACTGTCCTGTACACCTTTCCTTTCATTCTCGCTGATACTCTTTTATCACACAACACACCTGACACTTTTCTCCACCCATTCCAACCTGCCTGTACTCGTCTCTTCACCTCCTTTGAACACTCTCCGTTGCTCTCGACCGTTGACCCTAAGTACTTAAAATCCTGCACCTTCTTTACCTCTGCTCCCTGTAGCCTCACTGTTCCTCTTGGGTCCCTCATTCACACACATGTATTCCGTCTTGCTGCGGCTAACCTTCATTCCTCTGCTTTCCAGAGCGTACCTCCACCTCTCTAGATTTTCCTCCACCTGTTCCCTGCTCTCACTACAAAGCACAATGTCATCTGCAAACATCATAGTCCATGGAGACTCCTGTCTAACCTCATCTGTCATCCTGTCCATCACCAGAGCAAACAAAAAGGAGCTTAGAGCCGATCCTTGATGCAGACCCACCTCCACCTTGAACTCTTCTGTCACACCTACAGCACATCTTACCACTGTCTTACAACTCTCATACATGTCCTGCACCACTCTAACATACTTCTCTGCCACTCCAGACTTCCTCATACAACACCACAGCTCCTCTCTCGGCACCCGGTCGTACACTTTCTCTAAATCTACAAAGACACAATGCAACTCTTTATTACCTTCTCTGTACTTCTACATCAGCATCCTCAAAGCAAATACTGCATCTGATGTACTCTTTCTAGGCATAAAACCATATTGCTGCTCACAAATGCTCACCTCTGCCCTTAACCTAGCTTCCACTACTCTTTCCCACAGCTTCATTGTATGGCTCATTAGCTTTATACCGC
Organism: Channallabes apus; assembly: GCA_030522415.1. NCBI lineage: Eukaryota > Metazoa > Chordata > Actinopteri > Siluriformes > Clariidae > Channallabes > Channallabes apus. Next base: position 18,978,181 of record CM060131.1, read on the forward strand.
TGTAATTGCCACAGCTCTGCACATCGCCCTTGTTCTTAAAAATCGGCACCAATACACTTCTCCTCCATTCCTCTGGAATCCTCTCACCCTCCAAGATCTCGTTAAACAAACTAGTCAGAAACTCTACTGCCACCTCTCCTAAGCACTTCCATACCTCTATGTCATCAGGACCAACAGCCTTTCCACTCTTCATCCTCTTCAACGCCCTTCTCACCTCACTTTTACTAATATTTGCTACTTCCTGCTCCACAACAGTCACCTCTTCTACTCTTTGTTCTCTTTCGTTTTCCTCATTCATCAACTCCTCAAAGTACTCCTTCCATCTTCCCATCACCCTCCTGGCATCTGTCAGTACATTTCCATCTCTATCTTTAATCACTCTAACCTGCTGCACATCCTTCCCATCTCTATCTCTCTGCCTCGCCAACCTGTACAGATCCACCTCTCCCTCCTTACTGTCCAGCCTAGCATACAAGTCCTCATATGCTCTTTGTTTGGCCTTTGCCACTTCTACCTTCACCTTACGGTGCATATAAAAAAAATATATATATAAAAACACATATGTAAATACCAGTGTAGTTTTTAGTATTTTCGAGAGGTCTACTGACTTAGCTATTCAATTCATGCTCATTTTTGTACCGAAAATAAGGTCACGTCTTACAACTTAAATTGTATAAAGAGTAAGAATTATTAAAGAATAATAAAGAATTCGCATTTTTTCTTTATCCATGAATGAATGAGGCACTTGATCACAATCACTTTTATTGTAAAGGTGGCATATTCCAAAATATTCAGAGGATTTCTTTTCTTTTCTTCTTTTATGTCAGGGAGGAAAGATGACAACACACAACTAGAAAAAATCAACACAACACTTTGGTAGGAAAATTGGATACAGACCACAAATAAATGCATGGAATCAGAATGAAAGAAATTATCTGGCATCTGGATTAAAAAGTCACAATGGAGTAAAAAAAAAAATTATACTCCCAGAAATATTCTTAGGATTAAAAAAAAATAGCTGTGCTTTGCTTTCACATGAGACACATGAAAGGAAAAAACAAAACAAAAAAACAAATGCTACTGTCATTCAATTCAGTTAGATCAAATCCATTATTGATTTATAATATTATAAAACGCATTAATATCCAGAGTGGCCAGTTATCATAACATTTGTTAAAACATACTTTAGAAATCAAACTAAAAATCTAATATTACACAAACAGTCTCGGAGAGTAATATATATATATATATATATATATATATATATATATATATATATATATATATATATATATATATATATTGTAATGGTTCATAACTGTTGTTATGCTGCTAGTTGGCGTAAAAGCTAATGCTTGAGCTTTTTGCACTGGCTATAGAAACATGAGGCCTTGACCTGGCATGTATTATGGCTCTGGTTACATCTTCATACATTAAAAATGTTAAACGATATTAATTATAGTCAACCATTCCAGTTTTTGAACTGCACAGGATAAGAACTACATTTGTGCCAGTAAATGTTCCTGTCTTTGGTCCTTTTGTGCCATTTGTTCTCCAAAAATAATAATAATAATAATAATAAATTCACAATCAATTGAGGAGACATTTTCATCCAATTTACAAGTGAAACTGAATCCAATCTTTACCATCTAACTTATCACATGTTAACAAGGAATCCCTAAGACGTACAGTAATGTGCATACTCTGATATTTCATTCTGAAACGATGGACTCAGTAAAGAATCATCCAGACTAACATCTACTGTTCTGTATAGCATTGGGATTGTTGTTGAATAAACAAATTGCATTAATAATGTATTCAGATTTTTGAAAGAGTTTTATTAATAATATCTGGAGATTTAAAGTACAAAAGTCAGCATTCGTAATTAGTTTTGGAAAATAACTTTTCTTAAGTCAAGTACAATAATTTGAATATTACAGCTACTATTGCAGTGTTATTAAAGGAATGATATAAAAAGGAAATACTTACTTTTGTCCAAATGGGTATGCAAACTTTTGCACTTTAGTTACTTTCGTCCAATACTATTACATTTTTAATTAAAAAATAAAGGAATCACTGCAAAAAAACATGTATTATTATCCGCATTGTGTACATTTAATTACTAGACCTTATGACTTAAAAGAAACTTACCGAATTTATTAAGCCACTTTCAGATAGAAATGTACTACAAATTAGAAATCAAATGACTTTTACATCAACTCTAAGCATTGGATTTCCTTTGATATGACAAATTACCACTATACTATATTCTACTTTTAAAAAATAAAAATAAAACAAAGATATAATGAAAAAGAAAAAGTAATAAAAATGACCACACTGCTGCCAACCCTAGACAGGTTGAACGAAACCACTGAACCGTGAAAAGGGTCGTAATTGTGACTTTTCCGTAACCCTTTTATCGTCATCATTATCGCATCGATATCGAGTCCCTTCCCACAATCCCTTGCACCACTTAGCAGGGATGGACGTTACAGGCGCGGATCTCCTTCCTGTCCTTGCAGCTGGATAACTGTGTGTTCCTGAATCTCTTCTTGGCAGACATTAGTCTCTCCTGGATCCCTCCGCCGCACATCTTGGTACAGTCACTCCATCCGGACCACGGCTTCATTTTACATCCTGTTAGGGGAAACCGTTATAAATGCCATAATATACCTGAGGACAGGAACTAATACGTTTAATGGACATTCCATAACACATAATAAATAATAATTATAAACCGCGGCAAATGTCATGGCCGGAAGGAGAGAAAAGCACTTTTAGATACACCTCATGCCAGTCCTAGTGCTGAAGAAACTCTACCCCTCACCTGCGAGCTCATCGATCCACTCCTCCCTGCCTTGGCTGTTCTTTCTCTTTTTTCTGGCCTCTTTGCGCTTCTTTCTCTCATCACTGTTGCTGCTGCCTTGGTTGCACTTCCTGATCTTGCACTTCTTCCTCTGGGCGACCTCAGGGCAGGCCTCGCCCCCGAACTGAGGCTCCAGCTTTATCACCCTCGTCCGGATCATGTGACCTTTCCCACATGACTTATTACACTCTGACCATTCGGACCACTCAGACATCATGCAGTCTGATGCTGCGGAGAACAGAATAAGACAGTTAATGATAAGACAATAAACTAATGATAAATTGCACTGTAAAGTTAACAAAAACAGCGAAGCATCTATAATTGCCCTCGGTGTCGGCTGGCGGCAGAAGACTGGAGAAAAGACATAGTGGTGCCACAACGAGACCCAATCTGGCTGCACTGAGGAACAACTCCATGATTCAAGAGCCTGTGGAACATGGCATGCAGTCCATGGGGACGGACATTAACCCAAAGATAAACCCATTACTCAAAAGCTTACTTTGCAGAAGTGGATCAGAGGATGTTCACAAGAGGGATTAAGGGTCACCTAATGGCAAGCAGTGTACAGGCCACTTTGAAGAAGATCCATGTTGTACCAGAATATGTACTGATTGGAAAGGACACCTGTCTCATACACATAATGTACTGTACACCACCAGCCGTGTTCCCTTATTGTTGCACTTTATAGAGAAAATCTGATATGACTAGAGGTAACTTTATCCTCGTCAAAGGTAACGATGGAACCAGAACCTTTTTCAGAACTTCCAGGTCTGAGCTGTATCACCAAACCTGGAGTTTTACTGCAAAATTGGCTTGATATGTCCAAGCGAGTACAAGAGCATGTACACTCGAATTAAATGTAAAACAAAATTGTTTTTCTTATGAATTGAATTCTTATGATATCTTGCCACTAAACAGAGATTGTTTGCTTCAAAGAAATTGCATGGGTGTTCAGGATCATAAAGGAAACATCCATTAATTTGGAGTAAATAGGTGTAAACAGTGTAATTAACAGGGGTGAAGGTAGTTTTATCAATAGGTGAATCAGTAGCATGTAGACAAAAGGTGATGAGAATTAACCATGGAGGTGGTGGACATTCCTGAGAAACTTACAAGATTTACTTTATATTTCTACTTATTCTGCATTAGAATAACAGCTCTGTTATCTTCTGGGATTACGTCTATCTGCTCCTTGTACCTCTGTTGTTCATACCTACAGTATGGATTGTCTTGAACTTAAGAACACCTTTCACTCTCTCGCATCTCATACACTGATTGGCCAGAAAATTAACACATTTAATTACGGTATAGAAGATGAATGAATGAATGAATGAATTACATTAATCCCATTAATGTTTGACGGAATCCCAAATAGCGTTAAATAGAAAGGTAGTGCACTATGTAGGGTGTACAATCCCTTGTTCCACACAACAAGTAGTGCCCTTGATCAGAGGTTGGAAAGGAATTTTGGATTCAGTTGTGTCCAAGCATTAGCAGCTCGTTAGTTTTGTAGCTCGACTTGCTGTGTGTTGTTGCCGAAAGTGCTTCTATGACTGGTTGTGAATGTGGGTTTTGTCAGGCAGCTGCTCTCTCCTCAGTACTGCGGACCGTACATACCTACTCTCACCCACGCTGAGACACACAGTTAGTGTCATTAATGATTGTGATGTGGAGCGGTGTGTATATATAGTTACTGTAAATGTCCGAGTGCTGTTACCATCTATTATCACCACTCGTGGAGCGCCTGTCTTCCTATCAGATAGGAAGTTGATTGGAAATAAGTTGTGTATAATTTTCAGCTACAGATTCTAAAAAAATGTATTTTCAGAAAAACTAGCAGACTACAGTATATTTTCCAGTTTGTATGATTAAGCTACAAGTAAAGACAAATTATTATACAACAAGAGAATAAAAATAAATAAATAAATGGTACAGTACAGTACAGTATGTGTGTGCGTATCACTCACGGCATTCAGGCAGCATGCATTTCTCCACTTGCTCCAGCTCCTCGCTGCACTCTCCCAGCTCCACCGGAGATTTCAGGATGCGCTGCCGAGTGCGGGTTCCTTTACCGCATGTCACACTGCAGTCACTCCAATCCGACCACGGAGACAACAAGCAGGGGATGGTATCTGTCAAAACAGCACGTCCACAGGAACAGAGCTAAAACATTCTGTCAAAACAAGAGTTCCTGTCCCTCCTTAGTTTGTACTCCTGCGAATTGTCAAACTTCATGAGCTTCGATGATGATAGACTGCGGCGCTTTCTGTTCAGGCATTTTCAATAAACTTTTTATTCTTTTTTTGCTATTTTATTGCTTTGCAGCGTACGGAGTCACAGCAAGTCACAAAGAGAGTGTGAGCAGAATAAATAAAACTTTTTCCTTTTATATTAATTACTGTATTATTTTCCATAACTCTTTACAATAAATTAACATTAAGTTATGATTTAACATCTCAAAGTTTAGCAATAGAATTTCTTCTTATTATTATCATTTCAAGAAGACCTCAAACCAAACTGAATCGTCTTTTAACTTACGGCACTCGGGCATCATGCACTTCTCCACCTCGACCACTTCGGCTTCACAGATCGATCCATCAGACGGAGGCATTTTGACCATACGCTCTCGCCGCTTCATGCCCAGCCCACAGGTGGCGCTGCAGATGTCCCATTCACCCCATTCGGTCACAAGACAACTGCTAGGAGCTACACGACATAATTTACAAATCAGCATACTGATTATACTGACTAAGGCTTATCACAATGATGAATTAATGCCTGCACTAAACCATGGACGTCTCCTCCGGGTGAGGAGTCCCTCCGCAGGAAACTTAAATAAATAACTCTTAACTATTTGTCTTGGTGTGGCCACATACATTCACGCAGACTGCAACTTCAGAAGTTAAACCAAATTAAATCATAATATCACAAAAACATTTATTATTGAAAGCTGATGTTGGATAAAATATATATATATTTAACTTTATGTCATATGTGTTATAGACATATTAAATTAATTATATATTAATTATATAGACATGATTAAACTTGAACTTAAGAACAACTTTCACGCTCTCGTATCTCATACACTGATTGGCCAGAACATTAACACCTTTTAATTACATTAATCCCATGGACCAGCCAATGCAGCATGAATAACCAAAATAAGTCAACACTAGTCATGCTAGAGAGGCACCAAAACACCCAGTGGGGGAACCCGAAACCTAAGTGGTTATAATGTTATGGTATTTATTTATGGTGGATCGATGTACAGTATAATGAATAATGTTTATACTAGTGTAGTTTTTGTTTGTCTGTCTGGGGAAGCCTTTTAAAGTTCTTAGAAAAACAACACAGTGTTTCAATCTAAATGTCAGGGGTAACCCCTGGAGGGCGCTCTGCACCATGGACTCTGTCTAATGTTTTGTGTTTGGACTTTTATGTTGACATTTGTTTCAGGACTCATTTCCCAGTGAGCTTTGCACTAGTCACATAATTTACTTTACAGTAACCTGAGTCCATTTGAGTCTAATGAGTTTATATACTGTTATCCCTTTAGTTATATATCTCAATTTCTGAGTTCTAGTCGGTTACCATTCAGTTTAGTTGCACTTTGATTAAGTCTAAACTTCAGCAATTATATCGCACCTGCATCCTTTAATCATGACACTATGACACATGTAGGAGGTTTAACTCTACACAGAACTTAAGGATCACCTTTTGTAAGATGAAAGTACCATTATAATAATAATTCAATAAGGATGAAAATCATTTCTGTGTAAATACTTGCATGTGATTATTTTAACATATACTGTACATATTTGTTCTCATCATGTAATTTGTCTGTAAGTTAAGATATACAGTAATATGATTTATCATTTACTCCACATTATTACTGTATTTGTGCATACAGTACATTGGGATAACACATACAGAAGACGACAGAAGACAATCTGTAAGCAGAATATCACATGGAATATTGAAAAGTAAAACATGATTGACTTTGAATGATAAAATCGACTTTCCTTATATGTAAAAGTGGTTTGTAATGAGACCTTCAGTGCGGGTACGTTTACTCACAGCAGTCCTGGTTGACGGTGCACGGCTCCGTCTCCTCGGTGGGGAGAGTGCAGGCAAAACCGTCTTCAGGAAACTGTTTCACGTAGCGTTCCCTGGAACGAACGCCCGCTCCACACGACATGCTGCATGGAGACCAGGTGATCCACTCTGACATCATACACGTCGACGCATCTGCAACATGAGGCGGGGGGAGTTATTAAAAACAAACAAACAAACAAACAAAAATAAATAGCAATAATAATAATTACAAATAAATGTTACTGTATATATTATTCATATAAAAATTTTAAATGTAAAAACTGAACATATCGAATTAAATCATAGAAATACTGACTTAAAACATGCAAATATTGATGGAAACCTGAGAATATTAAATAAAAATCTTAGACATTATTAATTTTAGAGATATTAAAAGAAACCTAAAAAATACATTTTAAATAAACATGAGAATGTTCAAAGAAAATGAAACCATTTTTTATTAATATTGTATTGTTACAAATAGCATATTAACTATTCTTTAAGTTATTATTATTATTATTATTATTATTATTATTATATTTGTCACATTAATTCAACCAAAGAATATTTCATATATTTAAAACTGCTAATATAAGAAGTATTAAACCTGAGAAACAGAAATCGGGGTTTTTAAACTTTGAGTTTCTCATATTGAGTATCTCGAGTTTAAAATTTTTATTTTTTAAAATATTTGAGATATTAAATATTTGGGGGGGGGGTATTGTATTGTATTTTATTGTATTACATTTCAGCTGTTAATCATAATAATGGTGAAGTAAGTGTGTGTGTGTGTGTGTGTGTGTGTGTGTGTGAGTGTGTGTGAGTACCCTCGTCACTGCAGCCAGGCCCCATACACGGCTCGAAGTCCTGTGTGTGTGGACAGGGGACACTCAGGTCCAGCTGAGCCTTCAGCATCCTCTGCCTCATCCGCTTTCCTTTCTCACATGTGGAGGAGCTGCAGGCCGACCACGGAGACCAGTTGGAGTAAATACACGTCTCTGGAGTGTCGTCTGTCCGGGTGAAAAGGACACAGTGAGATGCTGGAGGTGAGATATACAAACATCCTGGATTTGTGCATAAATAAGAGAGAGGGGGGGGAGGTGCAAGGAGTAGGTAGAGAAGGTAGAGGAGTGTAAATATTGGAGTGTCAGCTGTATAAAAAACAAGTTTACAGGACGGTAGTGAGACCAGCAATGTTGTACAGTTTGGAGACATCACAGCTGACAAAGAGACGGGAAGCAGAGCTGAAGGTGGCAGAGCTGAAGATGCTGTTATTTACTTTGGGAATGACAGGAATGGACAGGGTTATGAATGAGTATATTAGAGGGACAGTGCAGGTACTGTAGGACGGTTTGGGGACAAAGTTAGAGATAGCCAGATTGAGATGGTTTGGACATGTGCAGAGACAGAATGAGGGGTATACCGGGAGGAGAATGTTGGAGATGGAGCTGCCAGGCCCAAGGAGAAGGTTTATGGATGTGCTGAGGAAGGACATGCAGGAAGGTGTGATAGACAGAGTTACAGTAGATGGAGACAAATGGTCCGCTGTGGTGTCCCCTAACGGGAGCAGCCAAAAGAAGAAGAAGAAGAAGAAAGAAAGTTACAAAAAACAAATGAACAAATCAGTGTTAGTGTGAATATGTTTAACTTCCTGTAAGGAGACGTGTGCGTATTTATGGAAGGCGTCTCCAGTATCGGCACTTTGTTACAGTCAGATGTAAAATGAGTTCCTGGTGAACAGAACAAAAACACAGACCTTCTTCTTTCTCCTCCTGAGCGATGTCTGCTACGATGTCATCAACGTTATCCGGCACGATGTTGCACTGCTCACCCTGAAAGAAGTAAAACTCAAATCTAGAGAGTAAAAACTACTTTTATCTATTTGACAAAAGTTAACCTAGTGAGTGCAGATACTGTAGCACCGCGGAAAGAAAGCGCTGACCTGAAGAACGGGAGGTAAACTAGTGAGTGGAATTTTGCCTAGTGAGAAAAGTTGAAAATAAAGTTAAAGTAAAGAGTATCTTGACAAGTAGCTAGCTAGGATTTAACTAACCAATGGAAGCTAGGCTAGTGTATGAAGATTAAACTTGAGATTAAAGGCTCTTATTGTTATTATTATTATTATTATTATTTGTAGCTTTTGACGTGAAAGGTTGGAAACATAAGAATTAAAAATATCTGAAGAGCAATAACAGGACAGACCTTGCGTGCGATTCTCTCCACCACCACCCTGGCCACCGGAGTTATAGCTCCGCCCTCGGGGTCGTAAAACGGGCTCTGGGGATGATCCAGACTCGTAAGAGGGCGAATCTTCTCCTGTGGAAGTGTCGGCTTGTTGGGAGACTAAACGAAGAAAGACTGGATGAATTAGAAACACCATTTAAATAAGTGTTTGTATAATAATCATCACATCCAATCAATCATCAATATGTTACTCAATTTATTTAAGTCTTTAAAAATGCAAGAAACAACAACAACAACAATGACAGTAACAAACTTAATCCCTGAATTCTGCTGTGTTTTTAATATCTCTAATCTGGAGCTCCAGCAGGTGGCACAATCACCCTGAGATCATCGTCTCTAAAGCTCGGTCCAAATCTCAACTCTTAAAATGATATATCTCACTTACGTACTGTATACTGTATATGTAATATATGTTACTTTGTTTCATTTGGTCCAAAAGGAACTGAGCTCCAGTGAACGTCCACTTTTCCCTCAGCCTTAACCAAGTAAACACACATCACTCAGTGTGATGAAGCAAAGTGATGCACACTGACGCTGACCTCATAGGTGACCCCGCTGTCGGTCCCGGCGTCCCATGGGATCATATCCTGGATGAGCTTCTGCACCCACCCGCACTCCTTCGTACAGAGATCTTCAGCCGAGAGACCCACGTTCCAGTCGGGACTCGGACCCAGCATGGTCAAGAAGGACATGATGTGACGAGTTCGGTCCACGGAGAACTCTGCCGAGGGAGCGGCTCGTCTGAGACACAAGCGAAATCACAAGTGAAATCATAAGTTCATTTATGGTCTCATATGAAAGTTTGGCTATTTTACAAGTTAACATTTGTAATACTTTGTAGAAAGTTTACAGAAAAATAAACATGAAACTGGTTTGTTTTGCACTAAGATTCTCCGGCTGCTAGACCTGATCATCATGAGCAGATATACTGTACTGTATATAAAGGAAAAGGATTTCTATTTACTTTTAATTCACTTTTCTACTTTCAACCAAATAAATAATGTAACTTCTTATTCAATCATTTTGCCATGTGCAGGAGTGCAGACGAACATTTATTAAAAAGAAATATGGGTACAAAGGACAAAAGTTCACTCTTGGCTGGAGAAAAAAGGAACAAGGAGGAGTAAATGGACAGGGGCAGGTGGGAATGAGAGATGGCCTAAAGCAGAGAGTCAGGAGCAGAATAACAAAGAGAATAAAGAAAATAGAGCAGAGAGAGAGAGAGAGACATGGGAGGGAAAACAAAGTGGAAGGAGAAAGCTAGAGACAAAAAGAGTGAGAGAAATGTGACAGAGAGAAAGTGAGACAGAAAGAGAACAAAAAGAAAGTGGTTTACATTTTTAATGAGAGAGACAAAGAGATGGAGACAAAAGAGAAAGCATAATGAAAGTGGGAGAAAAAAATAATGGAGAAAAGAATGACTGAGAGAAAGTGAGGTGAGAGAGAGAGACAGAGAGAGAGAGAGAGAGAGTCAGGGTAGCGTCTTGGACGTGCTGGGGTTCCGTGGTGGCCAAAGCTGGTCTCATGTCTGTTATCACATGGACCTGTTTTGAGTTTGTGTGCTTTCTGTGTGATTGTGTTTTATTTTGTTGAAGGTAACTCATGCAGTGCATGTTGCAGTATCATGTTTCTGTTTGTCGTTCAATAGACACAATGCTTATTAAAGAAGAGGCTGCATCTGCCTCCGCCTCATAAACCTGACAAAAAGCAAGACTCCATTACGGATGCAGCAGATCAGCGTCTTCCTATGCAGCTCTGAACACAGAAAAACTGGGAGAAAATGTTGTTGATTAACAAAGAGATGAGCTGCTAGAACCACAGGTGGGTTGATCAGCTCCTGGTCCACCACGGCTAAATTACAGCAAGGCTGCCCCAAAGAAAGTACTGTAGAAACCAATGACCAAGTCCAGATCAAGGAAGACCAACAGTGTGGCCACACAATGATACCGAAGCCAGAGGATGAGCAGGAGGTCTCCTGAGCAGGTGGCCAGTCCGCTTTCAGCCCTGACTCTGTTGAGGTGGTATTTACCGTACCCTGCCACACCTACAACTTCACTGCATCATCAGGCACCACTGAGGACATCACTCTGTCCCCATAACCCAGCCTCAGATGCTGATGCCTGACTACTGAGGATGTTACTCGGTCTCCCTGCATATCCTCTTAAGGTTGCTGCATCACCGTGTACCACTGAGGACATCACTTGAACTCCCTATCAAGCCCGGACATTGGTGCATCACATCGCATCCCTGAAGACATCACTTTCTGCCCTGCTCAGATCACACCCCACAGGGGGCAGCAAGCTGTCTCCTTGCTCTGTCTGAAGAAGTCGCTCCAGCCACCTGGTCTAGTGAAGGACGCCGGGAGCTGCATATTAGAGGGGCAGTAAGATCAGGGTAGCATCGTATACAATTTCCTTTTGGCATTAATAAACTCTATCTATGTACGTATCATCTTACATGGACTGGAGTACCCCTCAGCCACTCTCGGCCAATGGTGACCACTGGAGTTTGTTCATGCACTCTTAATCAGTCCTAGCTCGCCTTGGCTAAGTAATCAGCCTACTGTAGCATGTTCTGTAGATTCGATTACAATTTATGATTTTCAGTAATGCAAATTAAGTAGATTGGTATGCTACTGGCGGCGCGGTCGTGTAGTGGTTAGCACTGTCGCCTTGCACCTCCAGGGTCTGGGTTCGATTCCCCGGCCAGGCTCGATTCCCGTCTCTGTGTGCATGGAGTTTGCATGTTCTCCCCGTGCTTGGTGGGTTTCCTCCGGGGACTCCGGTTTCCTCCTACAGTTCAAAGATATGCAGGTTAGGCTAATTGCCGTTCCTAAATTGCCCGTAGTGTGTGATTGGGTGTGTGAGTGTGTGTATGTGTGTATGCCCTGCGATGGATTGGCACCCTGTCCAGGGTGTACCCCGCCTAGTGCCCGAAGTCTCCTGGGATAGGCTCCAGGCCCCCCGCGACCCTGAACACAGGATTAAGCGGTATAGAAAATTAATGAATGAATGAATGGCATGCTATTTAAAAGTGTCCTATACACGCCCTATAGATAAAGAATTATCCCAGGTGTGAAAGCAGCACTAAAGTACAGTATATTGAATTGTAAAATATTTTCAGTACAATATTTTCAATGCTGCCTGTCGTATTTGTGTTGCAAGACTCTTAGCTCAAGAATCAGGCCTGTGTCATCAAATCAGCTGATAATTGTCCTCATGCAGTAATTACACGATGATCGAGATTTCGCTCTCTTGTTGTCGGTCCGACTACCCCTAGTGATTGCTTAATGATCGCAGATATTCATTTGACAATTTAGCAAAGACTCAAACAAAGAAGATTATGTGAAGAAAAGTGCTAATTAAATGCCATTGGAGATGGTGGTTTATTAAATCAGTAGATCTGAGTGTGTGCGAGGAGAGATTCAGGGCAAAGCAAGAAAAATGTCATATAAACAGAGAGAGAATCTAGAAACAAATCTAGAATTGCGTGTATAATAGCTTTATATTTGCATTTCTTATGCATCATCCATTCACCGTAAAACATTGAGGAATCCAAAATGGGTTCCTGCTGACATCTACGGGTGTTCAAGTCAAAGCGGGACTTTTGATTAGAGAAACTCCCTTTATTTCTCTATATAATTTCCTACTACACTAATGCACTTATCCCAGTGTTTCACTAGAGATTGTATACCATCAAGGTAGAAAGTTTTCTCAAAACGCCGGAGCCATGGTCGGACTGCCTGTCTGATTCATGTCTGAAACGCTGGCCTCCCAGGAACTCCTTTAATGCCCCAAACATGTGGATATGTCTTGGAGCGAGGTCAGGACCAGTGACTCCCGGTCGAGTTCCTGCAATGTGCAAGTGGTGTTGGTGAATGAGTGTGTGTACAGTTCCCACAGACAGATGTGTTTTTTTCCGCAAGTTGGTGACAAGTTATGGTTGATTTTCAAGGACCAGGCGTTCCACTCGCTGAATGTTCACAGGAATGACTGCAGTGTGCTCTGAGGCACCTCGGTCTGGATCGCCGTTCACGGATGCATAGACATTTCAAAATGTTTGCACCATTCAGATGTTTTACTGCCGCTGAGCGTCTCATCACCATATTGTGCTTGAACTCTTCTGTAAGCGTCACTTTTGCACTCGCATTCACAAGTCCCGGTTCGACTCAAACGCCCCTGGTGTGTACAGTACACTCACTACACAAGATGTTTTGTAATGCACTATATTCATATATATACTCTACACTTGTAATTGTAACGTCTTTACTTCCAAGACTAAGATTAAAGTATTGGCACCCAGCTTGATTTGTTTCCGTCACTGTGAGCATGCTGGCTCAGACACACAGGCTCATGTGTTTTATGTAATAAAATCGAGTGCAGCTGACATGCAAACACGACTGCTTCAACTCGTCATTTCGATTCCTGCTTCCAAAAACACAGTCCGGTCTGCTCTATGCCACTGATTCACGATGCCTGGAAGGTACACAAGGAGCACACACAAACCGATCACTGCGTCAGGATGTTCATCTAAGGACTGACGTCAGCACTCACTACACGACCTGAGAGAGACACACCGGTGTGAGTGCAAGGTCGAGCGTGTTTATGCATTCTTATTAGCAAGCGTGCATGTGTGTGTGCGTGTGTGCGCGCGCGTGTGTGTGGGAGTGTGAAGACAGCACTCCAGCTGGTGCTAATATGCCATGATCTCTGAGAATAAACCTGGAATTAACTCGAACAGAACTGTCTCCGAGGCACTTGGCATCCATCTGTAGCATGAGTACACACACACACACACACACACACACACACACACACACACACACACACACACATACTGAACCACGTTCATGCATGTGCATGCAAACCTGCTTGAATGTTTACTGCAAAGACGTTTCAGCACACACACACTGCACATACACACTTAGTGAAGTGTGTATGTAAAGGAGATGATCTCATTTTAGTAACACAACCCCGCACACACACTCCCACACAGACTCCCACACCCACACACACACTCATACACAAGCATTAAAGCCGCATCTAAATTGAGACTCCACCCGCTTTGACAACCTGTAATTTCACAGTCTGTATGTCAGCGCACTGCTTATCGACTCAACTCAAATCTTCTGAAGCTTCTGGAAACTTCTGATGCCACGTCAGTGTGGTTTTCCAAAGCACACTCATAAGCGTTGCATTCTTCTTCTTTTTTTTTTTTTTTCCTTTATCTAAAAATATCATGACTGAGTCACAGACGAACAACGGGAGACAGGACAATGAGGGCAATCGAGGAAAGAATTGAGGACGGGTGGGGAGGATGTGTGGGGGGGGGGGATGGGGAGTAAAAGAGAACAGAACTTCTTTATATTTAGAGATTTATTTAAAAAAAAAAGATTAAAATTGATTACAAAAATCTAGCATTGATTCTCCTCAAGTTTGTTTCAATTCATATAAGTCGGGAGTCGTTGCTTAATTCTCTACAACAGCAGCTCGGTTTTAATATTGCATGGTTTCTATAGTGACGGCTCAGAAATGAGTATAATTGGTGAACTTTTCTGTAAGGAGTCTCCAGTGTCAGAAGGACCGAAGCTGATGTCGTCTATGCTGGAGTTGAGATGGGTGTTTCCCGTCTCCTCCACTTTTTACTCACGTTAATCCATAGAACATTCCGTCACCTCCTGGCATATCACTAATCAATGCTAAATGAATAATAAATAATACTAATATTTCAGATGCTGTATAATGACTACTGTAGATCCTGCACTTCTTTCCATACAGCAGATTGATTCATTTCTTCTTCCAGCAAAATCTGTTCTGCAAAATTATCATGTAGCAGAGGAACTCCAAAGTGCCCACTGGAGACCATCTAACACGTCTCTGAGTAGCTAATTCAACACTTATGACTCAACCCGGGAAACCGTTACACCATTTTATTCTGTCGGAGAATGGATTTTAAAAGTTCCTGCTAGTTTTTATAACTTTTGCAGAAATCCAAGGTTATATTCTGTGAAATCTCTGTAAAATACACAGGAACTTAATTAGCAGTTTCGTAAAAGAACTTTAATTAATATTTTGAACACTTTAATGTCATTTATTTAGAATTGCAGCTGTACCTCGGCATATGAGTATAATTATTTCCATATTAAGGCAAATTCCGTATTGCAAAACACATTTTCCCATAGGAAACAATGTAAATGCAGATAATCCGTTCCAGTCACCCAAAAATATTAGCAATATTACCAATTAATTAAACAACTACTCCTACTACTATTTTATTGTCAAATACACACCTTAAGTTCATATTAACGGTCGTAATCCTCCTAAAAAGGCTTGCTAAAGGAAAAGATTAGGCAAGAAGAGTTAAAAAAGATTACACGATAAGAGCTGACTTAAACAATTAGGCAATAAAATCTGGCTTAAACAAGAGCTGGCTTAAATAATTATGTGATAAGAGCCGTCTGAAACAAAAGAACACACGATACAAGCAATCCTAAACAAAATATTATGCAATACGAGCTGACTTTAAAAAAGATTACACGATAAGATCTGGCTTAAACAGAGGCTTACCCGATAGGAGCTGGATTAAGCAGAAAAATTGGACAATAAAAGCTGTCTTAAATAAAATATTACACAATAAAAGCAGGTTTAAACAATAGATTATGTAATAAGAGGCAGCTTAACACTAGAAGCGCCGAGCACCGGTCATTTGACCGCAATGGGGAAAAAAATACTTCACACTCTATCAAAATCCAGGACCCTCCTTTCATGACTTTTCCTAGATCTGTGAGCTTAATCACTCAGCATGCTTAAATTTTCAAAATCGCACCAGTAAAATCCAGTATGAAGCTATTTTGCTTCTTATAAGTAGGTCACACTGGCGCGGTGCTTCTAGTGTTAAACAAAAGAGAAAAAAAACAAAAATTCTGCTGTAATGTATTTTAAAAAACAAAAGCATAACCTCCTTTGTCCTGAAAGTGCTGGAAAAGGTCACAGCTTTACCATTGATTCCTACAAAGCGTTAATGATGGAGACAAGCATCTCTTCTGAAGGTAGTTTCATAAGCGCTCTGCTTTAAGTGAGATCTAAAAACAATTAGAAATCCCTGAATCATTCACGAGGCTTCTAATCTGGAACAAAAAGTCCAGCCACCCAATGTTCAATATTAATGCACTACAGTGGTGTGAAAAACTATTTGCCCCCCTCCTGATTTCTTATTCTTTTGCATGTTTGTCACACAAAATGTTTCTGATCATCAAACACATTTAACTATTAGTCAAAGATAACACAAGTAAACACAAAATGCAGTTTTTAAATGAGGGGTTTTATTATTTAGGGAGAAAAAAATCCAAACCTACATGGCCCTGTGTGAAAAAGTAATTGCCCCCTGAACCTAATAACTGGTTGAGCCGCCCTTAGCAGCAATAACTGCAATCAAGCGTTTGCGATAACTTGCAACGAGTCTTTTACAGCGCTCTGGAGGAATTTTGGCCCACTCATCTTTGCAGAATTGTTGTAATTCAGCTTTATTTGAGGGTTTTCTAGCATGAACCGCCTTTTTAAGGTCATGCCACAAAATCTCAATAGGATTCAGGTCAGGACTTTGACTAGGCCACTCCAAAGTCTTCATTTTGTTTTTCTTCAGCCTTTCAGAGGTGGATTTGCTGGTGTGTTTTGGGTCATTGTCCTGCCGCAGCACCCAAGATCGCTTCAGCTTGAGTTGACGAACAGATGGCCGGACATTCTCCTTCAGGATTTTTTGGTAGACAGTAGAATTCATGGTTCCATCTATCACAGCAAGCCTTCCAGGTCCTGAAGCAGCAAAACAACCCCAGACCATCACACTACCACCACCATATTTTACTGTTGGTATGATGTTCTTTTTCTGAAATGCTGTGTTACTTTTACGCCAGATGTAACGGGACACGCACCTTCCAAAAAGTTCAACTTTTGTCTCCAAAAAGTTCAACTTTTGTACCCACAAGGTATTTTCCCAAAAGTCTTGGCAATCATTGAGATGTTTTTTTAGCAAAATTGAGACGAGCCTTAATGTTCTTTTTGCTTAAAAGTGGTTTGCGCCTTGGAAATCTGCCATGCAGGCCATTTTTGCCCAGTCTCTTTCTTATGGTGGAGTCGTGAACACTGACCTTAATTGAGGCAAGTGAGGCCTGCAGTTCTTTAGATGTTGTCCTGGGGTCTTTTGTGGCCTCTCGGATGAGTCGTCTCTGCGCTCTTGGAGTAATTTTGGTCGGCCGGCCACTCCTGGGAAGGTTCACCACTGTTCCATGTTTTTGCCATTTGTGGATAATGGCTCTCACTGTGGTTCGCTGGAGTCCCAAAGCTTTAGAAATGGCTTTATAACCTTTACCAGACTGATAGATCTCAATTACTGTTGTTCTCATTTGTTCCTGAATTTCTTTGGATCTTGGCATGATGTCTAGCTTTTGAGGTGCTTTTGGTCTACTTCTCTGTGTCAGGTAGCTCCTATTTAAGTGATTTCTTGATTGAAACAGGTGTGGCAGTAATCAGGCCTGGGGGTGACTACAGAAATTGAACTCAGGTGTGATAAACCACAGTTAAGTTATTTTTTAACAAGGGGGGCAATCACTTTTTCACAGAGGGCCATGTAGATTTGGAGTTTTTTTTCTCCCTTAATAACGTAAACCTTCATTTAAAAACTGCATTTTGTGTTTAATTATGTTATCTTTGACTAATAGTTAACGGTTTTTGATGAGCAGAAACATTTACGTGTGACAAACATGCAAAAGAATAAGAAATCAGGAAGGGGGCAAATAGTTTTTCACACCACTGTATATTCTATATGATTAGTGTTTTATATCATTCATTATATTCACTTTAAAAACATACACACCAACACACACACACAGACCACATGCCATGTTAAGAACTGACACACACATATGGTTTTAGATTAATTAGAAAAAGAAAATCACATTTCAGTTCATCCTTACATTAAGCGTCTGAAGACTATTACTGTAATTAACTTAAACTGCTGTAGATTCCATTTACATTTTAATGATAAAAGAAGGATTTGGTGGAACCTATACTGTATACTGTAGTAACGCCTGCGACAAATTCAGTTCCTTTCCTCCGCAAAGCACCAAATATTTAAAACACTATTTTATTTTAATATTATTTTAATAAATTTACCAAAAGGGAGCCTCATGATTTGTAAATTGTTAGGAATAACCCCCAGAGGTGCTCCGTGCCCTTGGACTGTCTGTGTTATGTATTTTCTGTGACTTTTTGGGGACAGGTGTCCTAGTTTAGCCTTGTAATTAGCAGTATTATTTAATCTCCTGAGTTCACTCTTGTCCTTGTCTCACATCTGCTGTTCTGTTGTCGCTCCCGCTCTTGAGTAGACCGCTTATTTCCTGTTGCTGTACTGTTTAATCCACTGTTTGTTGTTAAAGTTTTTACATTGGAGTTTCTGCCTCCTAGCGCTGCCGTCAATCTAAAAGT
The DNA here is from genome assembly GCA_030522415.1 of Channallabes apus. Taxonomy (NCBI): domain Eukaryota; kingdom Metazoa; phylum Chordata; class Actinopteri; order Siluriformes; family Clariidae; genus Channallabes; species Channallabes apus. The sequence goes on from CM060131.1 coordinate 18,996,868, forward strand.
GATACAAAGCATGTGGGAGTGATAGAAGAGAGATCACCACAAGAAAAGGAGACTGGGAGAGATGAGCGAGCATCGCAGCTGGGCTGCACAGACTCTCGCTTCAGAATAAGACGTGTGCCCCTTGATAAGCAGCACAACAGGTTTTGGCTAAAGTGGCGGCACGGTGGTGTAGTGGTTAGCACTGTCGCCTTGCACCTCCGGGGTCCGGGTTCGATTCCCAGCCAGGCTCGATTCCCGTCTCTGTGTGCATGGAGTTTGCATGTTCTCCCCGTGCTTGGTGGGTTTCCTCCGGGTACTCCGGTTTCCTCCCACAGTCCAAAGACATGCAGATTAGGCTAATTGGCGTTCCTAAATTGCCCATAGTGTGTGAATGAGTGTGTGTGTGTGTGTGTGTGTGTGTGTGTGTGTGTGTGTGCTCTGCGATGGATTGGCACGCTGTCCAGACTCGTGCCCAGAGTCTCCTGGGATAGGCTCCAGGTCCCCCGCGACCCTAAATACAGGCTCCCTGTGGGAAGGGACCAAGGTTTCAGAGCATTGTCCAGGGTGAAGAGAATGTGAGGAGAGGACTTGTGAGTGTGTGCGCTCATCTTGAGATGGAGGTTGCCAGGTGGACCTCAGCACCCAGTCCCAAGAGAAGGGTTTGAGATATGAACCCGCAACCCTGGGGGATGTGAGGTGACCATGCTGACCTCTATACTGCTGGTTAATTCTCCATCTAGTAATCAATTATGAACATGCTTTTGGATGAAATAATGATTATGTTTTAATTAGAGTTCCTAATTTTCAAACATAAAGTAAGAAAGTAAAGGTGCTTACACATTGAGAGGCTGCCATGCAGGCCACTGCGCCTTCATCTTAATGACCGTCAACACATCATCTCCCTGCAAGGAAAGAGGGAACACCATTAGCGTATGAAAGTAAAGTGCACTTGAGAAACATTCGTTACATCTGTACTCTTAACGTGACACAGCGAGAAAGGCGAAGCTTAATTCCCTCTCCGCTGAAGGTGATGAATGGAGCTGCCTTTAATTCTCTGCTGAATGGATGATGGCATGAAAGGCTCATAAATTTGGTATAAATATTTAATCAGTTGCTTAAAGCATGCAGGTTTGCTGCATCAGTGTGTGTGTGTGTGTGTGTATGTGTGTGTGTGTGTGTGCATGTGTGTGTGTAAAATTGAGAAAGTGAAATGAGAACACAATCATAAACTTCTGTCCAGAAGATGTCTGAAAGCTTTACATTTCGCTGAGGCTGGAGCCTCCATGCATAAATTACAAAAGAACACTTATTATTTATTATTATTTATCTATGGATTATTATTATTATTCATTCATTCATTAATTCATTCATTTTCTATACCGCTTAATCCTGTGTTCAGGGTCGCGGGGGACCTGGAGCCTATCCCAGGAGACTTCGGGCACTAGGCGGGGTACACCCTGGACAGGGTGCCAATCCATCGCAGGGCACACACACATACACACACTCACACACCCAATCACACACTACGGGCAATTTAGGAACGCCAATTAGTCTAACCTGCATGTCTTTGGACTGTGGGAGGAAACCGGAGTACCCGGAGGAAACCCACCAAGCACGGGGAGAACATGCAAACGCCATGCACACAGAGACGGGAATCGAGCCTGGCCGGGGAATCGAACCCAGACCCTGGAGGTGCAAGGCGACAGTGCTAACCACTACACCACCGCGCCGCCTATTATTATTATTATTATTATTATAGTACACAGAAAAGAAGGAGAGCATAATATAAAGCTGTAATTTGCGGCAGAGCGCACGCTATACAAAATTAATTAACCATCTCCTGACCAATCACAATCCGAAATGAAATTAAATTAAAAATGCTTAAAAAAATAATTTTTTTTTTTCAATAAGAAGGCCTATGTTGACGACAGGTCCGATCGACTAGATTTCTTTTTTGCTGGGGAATCAAAATGGCGGCATAATTGCATACATAGTGCATTGTGGGTAATTGCACAGGTCAGAGTGACACCTGTGAAAATTGTGCATTCAGCTGAGCAATAGATTCTGTAGAATTAGCGCTCATTCTGTGGCTTAATGACAGCTGTAGAATTCAGTGAGACCGCTGTGAGCTCTGAATGGGCGAGCTTTAAGATTTTCCCCCACGCTCCTGCTGACCGCTCCGCCACACAATGGGAAGTCAGCGAACAGGACATGTGCCGACTGAATTATTCATGAGATTCCCGAATGCCTTTGACGTGGCTCTTTTGATGCATTGACTTTTCCCGCCAGCTATCGCGGTGATTGAAATGGTGTAAAAGGATATGGAGGACTCTCTCGGTATTCGACATCACAGCCAGTTGGCAAGAAAGAAGAAACTAAAACTATGTTGAGATATGTACAAGTATACCACCATTCATCTTTTCTCTCGGGGAGCTTTTCCTCCTTGCTCCTGTTTAACGGCTTGTCGACGGCTTTAAAGTCTGTCCTCCAACCGGGTTTTGGGGGGAAATCAAAACCAAATTTGCTTCCACTATACTGCAATTGTCAGCACTCAGCTGGTTCTGCCTGACACACAGATATAATGAGAGATTTCAGCAGAAGACATCATGCGGCGAGCTGGAGAGTGTTTTCTCTCTCTCTCTCTCTCTCTTGTGTTATTATGCAATGCCATCTGTCAACATGCCATCTGTCAACAGCAATGCATCACAAACCCAGAATTAACGACACTCGCTGCCTCCTAGTCAGAATTATTCCACTTTCACTATCACTACATTTATGCATCAGAGCATCGAAATGCAGATCCTGTAAGGATTTATCTTTATCTGTCATTAGACAAATGAGTGTGTGTGTGTTTGGGGAGTACACACTCCTGTACAGCAGTTTAACTCAATCTCACTATGTCAAAAATGCCATCTTACGAGCAAAATGATCTTAAATATAATGAATGTAATCTAGTATTTCAAGCCGTAAATCGTCTGACTCCATCGGCAGACGAAACAGCGTTTCTCTAGAAATAAACGTTTATAATCATTACATTTATCTGACAGCAAAAGAAGAAGCTTTTCAATATCAGGATTGAATTTATGTTTGATTTATTTGAATAGAATAGAATATTTCTATTAATTTTACATTTCCGATCATAACATTACATCAAATCAAATTAATCATATGTTTAGCTGGATTTACTCTTTTCAAGCTTTAAATTGTAGTGACGGGAATCACCAGGGTCCGGCCGATTCATTATGATCACGATACCTCGCTGCTGACTCTATTTGTATTGCAATTCTATACAGTAAATTATATCCATCCATCTAGGAACCTCTGTATTCCAACTGGGTTCCGTGAAGGCCAAAGGTGACCACTGCTTTTATTACCATTTTTACGACTATAATAAAACACTCACTCACTCACTCACTCACTCACTCACTCACTCAACTACAGGCAATTTGGGAACTTCAGTTTACCTAATCTGCAATCTAGAACCTGGACCTGGACTGTGCCACCATAAATCACATCACAATTTCATAAAAAGCTTAATACTTTATTATTATTATTATTATTATTATTATTATTATTATTAGTTTACAATCCTTTACAAACTTGGCATGTAATTTACTCGTACCACAAAGGATGCTGTACTGCTCGACAGTTTGTGAATAGTTTACAGCACCACCTGTAGGATCATAGAGGAACAGCAATATTTTACCACCTCAAATGCAAACAAAAATATGAAACAAATATTAATTATTATTATTATTATTATTATTATTATTATTATTATTTGCATCATTATTAAAAAATTTTTTTTTTGGAGGAAGTTATTGCCGATAAATAAATTGCCGTACAAATGAATCGCTTTTTCCCCATCGCTAATAAATTATCCTCTTACGCTTTTGCCAAATAATAAAATAAATAAATAAATAAAATGAGGAAGATTGTATTTCAATACCACAAGATTATTTCATACATGAAGAATGACTAGGAAGGTTTAATCCTGTAATGGGTTTATTGTAATATGCAGAAAAACATGGTTCAGTTGATTAAAATATTATTACATTTCAGGACATGGATTATTTTTTTTGTCACATATTTTTTGTCATTTCACTTTCCCATGGCTTTCGTACCATTCAAAAAGTGATGCATAGTGATTCACTCTGTCACACTGAGGTCATTTGAGATTTTTTTTTATTACAGTATGTTGGCCCAAACACGAATGTTAATCACTGCTGGAAAATGTAGCAAATACAGGATGCTATTATTTAAAAAGCCACAGGAATGGCGGATGACACGGAACATACTGCATGTGACTTTAACTGCTCTGATGCTCCAGAATCATGTCTGAAGGATGAGACGGTGCCGTTACAGCAGCACCAGCCCTGGTCGCTACTGTATATCATTATTTGATATTGTACAAAAATGGAGTCCGAGGTTGTCCATGTAGAGAGCTACTCCCGCTGCACTACAATACACTCTGGATGGATAACCGCATTTCAAAGCATCTGCAGCTCATGCCCCTGCCACTTTAAAATCCATTTAATTTAATTGAGGAAGCCTGGGATTCATTTTTCTGAGAGAGGAATAGCAAGATAAAGAGAGAGAGAGATAAAGAGAGAGAGAGAGAGAGAGAGAGAGAGTTCCATGCTCACTATCATCCTTTCGGCAAAGAAAATGTATTAGAAATCCGTTCTCAATGGGAGGCGGAAAAATGCGGCCACTTTGGCAGATATGGCAAAGGGAATGGATGTAGTTAGAGTGAAAGTGATCATTCATTTCAGGGTAAGGATGGTGATAGTGGCAAAGATCATAATCCATCTTGAAAAACGATACTCTGGGGGAAAAAAGGAAAGGCTATTTTATTTCAGTGAATCATTTCATTGTATTTTATTAAAGAGGAGGCCAACTCAAAGCCACTGGGAAAAGACATCCTCTGGTCACATTTTTACATTTTCATGATGGAAATGTTGCGAAATAAGCTTTGATTATCAGTCTCAGTCTCATCAGTCTCAGTCTTAACACCTGAAGTAAAAGACTTTTAACATGAGCCTCGTCTTTTTACTTTACCGCTCCCTGTTCATCCTAACATCAATGGAGAAATGATCACTGCCTGATTCACCTGACCTGGCTGTGCGAATCCTATTCCGGCATAAACTTGGTCTGATTCATCCGTCCTTCAAAGACAAATCTGCCTAATTCCAGCCATGCTGAAGCTTTTCCAGATCATCACCGATCCTCCAGCACAGTTCACAGTTGGTGTGGGACTCTCTCCCTTCTAAACCCCTCCAGGTTTCTGTCTAACCATAAGAAGGCCAGGTGTTGGCTAATGATCATACTGCCATTATAGTGGTCTTTTGGAAACCTCAGACTGGCTCTGCTTTGCTTCTCGTTGATGAGGGGTTTGTTTTCGGCTTTGCATGACTTCAGCGCCACCTCTAGCAGCCGAACCGTCCTCACGGTGCACGACATCCCAGCTTCAGTTTGCCACGGTGTTTGAAGGTAACTTGGTGTCATCATGTGGTTATTGAGTGATATTTGAATGTATTGCAGTTGCAGTCATCCCTGTTCATAAAGACTATGTTTTTGCCTTCCTTCCAGTCTGCAGATTTTCCATCCCCAGTGCCAGCTCCTTGACCTCGTTTGTGTGTAGTGCCATCTTTGAAATTTTAAGAATAGAATCAGCATGACACTCACTGTATCCCTGTGACTCACTCAAAACTTTTTTTCATGCTTCTTTTCCATGGTACTGTATGTGGATATTTTTAAAACTACAATTACCTTTGAGGTACAACTAGCACTGGTTTTACCATTCAGCTGGTTTTCCAGAATTAATCACCTACAATGAGGTGTGTGTGTGTATATATATACTGTATATAGGCTGATATATGTAAAGTCTTTATTTTATTTTCTATTTTTTATGATTATGGCTTATTGCTGATGAAAACCCAAAATTCCGTATATGAAAAAAGAATATTGTGAAAAAGTTCAATATTGGAGACTCATGGTGTCGCACTTTAATCAGCTCATTAACTCAAAACACCTGAAAAGGTTTCCTGAGCCTATAAATGGTCTTTCAGTCTGGTTCAGTAGTCTAGCTGTTCTGTATCCAAGCACATTAATGGAAAGTTGAATGGAAGGGAAAAATGTGTTAGAAAAAGGTGCCCAAGCAACAAGGATAACTGCAGCATTTAGAGGATTGTTAAACGAAGACCAATCAAGAATTTGGAGAGATTCGCAAGAGTGGACTGCAGCTGGAGTCAGCGCTTCAAGAGCCACCACACACATACATATCCTGGCATTTCATTTGGAGAAGAAGCATAGAAACCAAGCTGTTTGGGATCCAGTGTGAAGTTTACACAGTTAGTGGTGGTTTGGGGAGCGCGGTCATCTGCTGGTGTTGGTCCATTGTGTTTTATCAGGTCCAAGATTAGCGCAGTCGTTTCCCAGGAGGTTTTAGAGCACTTCATGCTGACCTGCTGTATAGAGATGCTGATTTCATTTTCCAGCAGACTTGACACCTGCCCACACTGCCAAAAGTACTAATATCTGCTGTTTGATTGGCCAGCAAACTCGCCCAACAATTCCATAACCTAAAATAGATTCTCTATGGGGTATTAAGAAGAGGATGATGCAAGATACCAGCCGGAGCAACTACGCAGAAGAGCTGAAGGCAGCAACCTGGGCTTCCATTATACCTCAGCAGTTCCACAGACTGATCGCCTCCACGCCATGGAGCATTGCTGCAGTAATCCATGCAAAAAGAGCCCCGACCAAGTATTGGGTGATGCATTGGGTTCATATATACTATATAGATACTGATTTCTTATTTCATTAGATGTAAGCCATCATCATCAGAATTAAAAGAAATAAACACTTGAAGTATCTTGAAGTGTGTAATAAATCTAAATAGGTTTCAGTTTTTTATTAAATTACAGAAATAATTATGCTTTTCAACGATATTCTAGTTTATTTAGATGCACCTGTGAATATGTATATATGAGAGAGAGAGAGAGAGAGAGAGAGTCTCAGCTGGCCACGGAGAGATTGTGTTCATTAACAAGACTGATTGCTCTGCCTGTTATTTTGTGTCATTTTCCTGTTACAGTATATCTTACAAACCACACAGTAAATGTAATTAGCATTACTCAGAATGACTGTATGGCTTTATGAAGCTGCCATAGCAACATGTGCTGATAAAACTCAATGATGATGTCACCGCTAATGCAACGTTTGTTTTGTTAAAATACTTAGTAAGAGTTAGTTGTTGTGTCACGACAGCATGATGATGTAAAATGTGTCACAGCAACACCATGGACAATGTGGTTAAAGCAAACATACAGTACAGTACTGTGTAAAGATCTCGAGCCATCCTTCATTTCATCATATTAAATTAAATTTAATTCAATTCAATTAAATGGGAACAAATGTTTTACTGTCTGCAAAGTGCCTGCAGGCAGTCGTGGCTCAAACAGTTTGGGATGCTGGTCAGAAGGTCGTAGATTTGAGCCCCAGTTACTAATTACTAATGTTGAGCACTAAAGCAGGACCCATAACCCTATCTGCTCCAGGGGGTTCTGTATCCTGGCTGAGCCTGCGCTCTGACCCCTGCTTCCTGACTGGGCTATGTGAAACAAAATCATTTTAATGCGCTATTAGGTACATTTCTCAACTGAATTTTACTTATTATTGTACAATTTTATTGTAACATTCTCAGCAGCAACCTCATTTCCCCACTTGTCTGTTCCAACCACCCAGCATTCAGCATCAGCAGTATACTAATCACCGCCTGATCATCTGTCACCATCTGCACCTGTTTCTTACATTTACAGGGCTGGGCTGAAAATAATGGAAGCCAAAAAGGAGAGTCAGAAAAGTCTGTCAGGATGCCTGGATAACTGTTCCTCGAGACTACATTAATAATACAAAAACAAATGTCAGGCTCTTTAGAAGCTAAATATAAAGTAATGAGGGGTGCCAAGACTTTTGCACTGTAACGTTTATAAATACAGTATGGATGTATTGTATAAACACACCATTTTTTGCAGTATTTTTTGCATTTCTAAATTTGCAAAAAAAAAAAAGGTTTATATTAATACATATTGTTGTTCCTGTAGTAGCAGGACGAATAATGCAGGGGCGTGTGAGGCTACCTAAAAAAACAGTCTCCAGTGTCTGTGCTGAAGGTCTCCAGAACAAAAGTTCTAATAAAAAAAAGTTACTTAAGTAAAAATTCTAATTGTTGGCAACGTGGTGTGGAATAAGAGGAATAAAACACTTTGGGAAGTTTTTTGTTTCTGCTGTTTTTTTTGTTGTTCTTTGTTTGTTTTCATATAACAGGGCATTCCATACTGTTTACGCTGTGTTTTTTTTTTTTTCAGTTATCATGTACAGTATTGGAAAATGTTACCCAAATTTAATGAGTGAATAAAATATAAAAAAAAAGAGAGACGCAGACATCAGTTGGATCACGGAACTGTACATTATTAATTCAGAGTGCTAGAGTGACCCGTCTAAATTCGACAAACTGATGCTGGCATTTAAGACCCAGGCATGTCGCTGTAATGCCTCTAACATCCTGTCACTTACTGCTGACAGGAAATAAACCATCTAAATGTCGCGCTCTCTCTGGGGACGATCTAGCATTTATCTAAGTTTTAAGCGCTAAAAGCAACGGCAGAAAAATAAAGAGCAAAAACGCAAAACAGAGAAGCTTCAAAATGAAACATGTGGAACCTCCAACTGTTCTAGTGCGTTTAAGCAATCAGAGGTGACCTTTAAGCTGAGACACAGCAGGTGAAAAGGGCATTCATTTTAATATTAAATATTAATATTAAAAATATTATAAATGATCTCTGGCAGCTGATTGCTGAAACCTTACAAGCCATCCGTCCATTAGGGCTTTTACAAGAATGTACAGTACATTTGTTTATTCTAGTGAGGCTTTTTTTTTTTTTAATATGCATACATTACTAGATACACAAACCAAAAAAGAATAAAATGTTCATTAGGGTTGAGGGACTAAAAGCTTTAGCTTGCTTTATCCATCCCGCCATCAGCTTTGATGTGTATTTTTTGTCCTGTTCGAACACTCGGAAATATCAAGTATATTCTCCTTCTTCATCGTTTCATCCAGCGGCAAAACAGCCCCACCATGCTGAACAGTGTTATTGGGTTTGAATGCATCACCTGGACTCCACCCAAAAATACTGCTGGGTAAAACTTTCTTTCAGAAGGAATGTTCGTGGTCTATGTGGTCAGCTGCAGACTTTACACAAGCCTGAAGGTGTGGATTTTGGATTAAGGGCTTTCAGTCCATAGTGATGTACAGTGGTGTGAAAAACTATTTGCCCCCCTCCTGATTTCTTATTCTTTTGCATGTTTGTCACACAAAATGTTTCTGATCATCAAACACATTTAACTATTAGTCAAAGATAACACAAGTAAACACAAAATGCAGTTTTTAAATGAGGGGTTTTATTATTTAGGGAGAAAAAAAATCCAAACCTACATGGCCCTGTGTGAAAAAGTAATTGCCCCCTGAACCTACTGTAATAACTGGTTGTGCCACCCTTAGCAGCAATAACTGCAATCAAGAGTTTGCGATAACTTGCAACGAGTCTTTTACAGCGCTCTGGAGGAATTTTGGCCCACTCATCTTTACAGAATTGTTGTAATTCAGCTTTATTTGAGGGTTTTCTAGCATGAACCGCCTTTTTAAGGTCATGCCACAACATCTCAATAGGATTCAGGTCAGGACTTTGACTAGGCCACTCCAAAGTCTTCATTTTGTTTTTGCAGCACCCAAGATCGCTTCAGCTTGAGTTGACGAACAGATGGCCGGACATTCTCCTTCAGGATTTTTTGGTAGACAGTAGAATTCATGGTTCCATCTATCACAGCAAGCCTTCCAGGTCCTGAAGCAGCAAAACAACCCCAGACCATCACACTACCACCACCATATTTTACTGTTGGTATGATGTTCTTTTTCTGAAATTCTGTGTTACTTTTACACCAGATGTAACAGGACACGCACCTTCCAAAAAGTTAAACTTTTGTCTCGTCGGTCCACAAGGTATTTTCCCAAAAGTCTTGGCAATCATTGAGATGTTTTTTTGCAAAATTGAGACGAGCCTTAATGTTCTTTTTGCTTAAAAGTGGTTTGCGCCTTGGAAATCTGCCATGCAGGCCGTTTTTGCCCAGTCTCTTTCTTATGGTGGAGTCGTGAACACTGACCTTAATTGAGGCAAGTGAGGCCTGCAGTTCTTTAGATGTTGTCCTGGGGTCTTTTGTGGCCTCTCGGATGAGTCGTCTCTGCGCTCTTGGGGTAATTTTGGTAAATATTCTTACAGTGTGTAAGGTAGTTTGAATTGATCTTGGAATCGACAGGTGTTTAGAATTGGCTCTGAGAGGCTCCAGACTCGTGTAACTGGAACATCCCCTCTTTCAGATCTGCACTGAGCTCTCCCATTGTACTGTGCATTGGTCAATCCAGTCTTGTTGTACTGCCACACAAATCCTTTTTATATTGCACAGTGAAGCTATCAGCTGGAATCCATCATCATCATCATCACTAACAGTAAGTTGAGAGGCTTTGGACTCGACAAATTTAAAGACATTCCATGACTTTCAGAACTACTGAATTAATCATCACTGTGGGTGTGTATATATTTGACCCTGTGTTGATTTCAGAAAATCTAAAGATGATTGTTGTATAAGCTTCTGCCATAGAAAAAGACCAGTTAGATAAATCATTAAAAGCCCAATGCTGACATCGTGTTCATGATGAGTAGATGTGAACTTCTGACTTCAACTGCACATAAGTTTCATATACTGTAACGTTGTGCTGTAAGATTACATTTGGTATTGAGATTTTTACATTGTATCACTATAGTGTAGGAGTATTTGTGCTATAGCTGTCATTTATCCAGAAATCTGAAGTGGTTCATTCAAAATGGGAAGCGCTCCAAGTGCTAAACCTCTTGTACAGCCATTTAAGTAATAAAGGTAAGAAGTTTGACATTTAAGAAATTCTACATCCTGGATTTTTAAGTGCTAACTCTGTGAAACGTGATTCCCCAGGATGACTACGGGTCACCGAGCTTCTGACTGAAGCCTCATTTCCATTTCAGGCAAAAAATTATCAGATTCCAAAGAAGGCATGAATACAGAGATGAAGATCTTCGCTTTATTGGTAATAACCTCATGAGGTCTCCATCCGAATCCGAGGCATGAACACGCTGTATATCACGACGTACAGTGCATATCGAATGGAACAGGAAGAAAGCGTATAATTTAGAGCATCAGAAATAACTTCTGGCAGAGACGTTTACACCAGCGAGCCTCGCGCACAGCAATCCAAAGACGCTTCAGGTTTAATAAGGACGTCAGTAAGTAAGCGGACGAGTCGGCTGCTCTGCTAACATGACAGGATGAATATGCTAATTCTGCATATATCTGGAGAACAGAGCGATTCTGTCAGCGCTACACGGTCATGAGGGGGAATCTGTTTTTATTTAGGACTGTCTGAAAAATATTAAAACAGATGCACTTTATGCGAGAGCTTGGTTTCCTTGTTCCCTTTTACTGTCACGACATAAAGAAAGCACTTAATCACTGGTGAAATGTGACTCCAGCTGTGATTACAGACCCTCACAAGTGATCATGAATATCGTATCATCGGTCAAAGTCAATCTGTATAAAGATGTATAGATGTTTCAGCCTGAGATACTGCCTTCATTTCTTTCTCACTCTTCCTCCATAGTGCTTGTCATGTACAGAGACCTGCAGCCTACTGTATCTCAGGGGACTTCTGGCACTAGGCAGGGTGCACTGCTGGGCACAGCACACACACACACACTCTTACAGGGAGTTTGGAAAGACTAATTACCCTATTCTGCAGGTCTTTGGACTGTTGAAGTAAACTGGTGTACCCGGAAGAATCCCAGAATCCTTGCGTACTCCGCACACACACAAAGACCAAGAGGTGCGCAACCACAGTGCTAACTGCAACGCCGTGATGCTACTGTACGTAGCGGTTAGCACTTGTATGTAACCCTTAAATGTAATGTTGTTTTTCATTTCTACACTACTGATACGCAATTAGGCGCCTGGTGGCTTAGTGGTTAGCACTGTCGCCTTGGCTCAGGGTTCGATTCCCACCTTGGCTCTGAGCGTAGTTTTCATGTTCTCCCCCACGCTTGCTGGGTTTCCTCCGGGTACTCTGGTTTCCTCCGACAGTCTAAAGGCATTCAGATTAGGCTAACTGGCGTTCCCAAATTGCCCGTAGTTTGTGAATGAGTGTGTGTTTGCCTGTGATGGATCGGCACCCTGTCCAGTGTATACCCGGCCTCATGCCCTAAGTCTCCTGGAATAGGCCCCAGGACTCCCACGACCCTGTAAACAGGTTAAAGTATTATAGACAATGAGTGACAATTACACGTATTTATTGAAGCAGCACAAAACCCCTGTGGAAATTGTGATGTCAGTTTATAAATCCGTCTGCAGTAATGTTGAAAATTCACTCTGCTTGTTTATTAATTCATTCCTAAGTGACTTTTCTCAAACTACATATAAGTATTTGAGAAACAACCCCAAATAGACAGAAATTGGGTTCTCAGTTTCATATCAAGACTTAGGCAGAAATTTCAATGTGAAACTCAACGTGCACTTCTGCTTCATTAACCAAAATGGATATACTGTAGTGTGTTTCTTCTTTGATATCTGCACAGCTTCAACGCAGCCTTCAGGCTAAATGCAGTCACACATCAGACACACTTAAAAAACCCATATTTATGCCCACAGTGGTCTGACTGATGGCTTTGAGTAGAATCGTTTGATTGCAATATTGAATCCTGACTTACTTCCCTTCGGCAGGTTAAAATGATTTGATCTGAACCACCCAACTCGCTCGCTTTAGATCCAATCAGCAACTCGATTTTCACTTTAAAAGAAGAACAGCTTTCTGAGGATATCTCACAAACATCTCATGTAAACTCTAGCTTGAGGTTAGAATATGTTACCAGATGCTCAAGTTTTGGAATTGATTATAGTCCAAACTGAGGACTGAATTATTTATGAACCAATTTCCATACATTTTGTCCATGGTTTTGGGATTGGTTTCATGAAGACCTGGTCTGGGGTTTGCTTCCATCACACCATCGTCACAAGGCAAAAAATGCTAAAAAAAAAAAGGTGGAAGTAAAAAAAAAGGTGTACAGACCTTAATGAGTAATTTGGACCAGACTATGATTGAGGTTATTTCAGGAAGTGCATTAAGCGATGCAACCATCATGCATGGTGTCCACTGTACAAGCCTCTGGAGATAGTGTTATGTTTTGGGGTTACTTCAGGTGCTCAGGTCTAGACTCAGCAATGTTACTGTATGTGGCAATAAAATGAAGTCAGCTGACCACCTGAATGTACTGAATGACCAGATTGTCACATCTATGGAGATTTACCTCGCCTGATGGCACGGCCGTATTCAAGGACTCAGATTGTAAAAGAGTGGTTCTGGGAGAATGAAGAATCATTTTCACACATGAAACATTAGAGTGTCAAACATTTTGAGCAAGGCAATAAAAAACTAGGTGCACATCCTCAAAGATATTTTATTCTGTAATTTGTTTTGTAGACTGGAATGTTCGGGCCCAGTGTAGGCTAGAGTGTTCGATGTCCAGTGAAGACTGGAGTGTTTGATGCCCATAGTAATCTAGAGTGTCAGGACCAGTGTACTGGAATGTCAGGTCCAGTATAGACTGGAGTGTTTAATGCCCATTGTAGACTTAAAGGTTCAATGCCCATTGTAGACTGGAGTGTTCGATGCCCAGTGTAGACTGGAGTGTTCGATGCCCAGTGTAGACTGGAGTGTTCAATGCCCAATGTAGACTGGGATGTTCAATGCACAGTGTAGACTGGAGTGTTCGATGCACAGTATAGACTGGAGAGTTCGATGCCCAGTTTAGACTGGAGTGCTCGATGACCAGTGTAGACTGGAGTGCTCAAGCCCAGTGTAGACTAGAGTGTTTAATGCCCAATGTATACTGGAATGTTCAATGCCCAATGTAGACTGGAGAGTCAGATCCAGTATAGACTGGAATGTTCATGCCCAGTGTAGAATAGAATGTCAGGTCCAGTATAGACTGGAGTGTTTAATGCCCAATGTAGACTGGAATGTTCAATGCCCAATGTAGACTGGAAAGTCAGATCCAGTATAGACTGGAGTGTTTAATGCCCAGTGTAGACTGGAGAGTTCAATGCCCAGTGTAGACTGGAGTGTTCGAGCCCAGTGTACATTAGAGTGTCAGGTCCAGTGTAGGCTGGAGTGTTTAATGCCCAATGTACTGTAGACTGGAATGTTCAATGCCCAATGTAGACTGGAAAGTCAGGTCCAGTATAGGCTGGAGTGTTTAATGCCCAGTGTAGACTGGAATGTCCGTGCCCAGTGTAGATTGTCGTGTTCGTGCCCAGTGTAGACTGGAGTGTTTAATGCCCAGTGTATATTGTCGTGTTCATGCCCAGTTTAAACTGGAGTGTTTGTGCCCAGTTTAAACTGGAGTGTTTAATGCCCAGTGTATATTGTCGTGTTCATGCCCAGTTTAAACTGGAGTGTTTGTGCCCAGTTTAAACTGGAGTGTTTGTGCCCAGTGTAGACTGGTGTGTTCATGCCCAGTGTGTTCGTGCCCAATGAAAAAGAATTCTTTAAAAGATTTATTTTAGATCAAATAAAATCTGATTTAACATGCACAGAGATAAACACTGTTACTGGCTCTCATCGAGATAACGCACATCAGAACCACAGAAGACCTACCTCACTTCTTCACCACTAGAAGAATAACCTCAAAAACCTAAAGCGTCGCTCTCTGAAGCTCCGCTATTCCGCCTAATGACCAGCATCAGCAGGATTTATTGCCTTAATGGCACTTTGCACTACACATCATTAGCTTGTCATGCCACAGACCACGTTACGCAATTACGCCATCGGGACGCAGCAGCATCCATTTGTTTGCTTTTGGAATTTAATAAATGGACAAAAAACTTCATATTAAACAGAACTAATATTGCTTTCTGAGGCTGACTTTTGAACTTTTTGATAGCGACTATTAACTCGCAGCATCTGAGTGGATTTTCTGAAACATTCAGACCCCATCCCCTTCTCTGGTTAATGGACTCCCGTTCTGTCTGTCTGTGTCGAGGAGTTCTGATCAATACGAGGCAGAAACGCTCAATACTCATTTGTAAGCAGCTTTAATGAAGCTTTTTATTTAAATGTTATTACAAGTCTTTGTACAGCGGCTGTTTAAGAGGAAATATAACTGTTTTAATTAGGAGAGAGGTCAAGAACCATAGATAGATAGATAGATAGATAGATAGATAGATAGATAGATAGATAGGCACAAAACGTATTGGCAAGTTGCTGAGGTATAAGAGGTATAAAATACTTTGGCATTTTGATTAATTTTATATACTGTTGTAGCCTAGTGTTCGATTTCATACTCGGTGTGGTGTTCCGGTTGAAAAATGTACTTTTTGTTATTTATGTTACTTGATGAAACTCATATTGTAAAACCAAGCGTTAGAAAAAAAAAATCTATAAAGATGTTCAAGCGAGTTCCAGAGAGACATACAGTACACAGACTCCAGCATACAGACGGTTGGGTCTGGGTTCTCTTCACCCCTCATAACTCCGAGTCCCACTCTCACAGCGGTGTAGGAGAAGAAGTCAATATGGTGGGTTTCGCACAAGTCATTACTTCACTGCCACATCCATTCATCGCCTCCACAGCGAGACGCTCACAGCCCCTCTTCCACCTGCAGGACGGGAGGATCATAATGGAACGGATGAAAAGAGGCAGCTGGTATGAGAACGATTATGTGTGTCACCTTGATCTTAACCTCTCCCAACCATGAGCAAGTGTGTGCAGCGATACTCTTCAAAAATAAATAAATAAATAAATAAAAAAGCGTGAGACTCTGAAGCGGCCTAGCATCTTAAGATATTTGAGGTATGTCTGCAAAGATTTCTTTGAAAATACCTGCAATGAATTTAAATGATTTCCTCAAGAAACAGGACGAAAATATTACATGTAAAAAAAAAAGACAGGATGACAAATTTATCAACAACTCTACAGATTTAAAGTAAAGCTGGTTCTCCAGTACAGTAGTTTGTAGTCCAAAAGTTTGCACCGAAAACATAACAATAAATAAACAATGCTAATGAACATGCAAATTACCTTGTTAATTAAATACATGAGTAATAAAGTAAGGAAAAAATGTTTTTATTAACTGTATGTCTACTTTCTTCATTAAGTAAAAAAGTTAGTTTTTTGGGCATTTACAGAAACAAATAAACAAACAAACAAAAACTGTTTTACTGTAAGTTCGCTTATCGTCTGCACCACTTTATCCTGTGTACAGGATCGCAGGGGGCCTGGAGCCTATCCCAGGATGGGGTGCCAACCCATCACAGGGCACACACACACTCACACACTTCAGACAATTTAGGAACTCCAATTAACCTAATTTGCATGTCTTTGGACTGTGGGAGGAAACCAGAGTTCCCAGAGGAAACCCACCAAGCACGGGGAGAACATGCAAACTCCATGCACACAGAGACGGGAATCGAGCCTGGCCGGGAATCGAACCCGGATACTGGAGGTGCTGGTCAGTGCCAACCACTAGGCCACCAGTTTGGACACCTTATTTATTTATTCATTCATTCATTTTCTATACCGCTTAATCCTGTGTTCAGGGTCGCGGGGGACCTGGAGCCTATCCCAGGAGACTTCGGGCACTAGGCGGGGTACACCCTGGACAGGGTGCCAATCCATCGCAGGGCCTTATTTATTTATTTTTTAAATATCTCTCTCTCTCTCTCTCTCTCTCTCTCTCTCTCTCTCTCTCTATATATATATATATATATATATATATATATATATATATATATATATATATATATATATAATTCTAATATAGTACATCTTAGAATAAAAGGAAACAAAAGTCTATCCCAATAACTTTAAATTCACATAAATATTTCTGGAATTTCCACTTTGTCCTACACAAACGTTTTTACCTGAGTAAGTTTACTGTATGTCCTTCATAAAACGTCCCCTGCATGTTGAAAGCGGTTGAGTTTGAAGCCCCTGACAGTTACAATCAGTCACAGCGGAGACGATTTGATTGTCGTCATCTTCACAGGCGCAGACGTAGAACTCATTTGATTTGCTATTAGACTCTTCAAACCGGAGTCATGATCTCCTCCACAGGACGTCACACTTTCCTTCGCGCTTCACCTTCACAATCTGTTAATGCCGACCCTTTTTTTATTGTTTTTTTTTTGCAGATTTCACTTTCTCTCTGTCTCCGAGCCGACTCCCTGTCCTGAGCACATGCAGTATACGTAGTGTACGTTTCCCTTTTGCGTTTCTCAGCACGTACTCAGCCACAGCAGAAATCCCAAGGACATTTATAAATATTAAAAGCTGCCATTATGCTTAATTAGTAATTATACAGAGGCTTATGCATACTTTAATTTGCACTTGACCCATTAAACACGAACTCTTGATGTCGAATCCCTCCGGTTTGGCCTCGTGTGGAACGCCACTACAGGGTTCTCTCCGAAAGAGAAGCTGACTGAAAGCCGAGGAGACCAGCCATGAAATTGGTTCAAGACGGAGTGACCATAAAAACAAACTCGGCTTTAAATTAAATATCGCCTCTGTAGTCATCGAAGCATCGTCCGTAGAGACTGTTTGTCCGAGTTAATTTGACGTTCTCTTTTTATCTGTTGTGACCTCGTTTATTTAAAAAAAATAAAAAGTGTATGTGTAAAATGTATAATTTATGCATACGCAGCAACAATTGGGGGGAAAAAAGATACACAGTGAGGCTTACTAAAGAACAAAGGTTTATAGCTGCCATGTACTTGTCACCGCTTATTTAAATACAGGTATTTAGGCAGTGCTTCAGCTGGTAGGTCATTTGTAACTGTCATGTTGATTAGTGAAATGAGGAGGTATTAATCTATGATATACAGTACTGTAGATATATATACTGTATATATATATATATATATATATATATATATATATATATATATATATCTGCACATTTGTTTCCGCTTTAACTTGAGCGCTCCTATATATATATATATATATATATATATATATATATATATATAGGAGTGTTCAAGTCAAAGCGGGACTTTTGATAAGAATAACAGAATAACAGAAGAACACAGCTCTAAGAGTAAAAAAATGGTCCTTTTATTCGTCTATATACAATAATGCACTTATTATCCCAGTGTTTCGCTTGTGCTTGGATACCTTCAAGGTAGAAAGTTTTCTCAGTGCGCCAGAGACATGATCTGACTGCCTGTCTGATTCATGCCTGAAACACTGGCCTCCCAGGACCTCCTTTAATGCCCAAACATGTGAAAATGGTGAAAAGTTATCTGTCGATTTTCACTAATCAGGCCGAATTTTCACTGGATTAACGGCCGGGATCGTCATTCTCAGACATACTGCCTTCTTTAAAATCTTTGCACCGTTAAATGTACCATGTACACTACCGTTCAAAAGTTTTAGGTCACTTTCTAACTCGATGGTTCCTGATGTTTATTTCTTTCTACATTGTAAAGTTTTGCTGAAGGCGTCCAAAAAACTGCATGAATCTCCTTTGAACAGTTGATATAGAGATGTTTCTGCTACTTCTGCTCTGTAAAGACTTCATAACGCCTCTAATCTGAGCTGCTGTTAATTGGTAATTTTTCAGGCTGATAACTCTAAATGAACTTCTCGTCTGCAGCAGAGGGAGGTTTTGGTCTCGTCCTCCTGGGACGGCCTTCATAAGAGACAGTTTCATTATGGTGCTGGACGGATTTTGCAAACGCACTCGACACAATACTGTTCTTGCAGGAACTATTACAGAAAGGCCGACCTCTGTGTCTTACAATAACAACTAACTGGTGTTTTTCTTGTTGTTACGTAATTACCTACAGTAATTCTATATGTGTTATTTTATAGTTTTGAAATCCACAGTATTGTTGTTAAATGTAGAAAATAAATCACTAAACAAAAACAAAGAAATGTGCAAGTGTTCTAAAACTTTTGAACGGTAGTGTATATTGTACCACCGCACTTCTATTATGTATAGGAGTTTAAAATGCTCCTGTCTGACTATAGGAAAATAGTCAACAATCACATGGCGAGATGTTTGTACAATAATCAGCACCACATCGTGATGGGTTTGATTCCTCTTACACCACAGTGAAATAAAAAAAAAAAAGGCAAATAATATTTTACTGAAAAGCTGCAACGTGTAAACTCGTCTATCCTGAAGATCTTTTAAAGTTCTGAAAGTGAACCTGCTTCCTTAAAATACATTAAATCCATATTATCATACGGGACACTTTACTACATCAGTGTTGACATCCGTGTGAATGAGCTGTCGCTATGGAAACGATATGCTAGTGTACACAATATTAAGAATTACGAGCTCAAGTCTTTTAATGTCATCTTCATTTCATATTACGATACACTGTTTAATCCCACGTCCTGCTTCTGTATTTATCCACATATACTGTAATTTGAGTTTATTTACACACCAGAGCAGCAAGCGATGGTGCAGTCATGAGTGTCACAGCCATGATGGGAAGCTCATCACACTCTTACATTCACACTAAAGCAAATCAGAAATCACTGCAAAATTAATTCCCCTGTGTAAGTGTAACATGTTCCCACGAATGCAATTTGTTTCATCTGATTCATCTGAGAAATAAGCTGAAGTTACAGATTATAGCTTTCCTTATGTCATCATTATTAGCACAACATAACCGCTTTCATTTGTCATGAAATTGGGTTGCAGATGCATGGAGTTATGCACTGTGTCTGGTTAAACTTGTGCTCTGATTCCCTAATGAGGTTCATTTAACTCGCACTTGAATGAATGAGATTGCTGTAACGTTCCCATTATCCCATTATCTCGACCCGGAGCGCTTTAATTGCATTGACCTGCTGCGGCTATAGATCTTTCTCATTAAAAGCTCTGAACAAACTCGATTAAGTGAAGGAACCTCTGCTAAGGCATGCTTTATAGTTGATATTGGAAGGGTCTGGGCTCATACAGGCATGAATTAAAATAATAATAATAATAATAATAATAATAATAATAATAATAATAATCTAACAGTAACCCTCAGGGGCCAAGCACTCACTGGACATACAGTAATGGACACAATTTTACACTTAGGAATTGCATTTAATATTATGCCAACATACTGTAAACAAAAATATGAACTATTTTTGTTAGTTTATTATTACCCTGCAAACAGTTTTACTTTCCTAAACACCTGCAGAATTCCAAGCATTCTGGCTGAATTGTGGCTAAGATCCACATCAGTTTGTCAAGTCACGCCTACATTGTAATTTCAGACTAACCTAAATATGGTTATGTATTTCACGTATTATCCACATGTTTTTTTTTTTTTTTTTTTTTTCGGTTGCATTTTCCTAACACTAAGACCAGCTATGTACTGTACAATTGCCAGAGCCATGATTAGACTGCCTGATTCAGACTGCTGGCCTCCCAGGAACTCCTTTGATGGCCCAAACATGTGAATACTTCTTGAATTGACTCAAGACTGTATGTGGCAGTAAGATCCTGTAATGTGCAAGTGGTGTTGGTGAATGATTGTGTGTACAGTTCCTACAGACTGATGCATCTTTTCAGTAAGTTGGTGAAATGTTATCCATGGATTTTCAAGGACCAGATGGTTTTTATTGCATTTTTACAAAAAAATTTGCACAGGACTGTAAAACCAATGAAAAGTGACAAAATCATTTATGGATGAAATTTTTAATACGCCATTAGACTTTGCGCAGCTTTTGTACATTGTCGAATTTGATCCTGAACCAGTGCGATCTCCAAATCATAATAAAGAGTTCATCATTTTTTTGCAACCATTACAGTATGTGAAAAATACAAAGTGTGGTAAAGACGGTTATACAGTACGATGAGTAAAAGTTTGCCCACTGCTTAGTTGAGCGTAGACGTAGAGAGATCTTTTATCTGTCACAACTGGAGCTGTCAAAAAACGTTGCAAAAAAAAAAAAAGTGGACCAAATTCACTAAAATATCTCAATGGCGCTCTAAATAGTTCGCTCTAGTAGATATCTACACTGCGTATGGTGACATGACAGGTTTCTGTTAACGGATGAGAAATCATAGTAGGTCTTGACAATTGATAGGAAAGTATAAGGTGTAGTGTAGTACAGTAGGAACATCTGAACTGTTAGTGGGTTGATTGGGACAGGGACAGTCTCAGAACAGTTCCTGACAGTTCAACATTTGACGATTCATCACGATCAGAGCTTTTGATGATGTGTACAGTAAGTGCGTTTTAACACTTTTTAGCAAATGCGTAGTCAATTTCTAGCTAATTTACGGCCTGTATCATGCGAAGATTTCGGCTTTAGCGGAAAGAACAGGAATGTCCAGTAGCAAAGTCCCTTTACTTTTACCATTAAAGGTTAAACATTGTTTTTGTCAGTAAGCCGTCAGCTCTGTCAGTCTGTCACGCGTCTTTCCCTGAATTTATTATTTATATATTCTTTCTTTTTAAATTAAGCTCAAGCCCTAATAAGAAATCAATCAGCTCACATTCTTGTTTGTCAAAATCTTTTCCCCTGACTGGGAAGGTCATTACAGTGTGATCAATGCAATGACCTTTCCAATCATATTAATGTTCTGAACAAACAATCTGTGACTACTCATATTTACATTTACATTTAGGCATTTGGCAGACGCTCTTATCCAGAATCATCAGAATCATCATATGATTAGGAATATATGAAAGCAAAACTCTAAATAATACTTTTTCTGTCCCTTGTGATTTTATGGTAAAATAATAATAAAAAAAAAGATTTTTGAAAGTGTAAACAAGCTTATTAATCCTCAAAATGTATAAATGTGACTGTTGGTATGATGTATGGAACAAAATAATGTACATTAAACATGAGATGGTAAAAATCCTGTCTTAATAAACACAGGCAACTTTCACTAAGCGTGAGGGCAACTGATGAAAGAGAAAATAAGCTCAAGTTAATGAGTGTGTTCATGTAGAATAAAGTTTAGTGTGGAGGTCCAGCAAACAGATGGCCTTCAGAGATTAGAGGTCTGTTAATGATGGAGGATGGATGGTGTATACAGTAGATCACAGAGGGATAAACTGTGTATTCACAACACTTTTGGTAAAAAAAAAAAATTGTGTGCACACAAAAAAAGGAAGCATCAGCTTTTAAAAAAATGTAATATGAGCCATTTTAGGTAAAAAAAAATATATATAATAATAACAAAAATAAAAATAAAAATAAACTTTTACACTCTAACCCCAAATATTTTATGTGGCAAATAGAATCTAAATAGAAACATATTTATTTATGTTTTTATTTATTTCACTTACTTATTTATTAATTTAAATTAATTTATATTAAATTCTAATAAATTTAAATGTATCTATTTAAAGAATTCAGTGAAGGCTACTATATATTTCAAGGTCCTATTTGGTGAATTCTGGATTCTGATTGGTCAGAAATACATTTTCCTATAAGAGCATCACTGGCATAATTGCCATCATCCTAATACCTTATCATAGTACCTATAGTAACAGCTCATTCACAGGCACGTGTAAAGCCAGAAAATCATTAACATGGTGAAGCTTCCTGTAGGTTCTATCTTACAGATGTTCTACTGTACCATTCAGTATTATCTTCTGTGCTGCAGTGTGTTTGGATGAAACCTGTAAAGCAGAGACACCACATGATTGAACAAGATGTTTAGGAGAGCAGGATCTGTGGATGACTTCTAACTGGACTCGCTGGAGCTGGAAAGGAACAAAATTCTGTCCAACACCAATCACCTGCTGTATGGAGATGTGCCAATCAGAAGAGCATGTTCAGGGGCAGACTTCTATCACAGAGCTAAAAGCCTTTGTTCCCAGGGCCATAGACTGTTTATGATTCTTGTATCATGATGGTCCCTCAGCCAGTACTCATCCATCAGTGTGATATGTGTGATATGTGTGATAAATTAATTGCTACATGAAAGAATTCAGATACAGTATGTAACTGAAACCATCTTATCCCCCATCTATAATGACTATCCAGCCTACTGGACGTTTAGAATCGGCTTTGGGATCAGTAAAGTACCTATCTATCTGTTCATTTTACTTTTACTTTTATGGAAGGAGACACCAGTGTGAGTGCTTTGTAATACACAAAATATTAATTCCTGAATGTTAAATTAAATTCTGTGTCTATTCCAGGATATGGAGCTGACATCAGAGTGCAGGATCTGGCGCCCTTGGAGCAGATAGGGTTAATAGCTGTGCTCATGGGGCCAATAGTGGCAGAGCTTGAACATATGACCTTCTGAGCCTTAACCCACTGAGCTACCACTGTCCCAACGAGTCTTTCGACCAGGATGAGATACCATCCATGCTAATCACTGACGACCGTTGATGACATGCTAATGATTTACTTCACAATTTAGACAATTTAATACTCCCTCAGAAATGAGCACTAAAGTGTTAAATATGTTCTTTATTAAAGAGTAACGGTGAAGTCAGTGAGGCAACAGATGCATAGACATGTTTTGCATCAACAGCCCAACAGCAGCAGCTCAAGTCCAGCCATGTTTCAGAGAACTGACATAATGAGAGCAAATTGTATTCATACCACGTACTTACTATACGTCAGAAACTCCCAGCCGTGGTCTTGTAGCTGCAGGTCTGATCGAGTGTGTCGATAAGTAAGGCGACAGTTTTGACACTCTCTGGCTTTTACACTCGATACACACTCTATATTTACAATGCCGTCTCTGACACCGATTCAATTACTTCAGCCGCTAATAACTGTCTCGGCACGGCCAGCCTGAGCGGACTAACAACACGTGCTGACACGATGAATAACTGTCAGTGGGTTACAGGACGCTTAAACGACTGACTCAGATGTCATTTAGTAATTTATTCCTAGCTTAAATTGATATTTGAATTATTCGATTCTTGTATTCGTGTGGCATTAATAGCTCATTATGCACTTTTGCTGAACACGGTATAAACAGAAATGGATTCATCCACTCACAGATTAACGCAGGGGTGACAGAATTATTTTAGGTAACGAGCCACATTACATTTAGTCCGAAGTCAAGTCAAGTCAAAACTAAAAAAAAATATATATATATATATATATATATATATATATATTTTAATGGTTAAAAGCTAGCATGGAATGTGTATACATTAACATTTATCTGAAAGTTACAGCGCATTCTAATCCAGATTTTGTACTAATTAAACTAAAACAGATTGAATTAGGATGATTAGGTTATGAATTTGACTCATAAAATATAAATACAAAAAATAATGAATCCCAAAACAGTTTGCAAAAAATGTTAGTTAAAATAAATAAAGAATCATTTCAATTTTTGCACATGTATTCATGTTTGTAAACGAATTCTTATACAAGGAGAAATGATTAAATTATGAACTGTTTAGCTCATTCACATCAAATTATGTCATACACAGTACGATATGCAGTGAAATGCTTGTACGACCGCCAGTGACCTTAAAAAGAAAATAAAAGCTTATACGTAAGGAATTAATATTAATAAAAAGAAATACGAAAGAAAATAAATTTAACTAGTAAAACAAACTGTACGAATAAGGGCATAATAAAAATATTGGTCCAGATATATAAATATTTAGTGCATGAATGTGTCCATGATTGTCCAGTCAATGTCAATGTGAATGTTTAAAAAGATGTTATTAATCCTGTGAGGTGGTACAGTATGATTGAGAGACCGTATCGCCTGCGGGACGAAGCTCCTCCTCAGTCTCTCTGTATTGGCCTTCAGGGAGCAGAATCACTTCCCAGACCGCAACAGAGAAAACAGTCCATTGTTGGGATGGCTGAGGTCCTTCACGATCTTCCTGGCTTTGGTCCAGCACCACTTGCTGTAGATCGAGTGCATGTCAGGGAGTTCGGTGCGGATGATGCGCTCAGCTGATCGCACCACACTCTGTAGAGCTCGTCTGTCCTGCATGGTGCTGTTTCCAAACCAGGTCGTGATGTTTCCCATCAGGATGCTCTCTATGGTACAGGAGTAGAAATTCCTGAGCACCTTGGAGGCCAGTCTGAAGTCTCTCAAGCATCTGAGGTGGTAGAGACGCTGCCGGGCCTTTTTCACCACAGTGTTGATGTGACAGGAGCATGACAGGTCCTGCGTGATGTGAACAACGAGGTTGATGACTGGTGTCTGGTAGTTCCTCTCCTGCTTTGTTCTAAAGTCCACTATCAGCTCCTTTGTCTTGCTGATGTTCAGGAGGAGATTGTTCCTCTGGCACCAGTTTTCCAGATTTCCAATCTCCTCTAGGTAGGCCAACTCATCATTGTTGGTGCACCATGAAAGTGTCATCAGCAAACTTGATGATGGCGGTGGAGTTGGTAGTGGCCATGCAGTCGTGGGAGTACAGCAGGGGGCTCAGAACACAACCCTGGAGGGCTCCAGTGCTGAGAGTGATGGAGGCTGAGACATGTCCGACCCATCCTTACTGCCTGTGGTCTGCCAGTCAGAAAATTGGAGATCCACTGACACATTGATTAGCTGAGTCCCAGGTGCTCCAGCTTGGTGGTGAGTGTGGATGGAATTATGGTATTAAATGCAGAGCTGTAGTCGATGAAGAGCATTTTAACATAATTCCCTTTCCTAGTGTCCAGGTGAGTGAGCGATGTGTCGAGGAGATGTGAGATTGCATCGTCTGTGGAACGGTTCTGGCAGTATGCAAACTGCAGTGGGTCAAGTGTGTCCGATAGTGAAGAAATGATGAAGTCTCTGACCAGACGTTCAAAGCACTTCATCACTACTGAGGTAAGGGCTACGGGGTGATAGTCATTAAGAGAAGCAGGGTGTGGTTTCTTCTGTACAGGAACAATGATGGACTCTTTGAAGCATGTAGGGATCACCAACTGAGATAAAGAGATGTTGAATATCTCAGTGAACACAGGTGCTAGCTGGTCTGCGCAGGCTCTGAGAATACGACCTGAGATGCCGTCTGGTCCTGCTGCTTACCTGGTGTTCACACTCTTGAAGGCTCTCCTCACGTCATGCTCGGTGATGATGAACGCGTTTCCGGTGCTGGCAGTGTCTTCCTGTCTGCAGCCGTTAGCCCGCTAGCATTGATCAACAATTCATCTTAAAAACTGCTTTTCAGAAAACCTACCGGTGATGTCATGGAGGGTTTGTCTAGTCCTTTTTTTGCAGTCTAAGGATTTACCAAATTGATGCCAAATTTATGGGCTGAATTAGATCTTAAGCAAACTGATTCATTAAGGCTTGGGACACTACCCTTCCTCACCAGCTGAGGTCAGAGTCACTAGACTACTACATTACTGTATCTCCTACCATTTAAAATACCATCTCCTGCCAATCAAGTAATTAAGCAGCTAATGTATGAATCTTCCCCTCCTTGAACCACCACCTTATCGTGGTGGAGGGGTTTGCGTGTCCCAATGATTCTGGTAGCTATGTTGTCGGGCACTTCATGCCCCTGGCAGGGTCACCCATGGCAATTTGGTCCTAGGTGAGGGAACAGACAAAGAGTGGTTCAGAAGACCTCTTATGATGAATAAAACCCTTGAAAAACGTTTTCCCTCGCCCGGATGTGGGTCACTGGGGCCTCCCTCTGGAGCCAGGCCTGGAGGTGGGGCCCAATGGTGAGCGCCTAGTGGTCGGGCCTGCACCCATGGGGCCCCGTCGGGCACAGCCCGAAGAGGCAACGTGGGTCCCACTTCCCATGGGCTCACCACCTGTAGGAGGGGCCAAAGAGGTCGGGTGCAGTGTGAGTTGGGCGGTGGCCGAAGACGGGGGCCTTGGCGGTCTGATCCTCGGCGGTATGATCCTGGCTCTAGGGACATGGAATGTCACCTCTCTGGCGGGGAAGGAGTCTGAGCTAGTGCGTGAGGTTGAGAAGTTCCGGCTAGATATAGTTGGACTCACCTCGACGCACAGCTTGGACTCTGGAACCAGTCTCCTTCAGAGGGGCTGGACTCTCTTCTACTCTGGAGTTGCCACCGGTGAGAGGCGACGAGCAGGTGTGGGCATACTTATTGCCCCCCGGCTCGGGGCCTGTACATTGGGGTTCACCGCAGTGGACGAGAGGGTTCCTCCCTCCGCCTTCGGGTGGGGGGACGGATCCTTACTGTTGTTTGCGCTTATGCGCCGAATAGCAGTTTGGAGTACCCGCCCTTTTTGGGGTGTCTGGAGCGGGCGCCATCGTTCTGTTGGGGGACTTCAATGCTCACGTGGGCAATGACAGTGAGACCTGGAAGGGCGTGATTGGGATGAACCGCCCCCCCGATCTGAACCAGAGCGGTGTTTTGTTATTGGACTTCTGTGCTCATCATGGATTGTCCATAACGAACACCATGTTCAGGCATAAGGGTGTCCATATGTGCACCTGGCACCAGGACGCCCTAGGCTGCAGTTCGATGATCGACTTTGTGGACTTGCGGCCACATGTCTTGGACACTCGGGTGAAGAGAGGGGCGGAGCTGTCAACTGATGACCACCTGGTGGTGAGTTCGTTGGCGGGGTAGGATGCCCGGTCAGGCCTGGTAGACACAAACGTATTGTGAGGGTCTGCTGGGAACGTCTAGCAGAGTCCCCTGTCAGAACGAGCTTCAACTCCCACCTCCGGCAAAGCTTCAACCATGTCCTGGGGGAGGTGGGGGACACTGAGTCCGAATGGACTACGTACCGCGCCTCCATTGCCGAGGCGGCCGACCGGAGCTGTGGCCGTAAGGTGGTCGGTGCCTGTCGCGGTGGCAACCCAAGAACCCGTTGGTGGACACCGGCGGTGAGGGATGCCATCAAGTTGAAGAAGGAGTCTTACCGGGCCTTTTTGGCTGGTGGCACTCCGGAGGCAGCTGATAGGTACCGGCAGGCCAAGCGGAATGCAGCTTCGGTGGTTGCTGAGGCAAAAACCCGGGCGTGGGAGGAGTTTGGGGAGGCCAAGGAGAATGACTTCCAGACGGCTTGGAAGAGATTCTGGTCCACCAGCCGGCGTCTCAGGATGGGAAAGCACTGCACGGTCAACACAGTGTATAGTGGGGATGGTGCGATGTTGACGTCGACTCGGGACGTTGTGGGTCGGTGGGCGGAGTACTTCGAAGACCTCCTTAATTCCACCAACATGCCTTCCGATGAGGAAGCAGAGTCTGGGGACATAGAGGTGGACTCTTCCATCTCTGGGGCCGAGGTCGCCGAAGTGATCAAACAGCTCCATGGTGGCGGGGCCCCGGGGGTGGATGAGATCCGCCAGGAGTTCCTCAACGCTCTGGATGTTGTAGGGCTGTCATGGTTGACACGTCTCTGCAACATTGCATGGACATCGGGGACAGTGCCTCTGGACTGGCAAACCGGGGTGGTGGGAGTACCGAGGTACCGCTGTATAGGGACATGCTACAAGGTTCCAAACTCAGTGGAAAGCACTATCCATCCACTTCCACATACATGAGCTCACAGATGACCCTGGTTGGCAGATCAAGTTTGCCCTGGCCTCTTAGAAAGCTCCCTTTGAGTTTGGTCATGTGTTGCTGTGGCATCGTCAGGATTCACAAATCACGATCTCCAGAAGATGTGAAGAAGTGAACGTTTTCCTGTTGAGAAACTCCAACACCATGCCTGCAATATTTTCTTTTATTTTCTCTTTGTCAAAAATAAGTATTATTTACTCCACAGTGGCCATGACAGGAAGGTTACCAGTGTTCATGGCACTGGATGGAGAAGTGTGTGATTTATAAAAAGAAAAGGTCTCAGAACAGATCCCTGGGGCCATCTTGAGTGAGAGGAGCAGAGAAAGATGTGTGTTTCTGGACGGAGATGAAATATTATCTGTCAGTGAAGTAGGAAGTAAACCAGGAGGAAGCTGTGCCTGAAATACCAATGGCAGGGAGGCAGCACGGTGCATGTGGAGGCAGGAAAAATGAGCGAACATCAAGTGAGATGAAATTATTAAACAGTCCAGAGTCACAAACAAAGTAGAACATGTACAAAATTAGAAACAAATAAATAATTAAGAAGTGCGGCCACATTGACATGGTGAAAACTTTCTGTAAGCTTAGGGACAAAGTAATAATGGAATTAAAGTATTAATTAATTAAATTAATAGACAGAAATGACATTCTGTAAGGTTGAGTATCTGACGCCTTGTTTACACTAAGTTGTCCTTCTTTGGTGCTCAGACAAATACACTCCCTGTTCGGTAATCGGAGAGAGAATCACAGATGAGAAATGGAAAAAGTAGATCAGATAAAGATGAAGTTTTGTCTTAAAACGACTCCAGACTGTTAAAATTCACTTATAACCACTTCAGCGCTGTTATTTCAGACAAAGTGAAAATATCAACTAATCCCAGTCAAAATATTCACTTTATCTTTTCTAATTAATATCTATTGCTGCAGGTGTTTGTTTACATTGAGACAGTAGCGCATTAGTAGATTATTATAAAGTAGATTATTAAATCCGACACATAACTGTTCATAACATCACTTTTACTCCACATTTAGATTCACTGATGGTGCAGATTAAACTTTAGGCCGAGATCTAAGGACTGCAGAAGTTTCATTAAAACTTGTCCAGCGGACAATCTAAGACAGTACGCTGTCAAAACTCGCGGTTTATAATCTGGAGCATAAAACTGCTCATAACTTCACTTCTGCTCAACATTTTTATTTGATTTGTGGTGCAAATTTAACTTCCAGCAATACCAAAGTTGTGCCAAAGTTTCATTAAATCCTGTCCGGGCAGTTTTGTGTGATGCTGGGGCAAAATCTGGCTCGACGGACAGACAAAAAAATTTCAGACTGGTTTCGGGTCAGCGAGTTTTGACCGATGTACAGGAGGAGGTCTAGAGGAAGAACAAAGAGGAGATTTATGGATGCAGTGAGAGAGGACATGAAGTTAGTTGGTGTGAGAGAAGAGGATGCAGAGGATAGGGTTAGATGGAGGCAGATGATTCGCTGTGGCGACCCCTGAAAGGGAACAGCCGAAAGACAAAGAAGAAAGAAGAGTTCTGACCAATCTACAGGCAAAACCTTTATTCTATTGGTTATAAAACGCTGGAATTTAAGAGCAGAGAAGAACTGCAGATTTTTGTGGATAAAGTCTCATATTCCACGCCGCTTCTGTAAAAAAAACTGGGGACAAAAGTAAACACTGAGACGCATCAGCGCTCACCACGGAAGCAGACACGTTTACTTAATTACGTAATTGGTACTACAGTTCTACCTGAACAGATGATGTCACTAATTAGTTCCCTCCTATCTGGCTGAAGTTTTGTGCTGATTACAATCAGCTGGATTGGGTGATGAATGGAACAAATACGTAGCTTTTACTTCCAGTAGCAGGTGTGTCGACCTCGGCACAAAAACGGCTAAAACTCTGGAATCGTGTGGCAAATTTCTGCACATGACCCTCATGAGAGGCGATCACGCAGGCATGGATTGAGCGAGTGACACCAGAGTTCTGCAGACGTCTTTTGGACCAGCGAATCCAGCAGGTTTTGAAGAATAAAGGAATTTATACTAAAGAGGTAACAAATTATTTTTATTATCGTGATGCTTTTATGAAAGAAAAATGAAGATCCCCAACACTGCAGCCAGATTCCTGTTTGGAAATGAGGACTAAAGCCCAAATTACACAAGCTTACATTCCCATTCAGAAAAGAAAAAGCTTTCATCTAGCACTAGCTAGAAGTTTTCACGCAACAAATGTAGAACAGATTCTCGCCGTAGGGAAAGCAAAAGAAAAAAGAGGATGTAAAATGATCTGTGAAAGCTGGTTAGGGAGGAATGTTTAGCGTAGACTGAATTAACTGCAACAGAAGGAAGCAGAACAGAGAACCGTACAGTACAGTGTTAAAGCACCCGTCAGATCAGCTGACGGTACGTAAACCAGGTGCAGAACAAATTCTCACACCATCTACGCTTGTCTTATACTCTAAAAACAATGTCAGTCAAAAATGTCTTCTGATGTGGACAACATGTGGCTATGTCCAGTATGTCTCTTACTAGTGCTTACTAAATGTACTGCGACTGTTAACCTGGTCAACATATATATACAACATGGATCAGTGCGTTATTGTTCTGTTCTGCTCCTTAATTCATATCTACTGTACAAACCACAATACGGATGAAGATCTAGATAGAGAGAGTGAGAGAAGGAGAGGGAGGGAGACGAGTTGTTTTTTAAGTGTTAACGTTCATCCAACCACAACCATGACCATGACCATGATGATGAGAATAAATGATTAAATGAATGTACAGTATGAGTTGTTGGGTTGCTCACTTACAGGACTAGTGATGTTCACCCGGTACGATGTTATCATGATACCAGGGCGCCGATTCGATTTGTATTTTATAAATATCCTGATCTGCTTTTTTTTTTTTTTTCCAGAATTTGGTATTAATTCAAAACAGACTTACAGTAACTGTGCTGCCTGGCAATGAGCGACTGCATTATTATAGAGAAACTGCAATGTTTTAATGCCTCAACTGCAAACATACAGGTACTGTGATCTCTTAGCATACAAACGGCCACAAATCACAAATTTCTAAGTGGAATTTTGCAAGAAATTTGCCTCTGTGTACTTTGCGGAAGCGAACACCAGGGGTTGTTAAGTTGCACCAGGGGTCCCATGAATGTTATCAGGGACGGTAGCAAGAAGAAAAAGGAGACACTTTCGGTTTGTTTTTTAAAGCAGACGGTGCCAAGAGAGAATGATAAATTAAGGTTAAGTGAGGTTTAATGTCTATTTATTTCACATTTTACTTCATTCACTTGTCTTTTTTAAATGTTTTGATTGTTTTTATATGCAAAATATGATTATTGTGTTGGAAATTGGTAATATTGATAATACTTTGAGTGGCTGGAACGGATTATCTGTATTTAATTATTTCCTCTGGGAAAATACGTTTCACAATACAAAATCTCACCTTAATAACTTGCACCCAGAACGGATTAAATTCATACTGTATGCCAAAGTGCCACTGTATCCAAATGAATACTTTATATGAATAAAAAATATATATATATATATTGGAGTCACTGAATTGCCACACAAAAGATACATAACCGAACTTTAATTTATTCCTCATCTCTATCAATTCCCGTCATCAGCATAACTTTTTATTTATTTATTTATTTATGTTTTGTTTTTGCATATAAATTATAGTGAGATCTCCAAAACCAGTATGGTCTTATGTAATCAGTGAGGGTAGAGGTACAGTACAGTATGTCTCATAAACATCCAGACGGAGCCTGAGACAAGAACAACAAACGCAATGATGGTCTTAGTTGAAGGTGGATATCAACCTTCACTGAGCAGCAACAGCTGGAACTGAATCCCCTCTGAGACCCCTCTGATTCACAGACGAGCCCTGTGAAATTAATCATCATGCTAAAGAGATCATTACCAATAATTACCATGCAAATACCTCATTATTAATTCATCTCATTAATATGTAGAGTTTAATCTCTTTGCACTGGGGCACAAACTCAAAGCCTGGATGAAGCAGACTGTAATAAATAATGTCCTGTGATTCTGTTTACTGAAATGCCATGCTGTGGATTTATTTAAGCTTTTAGATCTGAATGTGTAAACACACCACTGATAAAGAAAAAATAAAAAAAAATGCATAAAAGTACAGTTTATGTTAGATAAGTGGATAAGAAAGTACCCAATATTATTTGATAATTAGAAATATATACTGTACATATGTTTAAAAAAAAGAGGAGTTACAGTAACTTGAAGGAAAACAATTAACTTTGCAGTAAAAAAGAGTAACTACATCTCATGACAGCAGTTACATGTGTTGTTTTTGTATTGTCTTGTAACACGGATTGTTTCACACATAATTTAAATTAAGTCTATCCAACTTTGCTAATGATTTAATGAAATTATTATGACCATCACTATAATAAATGTTTATAAATGTTTTGTGTCCATTCATTCATATTTTCCTATAACAAAAAATAACACTCAATCCCTATCTGAGATTGGAAGTAATTTGAAAAAAATTAACTACTAGTGAACCTAACTTTAAAAAAGCCCATACTGTACCTCTTTTTCATCTAATATTAATTAGATAAATTCTCATATCTAAATATTATAGGACCAGCATGAGTGAGAATCGACATTAAAGTTTCCAGAGCTATGAAACTGCAATAAAATCCAGTGATAAAATGTCCCTTTGGGGCTCGTTGTTTCTTCCAAGTGGCAAAAAGATTCAGTGTAAGCTGCCCCTAAACAAATCACGCCGGGAGAGTGTAGCCAATAGTCTGGGAGTGAAAAACGGCTCGGGCTAAAATGCTTCTAGCAGTAACCAGTTAAAACAGATACTTTCCCAGGAGATTTTGTTAATCTTCTTGAAAAAGGGAAAACGTCCACTACTTGGGTGAAGTTCGAGTCATAAAACTGTGTTTCTCGAGTGTGAAATCAAATCAGTCCGAAAGTGGTGTGACTCCAAATCACAGGTTTGTATTAACGCTGATGTTTTAAGCATGTGCAATCAGTGATATGGTGAGGTTTCTATGAAGTATGAAGTTCAGTGATGGAAGGAGTCTCCAGTGCCAGTGCTCTGTAACATTCAGAAGTAAGTGTGAACATGAACTGGTTTGTTTGTGGATGTTTTGTTCGCTGAGCCACTTAGTTATCACTTTTGCCTCATGGCGAGGAGCTCCATCATGCTGGAAAAGGCATTGTTCGCCACCAAAATGTTCTTCATCGTTTGAGAGACGTTGATGGATGTTTTTGTACCGTTCTTTATTCATGGTTGTGTTCTTAGGCAAAATTGTGATTGCGCCCACTCCCTTAATTGAGAAGCGACGTCACACATGAATGGTCTCTGGGTGCTTTACTGATGTCATGACACAGGACTGAGTGAACATCTGACAAAAGATCTACAAACAGACTTTTTGAAAAGTAATACAGTATTTGTGTCACTTCTGGCCACAGCTGTACCATGTGTAGTTACTGAATAAACACACAATCATAGTCGTTGTACAATTTCTTGGATATGATAGGAATAGGCGGCGCGGTGGTTTAGTGGTTAGCACTGTCGCCTTGCACCTCCAGGGTCTGGGTTCGATTCCCCGGCCAGGCTCGATTCCCGTCTCTGTGTGCATGGAGTTTGCATGTTCTCCCCGTGCTTGGTGGGTTTCCTCCGGGTACTCCGGTTTCCTCCCACAGTCCAAAGATATGCAGGTTAGGCTAATTGGCGTTCCTAAATTGCCTGTAGTGTGTGATTGGATGTGTGAGTGTGTGTATGTGTGTGTGCCCTGCGATGGATTGGCACCCTGTCCAGGGTGTACCCCGCCTAGTGCCCGAAGTCTCCTGGGATAGGCTCCAGGTCCCCCGCGACCCTGAACACAGGATTAAGCGGTATAGAAAATGAATGAATGAATAATAGGAATAAAACACTCAGCAGCATGTTGTTATAGGAAAATAATCAACATCAGGTAACTTGACACAAGTTTCCAGTGAGTTTAAACCTTAACTTTGGTAAAAAATAGGCAGTGTATAAATCTTCAGTATTCTCTGTGTGCTTCGGAGAGAACACTTCGGCTTCGACAGAATGAAATACGGCTAGTTACTGGGGTGATAAGTTACTTCTGTATGCCTCTCTCTCACTCTCTCTCTCTCGCTCTCTCTCTCTCGCTCTCTCTCTCTCGCTCTCTGTGGTTGGGTTTCAAATCGATTCAATGTCTGCGAGAATAAAGCCAGTGAGTAAGCTTACAAGGACCAGCGCGCTCATTCATCACAACTGTACAACTGACAATAAAGAGAGCTTAAGAACACAGAGGGGAGATTTACTGTGGGGTAAGACGTGATAAATGCCCCCACTGACCTAATTTGCACTGTCTATATCTATTTATATTGCTTCCCTGTTGGACATTTAAACAGGTCAGTTCTTCCTGTGGTTTGGCATCACTGCAAAGACACACATCACTTTCTCTATTCATAATGAACACTTTATTTTCTTTTACATCTGTTATAAACGATTAGTCAAAAGTTTGGACACGCCTTCTAACTCCATGGTCTAACTCCATAATCTCCTTTGAACAGTTGATATTGAGATGTATATCTGCTACTTCTGCTCTGTAAATCTTCATAACGGCTCTAATCTGAGGTGCTGTTTGAGGTTAATTGGTGATTTCTGAGGCTGGTGACTCTAAATGAACGTCTCCTCTGCAGCAGTGATGGTTCTTCCAAGTTTCAAAAAGATTCAGTGTAAGCTGCTCCTAAACAAATCACGCCGGGAGAGCGTAGCCAATAGTCTGGGAGTGAAAAACGGCTCGGGCTAAAATTATTGAATGAATCTTCAACATGACTCAGATGAACGAGTCGTCTCGGAGAGTGATTCGTTCATTTTCTATTGGGCGTGCATGCGCAAAGCATCGCAGAACCTCCGTATGTTGTATACATGAACGATTCTCAGCAATACTGTAAGTCTTCAAGTCTTGAGTCGTTCGTTCTTTTGACACGTGACTCCCATAGACGCTATGCAGTGCAATAGATTCAAAAGAACGAACGACTCAGATTGGAAGGTATAAGAGGTGAGCTGCTCATTCTGTTTATTATAGTACGTCCTTATTTATATTGTAATACTTTCATTACTGGAACTGTAGCCAAAAGACGTATTGGGGGGATTTTTATAGAAAACGCAACATTTTAATTTATTTCTGATCAAATGAACGAAATGACTCAAAAAAAGATTCATTCATTTTGATGAATGAGATTCACTAAAATGATTCGCATCATTACTCTGCAGCAGAGGTCAGTTTTGGTCTTGTTTTCCTGGGATGGTCTTCATGAGAGACAGTTTCACCATTAACTATACTATAGAACTTAGTATTGTTGTACAATGTAATAAAATAAATAACAAAACCAAAATATTTAGTAATTCAAAAGTGTGTCCAAACTTTTGACTCGTACTGTATACCGTATACGTTGACTAAGACACAGACTTTACAACAAGCAGAGACTTTAATAGGTCTTTTTTTATTTAATCAAAACCAGCACGTCCTCACCATGGGGATATTCACAAAACCAGCAATATTTAATTCAGTTGCTCAGGAATACACTATAACTGTCACGCTTTTGGAGTCAAGTAAAGGGTATATTATTTAAAACAGGCAAGAATTTAGGTGATTTACAAACAGGAGTAAACAAGCTGGGGCGAAATTAAAGAGCAGACACAGGAAATACGCTCAAAACTAAAACAACCAGGAACGAAGGAGACTCATGGGACTCGATGTAATACGAGTAGCGTTCAAGTCAAAATTGGAATAAAGATGTAAAAGCGATTGAGATTTAAAATGAGATAAGATCAACCTTTATTGTCCCACCAATGGGGACATTCATATAGTTACAGCAGCAACAGTGAAGAGTAAGGGGGGGTAAAGGACTATGTGGGTTTTTTTTTTTTTACACTATAGACAACACATAAGGAAGGACCTACGATCACACACCTTGGATGAAGCAGTCTGTCACTGACAGAACTACCCAATGCTCTCAGAGTCTCATGCACAGGGTGCGAGTCATCCTACAGCAGGGACGAAAGCTTGGCTAGGATTCTCCAACCTCCCACCACCTGCACTGGATCAAGGGCACTTCTGAACCTCGGAATACTGTAAGTCTCTTTCTGTCTGCAATCAAAGTGCTCCTGTCCCACTCCAAAGACGATGGCTGATGTGACCACTGGGTCATAGAATGTTCTCAGGAGTGCCTCCTTCACTCCAAATGCCCTCGGTCTCCTGAGCTGATAGAGTCTGAAAAAGTGCAGTAATGTTGTCTGACCCGTCCAGTCTGGTGATAATAGGACATTTATAAGTGTCCCTGCTCTCGCTCTCAGTGTGCATTTCCCGGATGTTCCCCAGTGTTGGTGGAGGGTGTCCTTGTGGCGGGTGTCCATGCCTATGGAAATCCACCAAGAGCTCTTTACCGAAGAGTTTATGAGATTCTTATAGTAGCTGCAGTAAAAAAAAATATATATAGATATATATATAATACAAACATTTTAAAGAAGGCTGTAATATCTGTGAATGATGATCCCAGTCGATGTGGCTCGATGTCCACTGCAGTCGTTCCAGTGAACATTCAGCGAGTGGAATGCCTGATCCTTGAAAATCGACAGGTAACTCATCACCAACTTGCGGAAGAGACTAATCTGTCTACAGAACTTGTACACACAATCATTCACCAACACCACTTGCACGTTACAGGAACTCGGCTGGAAGTTATTGTCAAGTACCCCGTACAGTCCTGACCTCACTCCAAGTCATTTCCACATGTTTGGGCCATTAAAGGAGTTCCTGGGAGGCCAGCGTTTCAGATTTGAAGCAGGAAATCCGATTATGGCTCCAATGTACTGAGAAAACGTTCTACCTTGATGGTGTCCAAGCACTAGTGAAACACTGGGATGTGCATTAGTGTAGCAGAGCATTATATAGAGAAAGTTTACTCTCATAACTGTCTTCTGTTATTCTGCACAATCAAAAGTCCTGGTTTGACTTGAACGTCCCTCATACTTTAATGGAATTAATAAATGGTCTGGACATGTGCATTAGAAGAGGAATAGACAGATATGGAAGG
This sequence comes from Channallabes apus, assembly GCA_030522415.1. Lineage (NCBI taxonomy): Eukaryota > Metazoa > Chordata > Actinopteri > Siluriformes > Clariidae > Channallabes > Channallabes apus. The sequence goes on from CM060131.1 coordinate 19,034,549, forward strand.
AGAAGAGGACAGAAACAAAAACAAGTATACTTGGGAGAATATCAAACGATCTAAAAATCTAAAACTTTTCTCTGCCAAGTGTAGAGCAGTCCGAGCCCTCGCAGCGCGCAGCACTCGGTGAAATCGTGACATTAGCTTAAAAAGTGTGTCAGGATTCTAGAAAACGGACATGGTCATGATGAGAATTAAAGTGATGACACATTCCTTGTCTTTATAATTCATTCATTCATTTTCTATACCGCTTAATCCTGTGTTCAGGGTCGCCTGCAGCCTATCCCAGGAGACTTCGGGCACTAGGCGGGGTACACCCTGGACAGGGTGCCAATCCATCGCAGGCACACACACACACACACTCATTCACACACTATGGTCAATTTAGGAACGCCAATTAGCCTAACCTGCATATCTTTGGACTGTGGGAGGAGTACCCGGAGGAAACCCACCAAGCACGGGGAGAACATGCAAACTCCATGCACACAGAGACGGGAATCGAGCCTGGCCGGGGAATCGAACCCAGACCCTGGAGGTGCAAGGCGACAGTGCTAACCACTACACCACCGCGCCGCCTTTGTCTTTATAATATTTTAGTTATTTTGTTTTACTATTAAAAGACATCATAAACATAGGGGTGGGAAAGCTGTCTTGCAGTGCATCCATCCATCCATCCATCCATCCATTGACTTGCCATTCAGACAAATCATTCAAACCCAATCATACACTACATGCAATTTGGAAACGCTAATCAGCCTAGAGCGTATGTCTTTGGACTGTTGGGAATCGAGTACACTGACCACAGACAAGGCTGGAAACCCTGGAACCTGAAAGTACGAGTCAACTTCATTCCTACCTGACTTCACGGGCCCTTTCTTTGGAGTCTTTTTTGCTAAGAAACTGAATTGAAATGAATTTTCACTTAAGGAAGCTTCATGACACAAAGGTGACGCTTTGCAGAATTCCGTCTTCCTGCTCAGGTCGGATCTGTCTATAATTTGACGATATAATTTGTAACTTCAAAACTGTTCTCCGTCCGCGTATCCGTCCTCGAAAAATTCATTCACCTGAATTGTTCTGCATAAATCAAATAACTCAGCAATTTCCTCATCCTTAACATTAATAGTGTCACTGCTCTGACTGGTTCTGTCCATCATCATAGCTTGTCCACGGTCTCCATGTCTTATGATGGCAACAGAAAGCAGGAAAAACCACATGACGTATGTTTTAACTGCCCTCATTTATGTCACGCAGACAAATGTTAGATATGTGTCCAATCTAGGCCCAAGTATGAAAACAGCTGAGATTTATGTAACGTTAAGTTAAAAAATGATCATATTTATGTCCATCACTTTACCCTGTTAATGTGATGTAGCCTAAAATTATCTCACGAGTGATCATCCAGCCAACAAAATATCACTGCAACTGGATAATTAGCAAAATTGTATCTTGATTCGTCCTAAATTGTGAAACTGAATCGTTTCTCTCACCTTGTCTCACATCAGCCTCCTCATTGGGATTGTCCTCCTCTGTCCTCACCATCACTTCTCTTACAATTAGGTCACTTCTCCATGTGTCAGCCTTCCTCTTCCTTTTAAAGAGCGCCAAACCTGACAGCAGCTCACTTATTGTGCAAGTCTGTGTGTGTGTGTTTGTGTGTGTGTGTGCGTGTGTGTAAACTAAACTTAGCAAGAGCTTTCCAAAAAAAATGTCATATTTCTAACCTAAATACAGTCAGAAATTGAACGTCCTCATTGTCTCTGTTCACTCAGACCTGAGTGTGAGGATGAAGAGTGCGCTGGCTGGAAAGACACAATGTCTTCTCTTATTCCCTTCACGTTCGACACACTTCAGGTCTCAACAGCAGAAGTAGTGGCACAGAAATTGTAACACACTAGAACCTGGAAGTATTCATTTGTCCCAGAGTTTGAATTTTTTTTGTTTATGTTTTTGTTCTCCTCTGTTTCTTGTGATTTGTCTCATTAATATTCGTTAGACCGTTTATTCAGCACAGTACACACCACAACTTTTGGGCTGATTCATGGGGCAGGAAATAATAAGGATCATTAGTTGTTAAGAACAATACTGATTAGTGATTGATCTTTGGAATTAATGATGATTTATAATTGGTCTTTGGAAACCAAAGTGATCTATGATTGACCTTTGAAAAGAATAGTGATCTATGATTAGTCTTTGGGAACAATAGTAATCTGTGATTGGTCTTTGAGAAGCAATGTGTTCAGTGATTGGTCTTTGAGAAGAATGGTGATCCGTGATTAGTCTGTAAGAGGAATGGTGATCAGTGATTGGTCTGTGAGAAGCATGGTTATCAGTGATTGGTCTTTGAGAAGATTGATGATCCGTGATTGGTCTTTGAGAAGCATGGTGATCAGTGATTGGTCTTTGAGAAGAATGATGATCCGTGATTAGTCTTTGAGAAGAATGGTGATCAGTGATTGGTCTTTGAGAAGAATGATGATCCGTGATTAGTCTTTGAGGAGCATGGTGATCAGTGATTGGTCTTTGAGAAGCATGGTGATCAGTGATTGGTCTTTGAGAAGAATGATGATCCGTGATTAATCTTTGAGGAGCATGGTGATCAGTGATTGGTCTTAGAGAAGAATGATGATCCGTGATTAGTCTTTGATAAGAATGGTGATCAGTGATTGGTCTTTGAGAAGCTTGGTGATCAGTGATTGGTCTTTGAGAAGAATGATGATCCGTGATTAGTCTTTGAGAAGAATGATGATCCGTGATTAGTCTTTGAGGAGCATGGTGATCAGTGATTGGTCTTTGAGAAGAATGATGATCCGTGATTAATCTTTGAGAAGCATGGTGATCAGTGATTGGTCTTTGAGAAGCATGGTGATCAGTGATTGGTCTTTGAGAAGAATGATGATCCGTGATTAGTCTTTGAGAAGAATGGTGATCAGTGATTGGTCTTTGAGAAGAATGGTGATCAGTGATTGGTCTTTGAGAAGCATGGTGATCAGTGATTGGTCTTTGAGAAGAATGATGATCCGTGATTAGTCTTTGAGAAGAATGGTGATCAGTGATTAGTCTTTGAGAAGCATGGTGATCAGTGATTGGTCTTTGAGAAGCATGGTGATCAGTGATTGGTCTTTGAGAAGAATGATGATCCGTGATTAGTCTTTGAGAAGAATGGTGATCAGTGATTAGTCTTTGAGAAGCATGGTGATCAGTGATTGGTCTTTGAGAAGAATGGTGATCAGTGATTGGTCTTTGAGAAGAATGGTGATCAGTGATTGGTCTTTGAGAAGCATGGTGATCAGTGATTGGTCTTTGAGAAGAATGATGATCCGTGATTAGTCTTTGAGAAGCATGGTGATCAGTGATTGGTCTTTGAGAAGAATGGTGATCAGTGATTGGTCTTTGAGAAGCATGGTGATCAGTGATTGGTCTTTGAGATGTATGGTGTTCAGTGTTTGGTCTTTGAGAAGAATGATGATCCGTGATTGGTCTTTGAGAAGCATGGTGATCAGTGATTGGTCTTTGAGAAGCTTGGTGATCAGTGATTGGTCTTTGAGAAGCTTGGTGTTCAGTGATTGGTCTTTGAGAAGCTTGGTGATCAGTGATTGGTCTTTGAGAAGCTTGGTGATCAGTGATTGGTCTTTGAGAAGAATGATGATCCGTGATTGGTCTTTGAGAACAATGTGATGAGTGTTTGGTTGTTAAGGTGAATTTTATTCACATTTGATCTGGCCACATCTGATCTGAATTGCTATCATCAAGGTTAGGGTTCAAATATATTTAATGTTAGTGTAAACATTAGCAGCTGTGTGTAAGTTTGGACCATCAGTCATTTCCCATCAGACATCGTCCGTCATTCAGTCATCTTCTTATTTGGTTTCTTTTGGGTGAGAATTTGAATTGCAAGTTCATTAAACTTGTCCACATAAAGAGACTGGCATGGTTCCCATAATAGCTGTGCAACAGCCTGAACGTTCGAGTAAATCTGTGTTTTATTGTGAAGGGAACGAATCAATGAAATGCTAAAGAGACACAGTGTGTTGTAGCAGATGTCTAATTGGGCTTTGATACCTTTATGGTTAGACCCACATAGACGAGGCTGTCAGGACTTAATTAACTCTTATTGTTTTTAACATCGTCTTCCTGTAAGTGTTTCTCATTAGACTTTAACCGCACAGAGGCTGATTAGAGACTTTACCAAATATCATTGAAACATTTACTGAGGTTGTTTAACATTATAATTAGTTCTACTTTCAGCATTACTGCAAAAGGTTCAGGTTTGTTTTTCTTTTGTGTTGGCAATGGCTAAAATGTAACTTTTTTTTTTTTTACCGTCTTGTTTATCTAAAAGAGGATTTAACAATTGTCCGCATGGTGTCACATTCAAGGGGCAGAGCTACAGGTACAACAGACCAAAACAATAATCCATCAATCATTTAGCAGTGTTTATGTTTTTTTTTTGTTTTTTTGTTTCTTCTCTGTAAAAAAAAAGTCATAATAAATCCTATTCAAATTAACAGAAACAGACAGACTGAAGGGAAAACTTAAGTACAAAATTGTAATTGAAGCTGCCTACTGGGGCAAAATAAATAATTCAATGACTAAATATTTATTAAGGTCCCATATTTTACATTTTATTTTAATTTCAGAGCTCCTCCAAAGTGTGTGTGTGTGTGTGTGTGTGTGTTAATGCCCCAGTATAATAATGCATTACCGCAAACTCCTCTTCCGAATATGCTGATTTAGTGTTTATGTAAATGTGCTACTTACTGTATGAGCCACGCCTTTCCAGAGAACAGCAGCGCTGAGCAACAACTTGAGGGGGGGGGGTGGTGGGTTGGGGTATTATATGAGGTCACATTAGGAGTGGAAATTGAAATGTCTTGTTTAAACCAATAGAAAAGTGGAAGACGTTGTTTTGCACACTGGAGACTCATGCGGACGTCTAAAAATGACTAAAAAGGAAATTTCCCTTATATACAAATTTCCCATAGATAAAATACAAAAATAAATAAGTGCAACTATGAAAATGTTTGAAAAGTCATGCTGCATCAGAACAAAGAATTTTAATTACCCACCGGACACACAGGGGCAAATGTAATTTCCATGGTCTATAAAAGAGCGACATGGTGGATTTGTGTTTCTAATAGAAAATAAATCCCTCCTGCCTTTCCGTCTTGTCTATTGGGTGGAATTTCTCTTAGATGTTATAGAAAGGACAAAAGGCTTACAGAGGAATCATGTGTAATTAAAATGTGAGTGAAGAAAAATGAAAAAGAGACGTGCTTGTGCCCTGAAATTAACAAGCAAGAAGCCTGATGGTGCAGTTTTAGATCATATCCGTGTATTTTGTATTAATTCAGGACATGAATGAATGCTTTTCCTCACTTCTACAGAAACGAGTGGTGTGTGTATGTGTGTGTATGTGTGTGTACAGTATGTGTGTAAGAGAATATACAGATCGGTAGCTCCAAAAGTAAAATAAGAGGCTCTCAGTGTCTGGGTGCGTTTACTTTCTGTCGCCCTTCCACATGCTTTCTTCTGCTTCCAGGTTTATCACGAGTCCGTAATGCGGCGCGACGGCGAGTGAAGCTGAGACTCTGCATAAATCAGACGCAGATTATATTGGATGAAGCCCTTCATAGTCGAGGGTTCATTTGCATCGTGGAAACAGAACAGGTACGGACTATTACAGTAAACTGATTTATGAAGAGGAGCTCATGAATCAAACATGAAGCAGCATGAACGATTCGGCTTTATAGTGTTTACGAGGACAGAGAGGATGTGAAGACGCGAGGAGACGAAACGGAGGGAGACGGATCGTTTCCGGGTTTACTTTTAAAGCTGATAAGTATGGAATAAAATGCTCTGCATCATGTCATTGCAGGAAATGAAACAACAATGCAAAAAAAAAATTAATAAATCAATTTTTTTACTGACAGGTGATTTGTTTCCAATAAGAGCACGGCAGAAAGGGTTTTCTTTGAGGTTCTGTATATTATAGCACGTCCATCAACTCATTCAAATAGGAACCTTTGTAGTAAAACTAGGGACCAGTGGAGGCCAATGGTGATCATTACATTTACTGCATTTCCATTTGTACAACCGTGGTCAACACTGATACACACACTCATTCACACACTATAGGGAGGAAACCTGAGTACCTGGAGGAAACCCACCAAGCACGGGGAGAACATGCAAACTCCATGCACACAGGCGGGAATCGAACCCAGACGCTGGAGGTGCAAGGCGACTGCTAGCCACCAGGTCACCATGTCAGCATACTGTATTATAATTATAGGATACTGTACATTTTATCCATTTTATGTACTGTTTAATGTAGTAGAGAGTCTGCAGAAAAGGTGGCTCCTGTTTTTTGTTTTTTTTATTGAATGTTGAATGGACTGTAAGCATCCATTCCTTCAGCAGATAGATTCTTTCCTCTCCCTTGATTACCTTAAACACAAAGATCATAAAGACAATACTGGAGGCTCTTTCCAGGCTCCCCTGTTCCGGTCCATGTGAAGGTGCTGTTACTATAGAAACAGCCAATCAGGATCCAGACGTGGTTTACGATCATTATGAAGTTTACACAAACACATGGACTCATGCACCGTAAATGCTTTACCTCCCAGACTATCCTGTTTACTCAGACCTCTCTCTCTCTCAGTCAACATACATTAATTAAAAAGGGTTGCAGTGCTGCTGTTATTCACATGCTGTAATCAGAGCTCAGGATATTCAGAACTCTGTGTGTGTGTGTGCAAGAGAGAGAGAGAGAGAGAGAGAGAGCTCTTTCCGCTTCAGGAGTCGACTAAAGTATTCTTCCATTAAGAGTCGCCTACCAAACAGCAGCCGATATAAACAGAGGATCAAAGCCCCTTGCCCTGGTTAAGAGATTTGCTTGAATGAACAGCGCAGGTTTGTTTGCGCAGACTTTCGGGACGCCTCATAGATGAAATGAGACTCGTTTCACCATGCTGCAAAGTGCTCCCTTTTTCTAATGGCACTGACACAGAGGGGAGGGATATCAAAGCCATCCGGGACCTTTAACTACAGCTGGGTACAAAAAGCCTGCATCCCTGATGGGTGGAAAGGGGGAAAATGTTCTTGCATTTATGTAAAGAAGGTGAAGCTGGCGATCCGGACTGAGAAGTAAAATCAGCAGAAAATACTTGGCGGGAGAAGTGAAAAGAAATGAAAGAAAGCGAAACGTTTTGTGATATGAAGAAGGCGGGGTGTTAGATCAGACATAGTAGGGGAACAATGTCAGGGATAACACGGGGGTCAGGAATAGAACTGATAAGGTCCATAAAGTGCTGAAAAACCCCAAAACCCAAAATATTATGCATTTTATATTGAAAAAACTCCTTCTGAACTGATAGTCACGCAGAATTTACAAATTTGCTCTTACTTTTTGATCGTGTCTTTGATGTTTTTCTATTTTGTTCGCACCCATACGTTTCGAGTATGATATAAATAAATAAAAACGTACGTTTACAGATGCGAATTGTTTGATGGGATAGTTTTTAAAAAATGGGAAACAAAACAATGCATCATACAGTATATTAAGGTTTAAATTATTATACAGTGGTGTGAAAAACTATTTGCCCCCTTCCTGATTTCTTATTGTGAAATCAGGAGCATGGGCTAAATAGGTATTACTGTTCACTCGATCCGAATGACAACTATAAAACCCCCTCAGATGCTCGAGTGTGTTTTGCTTTAGAATGTCTGCCAGGTTGCTGTTACATGCTATGGCCATCGGGGGCTCATGCAAAGGGCGTGGCTTTAGACATGGAGAGATAAGATAGAGGAATAAATACTTGAGTCGTTTTATGTGTTCTACAAGCACATCATGGAAAATCCCCAATGTTCATTCATTCATTCATTTTCTATACCGCTTAATCCTGTGTTCAGGGTCGCGGGGGACCTGGAGCCTATCCCAGGAGACTTCGGGCACTAGGCGGGGTACACCCTGGACAGGGTGCCAATCCATCGCAGGGCACACACACATACACACACTCACACACCCAATCACACACTACGGGCAATTTGGGAACGCCAATTAGCCTCACCTGCATATCTTTGGACTGTGAGAGGAAACCGGAGTACCCGGAGGAAACCCACCAAGCACGGGGAGAACATGCAAACTCCATGCACACAGAGACGGGAATCGAGCCTGGCCGGGGAATCGAACCCAGACCCTGGAGGTGCAAGGCGACAGTGCTAACCACTACACCACCGCGCCGCCAATCCCCAATGTAACGGTTATTAAAAGAAAACACACATTGTTTGTTAACTATGTAGATCTACATAGACCTGAGCGGCGCGCTAGGACGCAGCGGCCACACCGGGTCCAAACCATGGTGCAATATTCGTGTTTAATTTATGTTTAATTTATGTTTGGATGGTTTGTTTAAGTTACAATGTCCATTGGAACAACGAACAAACATGTCTACAACCGTAAACAACTTTTGGAAATCGGAAAATGCTATTTTCATCCAGATGGCGACACACTGGAGACACTACGCTGTTACAGCATTCTGCGAGCTCCGGGAGGACGTAGCGCGACATTACCGAGAGCCTGTGCCCGCCCGGAAGTTCGTCGAAAGCGGTGTGCGAGGAGGCGGGAGCGCGGTAAGAGAGCCGGGATACATGCTAGGCTAAAAGCTAACTGTAGCCGACCCGCGCTTCCATCACTTCTCCTATCCAATGTGCGCTCTTTGGACAATAAACTGGACTGCTTAAGACTGCTCCTGACTTCCCGAAAAGAGACAGAACACTGCTGTGTTCTTATTTTCACTGAAACATGGCTGCATGAAGGCATCGGCGACTCCGGAATCCAGCTAGACGGGCTAGCCAGCTACCGCGCCGACAGAGATACCACAGCTGCCGGTAAGACTCAGGGCGGGGGACTGTGTGTTTATATCAACAACAGCTGGTGTAGGAACGCAGCGATCGTCTCTGTGCACTGTTCAGAACTAGTGGAGGTTTTAGCAGTCAGATGCAGACCATTTTACATCCCGAGGGAGTTTACTGTGGTGATCATTGTGGCTGTTTACATTCCACCTAGCGCTAAAGCTAACGGGGCACTCAGTGAACTCTACTCTATCATCAGCGACCTACAAACAGTCCACCCTGATGGCTTCTTTATCATCGCCGGGGATTTTAATAAAGCTTCACTCAAGTCAGTACTACCAATATTTCATCAGAACATTGACTTTGCAACAAGAGGGGACAACATGTTAGACCTTGTTTATACAAACATCCAGCATGCATACAAGGCTGCACCCCTCCCCCACCTTGGACAATCAGACCACATCTCCATACTTCTCACTCCAGCCTATAGACCAATAAACAAACAGTTCAGACCAGCCATGAAAGAGGTGAGAACGTGGCCACGGGGGGCCATGTCTGCCCTTCAGGACTGCTTTGATTGCACAGAATGGGACATGTTCAGAGGAGCAGCCACCTATGAACATTCAGTCGATCTGGAAGAGTACGCAGGCTCAGTGACTGGTTACATCAGCAAGTGCATTGAGGATGTTACTGTCTCAAAGACTGTTGTCACCCGGGCAAACCATAAACCCTGGTTCTCTGCAAAGCTGCGCAGCCTGGTGAAAATCAGGGACAGAGCCTTCAAGTCCAAAGACAGGGAAGCTTACATCGCAGCCAGAGCCAACCTGTCACGGGCCATCAAAGAGGCAAAGCGGGCGTATGCAGAGAAGATCAGCAACCACTTCTCAAGCTTAAGAGACACGCGGCGCATGTGGCAGGGCATCCAGACCATCACGGGCTACAAACCAACACAATTGGAATGTAGCAGTGATCCCTCCCTACCAGATGAGCTGAATAACTTTTTTGCACGATTTGAGGCAGAGAATGAGGCACCAGCGAGGAAGATGACCACCTTCCCCAACGACCAGGTACTACATCTATCCACAGCAGACGTCAGGTCGACTCTCCGCAGAGTGAACCCACGAAAAGCTGCAGGACCAGACAACATACCTGGCCGGGTGCTCCGGGAATGTGCTGATCAGCTTGCGGTCATCTTTGCAGACATCTTCAACTCATCACTGAGCTCTGCTGTTATACCTACATGCCTGAAGACCACCAAAATCGTCCCAGTGCCAAAAAAGTCAACTGTGTCTTGTCTTAACGACTACCGCCCCATAGCACTCACATCTATCATCATGAAGTGCTTTGAGAGGCTGGTACTGAGTCACATGAAGTCTAAGCTCTCACATACTCTGGACCCGTTACAATTCGCATATCGACCAAACCGCTCCACAGATGACGCCATCTCATCTGCTCTTCAACTTACCCTCTCCCATCTCGACAGAAAGGACACTTACGTCAGAATGCTGTTTATCGACTTCAGCTCAGCATTCAATACAATAATTCCCCAAAGGCTGGTAAGGAAGTTGGACTTTCTAGGTATAGACACTCCTCTTTGTAATTGGATCCTGGACTTCCTCACTGACAGGCCGCAGACTGTCTTCATAGGCAACAACTCCTCCGGGGTCCTCAGACTGAGCACAGGCTCCCCACAGGGCTGTGTGCTTAGCCCACTGCTTTTCACTCTGCTAACGCACGACTGTGCTGCACAGCACAGTTCAAATCACATCATAAAGTTTGCAGACGATACAACAGGTCTCATCACCAACGACGATGAGTCTGCGTACAGAGAGGAGGTAAAACATCTGGTGGACTGGTGTCAAAATAACAGCCTGTCTCTTAATGTTCAGAAGACTAAAGAGATGGTTGTTAACTTCAGGAAGAGCCCGAAGGCCTACGCCCCACTGTACATCAACGGATCTGCTGTCGAGATTGTCAGCAGTGTGAAGTTCCTGGGGGTGCACATGGCAGATGATCTTTCCTGGAACCTGAACACCACCACCATCACCAAGAAAGCACAACAACGTCTTCACTTTCTTCGGAAACTGAAGAAGGCCAGTCTTCCACCTCCCATCCTCACCTCATTCTATCAAGGGACCATCGAGAGTGTTCTCTGCTGTTACATCACCATCTGGTACGGAAACTGCACCACCGCTGAAAAGAAGTCCTTGCAGCGGATAGTGAAGACAGCAGAGAGAATCATCGGGGTCCCTCTCCCAGCCATCTCCCAACTCTACGACAAACACCTGATCCGCCGTGCGAGCAGCATAGTGAAAGACTCTTTTCACCCCTCACATGCACTGTTCTCCCTCCTCCCATCAGGCAGACGGTTCCGCAGCATCAGAACTGTGACTGCCAGACACTGCAAGAGCTTCTTTCCACAAGCAGTAAGGGCTCTCAACTTACTGACAACATAGAACTGAACAAACATACGAAACACACACTCAACATAAACACATAATGGATTCCTATATTTATAAACTCACCTAAACAACTAAACCCTCATACAATATGCTACATGTACACCAAAGACAAAAACACACAAATTGGACTGTGGTACAACACACATTGCATAATGCATATTGCATACTGTATTTTTGTCCAAGAAATTTTCTACCTCATGCTGATTTGCACTAGTCGCAATTTGCACATGTCTTGTCTTGTCTCGTCCAATACTCCTACAATAACTTGAACCCGCACACTGTACTCTGAACCAATTGCACATGTTCACTTTGTATCATTGCACTGTATTGTCTTCCTGTCCTGTTAGTGTACAGATAGTTTATTTAAAAATAGTCACTTAGTTAGTTTAGCTTAGTTAGATATAATTTACTGTAGTTGTAATTTCTTGTTTTCTATTTCTTTCTTATTAAGGCACCACGGAGGGCCTGTGTGAAACGGCATTTCAATACAATGTATACTGTGTATATTGTTGTATTGACAATAAACCTCTCTTGAATCTTGAATCTATTGCCATTACTGTGGTTTTGATTGACATGTACCACCAGTGCTCTTCTTCATACTGCCTTTCTTCAACCGCATTTCTCCAATTCTTGCGCCCTATTTGGACATGGTGGCACAACATACACCTGCCCTTGTATGGTATTTAGGGGTGTTCCATATGCTAATTACATGCTAATTGTATGCACCTCCAATGTGAGCTCAAGTGGAATCCATTGTTCTTCCTGCCTTGTATAAGAGCAGATCTGGACGGTTAAGAACGTTTGCCGCGCCCCCGGTGGTCTTCTCTTATTTTTTCCTCTTAACAGAGAATTTAAGAAACTCTTGCTGCTTTTTTCCACAACTGGAATAAGGTTGTGTTTACTTTAAAACAACATGCAATTTACACCCCATGACTACACTCTTCAAAGTATTGACTTGTATTGAATAACTAGACTACCTTCTGTGGCTTTTTGGAAGATTTGGGAGATTTTCAAACGTTGCCTCACAGCGCGCATCAGCTGGACGACTGTTGGGAAGAAAGGCCAGGATGTAAACAGACTTTTACAATTGCATGGGCACAGCTGTATAAAATACATAACGCTGATTATTTTTTTTCTCATGGATTCTTGTACAGATCATCTCAAATTTACACTGAGTGAAATGAAATAGCCTGACGATCCGCTCATCACTCTCGGTTCCCTGTGCTCCGTAAAAAACATAAAAAACATCGTTCCAATTCATCTTTAGATGTTTCCCTTTACATTCCATCTGTGTCACCTGTCTGCGCCTCATGAGCATCATTAATTACATCAGGATGAAAAGAGTTCCTAATAACCCATTAACCGGCGATTACGTTTATTCTGGTCAATACACACATTTGTGTACAATGTGTGCATAGAATTGTGGGTATGCATGGTTAATGGACAAGACCACTCTTGACATACAGGTGCATCATAATACTGGCCATGGGTTGCCAGATCATGCTGACAAAATCCCACCTAGGCAGCGCTCACGAAATGAAAGAGCCCAAATAATAATAGAAATTACACTGTAGCTCAATTATACAATATCAAAGTGAGACTTTTGTTTGTGCAAAATAACAGAGCACAGTTCTGAGAGTAAAAACTCTTTTTTTTTCCTTTATATAATCACCTGCTACACAAATGCACTTACGTATTCCAGTGTTTCACTAGTGAAAGTTTCCTCGGTACGCTGGAGCTAGAGTATGATCAAGTCTGCCTGATTCTAGTCTGAAACCCTGGCCTCCCAGGGACTCCTTTTATGGCTCAAATATGTGAAAATGACGTGGAGCGAGGTCAAGGCTGGACGCGTGGACAGCAGTGGGCTCCGTGCCATCTTGACCTTCTTTTAAATGTTTTCCTGCAGCTAAGAGTCTCATCACCGTACTGCGCTACGGACATAACACCCCTCATAACTGCACACAGATGATAAACACTCAATCTGGCAACCCACATACACATACTGTACACACGGACACACAGGGTGGAATAAAACGACTCATTTGAGCTGTTTGAGCTGACACTCTTTAACAATTTTTAGACACATTTAATAAAGTCAAGTTGAAATCTTGTTAGCGTGCTAATGAGACCTGCTGCTCAGACCCTGAACCTACTGTATAATGCATTTTGGATTTTTTATTATTATTTTTTTTGTAGATAACGTGGAGTAAAATACCATTTAATGCCCCAGCAGGGAACTGTACTGTATTCGAAAGAAATGGATCGGTCTTTTCAGCACGCACTTCTCAATGATTCCCAAGCTAAGCCTGACATTTACGGTTTTAAACTTTATGCCCCAGTCTCATCCACGCTTAAGTGTTTAATCTCATTAGGATTGGTTTGGGTTCGACTAAAGAGATGCTGCTGTATTAATCCCAGTTCCAGGTTTTTCCAGGTGCAAATGTTTTTTTTTCCATGTTTTGTTACGGTCACATTAGTTTTCTGTAAAGCCGCTTTGTGACAATGCAATATCTACCCTTAAATGTGCTCCACATACTGTATACATTTTAATTGAGCTGAATTAACAATAGTGCATCTGATTAAAAAAATAATAAAATCAAGTTAAATAATTCTGCAGCCAGAGAATATCTGCAAAGCAAAATGTGCTGGAAGAAGCGCAATCAAAGCTAACAAAGGCTCAGCAGTTTCCATTGTCACTCACTTTTGCATGCTTTTAAATCGGCTTAACTATTTACAGCAGCAGTGAAATTCTTGCCCGTGGAAGCATCCAGGTTTTCTGCTTCATCTGTTTTTTTTTTTTGTTTTTTTTTCTCAGACACACTCCTGAGAAATAGTGCAAAGTTGACTAAAATAAAACATTAATATCGAGCGATGTGCAGAAAAAAAAATTAACATTTTGCAAAAACCACACACACGTTCCTGAGGCTACTAAAATCTCGAAAATCTAAACTAAACACAGGAATAACTGTCGTCGATTAAGAACATTAACACGTGATATAAACTAGGGCTCCCAGGAGATTATTTTTACTGCATGAATCTCTACGCTGTTGCTGTTGCTTGCACCGATGTGCGAATTCATGCAAAAATGCTTTTTTTCATAAACACACACCCGGGTTCTTCAATAAAATGTGCTGTCGTAGCCCAACACTTACTGATGATTGCCATTCTTGATGTAGCTCATAAAATGGGTTGCCATGGCAGTGCTGATAACTACTTTAAAAATATGATCCACCCCAATGTTGACAGGTCAGCGGTCCAGGACCATCAATCCACTTTACAACAGCAATGTTTTGCATTTAGATAGTAATTCAAATCCCCCACTGTAACATGCCTGTGTTCTCAGGTGTGTGTGTGTGTGTGTGTACTTCTTTCATGACACAAGGCACGTTTGGTTGTAAAAATTACAAAACTGAAAGCCATGGATACACAAACAAGAAACAGTCCTTAGAATCACAGATTTAACTCTATTGAGTTCTGTTGAGTTCTTAAAACTGCTTTTCGTTTGCTCATCTAAGTATAATAATCAGAATCAATTTGCAACAAATCAATTTAATGTGTTACAGATTTCTGACCACTGAACCAGCAAACTGATGACAGGATCACAGGCAGCCAAGGTCCTCCCACGCCCACGGGTACCACGGGCCACCCAGCCCGGTCCGATCCCACAGAAATGCCAATGCAGCACAAATTTCTAACAAAAGTCGATGCTGCAGATGATCGAAAGGCACCAGAACTCACAGTGTACCACAGTTTGCCGCATCCAGCTTTCAAAATATGCCATGGGATACACCAAACACACAATTCTGATCCATGAGGCCACACCCGGGCAACCCACAACACACGAAGGATCTGCTGCCAATGTTCTGTCACCAGAGACCCCATGCAGCACACTGCCAGAAGTCTTGTGAAGAGGGACAGAACCGCTCCAGTGGCACTTAAATCCTAAGTGGTTTTAATGTTATGGCTGACCCGTGTAAGTGATAACAGGAACTAGCGACCTTCAACATAATAATATTACTACTACTACTACTACTACTACTAATAATAATAATAATAGTAATAATAATAATAATAATAAACAAAGTTGCAAGCAACAATGAGCGGGTCCAAGCACCAAGACTTTAACATAAAAAACAGCATCACCCTATGATGTCACTCAGTGTGATGTCACTCAATATGATTTCAGACAGAGTTATTAATAATTTTTCGGCATAAGTTTAAGGCATTGTCATGACTGACCCGTTTGAGATCTCAAAAATCCCTCTACAATTTTGCACCCAAAACGACCTCATCAGTCCAGATTGACGGCGACCCTACTGTATAAATCCCCTAGGAAGAGTGTATTGAATTCTATTGGATGCATTTTTCAAACGACTCGATATGACTGACTTTCTATTGAGCAGAGCCCTGACATGCAATGTGAAAGTTGTTCAGCTCATTGAGCTCTAAATGTGTACATGCAAGTGTGTATGAGCTATGCAGCAAAAGCTGGTGTGAGGACCCAGTGCCAGACTCTAAGGCGTCCTAATGGCAGCAATTTCCAACCTGTCTGCCAATTTTCGTGATTTTTTTTTGCATGTAACATCACCAAAAAGCCAAAAATGGTGGTCCTTAGAAGAACAAGATGGCGCTCACACACTATGAAGAAATAGGGCTGATGGCAGACTGCTTGGGCCATAAAAATGATAATAATTATTATTATACTAATACTACTATTACTACTACTAATAATAATAATGATAACTCCCATTTTCCCATCTTACACACACATCACTCATTTGTCCCCTGTCACTCAAAATCAGTCCGTATGTAAAATCCTGTTCGAACCCTGAGGATAAAGAAAGAGAAACAAATGGAGCTACACAAGGAGAAGGAATTTCCTGAGATCTCTGCAGTATAAAGAGCCCAACCTGGAGGGGATCAAAGAGGCTCCAGGGAGGAAGGGGAGAGATAAAAGGATATAAAATGGAATAAATGAGATCAATACTATTTGCACAGACATGGAGGCCGAGTAATGTCTCTCGCGGATGCAGGAAGCTGCTGCCAATTGCCACAAGGAGTCAAGCATCAAAGCCGGCATGTAGCGTGAGCTCTGAGAGAGAATCCACCTCTTTTAAGAATTAGGCCGAAAATCTGTTAAAGAATTCACAAAAATATGCACACTTTGCTTTCTGCTTTTACTACAATGACGATTTGCTTTAATCACAGCCACGGCAACATTTATTTACATCGCGAGTCACCTTAGTTTCTCTCCAGCATCTTGTATTAATGATGGCGGATTGGGAACGCTGTGTGTACTGTACAGTAGCTTTCTCCAGCACATCCCAATGCGGCTAAGTTCTGGACATCTTGGAATATACTGTACCTCAAGCCATCAGAGAAGAAACAATCCATAGATGTGATAATCTGGTCATTCAGTACATTCAGGTTGTTTTCACTTTTTTTTTTTTTGGCCGTGTACTTCAGGCTAAATAATAAACTCAATGTCACTGAGGCAACTTCAAGTGTGAATGTGTTAAAGTTAGAGCTGTGGACGACAATAAGCACTGCGAAGGCTTTCAAAAACAAATATTTTTAAATAGAAATGTGTGAACGGAGGTGTGACTATAGAGTCATGTGTGAACATTACTTCAGGATACATGTGTCAAAACATCAAATGCAGATTGTGCTCTGAAAGATGACGTATGACGGAGACAGACATTGTTCCAACACTAAACGGGTCGGATGAAAGAAGCTGTTAACTGAACAGCCTGGACACTTTATAAAAGTGCGAGCAATGTGATATAGCATTTGAAGACTAAAACGAGGATCCCTGGTCTGATGAGGACAATATTTTAGTGTGAACAGACCTTTGTAATCAGTAGTGAAGCATGGTGGTGGTAGCATTGTTCTCAGCACTACACTCAGCCTGTTAGTTGGTTCTCTGGTTATTTTCTAGGTGTACCAGTCACTAATGTCTCGTGTCTACTTACGTAGCAACAAATAATAAAATCGTCCATTATGCCTCTGATTGATTGATATGAAGTATTGATTTCTGTATCAGTATTGGTACTAAACCATTGATGTACCATTATTGAACCACAATAACACTCGTGCAGCCTCAAGTGTCACATTGACTTTCTACCCAGACAAAAACACAAAGGAGACAGAACTCAGACCAACTAAGATGCTGAATATCAGAACGATGCAGAGGAAAAAAATGCTTGCCTGAACAAAAGCATAGCCTGTGGTGTTTCATTGTCATCCATATTGCAGGAAAGTGAGACCTTCCTCTCCCACTGTTAGAGGACACGGAGAGTTTCACACGCCATCAGAGGAAGACGAGCGTCCTGCGTCGGTTCAGGCTGACACACGGTGCGGGCGGCTATTAAAGCTGCCACCGCACCAGCCTTTTCATTAGCGCCACACTGAGCCGAGCTGATAGCTAACTGCATTCACAAATTACTGACTGCTGCTCCGACAGGAGTGAGAGAAACGCCGACCGGGGGACACCGACACACTGCCTTAATGGATCTTTGGCTCGAAAACAAAGAGCACGAAGCGACTGAGTTTGTTGTTGTGATTTCTTTTACTTTAACCAGACAAACACAATGGTGAAGGATTTTTCCCCCCCAGTTTTGTGTCTGAGGAAAAGAAAGAATAGAAATGTTTAGAATATGCAGGAGTAGGAGATGAACCTCGCGGTCATCCATCATGGGTTCGAGTGATATGTACAATCAATGATCGATTAATAACCGGCTTAACTGCACAGCTGCGTTTCCTGAAAATAAATCCCATCTATGTTCACTATTACTACACACACACACACACTCATTCATTTATGGCTTACTTGTATCATTTTTCAGAAAGCCAGTCCAGAAGGGCGGAGAGCAAATCAATAAGAGCTACTTTGAAGCCAAATAAAAAGTAATAAGGCTTAACATACGAGTTATCAGTGTTCTAAGCAGACTTTTTTTTTGCAGGACAATCATACTGTACATGTATAGCAGGTCACCTTGAGATACATCGTCTGCCACTTTACACAACTGTGTTGTGAGCATGCTCAGTTCTCACGGTTCTACACATGGGCATTCCTCAGACTTTACGTGTGTTCCTGCTACACCGCAGTTGCCCGGGTGCTTCAGGTGAGCAGAGAAAACGTGCAACATGAAATGTTTTAGTCATTAAATTAAATTCAATTAACATGGCTCATAACTGATGCAGAGTGGAATCATGGGATGGTTGAGAATAGTCGATGGTCGTTCCATTAATGATTTGCAGTCATAATGTTGGACATGTTGCATAAGACCGGATCAGAGAGCTCTCCATGGTGGAAATAATCGAAATGCTGTTCTGAGACGATCTAGTGGTAACCTGCTGTATATTCCATAAATGACCCTTTGAATAGTGCTGAATTGTTAATAAAAATAATAATAATAATAATTTGTTTAATAGTAAACATTTTTTTTTACTTCATCACGATACTGCCTTTTATTATATTCCATGCTTTTACTGGTGAGTTACTTTTAATTTTATTATTATTATTATTATTATTATTATTATTATAGGCGGCGCGGTGGTGTAGTGGTTAGCACTGTCGCCTTGCACCTCCAGGGTCTGGGTTCGATTCCCCGGCCAGGCTCGATTCCCGTCTCTGTGTGCATGGAGTTTGCATGTTCTCCCCGTGCTTGGTGGGTTTCCTCCGGGTACTCCGGTTTCCTCCCACAGTCCAAAGATATGCAGGTTAGGCTAATTGGCGTTCCCAAATTGCCCGTAGTGTGTGATTGGGTGTGTGAGTGTGTGTATGTGTGTGTGCCCTGCGATGGATTGGCACCCTGTCCAGGGTGTACCCCGCCTAGTGCCCGAAGTCTCCTGGGATAGGCTCCAGGTCCCCCGCGACCCTGAACACAGGATTAAGCGGTATAGAAAATGAAGGAATGAATGAATGAATGAATGATTATTATTATTATTATTATTATTATTACATGAGATATACTATTTGTTAAAAATAATCTATTCTATTCCATATTTCACGCAATACAGTACTTGTTGTGGTCAGACTTGTTGCTCTCTTTGCTTTAACTTTTAAACTTTGTCAGGTTTGTAAATTCTGTTTATTTCTTTAACCCGGTTTAACCCCGATGAATCCACTGAAGTCTGCCTTTTTCGATTTCATGTTTCTCTTCCCTTGAGATTAAGAAATGATCTCAGAACTCACCGAGGAAGAAAATAAAGAAAATGATTTCATCAGAACAATTAGCATGTTTCCCCGGGGCGCACTCGGAGAGCAAATCAATACGAGCTACTTTGAAGCCAAATAAAAAGTAATAAGACTAACATACGAGCTATCAGTGTTCTATCGTTCATTCTTTATTGGATTTGGCTGTCTGTTTTTTTTTCTTTCTTTTTTACTGCAATGAGACCACGTTGATGAAATAAAAAGCGCACTTCATGTGTGCTGCATTTCAACTCGAAGGAAAAGCTTTCATTTCTCTATTTTCTGTCTTAGATACGTGACTTAGGCGGAATGTTGGTATAGTGGTTAGCACTGTCGCCTCGCACCTCCAGGGTCTGGGTTCAATTCCCGGCTAGGCTCGATTCCCATCTCTGTGTGCATAGAGTTTGAATGTTCTCCGCGTACTTGGTGATTTTCCTCCCATAGTCCAAAGATATGCAGGTTAGGCTAATTGGCGTTCCCAAATTGCCCGTAGTGTGTGTGTGTGTGTGTGCCCTGTAATGGATTGGCACTGAATACAGGATGAAGCGGTATAGAAGGTGAGGGAGTGAGTGAGATACATGACTTGTGAAAGCATGTTTTCCTTTAATTAAGGTGAAGAAATTGTTACTTCTACACCACAACAGATGCACAGCCTGAGTGATGGCGTCGCTTTCATCACAGAAACACCGGTGATATACATAAAGCTTCTTTTGTCGCTCTGCGATTTGTCCTTGTCTCAGTGTGATGATCAGAGAACAGACGAGTTCAGCTCGCAGTCAAGGAGACACACACATCATCGCAGATATAGATCCTAACACATCTGCCTGCGTTCCTTTCACTCCGCTTCCTCGCATAAGCCATTTGATATCAGACACGCGGTAGACGAGCTATCGCTGCGACTCACTGTGTCGTCTGCTATCTACACCAGCTGTGACAACGTAGCGATGCACGTACTGTACATGACCTGGGCTAAATGAAACTGTACAATAACATCACCAAAGTGATACAGAGATCAACTGTGCTACAGCTGGAATAGTGGTACTACTAGAGCTTCTGTTACTACTGTAACTCCTATTGTTACTGCTTCCACTGGTACTGTTACTTCTATTACTCCTATTAGTGATGTTCCTATTAACAATACTATTGCTATTGCTCCTTTCTCTCCTTCTCATCCAATGACTAACTATAACCGTTAGGTTACTGCTATTAATTATGATAATAATAGTAATAATTAACCTAAATACTTCTGCAATATCACACGTGCTGTTGTACTGAATATCATCGGTATATATGCGCTTTTACGAAACACCATTTCACATTCACCATTTACTATTAACTGATTCTGATTTGTTTGTTTAATAAGCCAGTTTTTTTGCTCCGCCCACACGCAACTGGCAGAACTAAATAAGCGCGACTGCTGAGACCGCTGAGTTTTAAACTCTTATTGTTACTATGTAGCCAAAAGGTGAAGAGAATAAACCTGAGAAATTTACATGATTTACGTATGTAATTTATTTTTTTTTATATTTCTTCTGCTTTAGAATATCAGCTACGTTCACTCCCGGGTTCCAGGGTTGAATCCAAAATGGGATAAAATGGAAAGATAAGTAAAGTGTCCAATCCCTTTTCCACACACCAAGTAGTGGCCTTGATCAGGTGTTAGAGAGGAATTTGGGATTCAGCCTTGCGTCAGAAGCTAGTTAGCATTGTAGCTTGCAATATCCGTGAACAGAACATCACGGCTGGTTCAGAGCCGATTCTGAAGTGATTACTGTAGAGACGGCGTGTTGTTTAAGACGACACAACGTTATCAGATCTGTGTTTTTGCTGAAAGTGCTTCTGTGACTGCTTGTGAATGTGGGTTTTGTCAGGCAGCCGCTCTCTCTTCAGTACTGCACTTTTTTTTAGACCGTAATGACTACTTTCACCCACACTGAGACCTACAGTTAGTGTAATTAATGATCGTTAGACCATCTGAGACACCCAGTGATACATATAGTTGAACGTCCCAGTGGAACGCCCCAGTGCTGTTATGCTTTATATCACCATTCGTGGAACGCATCTTATCCAATTAGATTAGTTGGAAATAACTGTTTATAACTTTATTTTGATGCATTGCCACATGTTGTTACTAAACTTAATGGCAAGAGTTGTTGGTTCTTGTCAAAGTTAAATGAATTAATACATTTTTCATGAACACACAATATTTCAAGGTGATGAGTTAGTAGTGATCATGAATTCAGCTCCTAGGTACTTTACATTGCCCTCCCCACTTTCCTTGTCCCAGGGAGATATTCGAGTGACTCGTGTCTGATGTGATCCTCTAACCCACACTATTGACAGCGAGTAATATCCAGTAATAGCCTCCTCTGACACTCAAGGTCTACAACACCACTTTTACCATTCTCTGCCTTCCAAAAAGTGACAAAATGGCAGCTGGAGGGGGAAAAATGTGAAAAGCATTAAAAACAGGTCCTGAGATAGAGGTGACGATATCGAGAGCTTCAAGCAGAGCTCTCTCTGGGGTTTAATTCAATTTAGTTCCCTTGCACCTCATCCACACTCCTTTATCGTTCAATCAAAGGAACTCAATTTTGAAAGCCCGCGATGGCCTCATTCCAATTCAACGTACACACCGAGCTGTATCATCCTGGAGATCTAATACTTATCTGGATGTGTTCTCAATTGGAGTGATGTTTCCTCTGTATAAAAGTCTGTTCTTTAAACCGATGTATTTATATTGCCACTGCTAATGAACAGACAGCACAAAATGACACCATTTTTAATTGATGATAAGAAATAAACTAAAGCAGACACTGAGTACCAAGTGGAGGGACTACAGCATCTCCCTATAACACAAGGAGCCTGATAATACATGTTAACTGCTGCATGATTGAAAAGTCCATCTCTTACCTTATATGTTGTAACCTATTGCCTGAACACATACAAGTGTGTGTGTTCTTCATGTTTAAATCAGGGAATTGTTAAACAAATTAAAAATAAAATGTAAATTTTTTTTATGATCGACATTGAAGTCAAAGAAGGATTTTTCACTGTGCACTGTTTTTCACTATTTATTTATTTGTTTATTAAAACTTCCTTTATTTGTCTATATAATCTCTATGTAATCATTAATACACGTTACGCAGTGTTTTACTAGTGCTTAAATACCATTGATATAGAAAGTTTTGGCCTCCTGGCCTCCCAGGAATTCCTTTAATGGAATTTCAGCATCGATATCAGGATTGAGTTCCAAAAAAAAAAAATAATAATCCATGTGTAATAATCTCTGTTGCCAAAATGAGTAACCTTTTGAAATTATGATAACACCAGGATGCTCAGAATATAATGATGAAAATCAAGCCTGTGAAAAATATGAGCTTGTTTAGTGTACTGTAGTAATTACCTAGCCATCATACTATATTGTAGCTACTGTACGTAACATAATGTTAGTAATTGATGCAGTTTGAAGTATTTCCACACTGTCTTCATCTCGATTCATCAATACAAGCTTTTTCCTGTATGATAATGAATTTTTCAGTCAAGTAAATTAGCATTAGACTAAGAAATGTCAAGAACAGCAGTTTTTCTTCACCAGTGTACAATGTACTTTACTCATCAGGGGGGGAAAAGCTTAATTGACTGAATATTAAACTGCAGCTTGATCCAGCAAAATACACATTATGGTAAAATGTTGCTGATTTCATCTTCACATTTTACAGACTAAGCACTAACCTGAACCTTAAGACCCAAAGACTCCGGCCAGCCCGAGAGGACAATACTGTATAACACAATTACTAATGAGTTCGTACACCACATACACCGTGCCACTTCAGCAATGTGTAGCTCCCTACCTTCTGTCGAATCTCCTCCTCCATCTTGATGGGCGAGCCGAGCTCAGCTACCTGTTTCACTCCTTCACTAGCGTAACCTCCGTATTCCCACAGCACATAATTTTTGGAGTGTGACGCGCCTATGATGGCCGACCAGTGATTGGCTCGTCCTGTCAGAATGAAGGAAAAGGCTTTACATGCATCGAATTAAGCACAATATGGCAACCTAAACAAAGAATTAGCAGAAATATTTGATTTAACAACTATTACTGCTACTATGTTAGTATTACTGCTATTACTACCACCGCTATTATTACTACTACTAGTGTCACTATAAATACTCATCTTACTAATACTTCAGATACTATATAATATAGCTATTACTGTTGTTATTATTACTGTTACTAATATCATTACTACTTATATTACTGTTACTAATATCATTACTATGTATATTACTGTTATTATTACAGTTACTAATATCATTACTATGTATATTACTGTTATTATTACTGTTACTAATATCATTACTACGTATATTACTGTTATTATTACTGTTACTAATATCATTACTACTTATACACTCAAAAAAATTAACATGGCTATCTGTTACATGTACTAAAATGTAATATGTGTTTTGTACGTAATAATTTCATGTTTCCAAGCTAAACATGAATAAGTTATGTTGTATTTGCATGAAATTCAACAACTTAACATGTACTAGATTCAATCATGTTGAGATAAACCAACAAGTTCTTGTCACTATGAAAACCGGAAATAGCAAAACCGGAAATATCGCGAGAACACATCGCGAGAAGAGAACACACAGAAGACAAACGTTGGCGGGTTGTGTGGAAAAGGTAAGCAGGAATTAATTCCCATCTTTCTAAATAGAAACGAAATACTGAACATAAATGTCACCTGTTGTTTAGCGATGTTTAGTCACATTATTTTGGTTTAAGTTATTTCTTGTATTTTTAATCACACTTAAAATACCGACGGTTATATGCGCGTGCTTAATCTGCGGTTCGGTTCTGGTTTCGGTCTGTTCTCATGAGTTGTGAAGCGAGAGGAACAAAGTATAAATATTGTTTATTTGCTAAATTAAGTATCATGAATTTTAATTGAATATCTATCTCTGTATTTTTTCACAGGAGTTTGTGACAGAAAGTGTGTCTGCATCTGACTTCAGGAGTTTCCTGACCAACCGGATCTAACGGTCATATTTAAAAGTCATAACCTACAGTTATAAAGTACAAAACGTTTCTGTTGTTTTTTTTTTTAATTAATACTTATTTGTGATGTTTTATGTTTTGTACATCTTTTCAAATTGAGACCTCATTTGTAAGTTGCTGCTGGTGTAAAATAAAAATATCCGTTTTATCCCGTTTGTCTGTTTCCTTCCTTCACAGAATTCTGTTGACCAGGGCTTGAAATTTAAATTTACTTGAGTTGGCTCAACTTAATTTACAACTGCAAAATTTGATGTACCAACCCTATTCATTTATGTTAACAGTATTAAATTATGTTGGACGCAGCTGTAGTAAATAAGTTAAATGAACCTAATAACATTACTTTGACGGAACCTAAAAGCATTAAGCTGGGCCAACAAAATTGCTTAATGCTGAACGAAAGCCATTAAATCAGGTGGAAATTCTTTCCATAATTTAATTATGTTCATTCAACAAGTAATTTTTTTGAGTGTATTACTGTTATTATTACTGTTACTAATATCATTACTACGTATATTACTGTTATTATTACTGTTACTAATATCATTACTACTTATATTACTGTTATTATTACTGTTACTAATATAATTACTACGTATATTACTGTTATTATTACTGTTACTAATATCATTACTACTTTTATTACTGTTAGAAATACTGATACTGCTGCCATCACTGTTCATATTACTGTTACTGATATAATTAATACTTCTATTAATGTTATTATTAGTTACTAATAATGTTACTGCTGCTATTAATGTTTTTATTACTGATACTAATATGATTACTACTTCTATTACTGTTATTATTAATGTTACAAATACTGTTACTACTACTATTACTTTGACTGTTATTAATACTAGTACTACCGCATTTCCTGTTATTATTTCTGTTACTAGTATGATTACTTCTGCCATTACTCTTATTTGTACTGTTATTAATGCTGTTAATGCTTTTACTCTTATTAATACTATAATTACTGCTATTATTATTTTTTCTATTACTAATACTGTTACTGCCACTATTACTGTTATTATTACTGCTTCTTACATTACTTCCATTAGAGTACCACTACTACTACCTGTACATGTCACTATTAATAATAATAATAATAATGTTAACTATTAATTATATATTACTACAACTACTACTACTTTGTCTTCTACTACTAACAATAATAATAGTGGTGGTGGTCTTTCGGTTGGTCCCGGCAAGGGGCCGCCACACCTGACCATCTGATCCGCAAAACAACTTGGCACAGCTTTTACGCCGGATACACCGCTGGGAATCGAACCCGGGCCTTACGCATGGCAGGCAAAACATCTACCACTGAGCCACCAGTGTCATGGTAATAAGAATAATAAAAACAACAAAAGAATTCAATTAATTAATTAACTAATTAAGGATGCCAGGTTCACATTTGTGGTACAAACTGAGACAACCTACAGGACATGTTGCAACGATAAACCTGGATTGAGAAAACACAGTTAAAGTTGTCTATACTGTATATAATCAGACAGAGTCAGAAGCGTTTAGACTGCGGTGGGATTTTAAGGCCTCTGATCTAATTTCATTCTGCAGTATGAATTATTCCTCAGGAACGACTTGTCCGCATACAAACATCCTGGACAGGATAATCTTCTCACACTCTGTGCACAGTTAATCCTTCAAGTCGACTCATCAGTGCACAAGTCTCTCGCTGATCAGATCTGATGTCCAAACTCTGATTTACATATTTCCTGTCAAACAGTGCAGCCCTTTTACATTTTTTTCCCGATAATACATGTGAAGAACAGATAAGTTACTCCATAATTGTAAAGACAGCTTCTTTTAGATTTGCACATGATCTGGGCAACTCGGTTTGTCTTTCCAACAAAAGTTCTGTTCTTATAAAAGAGCTTGTTTTTCTTCTTCTCCTTTCAGTCAGAGTTTAGTTTTTTGACTGTTCATCCCATGTAGTGGAGCATTTCGGGAAGAAGAAAGCGGAAAGGTCATGAAGATAAATCCCCATCAAAGGATGAAACATGAGAGAATAACCTTCATGTTCTGAAAGTAAAGTTAGCTGATTCTTATCTGCGTTGTGTCTGAAGGACAGATGATATAGAGAAGTCAAATTAGACGACAGCTGACTTCACGCTGCGCCTTCTCGCTTCTGCTGTTTCTAACAATTCCTTCATTCCTGTTCTACAGTACATAACATTTTGTTTTTAACTTTGGTTTATGTGCATAAAAGAAAAATCCATACCGTTTTACCTTTTTGCCGAAGCCCCACACACGTTTTCCTAAGCTCATAAATTTCACTACTGACTTTATCTTGTTTTTAGACTGTTTTAATCAGCATATCGATCAGAGTCTCTGGAGCTCGAATCGAGTGTGTCAGTAATCCCGTGTTTTAATTTACTCCCAAGGAGGCATTCTCAGACGGTCAAAAGGTCCCCGCAGAGCAAGATTAGGGATATTGAGTCTAAAGGTAGAGGTTTGAAAGCAGTTAAAAGAGTAGATGTTAGATGATTGTTATGTAATTCTAAAGATAAATCCATTAACACATAAATACGCCAGATGAATCAAACACTGGTGTTTATACTGTAAAGCTGCTGTAGGAACGGCATGAAAAGAGACCGAGCTTAAAGTCAAAGGTCAAAATCTTATATTCAGATGAGATAAAAGTCTCAAACTTTGTTCACAACCATTATGAAAAAGTGGGAATGAATAAAAAATAATAATAAAAAAGCTTTTAAAGCTACCCTAAAAAGACAAAGTGCAAGGCCGAAGTGGAATTCTTCTAATATTAAGCATTAAACCCATATTATGTCTTTCCTTTTTCTGGAGGTTAGAATTTGGCCATGGATGGATCCATTAACTAAAGAATGACCCCCAAAATAAATCAAATTCAGTTTAGAGAATGCTTGAGGGAATTCCAATTATTTTGCAATGGCCATGAAAACTTGTGCCCAAGGTTGCAAAAATCTAAATCCAAATCCACAATCTTGAGGCTCTCTCCTGTTATTCACTGCAGGTGTATTAGTGTAGGGGCTGAAACTCTCTCACTCTCTCACTCACTCACTCACTCACTCTCTCACTCACTCACTCACTCATTATACCACTTATCCTGTTCAGGGTCACTGGAGACCTAGACGACTCCTGGCATGATTCACGCTACAACCTGGACAGGGGGCCAATTCATCACAGGGCACACACACTCATTCACAGACTACGGGCAATTGGGGAGCTCCAGTTAGTCTAACCTGCATGTCTTTGCACTGTTGGAGGAAGCCAGAGTACCTGGAGGAAACCCAGCAAGCACGGGGAGAACCTGCAAACTCCTTGCACAGGAGGCGGAGGCGGAACTCGAAGCTTTAACTCTGAAGGTGCGATGCAACAGTGCTAACCACTATGCCAGAAATTCACTCTTTCATTAAAAAATTTAAATACATCAATAAAATTACGTTAAAAAAATATCTGTGTGTCTGCACTGCTTCCATCCAGCTCTTACGGTAGAGTACGTGCTATATTTATAACTCACTGGGGTAGTCTTTGGGGTGCAGTTTTTCGGACCAGTTCCCGTAGAAGGTGACTCTGTACTTGGCCGTTCCACAGGCACAGCAATCCAGCAGAGGCTTTTCAGTGACCTCACCATATAACGGCTCTGGAGAGGACAGAAGAAAACACGCCCAGGTTATTATAACATTATGACTTTATAACTTACAGCAACTTCAACTAGCAATTTAGTTTAAAAAGTAAAGAGATGAAGGACAGGAACGAAAGGACAGCCGTGTGTGATATAACCCAATCAGAGTCCAGCCACTCTCCAGGATAATGTAATGAAGGAACGAGTGTGTCCATGGTGCAAATCAAAGCCTCACCTTTCTCACACAGGCGCTTGGTGAGGGAGCCTTCATCCTGGAATGAGATGATCTTCCTCTGAATGATGCTCGCTCTACAAAACAAGAGGAACAGAGAGAAGATGAGAAGAGCAGAGAGAAACGGACAAGTGAACTCTTTTGCGGATGTGATGAGAAGCATGAAAGAAGAAAGGAATAATCAGAGACAAGAGCAGAGAGAATGAAAAAAGAGAAGAAAAAAATGAATAATGAGAAATTAGATGGGAGGAAAGATGACAAAAGACAAGAGACTAGAAAAAAAAAGAGGGAAGCAATTAGACAATCTGAGATGAGAAGAGAGAAGGAAAAAAGCAAGGTCAAAACATTACAGAAGATGACAGAAGATGAGTGTAGAGGGGACAAAAAGATACCATCTGAGTTTAGAGGACGAGGAGAGAGAGAGAGAGAGAGAGAGAGAGAATAACAAATACAAGGCAGGAAAGGAAAGAACCAATGAGAAGTGAATAAATCAGACAAACTGAGAAGAGAAGAGAAGAGAAGAGAACCGGAGATAAACGAATGTAAAGAGCTATGTAAGTAAATGAAAAAAAGAAGAGAAAATGAACAGAACAGAACAGAATATGAGATGTGAAGAAAAAGGAGATGAGAAGAAACAGATGTGAAAAGAAGAAGAGAAAAAAGTTAAGAGACAAACTAGAGAAGAATATGAGAATGGATGGGAAGAAATGAGATGAGATAAAACAGATGAGGAGAGAAAAGAGGATAATAAATTAGACAGTGATCAAGAGAAAAGTAGAGAAGAGAAGAGAAGAGAAGAGAAAATCTAGAAAAAAGAGGAGAGATGAGAAATGACCATTTAAAGAAGAGAGGAGAATAGATGAGATGAGAAGCAATGATTTACAGAAGAGAAGAGGAGAGGAGAGGAGAGGAGAGGAGAGAGGAGAAGAGAAGAGGAGAGGAGAGAAGAGGAGAGGAGAGATGAGAGGAGAAGAGAAGAAGAGAGAGGAGAAGAGAAGAGGAGAGAGGAGAAGAGGAGAGAGGAGAAGAGAAGAGAGGAGAAGAGGAGAGAGGAGAAGAGGAGAGAAGAGGAGAGAGGAGAAGAGAAGAGGAGAGAGGAGGAGAGGAGAAGAGTAGAGGAGAGAGGAGAAGAGAAGAGGAGAGAGGAGAAGAAGAGAGGAGAAGAGGAGAGAGGAGAAGAGGAGAGAGGAGAAGAGTAGAGAAGAGGAGAAGAGGAGAGAAGAGGAGAGAGGAGAAGAGTAGAGGAGAGGAGAAGAGGAGAAGAGAAGTGTGCAGTGTGTAGTGAACAGTGGTGTAATCAGGACCCGTACAGACTGATTGGAGTCGCTGTAACGGAGCCACGTGTCAGACTGTAAAGCTCCACCATTTCAATAGCAGCAGCTGACAGCTGTGTGTTTACATCCCGTCTGAACACGTTACACCCCCGGTGTCTCTGAAATCTAGTGAAGGGTAATTTAGAGCGGGTATTTCTGTCTGACTTCTAACACCTCGCGTCATACTGTATAAAACACTGCTTTTACACACGAGTGTGGAGGCGTTTAATAAAGTCTGAGCCTCATAATTCTTACTCACTCATCGTCTACATCACTTCATCCAGGGGGCCTGGAGCCTGTCCCAGGAGTCTTAGGGCATGAGGCGGGGTACACAATGGACAGGGTGCCAATCCATTGCAGGGCACACACACACACACACACACACACACACACACACACACACACACACACACACACTACAAGCAATTTGGGAACGCTAATTAGCCTAATCTGCATGTCTTGGGAGGAAACCGGAGTATCCAGATGAAACCCAACCAGCACGGAGAGAACATGCAAACTCCATGCACACAGCGGCGGGATTAGAACCTGGCCGGGAATCAAACCCGAACCCTGGAGGTGCCAGATACCGTGCCTCTCCATCTATTAATATTAATAATAATAATAAAATGTGACCTGGACATTATAATGGATCTCTCGCTCTCTTCTTGGGCTCTTTCCTGTTTTTTTACATTTTCTTATTATTATTTCTCACTTGTTTTCTGCAGAGCTATTCATATCCATAAATGATTCATTCCACCTGTTTTCCACCTCACACACACACCGTCTGCACACAATCCCTTCATTCCTCCAGCTTTCTTTCACATTTTCAGCAGACGTATATATACATTATTATATTATTTATAATATATTATTTTTTTTAACCAATAAGAATAAAATAAAAATGGAATAAGATACTGTATTACAGAAATAGACAAATTACAAAACCTTCTGAAGAGCTTCTGTAACTACATCTACATCTCAGATTTATTTTTTATTTTTTTCAGATTTTTCAAATCTGTTGAATTTCCACTGCGTCTCCGAAGACCAATCAGCTTTTCACGATGTTACATTTTTCATTCCTTTCATATTTTTTATTTGGTTTATTTGCTTTTGTTTCCTGTTTTCCTCTGAAGTCTTGAACACAGTTTCATCAGCCTCGATACACATTTCATCATCGAGCCAAACAGACTGCAATTTCAGCTACGAGCTGGGTTTTCATCCGCACCTGTACTTCCTTTAAAACCCAGTCCCGGAATTAAAACACCCCTCCATCACCCCGGCTTGAGTTAATTCTGTCAGGTGATCTCAGCAGCACTCACAGTAGCACTGTGGGGGTTTTTTTTTTGTTTGCTTTCATTACGTTATCATGTCACCTGTTGTTGTTTTTTTTTTTCTGGTCATTATTATTTGATTGCTCTGGATTTCAAACTGTTATCCACCTGATTAACATACACCGTGTTCATCTCTCCATCGCAACAAATGCAATCATCTAATCCGAGCTTTCAGTTCTCAGCTTTAACCGAGTGCTCAAATCTGTGCAGAGAAAATCACATCAGTATGTAAATACACCTGGGCCTTGATTTCCTGAAATGCGGGGAAAAACAAAAAAGTCAAAAACGTAATTTAAAAACCTGTAAATATTCTGCAGACTGATTTACTGAATCTCGTTTATCATTTTAGTGATGCTGTGTGCAAGTCAGGTCAACAGTCTGAACAGAACAGAACAACAGGTCTTTTATTTGATTTGTTTGCCATAAATTACCAAGCAGTATGGCTGCATGATTAATTCGAACAAATTACATTCTGATTATTCTGACACGTCTGGTTACGATTTAAACTGCAATTTGTAACTATTAAATACATTTTGTATTCAAACATATTTGACAGGGCAAACACCACATATACTGCTCAAAATAATAAAGGGAACACTTAGTCCCAGTTTGACTTGAACGCCTCTCATATATGTTTGCATGGTTCAAGTCAAACTACTGTAAGTGTTCCCTTTATTAACAGTTGTTCATCTTTGCAAACCTGAAATCTACTGCAACAGATATGATTTTATTTGCCTGCGATGAACTTGGAACAACCTGAGTTGAAACACCACTGACTGGAAGCTACAGTATGGTGTGCTCTGTGGAGCACGGTATAGCATTGTGGGAGTTCATTAATGGGCCTATCGTGCTGCACGCCAGTGGAGACAATCTCAGCTTGAGAGTCAAGTTCCTGTCCCAGAGCTTCTCAGATACGAGTTTAAGCCGTTATACATGAGCCTGAGCCCGGGATGTGGTCCTGTGGCTTATTTGGTTAAAGTTCCTGTCTTGTAAATGGGAGTTCTTGGGTTCAAATCCCAGCAGTGCCCCATGCTGTCCACTTCTGTTCCTATGCAGGTCAGAATGGTTTCTGTGGAGAAAGAGAAATCTTTGCTTTGCTTTGACAGCTCCTGCTATAGTTGTTTGCATTTAGTGGAATTTGATTGGTAGCAATCAAGGTAGCTCAGTGGTTAAGGCCTTGGACTACGGTTCGGAAGATCCCAGGTTCAAACCCCACAACCACCAAGTTGCCACTGTTGGGCCCTTGAGCAAGGCCCTTAACCCTCAACTGCTCAGATGTGTAATAAGATAAAAATGTAAGTCGCTCTGGATAAGAGTGTCTGCCTAAATGTAAGTGTAAATCTGAATAATGTACTCGACCATGCAAGGTTGCAGGTTCGAGTCCAGCCAGAGTTGCTTGCTTGTTACTGTTGTTGCAGTAATAAATGACAGGTACGCATTATAATTAGGTGGCACATTGGTTTACCTCCAGGTCCTGAGTTTGATTCTTTTGTTTGGTCTGTTTGCATGTTCTCCCCGGGTTTTCTTCCAGGTACTATGGTTTCCTCCCACAGTCCAAAAACATGCAGATTAGGCTAATTGTCATTCCCAGATTGTCCATAGTGTTTGAATGTTCACCGAACCCTACTTCGGTTTTACAAATAGAAATGAATTCAACGGTCACCATCGGCATTCACAGTCCCTAGTTGTTGTCAAACTGTAATAAACATAATAGTTTATTATAGTTTTCTTACCTTCCATACCTTTTATTAGCTTTTAGAAGCTTTGAAAGTAATTCTAAGAATATAAGTGATGATGTAATGTCTATAAGCAGTACCCAGAAACCATGTTAGTGCTGTGGCTATGAGTTAAGTCACTCACGATACCTAGGAAACACACCAGTGCTCAAGATAGTTTGTGTTATGAATCTCTCTATATAATCTCCTGATACACTAATGCACTTATCCCAGTGTTTCCCAGTGTTTGCTTGGACACCATCAAGGTAGAAAGATTTTTCAGTAGGCCAGAGACACATCTGAAATGCTGGCCTCTCAGGAACTCCTTTACTGGCCCAACCATGTGGAAATGGCTTGGAGTGAGGTCAGGGCTGTACCGGGTATGTAGGAATAACTCCCCGCCGAGTTCCTGTAATGTGCAAGTGGTGTTGGTCAATGATTGTGTGTACAGTTCACACGGACAGATGTGTCTCTTCCGCAAGTTGGCAACGAGTTATCTGTCAATTTTCAAGGACCAAGCGTTCCACTTGCTGAATGTTGATGGGATCGACTGCAGTGAGCTCCAAGCCGCCTCGGTCGGAATCGTCATTCATCGACGTTCGGCCTTCTTTAAAACATTTGCACCGTTCTATTGTTTTACTGCGGCTAAGAGTCTCATCACTGTCTTCTGTAAAGTTAATTTGCTTTTATACCTTCATCTGCCAGAATGAAACCATTATGGAAGGAGTCTCCGATATCAAAGCTTTATTACTTTTACTGTATTTGCAATTTTTCAGTAACAAAATCATTTTTTCTTATTCAATTTAAGCTATTAAACTAAATTAATCTTATTTTAGATTAATTTCATAATACTAAATACTGTATACTCAAGATTAGACAAAAGTATGACGTTATTCTTTCATGAATTAAAAAAATGAATTGAATTGCTGCGGTATAAAAGGAATAAACCAGTTCAGGACATGATCTTATAGGAAATTAATTAACTTTGGTACGGTTACAGTGACTCTGCACTCACATCATCACACCGGCCTGTTATTGATTATTTTCCTATTACAGCCTGGTGCAGAATGTCAACACCCACTAATCTGCTTTACATCCAGTAAAAAAACATTTAGATGCTACACATTATAAGACAGTTATGCACAAGTCTGCGCAGGATTCAAATTCAGGTAAAAAAAAAATTTCAAAGCAATTCATCAAAGCATTATAGAGTATGTTAGAATATAAAATATAAAAACATAAAACTTCACCTCTGATCATTTTAAAGCATTTTATGTTATGTTAACTAGATAGCAGTGATGATTCTGACCATTTAAACTGACTGAAAAAATATATAATGTGTGTACCAATGCATTCAGCACTGACATAATCATTAGTAACATAAAGACTTCCATATATGGATTTCATGCCACGCCCACATTCCTTCCGTGATAAAAAGTGCTGAAAACTGATTGAAGACTCAAAACAGCGATCTGCGGTTATAGTCACTTTAAAAAAAAAAAAAAAAAAAAACTCTAAATAAAGCTCATTTATTTATTCATTTATTCTTCTAGTTCTTTAGATTTTTCCACCTATGTGTCTAACAGGAGTTTATTTCTTTCCAGGTGGGCGGCAGCGGTACAGTTTCACGCACAGTCTGACCTTTAAGTGGCTATAAATCCCTTATTTCCTCCATAGCTGGATAAATGTATAATAATAAATAAATAAATCATGCGCATACAGGCGGGTCAGAGATAAGACCGGGGCGGTTGGTATGAATGTGCTAGCTGGGCTAAACCGCTCCTGTCTTACAAAGATAACACATCGCATGTAGGGTTTCATCTCTGACATCCACATCCTTTTTTTTTTTTTTTTTATTCAAAATATTCTGTACTTTCACTGAACCGAGCTTCACCAATGGAAAGGAAAACGTCACACACTAGTATGAAGAAGCAAAGCTGGGGCTGATTTCTGCATGTCAGCATGTCGCCTTGCACCTCCAGGGTCCGGGTTCGATTCCAGGCCAGGCTCGATTCCCGTCTCTGTGTGCATGGAGTTTGCACAATTTGCATGTTCTCCCCAGTGGGTTTCCTCCGGGTACTCCGGTTTCCCAAATTGCTTGAATACAGGATAGAAGGGTGAGTGATAGCACACTGCAGGTTTATAAAGGGACCCAGATTTGGGCTGATATTTGGGTTTGTTCACAAACTTCTTTAAGACGGCGTACAATCAGCTGCACTGGAGAAGCAGCCTGTGAAATACAGCGAGGGTTGTAATGAACACGAGTGCAGTGGATGCTCTAACTATGAATGTTTTTTGTAAAAGTGGACATTCCTTCAACACGTATTTTCTAAGGGTTATGACTTTCTGTTTATTGTGTTTGGTACTCGGGGGACAAAACTCGCCTGAAACCTTGAGGCAGATTACAGACTTCAAAACACATTCTTTCATAGTTGAGTTATTGACAGATATTAGATTCTATCCCTTCATCTAATATCACCACCAGCCATCAGCACATCCAATAATACACCACGGTGTGAGACTGAACATTAGACGGAGAGAACAAGGTGTCCACACTATCTCGACTTTCTCCCACACACATACGGCAGTAACGGACCGCCTTCCCTTCCTGAGCGGCCGTAATTGTCCATGCTTTAATTCAATCTCACCCCAATTTCATACATCTAGGAGAAAGAGGCACAAGAAAAGAGCTCCCTCCATATCTACGACCCACCAGGCAATCAGACGCAGTAATGGTTATTTAACATCCAATTTAAATTCTATCAATGAGACGTTATTAAGGCCAGATTCACTTTCCTGCATGTACACGGCTGGTGCTAATCGCATTTCTGGTTGTGTGTGTGTGTGTGTGTGTGTGTGTGGGCTTGAAGGAGAGAGGATTCTTCTCAAGCCAGTGCTCATGGCCTCAAAATATAAAATGAGGCTATGAAAGTTGTATTAAGGAAATTTCTGCACATTACGATGCAGCGCAGCCAGATTTGTACACGTTGTAAATTTTGTGACATAAAAACAAGAGACCTACTAATAATGAAATCATACACCGATCAGCCATGACATTACAATGCAAATCATTCTGCCCAGTATCGCTTAGGTTGTGCCATTGAGTAAGCTCTGGACCCGTGGTGCATGACTTCACAAGACCTCTGGGGCTGTGCTGTGGCATCTGGTGCCAGGACGGAGGCAGAGGGTCCATTTGGGTTGCGGGGTGGAGACTCCAAGGATCAGACTTAGGATAAAACTTTGCATGGACGCTTGATTAGATTGGGATCTGGGGAGTTTGGAGACCGGATTGGAGGACGTTACCTGCTGGGCACCTGTGAGCAGTGAGCTGTGGTCCACTGGGTGTTCTGGTGCCTTTCTATCATGGCCGGCATAGATTTTGTTTCAGCAGTTTGTGCTACATAGACTTTTCTTTTCAGATTAGACATGATTAAGTTTGGTCACCAGTTTAACGATAATCAGTGTCTGGAAGTCCCAGGTTTGAACTATGGTCCGGAAGGTCCAAGGTTTGAACCCCACCACCACCATTCAGCGATTCTTTCTCCGCTGGTTGTCGACTTGACCGCAGATCAGTGGAGTGAAGAGATGACGCTGAGGCTCATGTTTAAACTTTTACACTCAGGCGGTGCAAAAGAGACTCGTGTGAAAGAAGCTGATCATCAAGCTGAGAAACTCATTTCCTGCCCTGTCATGAACTTCAAATCTGTTACCATTCATCAAGCAGCGCCGTCTCCACCGCTCACCTATTTCAGTGCTTACCAGGAAACTTTAACCATATGTATCGATGACTGAACGTCCAAATCTGTCCTTAGTGGACTCCCGGTTTATACGAGAAGTACTACTTACTGGGACTCAGACTCTCCAGGGTTCAAAACGTTTACACTTCTGCCGTTCCTCCACAATTATAGCTGCCCATGACTGAAACTAATTGCAGCTACACTGAGCAGCATGACCACACAGTCTGAGAGCTCTCGCTAGGAGAACTGACGCTGGATATAAATAAATGCAGACATGCTGATTGGAAAAAAAAAAAAAGTAATGGGTGATGTTTAAAAGTAGGAATCCTTTTACTATACGCAGTATAAAGACGATTATCGAATATAATTTTGACATTTTTGTTCTTAGGTGCTGTTCAGAATGGAATGGTTTTGCAAAGGTAGAATCATTTAATAATAACTGGAACAAATCTGTGATTTAATTCTCAGAAATTTTCATCAAAGTAACTTTTTTTTTAAATTCTTTTTTATAAATAGATATTGTGACGGCCCCGTCAGTGAGCCTATGAGA
This sequence comes from Channallabes apus, assembly GCA_030522415.1. Taxonomy (NCBI): domain Eukaryota; kingdom Metazoa; phylum Chordata; class Actinopteri; order Siluriformes; family Clariidae; genus Channallabes; species Channallabes apus. The sequence continues at coordinate 19,071,623 of CM060131.1, forward strand.
TGTGATTGGTGATTCTGTTTTCGGCAATCTGCAGATTGAGCGCACCTGCCGCTGCGCTCCGAGTGCTATCTTAAAAGAGCGATAGTTGAGGCATACAGGCTTCTTGTTTTGGGTTTTGAGTGGGTTGGAGTTTGGTCACTTACACTTTTACACTACACCATCAGTACATTACAGTGTTGCATTCAGGCACCCTGCGCTACACACTGACTCTGATGTACACAGGAATATTATGTTTCGTTGTTTCATTTCTTTGTAGTGTCTTGTGTTTAAATTGAATAAAGCCTTTTCCAATTCAGCCTTATGTTTCCGTGCGTCCCGCTTTTGTTGCTTCCCTTGGAGCCGCGGGCTGTAACAAATTGGGAGCTTGTCCTTGTTTAATTTAGGATAAGAAATTCAATTTTGATTAATTGGTTTTAGGGATGCATGTGAAGTGGTTTGAATTGGACTCATATTTATTTAGTCGTCGTGTTAAATCACCAATTGGTAAGTTTCCCTGTTAGGAATAGCGGCATGTTTCTTTTGAGACGTACCGTGCTTATTTTTTATTTATTTTTTGCATAGTGTTGCGGTGAACGTGGGTAGTAGTACTTATCTCGGGGGCACATCCGTGGTGTTGAAAACGCCGCTGGTTGTACCGGTTGCGTTCTCACCCAACGGGCTATAGTCCATAAATACTAAGTGTTTGGGCGTGTTTGGTCTGACAGTTAATTGTTCCCGATAGTTAGGGCAAATAAGAAGGAAATCGAACGTCGACAAGATGCTGCCTGTGTAGTAACTTGTGCAATGAAGCAACGAGGGGATGAAATGATTTCTCAACAGGAAATTCAGTCAAATAAAGTCTGTACTGATTTGTTTATTCCTGATTTGTCTGCACTGTCTTTTCCTATGTCAGTAGAGGAACTTGGAAGTGTTCCAGAGTGCGGGTACTCCACCAGAAGTGGGTAATCTTGCTCGTGGGTATGTGGTCAGCGATGGAGTGTTGCTGAGGAAATGGATTCCTCACAAAGGTGACTTTGTTGGAGATCCTGTTTTCCAGGTGGTGGTTCCTGCTAATTTCCGACATACAGTGATCGAAGTTGCACATGATCAAGCTGGCCATCAAGGTGTGCGGAAAACTTATGATCGCTTGTTGCGATATTTTTTTGGCCGTGTCTAAAGCGGGACGTGTCTGCTTACTGTATATTAGGAACTGTAAGACCTGCCAGCTTACGAGTAAGCCAAATCAAGCACTAAAACCTGTACAGTACCTTTGTAACCAATTCCAGTTGACTGTAAACCATTTGAACACCTTATTGTCGATTGTGTGGGACCACTTCCTCATTCCAAATCAGGGAGTAACTATTTGTTTACTGTGATGTGTTTAAATACATGTTTTCCAGCAGCCTATCCATTACGGAATACAGCGGTGGAAAGAGTAATAAAATTTTGTACTCAAGTACAAGTACTGTTACTTCAGTGAAATTTTACTTAAGTACAAGTAAAGTTACAATTATAAAAATCTACTCAAGTAAAAGTAAAAAGTAGCTCATAAAAAAATGTACTCAGAGTAAAAGTTACCGAGTTACTTTTTTATTTGTATTTTTTTTTAACAGCGGGGGGGGGGGGGGGGGGGGGGGGGTGAGGGGGGGGGGATGAGGCATTCTAGCATAGTTCAAAAAAGATGAGCAGATATAAATCTCAAACTAGTTGTTTTTAACTGAAGGAACACCTTTGCATAATAAAGCTGTTGTCTTTCTTGTGCTTGAAAATCAAAGTGGTCACTTAAATATGGTGTTACGTCCCAGTCTAGGGCCAAACAGCAAAAGAATGGTTCAGGGTTCTATTTTAAACTGTATGTAAATGGTGGTATATGGCAGAAAGAACTAGATCCAATCATTAACTGATGAAAAAATGAGGTTTGTATACACACACACACACACACACACACACACCATGAGGAGGATCAGATTCAGGATGGACCCAGGCCAAAATAATAAACAAAATGGTATTTATATTTAGTAGCTAGATTACCTGCAAAAAAAAAACACACAAACAAAAATACAGGTTCCTTCCCGGACTCCCTAAACCAAAAACAGTGAAATTATCTACAAATATATACAAAGACCAACCAAACCAAAGGGACAAAGCAATAATCAAAGTCAATAGGAGTCAAAAAGTCAAAACCGGAATACACAACCAAATATCAAAACGCCAAAATCACAAAAATCTCTTTCCTGAGCCACGGGTTGTAAGACTATTTTAAGAGATTTTTAGGTAAAATTAACGATGAATTTTATTGCTAAATGCGATAAACAATTTTGGACTTTCTCTTAATCTGGGAAATTTGTTTCCCTGAAGTCTTTTTTTTTCCAAATTGAGTTAAATCTTTCTTATAAAAGCTATAAATGTACCCATTCTTCTGGCAAATCACAGTTCCAAGAAAAATAGTACAATAAAGAAATACATTAATTAATTAATAAATAAATAAAAAAGTAATAATCCAGATTCATTGAATGGACTTTTGGAAAATAGTAAAGCCAAAAACGCTTACTGTCTGTAACTGTTGTGTGTTGTATCATATGCATTAGTGGTGTATTTCTGTATTTTTATTATAATGTTTCTCATGACCGTCATCAATTTTCAGATTTTTTATTTTAAAGTTCATGTGTACTACAAAGTTCAAAGGTTTCTCTTTGTTCCAATTTGCCGGCAGTGACTTGCTACAAAAGCACAATTAAAGAACAAGTCAGCTCCAATTTATTATTATTATTATTATTATTTTAATTTTACATTTTTCTGAGCTTCAAAACCAATTGTAGGCTAATTTAGCAATTGCTATAAAAAAATTTAAAATAAAAGGTGGATTTCGCAAAATAATATAAAATCCATACAGATAAAACCAAACCAGTTATATATGGTATTTTGCTGCTGGTGCTTTTAACACCCTTGTGACTGGCATGCTTTATAAATAATCTATCCATATCGGAACGTGTTTCTGTGCTCTATATGCACTGTGTGATAGTTTAACCAGATATGACATCATGAGTAACAATAATTGGTAAAGTCAAATCAATCAGGAAAAAAGTTGTAGTGAATTTGTTAGAAACCAATCGACTACTGAAGAAGTGAAGAAAATGAAGCCAGGCGGAGAGGAACAGCAATGACAGATGCAGCACCAGGAAGAAGAAACGTTCGAGACAAAGACGAGTCCAAAATACGCTTCTCGCTCTATTCTTAGCCGATACACATCTCTAAGGATATGTGTGTGTTTTTTATTGCCAGGATGACAGGACTTTGCTGTAAGGTGGGGCTTGTGTCACCCTCAGGGGGTCTTTACATCACTCATATCTGTTCCTTAGGGCACCCTTCAGCAAGGTGGGGGGAAATAACAGTACCACCAGTACACATACAATAACCGTACACACACACACACACACAGACACACTCAGGTCGATTTCAGATAGTCCTCCCAGCTGGACATGAAGACGTGCACCAGGTCACATTAGGGACAAACGTGGAAAGATAAGAGATGAAGTAAAGTCTAGACTAATGAGATGATGTCCGGTTCCATTTGATATACAAAGTCAAACAGAACACAGGTCTCAGCGTAAACACTCCTTTTAGTAATACTCCCCTCCTACACTAGTGCACTTATCCCAGTGTGTCACTAGTGCTTGGATATTATCATGGAAGAAATACTGTATTTCTCCATATGCCGGAGCCATGATCGGACTGCTTGCTTCACATCTGAAACACTGGCCTCCAAGGAACTCCATTAATGACCAGGACTGTACAGGGGCCATGGAAATAACTCCCAGCCACATTTCTGTAATGTGCAAGTGATGTCGGTGAATGATCATGTCTACAGTTCCCATAGACAGATGCGTCTCTTCTGCAAGTCAGCGACGTCAAGTTTCAAGAAACATTCCACTGGCTGAATGTTCGCGGAAACGATAGCAGTGGACTCTCAGTACTATGCTCTGTAAATGTCAATCAGTTTTACGCCTTCATTCAGCAGAAAATTTCAGCACACGTCCCAGTTTGACACGATAGTCCCCCGTGGCATTGCTGGCATTTCTACGTTTATCAGTGGATGAGACGGTTCTCTATTTTGGGGTTTGCACCAAGCAACAAAATATAAACAGAAGTCTGGCGGGAAAGCTATTCAATAATAAACATTTAGTAAGCACTGTATCCGGGTCCCAAACTTGGCCCGGGACTCGAACCCGGTCCCTAGAGATGCAAGGTGACAGTGATAACCACTACGCCACAGTACTGCGGTACAACACAGGTGTAGGAATTTCTGAACATGTAGAAACAAACATATAAAAATTTATTAATGAAACTAATGAAACTAAACTCTCTCTGAAAATGAGCAGCAAATCCCAAACCTCGTTACAGTTGCACCTGTCACTTTCAACTTCACAGGAGTTTAACTCAAACTGACAGAGAGCTCCTTGCAAAACAATTAACCCGGTTACACACCCTGTCCTTCTCTATTTAATCACCAGGAAACATGCGGGCTGAAGTATAAGTGTGTTTAGATTCATTTCGATTTAATCAGCTGTTTAAAAAGCCATTTAGACATGAGGTAGAGATAGAATGTAATACTGTAAATGTGGAATAATAAAACCTCACTGTAGTATATTTGAAAAACAGCTGTATAAAAAAGCAAAATAAACAAATTTTAGTGTATAATGTCTATTATTAGCAGTACATATAAAAATATTAATCACAATAAAATAAGGAATTTCTGCCTAATTATAAGAATTGAAAACTAATTAGCAAATGAATTTAATTTACAGTAATAACGTAAATCATATCATAATTTAATTTAAATCATAAACAACAAATTCAAACCCAGTTACTGAAGCAAATGTTTTATTTATAATGTTTGCTTGTTTATTTACTCATTTATTTATTTCTATTTTCCTCCTAAACGGAGACGCCTGCTGATTGTCGTGTGAGAGAGAGATTTCCTCAGTCTAAAAGCGTAAACGATAAAATCAGCCTCACAGCTTCTCCTGTCAAAGTAATCCTGTGTTTGATGATCTTAGACATCTCCCTTCTGACAGTCTGATATATAAGAAGCTTCAACTCTGTCTCAGGAGTTTCACTGCAAAATGAGATAAATCCAGATCAACTAGGTTTTGGAAAAAAGAAAAGTAAAATATTACAAACTGATGGAGAATGTTATTTGCATGATTTGCAATACTACTCCTATTACTACTACTATTACTACTAATAATCTAAACATGTGCTTTGATTGTGTTTTTGTACGGCGTCACTTGCAGTCGCAGAAAATTGAAATAAAGGAAAATACAGTACCGTTCAAAAGTTTTAGAACATTTGCAAATAAAGGAAAAAGCAAGACTGTAAAGACTGTATCTTTGTTTTTGTTTAGTGATTTATTTTCTACATTCTACAACAATACTGTGGATTTCAAAACTATACAATAACACATATGGAATTAGGTAATTACGTAACAACAAGAAAAACACCAGTTAGTTGTTATTGTAAGACACAGAGGTCGGCCTTTCTGTAATAGTTCCTGCAAGAACAGTATTGTGTCAAGTGCATTTGCAAAATCCGTCCAGCACCATAATGAAACTGTCTCTCATGAAGGCCGTCCCAGGAGGACGAGACCAAAACCTACCTCTGCTGCAGACGAGAAGTTCATTTAGAGTTATCAGCCTGAAAAATGACCAATTAACAGCAGCTCAGATTAGAGGCGTTATGAAGTCTTTACAGAGCAGAAGTAGCAGAAACATCTCAATATCAACTGTTCAAAGGAGATTCATGCAGAATCAGTGAAGAAAGAAATAAACATCAGGAACCATCATGGAGTTAGAAAGTGTGCTAAAACTTTTGCACGGTAGTGGAAGTGTTGAGTTTTTGTTGCACGCAAAACCATTTTAACCTACAAAGAATGTTGATGATTAAAAACAATTAAAAGATGTTCAGTTGACATCATCACCCACCTGCTCCACTACTAGTTTCAGTTTCACTTCAGTGGGTTTATCATGAAAGTGTGAATGTAAATGTCCTTTTTTTGAGCTTCTACATTGACAGATACTCTTTAACCAAGATGTTATTTTTACTTCACTGACAGAAAGAAGCTATACGATTGGCTTTATATGGTGTGGCTCTCTCTCACTCACTCACTCACTCACTCACTCACTCACACACACACACACACACACACACACACACACACACACACACACACACACATACAAAGATTTTTAAAAAATAAAGTTAAATTGAAATTTAAAAGAAAACTAAAGTCTGCAACGTCTGGCCAATAAAAAGGGTTTCGAGTGGTGTCCAGTTGATGTGTGAAAATGATTCCTTGTGCCTCCCAGATCCACTCTTTCACACTTCTAGTCCTGGAATATGGCGCGTGCCATCAGGACAGAGAAAACCTCCATAGATGTGATAACCTGGCCATTCAGTACATTCAGGTGGTCAGCTGACTTTATTTTATTCCCACATAACGTTGCTCGACCTGATCAACCCCAAATCATAACACTGTCTCCAGAGGCTTGTACAGTGGACACTATGCATGATGGCTGCATCGCTTCATGCGCTTCCCTTTATACCCTGACACGCCCATCACTCTGGAATTGGCTCAATCTGGCCATTATGTTTTTTTTCTTGTTTGTTTCACTGCTCCAAAGTCCTAATGCTCTCTTTATGATCTATCAATCAGTAAATCTGTAATATTTTATGAATAATTGTCCAAATGGGAGAAAACTAAAGCCATGCTTTGACTTTAACACGACTGTATCCTTTATAACATCTTCCCCAATGCTATCAGGATCACTGTCTATCGATCATTCCATCACGGGCCGCAGGACCATTCTCCCCTTGTTGTGCTAAAAACGAGCGAAAGCAGTTGGAGACTTGGTGTAAAAAGGAAGCTCGTTTGTCACTGTGGCAGTTACATAATAATGTACATTAATAAGAGATGGAGACGCCTTTAACGGCAGCGTGTCTCGCTGGCCTTGAGTGACAGGCTCGCACCGGGTTCTCGTCGTCCCACAATGTCATGAAACATATAAAATATTTTCTTTCTCTCTCTGTCTCTCTGTTATCAGTTTTTCAGAGCCACAATGTCTAGTGAAGGTCCAGCTTTACCTCTCATTAAACACAGATACTCATCTGTACCAAAGCACAAACAGCAACCATGCATCAAAAATCTGGTCTAATCACATGACATAAAACACGACAGGGTGGTGCGATGAGGTCGCATTACAACCCAAAAGCAGTGGTGTTGCTCAGCTGCTGCTACTCCAGACATCAAAATGTAAATCTAGCTTAGTCGCTGAAATTAATTCACGTTTATTATATTTTTTGTGTGAGAATCCGGGATGAGGCCGTGGCTTTGTGGTTAGCATAGTCACCTCTCATTTCCAGGGGTCAGGGGTTTAAACCTCACCTCGGGGTCTGTGTGTGTGCTCTCTCCGTGCTTGCTGAGCTTCCTCCAGGTACCCTGGTTTCCTCGCACAGCACAAAAACATGCCGTGTAGACTTTGGGTTGGTGTTTCTAAATTGCCCATAGTGTACACTTACCCCATGATAGCCTGGCACCCCATCCAGGGTAGGATAAGCAGTATAGATAATGAATGGATGTCTATAAAGCCGTCCAGTAATTAAACACTGCACAGCAAATATATTAATTTCTAATATTATTTGGTGGGAAAATCGGTGTGGCTACTCCTATAAGAAAAATACTTCATACTGTACTTTGTTTGTTTTTATTTAGAATGTATATATGTGTTTGTTTTTGTCAGTACAGTGGCTTAGTGGTTAGCACTGTTGCCTTACGCCTCCAGGTCTTGGGTTTGATTTCCACCTCGGGGTCTGTGTGCATGGAGTTTGCATGTTCTCCTTGTGCTTGGTAAGTTTCCTCCGGGTACTCTGGTTTCCTCTCACCGTCCAAAGACATGCAAATTAGGCAAATTGATGTTCCCAAATTGTGTGATTGGGTGTGTGAGTGTGTGTATGTGTGTGTGCCCTGCGATGGATTGGCACCCTGTCCAGGGTGTACCCCGCCTAGTGCCCGAAGTCTCCTGGGATAGACTCCAGGTCCCCCGCGACCCTGAACACAGGATTAAGCGGTATAGAAAATGAATGAATGAATGAATGAATGTTCCCAAATTGATGTTCCCAAAAACACCGGAATGTGTGAATGTTGAATGTTAACCAGAGGTCCCACCATGGTTGTAAAAATGGGAATAAATATGATGGTCACCACTGGCTTACACGATCCCTAGTTGGACTACAGAGGTTCCTAGATGGATGGATGGTTGTTTATTTTTGCGGTAGTAAAACATTGCTGTTCCTCTAAAAATCCTACAGGTGGTGCTCTAAACTATTCACACATTGGGTTAGGGTTAGGCAGCGTTTACATCATTTACCTTAAGGCATTTTTTTCTTTTAAGTTTCCATCATTGAATATTTTTTAACATGTTTGGGATCTTTGGGCTTACAAATTTGTTTGATTTTGTTTAGTGATTCATTTTCTACATTCTTCAACAGTACTGGGGAATCTATGAAATAACATATGTAATTATGTAACAACAACATCAACAACAACTGTCAGTTGTTATTTTAAGACATGAAGGTCAGCTGTTCTGGATCAGTTTTCTTGCAAGAACAGTATTATAATCGAGTGGGTTTGTTGCTCCATGATGAAACTAAAAACTGACCTCAGCTACAGAGGAGACGTTCATTCAGAGTCACCAGCCTCAGAAATCACCAATTAACAACCAGCACCTCAGAAGCAGAGCAGAAGTAGCAGATATACTCTACTAGCAGATCTACATCTCAATATCAACTGTTCAAAGGAGTTTATTGTGAATTTTACATGACTTCAGCATTGTTTTGTAGACATACAATGTGTAACTCAAGCACACAGCTTATATATATATATACAGTGGCTTGCAAAAGTATTCGGTCCCTGAAAGTTCAAAGGGGCCGAATACTTTTGCAAGCCAGTGTTTATATATATATATACATATCCTCAGCAACAAAAGAAACGTTCTCGGACTTTCAACTGTTTTTACTTTCAGTAAACTTAATGTGTAAATATGTGTATGAACACTAAAAGAGTCGACACCATAAGACATAAAGTAAAAATGTTTCCCAATGTGTCCCTGAATGAAGAGAAGCTCAAAATCAGTCAGTACCAGTCAGTATCTGGTGGCCACCAGCTGCTTGAAGTACTGCAGTGCATCTCCTCCTCATGGACTGGACCAGATTTGTCAGTTCTTGCTGTGAGATGGAGGGATTGTGTGTTCCTGGTGTGACTCGGGCAGTTGTTGTGGCCATCCTGTACCTGTCACGCAGGTGTGATATTCGGATGTACCCATCCTGTGCAGGTGTTGTTACACGTGGTCTTCCACTGCGAGGATGATCAGCTGTCCTTCCTGTCTCCCTGTAGCGCCGTCTTAGGCGTCTCACGGTGCGGACATGGCGATTTATTGCTCTAGCCACATCAGCAGTCCTCATGTCCCCCTGCAGCATGCCTAATGCACGTTCACGCAGATGAGCAGCGACCCTGGGTGTCTTTCTTTGGGTGTTTTTCACAGTCGGTAGAGTCTCTTTAGTGTCCTGCATTTTTACAACTGTGACCTTAAATGCCGACTTTCTGTAAGCTGTTAAGGTCTTAACGACCATTCCACAGGTGCATGTTCATTAATTGATTATGGTTAATTGAACATGCATGGAAAACATTGTTTAAACCCTTTACAATGAAGATCTGTAAAGTTATTTGGATTTGTACAACATTATTGTTGAAATACACAGTCCTGAAAAAGGGGCGTTTCTTTTTTTGCTGAGTATATATATAAGCTATATGCTCAAGTTACAGATCATTGAAGGGGAACTACTTGTAAGGTTTTATAATACTGTAAGATGTTGTAATCTAATGAGATGATTCCTGTGCCTTGAGAACAGACCCCTCACTGTGCTGCCTTATGCCTTCTGTAGTAACACCTTCTATATCCTGTATCCAGACGAATATACTGTACATCCAAATGCCTCTTGTCTGCTAGAACCCTTTTGTTTAATCACCTGAATGTAAATGTATTTCCTCTCTCCAGTCTGTCTCGGGGTCCCTCTATGTCTGACATGTTAATGACTGACATCTTAATGACTGACATGTTAATGACTGGTTCTTTTGATGTTCGGGACGCAGCACCATTTAAATGTGCTCTCTTTGCTGAGAATAAACAGAGATCTTCAGACATCATGCCTGCATGTGTGTGTGTTTTTCTCTCCCGGCCGATCGGGTGAGTGGCGGTGGACACAACAAGAAATTTAATTTATCATTTGTTAAAGGTTAATGTTTGACAAATGATAAAACTTCATAATCTGTTTCCTTAAACCAGTTTGTCATGCATTTTCTTATTCCAACATTGTTTGTATAATTTGTATTGTAGAAACAACAATATGAACCGAACTGACACCACGGCATCATGATAATACTGTATCAAAGGTCCCTGGTCTAGAAATATTAATTGTTGATCATAAAATATGGTTATGCCACAAGTGGTCAAAAAGATTGTTATGAAATGGCAAAATCTGTCACCTACTTGAGCAGTATGCAGCCACTTCCTGATGAGGGCGCTGTCCAAAACACCTGTATTTTGGTCCGTCTTCGAGGGGTGCTGTCAGTCACAGCAGGGGGACAATTAGTCATAAACTGTGTGTCCTCGTCATCAATGATCTGCAGAACGAACAGACATTAAAACATTATTATCTTTCTCAAAATTTAATAGGAAAATACACAAATACTTCTGCAGAATAAACAACGTCATTTAAGCTTCCTCTATTTTTCTGTTTTAAAATCGATTTTGCTTTTTAGAAGTAATAAATTAGGTAAAGTGTTATGCTGTTGTGTGCTGATGGTGGTGTTATAAAGATAAAGTTGTAATGTATTCTACAATACCAGCACATCCGTGAGCGGTTCCTGCTTTTACTCCACATCAATTTGCCAGTGATTACAATTTTGATTTTGTTTGTCTGTCTTTTATGGTAACGTTAAATGATGTGGAACATCTGCATCATAAGTTCCCCGCAGGAGCCCTAACATTGGATGAGTCTTGTGATATAATTGTAACGATGTTGCGATGCTGTTCACCGTAAGGACAGCATTATTTTTGAAAGTTAAAATGATTTGAGATCATGTTGAACGAATCCCCCAAACACAACATTGCGAATGCAACCTTAAAACGTCCGACATCATCAACTCTCCCTTACTGTGAGTTTCCTAATGGAGACACGTGGAACGATGGATGCACACACAACAGCTTCCCACGCACAGTAGCTCTTACTGCTGTAATGTTGCCTTCCTTTTCAGTTTGATTGAGAAATATCCAGTATTTTTGTAGCACTCTTTGTGATGTATGCACGTTTACAAAAGAATTACAAAAGGAGTGTACAGTATGCCCTCTAATGGTCCAGTGGTAAAGATTATAATGTAACGTTATGCCATCATTATGCAGTTAATGTTGTTCACACTTTCAAAAGCAACATAATACAGGGGCAGTGGTGGCTGAAATGATTACGGCTGTGTCTGTGTGTGTGTGTGTGTGTGTGTGTGTGTGTGTTCATTCATCACTACGACACCTTACAAGAATGCGGTAAAAGGTCCAGTTGTGAACAGTGTCAGGCTGACCTTTGACCTACAGTGTTTGGCCAGTTGAATGAGGACGAGCCCGTTGGTCCAACTGAGGCAACAACTCATGACCAATACAAACCCAAAGCACTGAGTCGAACACAAAGGGCATAATTGCAGCTGTCAGTTGAAAATGAAACTCTTGATAATATCACATGCAAGGAACTGTGAGATTTTTAAGACGAAAGACACATGCTCAGTGTTAATGCGTTAGAGTACTTGGATTACTTTTTTGATGTAACGAGTAATCTAACGCATTAGGTCCGCCATTTAAGTACTCAGTTATTTAGTTATTTTTTCAAAAATGTAATCCGTGAGTCAGACAGCAGTCATTTCCCAGTCCTTTAGTGTGTGTGTGCGTGTGTGTGTGTGTGTGCGTGTGTGTGTGTGTGCGTGTGTGTGTGAAAGTCGTCCTACAAGTCCCTAATCACCAAAACTCGCGGTTAATCATGATGAACCGTACTTACGGCCACCGCGCGACACTGCGTAGGCGAGGTAGGGGTATCAGTAGGCGAGATAGGGGTATCAGTAGGCGAGGTAGGGGTATCAGTAGGCGAGGTAGGGGTATCAGTAGGCGAGATAGGGGTATCAGTCGGCGAGGTAGGGGTATCAGTAGGCGAGGTAGGGGTATCAGTAGGCGAGATAGGGGTATCAGTCGGCGAGGTAGGGGTATCAGTAGGCGAGGTAGGGGTATCAGTAGGCGAGATAGGGGTATCAGTAGGCGAGGTAGGGGTATCAGTAGGCGAGATAGGGGTATCAGTAGGCGAGGTAGGGGTATCAGTCGGCGAGGTAGGGGTATCAGTCGGCGAGGTAGGGGTATCAGTAGGCGAGGTAGGGGTATCAGTAGGCGATGTAGGGGTATCAGTAGGCGAGGTAGGGGTATCAGTAGGCGAGATAGGGGTATCAGTAGGCGAGGTAGGGGTATCAGTAGGCGAGGTAGGGGTATCAGTAGGCGAGATAGGGGTATCAGTCGGCGAGGTAGGGGTATCAGTAGGCGAGGTAGGGGTATCAGTAGGCGAGGTAGGGGTATCAGTAGGCGAGGTAGGGGTATCAGTAGGCGAGGTAGGGGTATCAGTAGGCGAGATAGGGGTATCAGTAGGCGAGGTAGGGGTATCAGTCGGCGAGGTAGGGGTATCAGTCGGCGAGGTAGGGGTATCAGTAGGCGAGGTAGGGGTATCAGTAGGCGAGATAGGGGTATCAGTAGGCGAGGTAGGGGTATCAGTAGGCGAGATAGGGGTATCAGTAGGCGAGGTAGGGGTATCAGTAGGCGAGGTAGGGGTATCAGTAGGCGAGGTAGGGGTATCAGTAGGCGAGGTAGGGGTATCAGTAGGCGAGGTAGGGGTATCAGTAGGCGAGGTAGGGGTATCAGTAGGCGAGGTAGGGGTATCAGTAGGCGAGGTAGGGGTATCAGTCGGCGAGGTAGGGGTATCAGTCGGCGAGGTAGGGGTATCAGTAGGCGAGGTAGGGGTATCAGTAGGCGAGGTAGGGGTATCAGTCGGCGAGGTAGGGGTATCAGTCGGCGAGGTAGGGGTATCAGTAGGCGAGGTAGGGGTATCAGTAGGCGAGATAGGGGTATCAGTAGGCGAGGTAGGGGTATCAGTAGGCGAGATAGGGGTATCAGTAGGCGAGGTAGGGGTATCAGTAGGCGAGGTAGGGGTATCAGTAGGCGAGGTAGGGGTATCAGTAGGCGAGGTAGGGGTATCAGTAGGCGAGGTAGGGGTATCAGTAGGCGAGGTAGGGGTTTCAGTAGGCGAGGTAGGGGTATCAGTAGGCGAGGTAGGGGTTTCAGTAGGCGAGGTAGGGGTATCAGTAGGCGAGATAGGGGTATCAGTAGGCGAGATAGGGGTATCAGTAGGCGAGGTAGGGGTATCAGTAGGCGAGGTAGGGGTATCAGTCGGCGAGGTAGGGGTATCAGTCGGCGAGGTAGGGGTATCAGTAGGCGAGGTAGGGGTATCAGTAGGCGAGGTAGGGGTTTCAGTAGGCGAGGTAGGGGTATCAGTAGGCGAGGTAGGGGTATCAGTAGGCGAGATAGGGGTATTAGTACAGTAGGTGAGATAGGGGTATCAGTAGGCGACGTAGGGGTATCAGTAGGCGAGATAGGGGTATCAGTGGTTAACAGATTTTGGGCCAAACTTGGCTGAGTGATGACGGTAGAATAATTATAAAGGTTTTGACTAAAACAACATGCATGAGGAATCACTAAGGAGTTTTCATTTTCTGCAATGGAAAAGTACTCGAACTAGTTACCTTTATCAGAAAGTAACGCTGTAATGTAACTGATTACTTTTTAAAGACAGTAATTTTGTAATGTAATTAATTACTTTAAAAAGTAACGTCCCCCAACACTGCACATGGGGCTCCAACTAGAAAAACTCCAATTAAGCATGTTGATTTTGATGTTGATGCAATAAAATTAAACATTAGTAAAAGAAACGACTGTTTTCCATGTACATGTGAACAGTTTGACTGCAAAATGAGATAAACCCATTTAAACTGAATAAAATTTTAAAAGGTATAAGTGTTGATTTTTCTTTCTAAAGTATTAGCATGGAGTGCATCAGCTTCCAAAAATTTAATAAATAACATTTAAAAAAATAAGTAAATGAATAAATAATTAATTAAATAAACTTAGGTATAACAAAAATTTTGTTATACACAACTTTCTGCGCCTGAAGAAAATAATTTGCCTAAGTGACTGCAAATCCAAAAATGGCACTTATCTCATTTTGCACTGAAACTCTTCACAGTACTTCTGTCCAAAATGAAGATGTCTCTTGGTCCGGTGTATTAACTAAAAACTCTAGAGCCACAAATCTGTGCTGGCAACACGGGTATGTCAGGTAGAATGAACGCTATAGTTACTTTCATAAACAGTAAATTTGACCACTGCAGGAATATGGGAATGATATCGCAAAAATATACAACTCTCAAAATGAACATATTTTAGTCATGGAAACAACCGAAAACAACAATAAAAACATGTGGTCATGTGTATCTGTGCACAAGAGAACAAATGTATTTTTAAGCATTGTGTTTACAACCTTCTTTTTTCAAAGATTTCTAAAACACTGAAGAACTGGGAGTAGCTGCTTGAGAAATGTTCAAATAAAGCTGGAGTTGAAGCAAACCCTGTGTTAAACACTTCTGACCTTTCTTCCTCAAGCTCTCAAAATGAAATCCACAATGCTCTGTCACTGAGGTGTTGTTTTTTTTATAAGACCATTAAGACTTCAGCTTCTCACTATGCTTGCTGATCATAAAGAGCCACACAGAGTTTAAAAAAACAAGTGAGGAAAAAGGGAAAAAAACAAGAGTGCTAGAAAACAGCATGAGGACAGAGATGTAAGAAAGAGAAAGAACAGAAAAGAAGTTGGATCCCCATGACGCATGACCTTATCCTTTCCTCCAGGTCCTTCTGTAGGGATCTGGGGTAATTACGGTTGAAACGGCACTGCTGAGAGTTTCACTTAGTTACACAACAGCATCAGGTAGATAAAACATGTTTATGGATGTAGACGTGGTTTAATGAATTTACCTAAAGTGCTCCAGACTTTATCCTGATTTGGGATGCTCAAGGAGAAGAAAGCTTTTTATTGCTTTTAGTACTTTTAAAAGTGTTACTGGCATGCAATATTATACAAAATATGTTTTAGTAACATTGACAACATAATCCTGCTAGTAGGATTTATTTATTTAGGTGCTAAATAACTAGGCTAAACTAGCTAGTTCCAGTTAGTTTAGTTAGCTAGTTTAATATTACTTCTCCAGTATGAAGTGAGATCAAAAGGATTGGAGACTAGTTTTGTAGCACCACCAGATGGCAACACGCACAGTTACAGAGAGCACCGACTTTCATAAGTCAGCGCGCCAAAAGACACCGTCCTGTGGACATCAGGAGTTGTGCAACTGGTGCTATACTGACCATGTGTGTTACATGTCTGCTATTTCATCATGGACAGCAAGTTAGAACAAAGACCAAATTTTAAATTCTGCGTAAAACTGAGCAAAGCTGCCACAGAGATGTTTGACATGATTCGGCAAGTTTAAGACGCTGCTGCAATGAGTCATTTGAGGTGTTTCATGAGCGGCACGCATGCTTCAAGAGCAGAAGAACATCACTGGAAGATGATGAGAGATCAGGAAGACCGTTGATGAGCTCAACCCCTGAAAATGTCCAAACCATTTGGTAACTTCTGCATGATGATCGTTGGAGACCATTCCACTACATTGTTGCTGTTGTTGGCGTGTCAATATGGAAACAATCCTCACGTGTGGTTTAAACATGCGCCATGTTGCTGCGAAGTTCATCCCCAGGCTGCTGACCCAGGAGAAGAAGGAACATCGCGACAAAGTCGGCCAAGAAGATCATCACCAGTGACGTCACTTGGGTGTATTTGTGCGACCCTGAGATGAAGCAACAGTCTTCACAGTGGAAGAGCCCTTCATCACCACGACCGAAAAGAAAGGCAGGTCCGCAACTTGACCAAGTGCATGCTCTTTGTCTTTTTCAATATCTGTGGCATCGAGCATCTAGAAATCGACACCAGGAGCCAGACCGTAAATAGCAAAATCTACTGGCAGGATTTAAAGGGTCAGAGGGAGGATGAACAGTAAAAGCAATTGAACCTGTGGCATGAAAATCCTGAAACAAGTAGCTGAATACCATGACTGGTATAGGATGTATTAATAAGCACTGGTTTAAAATATACATACCGTAAGGAAAGTTCCCCGTATTCAGAGTTGGGTTTCGCACATGCTTAAGAAATTTTGAGGATAGATTATTAAATGGTCTGCATGTAACTCACACCACTAAATTTGACAGAATTTTTCCTGAATGCTACGTTCTTTTTTTTTTTTATTACATCTCTTATACCACTGATTTATTTAATATACAGTATAAACTACATTCTCAAAAAATGGTCACCATGGACTAATTCTCTACATATCTTATCTTCACCATCAAAAACATAATATTTCCTGTCTTTCTTTCATCAATCCCGCTGGCGTGAGGTGAAAGCCAGGACCTTATTTTTGAACATCAGCCCTTCAAAAGCCCCCTTTATCTCCCCGTGAAAACCAATCATGTTGTACAATGCCATCAAGATGGTGAAGCAGAAGATGAAAGATGTCCACAAATGATGACAAAAAAAGCTTTTTGACAGGAAGGCAGAAATATACAGTGCCCGTTGTGTCAGTGTTCATCCCCCTGTAAAACAGCTTCTCTATTGGCTCATAAACTCAAAGAAATCTAGCAAACGAGGTGAAAAAATATGAAACCCCGTGAGCGAGACTGGAAATGGGAGATTTATTGTTTATAAGTAAGTTTACAAGATTTTTTATTCTCGTTTTCTCCCTGAGAGCTCATGCAATCCGACAGTCGAGGCAGTAAAAGCAGATGGTGGTGCTGGAAGAGATCTGCCAGGTGTGGCTGAGTGTGAAGCTCCTTCTACTTCAAGATGCTTCAGAGCAGAAAATCCGGGTGCTTTAGTATCAGAAGAAGCACAGTGCATTTCAGTACAGCAGCACAGAGTGAACTGAGAATCCCACATGGTCTAGTAGTCAGGCCGCTTGGGTTTAACTCCTGCATGAGAAGTAGTTTAAGGCCGCAGGGGCTTGGCAGTTTAAGCTTTTCATGAGCAAGTGATTTAAGAACGTCAGACTGTCAGAAAATCATTGTTGATCCCGTGAACATGAAGGCAACAATCAGGTTTTGGACACGGAGAAAAAGCTTATTTTCTAAAATATTTTTGTTCAGTGAAATCAAAAGTAGAGACACAAGCTGGGCGCAAAGTCACAGAATGCAATGCAGCAATGTGATGCAAATAATCAACTAGTGATCTGAAGAGTGCGATGTTGTTGTGGGTGTTATTACCAAAAAAGTAAAAACTTTGGAAGCTGATTAAGATGAAAAACCTGTATCAAAAGATTGTCAAATGGCATTGTGGGTAATGCCATTTGAAAACGCAATGAAGTGAAAATAGGGAAACATATTGAAGATAAAGCCTAAAGGCATAATCTGATTTTTTATTTATTTATTTTTTATTGAGATGCATATAGTGTAAGTACATTACCATTGGTCTTGGTCCTAATGTTCCTACTCTGCACCTTGAAGTCTGTGACCCGGAGCATGAGTACAACGTAAGTGATCAGGAAAAAATTCCACAATCCTCACTCCATGCAAAAATGCATTCCAAAGTTCAGCCAAGAGTCATGTGAAGCTTCTGCAGTCCTACTGAGCTAAATCTTTTTTTTTTCCCCCTACAAATAGCGGGGGAAGGAACCAGATCAGTTTATATGGCACTCAGTGAAATACTTGGGAATTAAAAAAAGTGTGTTAAATAAAGGGTTAAAGTGTTTGCCAAATTTGAAAGTTTCTGTCCTCTGCAGAAAACGCATCTATACAGTACACAAATAACATAGAGCTAAGCTTGATTTTGTTCTCCTGTTGCATGTTTCTCTGTACGCTCTCCTACCTGGAAATTCCCAGCATAATCCTCCTCCTTGTCCCCATTCCGTCCTTCCTTTAAAGCGATGAGCGTGAAGCCTCTGAAGTAAGAGGGATTCGTGGCATACAGAGTCACTGTAAAGGCAAAACAAGCAGAGTAGTGGCGTAATGATAATTAGTGCATGACTTTATTTAGCACAGATTCCTAGACGGATCTGAAAGGTGTGACGTCTGATAGAATGAGTTTGCATGCTGCTAATGTGGCAGGAGACATAACACACTTGGGGTTAAAGAAATGTGAAGTTACACCCAGGGTTACATCCTGTTATAGATTTACATCTTTATTTTTATGTATGAAAGTGCACTTAGCAACAATCCATACCAGACTGCAGAAAGTTCACATCAATAATTTGTTTAGACATGGCCTTACAATGTTTCACATTTAAATAGGCAAAAATTTAACTCACTAGAGTTTTCAAGCACCGGTATTTTTTTTAATTTATGATAAAGAGGGTTTGGTTTCTAAATATATATATATATATTAATATTTTAGCTTTTTTTCATGCAACTTTTTTCAATCCACACAACATCTCAAACATTTTCCATACATTTATGCAACAACAGTCATTCTTTTTTAACACTCATTTTTTTTAAGCATCCCACCATAGTTTGTGACTATGGTTTGTTAATAATACATAACCAGTACTGCACTATACAATACATATTTACCCCCCTGCGGCATAGATATTGAGGACATATTGCAAAAAAAGTAATATATGCAAATAAACACTTTTGTTTTATAGAACTGAGAGCGTCTGATCATTCATCTCCAGCGAGCATTGTATCCTGATTGTTAATCTGTAGACTGAAGAATACTAACTATGAGACAGGAATACATATACAGTACTGGATGGGATGCCAGTCTCTCTTAGGGCACCAAACACACCTAGGAGGTTTACTTAATTTTCACAGTGCACATAATTAAGCAAACCAAAAAGCAGCGTAAATTATACAAAACACACACAGCATGCTCAGCTCATCTTCTGCAGCTGGTTTGATTCAGGATCGATTCACTTTCTCAACAGAAATAAATTTCACTGGGGTTTAGCTAAGGACTGTTAAGCAGACTCCCTCGTACTGGTAGCTGTGGGTTGTTTGCTGTGCTCTCAGGCGGATCGGAGTTCAAATTAAACCAATGTAATTCTTTTGGTTACTCCCGTTAAGCGGTCGTCACAACGGACCTTCTAATCCACACACTACTTGGCAGAGGATTTACGCCAGATACCCTTCCTGACGCAACTCTCCCATTTTTCTAACCAGGCTTAGGAACAATGCTGTGGCTGGATATTATGGGGTGTGGCAACCCACCAACAGTGGTCCTCAAACTCTGATCCTCTGATCTTCAAATCAACAAATGACTAACTACAGCCATGGCTGCCTGAGCCACCACTCCCTCTCCTCCAGACTAAACCAGATATACACACTATTATACACAATACTATATATACTATATACTATATACTATATTATACACAATATTTGGTGTAATATTCCACCTGATTGGAGGAACCCACAGAAATCAGAGGAAACAAGTGGCTGAGAGCCAAAAGGAGAATATGCACAGCAAATCCACACCTCTACACATCAGGCTTTTTGTTCACCTAAGTGTTTATAAATGCGTTGTTTCATTGCAGTAATATTGTTTCAACATATACAGTATAATGCCTTGTGATCCAACCTGTGCAAGTACTGTACATGCCGCTGGTGAACATCACATAGCTAAATCTCCACTCGTCTCACACCTCTCATCTCCTCTGTTACCTTCAGGGACTGCTCAGCTACTCTCACTATTATCACCATTACGCACAGACTCAGTTTTATTGTCACTTTCATGCTGTTCTTCACACATTTAATACTATTTACACTGTTGTCACTTTGCCACACATAAAACTGTACATCAAGGCAGCGCTGCAATCAACTTCATTTTCCTTATTAGTTCCTTTTTTAACATTTGATTTATATGCTTTATTTATATATACTTTTTATATATCTTAGCATATGCTCTTAGCATTGGACTAGTAACTTCTGGTCAGTTCTTACTGTACATTCTCACTCTGTTTATACTGATTATATGTACGACACACAGTGTCCGATCAAATCTACAACCTGGCCATTTTAAAGCAACAACTAAAGACCTGTCTCTGTCTTAGATTTCTGTACAGAGGTATCCCCTCCGAAAATAAAAGCACCCTTCACAACAGTGTTTGATGGATGTTGATACTCAGTTAGTTACCTAGTAGCCAGTGTTGGGATGTACTGTATACAATGACAGAAACTTCAAAGCATGTTTGTATGTCGCTCTACATAGATAAGAACGTCTGCCAAATGTCTAAATGTTACTGTATCGGTTGCTAAAGGATTTCTGGAATTTCCTTCAGGATCAATAAAGTATCTATCTATCTATCTATCTATCTATCTATCTATCTATCTATCTATCTATCTATCTATCTATCTCATGTGAAAAGTTGTCCTCCAGTGCTACATGTGCCCACTCGGGTGACATCAATGCCATCCCTGCACACTGCACGCTGAAATCAGAACAACCTGATGCCAGTGTATAACTTTGTCACTTGATATGTTGTGCCTGCGTCACATTCTCTCCCTGTATGTGTGTGTGTGTGTGTGTGTGTACTGACAAGATACACAGTGTGCTATTTGTATATCATTTTATATTATTATATATATTTTTATTATTCGATCTATTCTGTATATTTGATTGATTAGCGGGTCCTGAAGTCGTCCTCCGGTGCCCCTGTGCCCACTGCGGTGGCATCAAATGAACTGCACGCGGAAATCAGAGCAACTTGATGTCAGTCTATAACTTTGTGTCCAGGCATTAGACATTAAATATGTCGCTGCATTTTATTCGTTTAAGAGATATTGCGGGCGTTATGATGATGATGATGATGATGATGAGGATGATGATGATGCCGGTATACCTCTATACGTGCTCGCGGGCTGGTAGCTCTCCGGTTCTCCTTCGACGCGGAGCCGAAACTCGCTGTAGAGCTCCTTCCTCGCGCCGTGCGCCCGCGTGATCCAGCTGCAATATCCGTCCGGTTTGTGCACCCTGTCCCCGGGCTCCTCGGTGAACGCGAACGCGCCGTGAACGGGACGGACCGGTAGGCACAGGAGGAGCACGAGAGCGCGCGCTGCCGCTCCGGCCATGGCGCGTTTTTACAAATAAGTGAGAGACAGAGAGAGAGAGAGAGAGAGTGTGTGTGTGTGTGTGTGTGTGTGTGTGTGTGTTATCAGGTCCGATCTCCGCTCTCCGTTTACAGTCTCACACCGCTGCTCCCATCCCGGACCGGACGGCACCGCAATATAACCAGGCGCGCACCGATTCGCTCCCGCGACACCGACACCGACTGCGACTCCCGGACTGAGACTCAACGACGGACGTGCAGCAGCAGCAGCAACAGCGGAGACGCGCGTGCTCCCCGGTCATGGGGATGCGAAGCGCGCGCACCGGGAGGGTCCGAGCGAGCCGATGCGCTTCTCACCGGAGCTCACGCGCTGTTCCGACCGGCGGCGACGCTGACATGACGACCAGACTCTCGGCTCAGGGAGTGAGAGGAGTAAGAGGAGTGAGGGGGGAAACCTCACAGAGCATCGGGAAGGGGATGTCCGAGCGCATGATGCAAGCTTTCTGCCCGACCTCCTCCTCCGTGACACACACACACACACACACTTGCCAACCGTGCCAAAATAGACAGGTGCCATTTGAGCTCAATTAATTTATTTTCTGGTGTCTAATTCTGGATTCTGATTGGTCAGAGGGAGCTGATTAATTTATACACACACACACACACACAGAGATATATGCGTGCACACACACACACACACACTAGTCAACAGTGCCACAATGGACAGGTGCCATTTGACAGTGACACTTTAAATTTCTTTATTGCCTGATCTCTTATTCTGGATTCTGATTGGTCAGAGGAAGGTAATTGATTTTCCCTAATTACTAATAATAGCAACGGTTTATATTAATATATATTCACACACACACACACATTGTACATAAAGTACATACACACTCACACAAATACACACGTACTCTCTCTCTCTCTCTCTCTCTCTCTCTCTTGCTAACAGTGACAGATGCAATTTGACTCTCTAATGTCTTTATATTACTGATCCCTCAATCTGAATTCTGTTTGGTCAGAAAGTGTTGATTAATTTTACCTACTGTAATGGCTGCTCTAACTTGCTAATTCTATTAGTTTATATTTGTATATCAACATGTACAGTGTGTTATTTTTGGCAAGAGAAATGCAACTGGTTGGGTTTCCCTACATCTTAAGAACAGAGGAGTTTACACTTCTTTGTGTTTTTGCTGTAACCTTTTTATTAGTTTCATGAAAGAGAAAATCAATAGGGAGACTTCTGAAGGACCGACTGTTTTTACCTGCTATAATGCAAGTGATGACAGAAACTTGTTTAATGCATGTTTCATGATATTAGACGAAATGTCAATTCAGGGAAAATGTATGATTTATCATTGTTCACAGTGTATCCGAAAGGTATTCACAGCACTTCACTTTTTTTTTTCACATTTTCCATACTCACAATGTAGGTTGTTTGAAGTCTTTGCAAATGTATAAAAAACCAACAACAAATAAATCACATATACATACAGTAAGTATTCACAGCCTTTGCTCAATACTTTGGGCAAACTCCAGGGGGAGCTGTCACGTGATGAGTGGCTTCCCTCTGGTCACTCTATCATACAGGCCTGATTGGTGGAGTGCTGCAGACTCTGTTCTTCTGGAAGGTTCTCCTCTCTCCACATAGAAATGCTGTAGCTTTTTCAGAGTGACCACCGGGTTCTGTATCACCTCCCTGACTAAGGCGACTAAGGACTTTTCCTGTTTTCGCAAATTGCCCGTAGCGTGAGAATGAGTGTGTGTATGTGTGTGTGCCCAGCAATGTATTGGCACCCTGTCCAGGGTGCACCCCACCCTGTGCCTTAAGTCTCCTGGGATAGGCTTCAGGCCCCCATGACCATGTGTACAGGGGTAAAGCGGTAGTGTATCATTACCAAAATGTTGTCGTATGACAAGAATTAAAATGCGTGAGGAGATTTATATTGTTATGAAATTTTTTAAATAAAAATAAAATATTTTTCAAGTAAGCAATTACAAAAGAAAAGAATAATAAAGCAATCCCAAAAATAAAAGCACAGAAGTCTGAAAAGCAGCAGATGTTTATGGCAGATGCTTAAATCTGACACTGAACATTATCTCAAAAAGAAATAAATAAATTAAATTAAAACACACCAAAAGGATTATCTTACTTCCTTAATTAAAAGTCTGAATCTTTGATGTTCTTAAGACGACTTCATAGTTGCTTTAGGATCAATTTCCTGTGAAAACTGCAACTCTCAAAGCTAAAGGATGTCAAATGCAGCAGAAGAGATCTTACCACCAGATCAGCATCCACCTTCTGCTTTTTTCTCATACACATTGCATAAAAGGACAAGAAGAACAGGTCTAACTCGTGAGTTCATTCAACTGACCAAGTCGTTTGTACATGGTTGGGTCATTGAAGGAGTTCCTGGGAGGCCAGCGTTTCAGAAATAGCTTCGGTGTACTGAGAAAAGTTTCTACCTTGATGGTTTTGAAGCACCAATGAAACTCTGGGATTAATGCATTAGTGTAGCAGAGGATTATATAGAGAAATATTCTATCTCCGTCTGTGCACTGCATGGCTGATTTGTATGTACAGTATGGGGAAGTTATGTGTAGAGTGACAACATGACAGTGATGAGTTCTGATGTGTCCTTCATGCCATCAGAGTGTTTGGCAGGAAGCACAAACCCTGAGGGTGGACGAGGGAACTCATGCATGTTACATCCTCTCTTGCAAAGGCCCCAGTAACATCTGTAAAGCTCTAAAGAAATCACTCACCTTGTCAGAAGTCATGTTGAAGGCTGGCAGCTCACTGTAGAGGTCGGAATGAGTTACATGGGTAGCTAATGTTACGTGTCAAAAGCCAGATTCATAAACATGTCACACATCTTATTATCCTCCTCATCACCTGTATATGAAATCTGAGCAATATAAGAAAGAAAAGGGAAAAACGACAGATGTTTGAAAGCTCGTCTTGTCCTGGAAATGTTCCCTCATCGCTTAATCGAGTTACATGTTGCTCATATAGTCTCACCTCCATATAATGAATAAAAAGCCGGCATTTGTAATGTATGTAAACATGTTAAAGAAATCACACACCCACACATCTACAAGTCTACCTCAGAGTTCCCCATCTGCCCTTCTGCCTGCAGGTTTAATAAACTCATGTCTCTCTAATTATTCCCTGCATAACTGATGAAAAATATCTTGCTTCTTCGCCCCAGTCGTTACGGAGCCTTAATTGAAATATTCCCCTTTGCTAATTTTATACATGGCTTTTTACACTATGCTGACTGAGCACAATACAAATTCATGGAAATAAATTGTACATGTTATTTATACAGTAACTGTACATAGGAAAATGAAAGCAAATCTTTAAATTTCAACGTACTGTAGGCACCGGTCACATTTCCTTGCATCGTTCACCGATCCCGTGCTCATCAGTGACAATTCTTTATCATCACCCGACATGGTGTTTCATTCCTCCCTTTGACTGGACACCACCGTCTCTGAACGAAGAACAAGAACAATGGAATTCCACACTTCACTTCATAGCATGCTGACATCTTACTGTAGCTCGCTCCTGAACAGTCAACAGTCAAGTCTTGCTGCCGATGCCTGTACTATCAAAGTGGGTAACATGCAATCCAATTTACTATCGTCCATTTAGGGACATGTGATATACAGTACAGTAGTCATTAAATACTGCAGAGTTCATTTTCACCCACCCTGTATACTATATATATCTTCTTCTTTGTCTTTCGGCTGTTCGCCACAGTCAATCGTCTGCCTCCATCTAACCCTTTCCTCCGCATCCTCTTCTCTTATACCAACTAACTTCATGTCCTCTCCCGACACTGTACATCCATAAATCTCCTATTTGGTCTTCCTCTAGACGTCCTGCCAGGCAGTTCCATCCTCAGCATCCTTCATTTACAATCTAAAGAGACGAGACAGTAAGAAAAGCTTTATACCTAATAGATTAAAACAGGAGGCCGAGTGTTTATCTGAGCACAGCCGTGCCGTCCCTGGTTTTAATCCATAATGCTTCATGTGGATTTTACTGCCAAAATTTTACATCCTCTTGGAGGATGGACGATATGGAGGATTAACTGTAAATCCAGCATGCTTTTGCTTTGGAAAACATCCAGAATATTTTGCCAGCATACACTGTACCTTCTTACAGTTCACAAGGATGTCATTTGATTTGTAGAATGTTCCATCCTTTTGGATTATTGAGCTGATTTTATCAAACAAACCTCATTTTAAAGCTTATGCTGATGATGTCATCATTTACTGCATGGCATTCATATACCATATATACAGTACAATATACCTTTCTTATTTTAAAAAGACTGTTGTTTGTGAAGGGAGCAGTTATCATGTCCTTCCCCTGAAACCTAATCTAATCCTAATTGGTATGAACGATTTGCCAGCCAAACAATTTGTGCACTAAAACGTTCCTTTCATGTGACCTCGTGTGTCCCGATCTGTCATCTTCCCTGCAAATGTGGACCTGACCTGAAGTTAACCTGACATTAATAAGCAGTTTTTAAATTAGAGGTGGATGCTAGTGGAGCAGGTGCTGAGGCTGTGCTCCTGATCATTATTCCATCTGTTGTTTTTCAAAGACAGTTCAAACCAATTAACATGTACTGTAGTAGCATTGGAAAACAAAGTTTCTGGTTTAAAACCAGCTCTTCAGCACTCCGAGGTTCTCCTGTGGAGTAGCTTTACTCTGGGTTTCTAGTTCATCATCAACCATCCTGGATGCGCAGAATTTTAGTGAATTAAAACAATTTAGAAAAACATTACTGCAGCGACAAGAGAAATGTTATAACAAGTTCAGCAGCTTCAGTTCTCAAAAGTTGAACCAGTTCAGTATCTTTAGCTGACTGTCTGTTGCAGTTCATCCAGTGATGTGCATTTCTGTCAATTATTTCGCTGACGGCAGCTCAGCAGAACAAAGTCTCGCTGTCGTGCCTGAGACATGAGGTCAGGAAGGAGAGATTTTTCACAAAGTTCATAAAGTTAAAGGTGACTGGGCTTTCTCTCTTGTAGATCCAAAACTGTGGAACAACTTTACTTTTATTATTATTATTAGTAGTAGTAGTAGTAGATAAAAGCAACCCACAGTAGCATCACCCACAACTGTCAATCATAAACTTATTTAATTTCTAAAGCCTTTGAGCCTCTTTACTTTATTTTTTAATTTATTATGTGCATTCTTTTCAGCTGTGATTAATTTTTGTCTTTAAATGTTATTTATTATTATTATTTTTTTTGAGCATTTTTGATTCATTTATTTTGATTTCATTTATTCCGTTTCTGCTTGGAATTCATTTGCAATTTTATTCTATGGCTCTTTGGCTGGCATGTTCTATTGAAATTTTTTTTATACAAAAAATAAAGCTGAGTTGACCTGAATCCATGGACTATTTTCTCTCTATATACTGTATATATACTCTCGTCTTTGAAATTTGTGCCCATTCTTTCTGTAGAGCATTTATAAGTTCAGGTACTGATGTTGAACCAGAAGGTTTCGATCACAATCTCCGTTCCAGTTCTTTCCGAAGGTGCCCAATGGGGTTGGGGTCAGTGAACTGTGTTCAGCTCGGTTAAGTTCTTCCACACTGAACTCATCAATCTCGTCTTTATAGTCCTTGATTAACACTGTCGCCTTGTACCTCCCGTTCGATTCCCGGCCAGGCTCGATTCCTGACTTTGCTCAGACATGTTGGATTAGAAAAGGGCATCAACATACTGTTGCCACATAACATTGTCCAAAATGTCTTGGTATGCTGTAGCATTAAGATTCCTCTTCACTTGGGATGAGGGCCCTGATTGATTGAAACACCTGAATTCAATAATTAACAGGTTTTGGCGAAACACTTTTGTTCATATAGTTTGTATGGTTGCCGAACACTCAGGCTTGTTACTTATCCAGACTTGTTCTAGGGTTGTTGTTTTTTTTAACTCTAATGCTGCTCCAATTCCATTCTGTATTCCACATACTGTAGATCACATCGATTCCAGAAGAATCTAGGCTGAACATGACCTGTAGATGTGTTCTGTTCAATAGCTGAGCATTCAGTTTACAACAGGAAAAAAAAATCCCTGACCTTTTCTAAAGACTTGGCCTTCATTTGTACAGATGACCTTTCACTGTGGAGGAGCGTCCACACTCTCGGTGTCTCCATGTGTTCTCTGGTGAATGTCATGCCTGAGGTTATCAAGTTATTTTCCATAAAAAAATAAAATAAAAAACTCAGAGACAGAGCAAAAAGAGACCTCTTACCTCTTTTTTGTGCCAAAGTCTTTATTCCCATCTCCACAATTACCATAGTCTATAAAAATACTTGCAAGGTCAAGTTGTGGGGAAAGGGTACAGAACTTCTAATTTAACACTTTATTAAACTTTGATGGATGCTTTCACATCTGCGTAGGCAGCTTTGCCATGGGCAATGGGACTTATGCTAAGTGAAGGACAATTTCATGTGCCTCAGGAGGAACATTTTGAGTGTGCATGTTCTTGATCTTGATTTTCTCTTTTATTGCTTGGGAAATAAGACTTATGTAGTGTGATGAGTAAATGCAGTGTTCGTTTTACATTTTTAATGCAAGTATTCACTGGAAAAGAGATAACGATGGGTATTAGACATAAAAGAAAATGCTTAGGGCAACAGTTTTGAGTAGGTCACAGATATAAAGTGATAATTATCTCTGGATGCTGAGATACACTTACTGTAAAAAATAGCAATGTACATCATTCCTGCAGTCGCACTGTGGACTCTGATTTGCAAATAGTTACAGAGAGGTTGCTATGCAAGAAAACCTGACATCATTATATTAGGACATATAGAATATCTTTAGGAAGAAAAGCTACGATAAATTAGGAATAAAGAAAGAAATAAAATCTATGCAACCTGGCTTTTGTGGTAGCAGTAGTCAGATTTTAATGGGGACAGAACTAATGCTTCATGAGCTGAAAGGCATGCTTCTATTTTAATTAATTATGTTTTTTATTTATCTTATTCATCTTTTCTTGGCTAAGAGGATGAGTTCAATCTTTTCTTTCTCTTTTATTTCACCGCTGTATTCACGGATACAGCGGTGAAATAAAAAAAAAAAACGCATTCTCCTCCCGAAATTATTATCAACATGACCAATAACCATATTTTATATGCATATAAAAACTATCAAAACATTTGGAAAAGACCTGTAAATTAAGTAAAATATGAAATAAATAGACATTAAACCTCACTTACTGTAGCAATAAGTTATGATTCCTCTTGGCACTAACTGCCAAACTGAAAGTGACTACCTTTTCTTTTTGCTACCGTCCTTGATAATATTTGGAGAACACATGGTTGTATTCTTCACTAAATCTTGCACTAATCCAGCACTGTGTTTGGAGTCATCTCTTAAAGAACGACCTGTTGGGTCGTACATGAAACTTAACCCCCGATGAACTCTAACCCAACAGTTTCAGTCATTCTATCCTTCAGAGCTTCTTTTTCTAAAATGGTGTAAAAGCTGTCAAAGGAGCAAAAGGCAACAGTATGATCATTACTTAATGGAAGTCAGTGGTTTGGGTTAGAGGTGTGCGTGCAGTTATCTGATTGAGAAAGAATTCTGACCAATCATTTACACTCTTGTAGACACACTATGGACCAGGAAAGTCAAACTCAAATTCTGTCTAGAACAGACTAAACTGACTTTTTTTTTTTAGTCTATTTCTACTTAATTCTATATTATTTTATATTTTCCTCATTTAACATCCATTCATCCATCCATTCATTACCTGTATACCTGCTTATCGTGTGTAGAGTCTCAGGAAGTCTGGAGGATGTTAGTGCACAAAGCAGGGCGCGCTATGGATGTGGTGCCAAGCTATTACAGTACAGAAACACACACGTTTAAATACGCGTTTACACCTTTTACTCCTCACACACATCAATGAGCTTTGGGAGTCTTTGCCTATAATAGTTATTCCTCCTTTGACTACTTTTGGTGGGTATTAACCATTGCATACCAGGAACACACGACACGATCTACAGTTTGATCTAGTTGTCTAGACATCACAGTTTGACCATTGCGCAATGTACAGTACAGTTCATCAAACCTCAGTGCTGCGCTAAAGCCCTCAGGCGTATAAGAGCACAACGCTGACTTGCCATATTTTCAGCTATATGATGTGTGTCGCATGTTCATGCATCACATACACGAGGGAAAAGTATTTCCAGAGCACATGACCAGCCCTGTCAAGTCCATGGGATCATGTTATTAGCAATTCATAATGTATATAAGATAAATAACTTTCAACCACTTGAACAGAAAAATATAATGTCATATTATTCATATTGATATGACGGTTTGCTTTGTGCATGGGTTCTTGGCAGCTCTTCTTGTATTCTCCTGAAGGCATGATAAACGTGAGAAGAAAATTGATTTAGTGATGAACTGAGGAAATTAAACAGCCGTCACAGATTTAAATGATATGTCATTTATTTTGATTTCCAAATCCTTCGCGCTGCCATGGGACGCTACAAAACATGCAGATCTCATTAAGCTCGCAAAAGGAAAATGAGTGAAATGACATTTTGTTTACAAAACCAAACAGTAAGTGATCCTCTTTACAAAGATGATCATATCAATCATACATTTACTTTATCTTGTAAGAAAGACTTGGTTTTGAAGGAATGTTTACATGAGAGCTTCAGTACTTTAATCCTGAGCTTGGAATACACTCATTGTGCGATTTTACATGCTGTTACCATGTCTTCATGGATTCCCTCCAGGTTCTCTGGTTTCTCCTAAAAATGTACCATTTACTAGATTAGATACACTGAATTTCCTCTACACTGATCCATCTTAACATTAACATTGATCATCAATTCTGTACCAGTAAACTTGTGACAAGATCATTGGCACCCAAGGTCCACCGATGCCCACAAGGCCAGGCTGAACTGTCCGATCCCACAGAAAAAACAAGCCACACTTGGCTCTTTGGCTGTGGTGCACTGTGTGTGCTGGTGTCCTTCTACCAGGGCCAGAAGAATGCCCAGTGTGCCACAGTCAAAAGCAAAAAGCCCAAGGTCACAAACCCGGCCTCCAGACCCCCCAGATCTCAATCCGCAACCCACATCATCCAAAGGATTTCCTGCCACCATTCTGGTGTCAGACATCATAGCAGAAGTCTTGTAGAGTCCCAGAAACGACCCAGGAGCACAAGGAGAACCTACACAATGCAGGGAATAATGTTTTGGCTTATCAGTGTGGATATGCCATAACATATGCCCCAACACCGTGGCCTTGTAAATGAGTTTGTAAATGTGTACATTGTGCTGTCAATCCCAACTAGGGTGCATCTCCACCCCACACTCAGTGTTCCACAATCACGCTACCCATAATGAAAACACTGGTATTTTTTTTTATCATACAAGATAAAAGCGAAAATATCTTTTTTTGACATAAACTCCTAATTCTTTCCAACTGAACATACCAAGAACAAGAGGTGCAGAGAGGAAGATCAGATGAACGAGATCCTTCCTCAGGCTAATTGAGAGTAAATGTCCTGCTTTGGCACACACACCTGCTTCACTCTGCATATGTTCCTGATTTTTGGCCATCAACTGATATAATGAGCTCAGGATGAAGCCAGTTCTGAGGCAGTGAGGCAGGACAGACAGGAGCAGCAAGTCAAAATGTAGGCATGTAATATTTCTTTTTATAAAACATTTCTGTCAGCAGAGAGACCTGATGAAAACCATGGATCGTCCACTGATCAGATCTACTTAGATTCCTCTTTGCTTTTGAGTCTGCTCAGCTTCCACAATTTAATACATTCTGCAAATCATTACAGATTGTTATTCTTTCTACCTTAAATCAATGAAAGCAGTTTACCAGTAGGCATAAAGGGAAAAATATATTTTAAGCAAGTGATACAGCAATCATGGTTCTCAGTTCTATGTTGCAAAATCAGCGCTTCTCAATAGGGCATGTGTTTTAACAATTAATTTTATATAATTTCCCACAACTAAATCACTGAGTATTAAAGATAGCTGATATTTTCATAGACATTTAAACAATACATACTCTTAAAAAACGCAGTTGTCTCACAGGGCACAAGTTCAATTCCATTCAATTAAAATTTAGTTGTATATTGATTTTAACAATTGACATTGTCGCAAAGCAGCTTTACACAATCAATAATGAAATAATTATTTAAGTTTGTATAAGAAGTATGAATCAAAATGATAAGCAAGCCGAGCGCGACACCGACAGTGGCAAGGAAAAACTCCCTGAGATGGTAACAGGAAGAAACCTTGAGAGGAACCAGACTCAACAGGGAACCCATCCTCGTCTGGGTGAAACGGATAGCAGGGATTGATCTGCATCATACTGTGTGAGACTGGAAGTTCAGTATAACAGGAGATGTGTTTAAGTTAAAATTGAGTCCAGTTCCTTATTGGAGGCTCGGGTAGACATTCGGAAACTCCTGAACTATCAAGCGACTGAAGTCACAAGTCCTCAGAGAGATGACAGTTATGTATGGTCAGTGTCAAACAATGTATAATATGAACGTACTGTATATTTAGTGCAGAGTGCAAGCAGGGACTCTGGCAGGACTAGACATCATAACTAAAAGCGAGAGCCAGAAGGAAACATAGACCTGAGGGCTCCCTGAGATTTAAAGCGACCAATCACTTCAACATCAACAAACCTGAGTGATCAATAAGAGTGCACCAGTGACAAAAAAGAAATACACTTTAGTGTATTACAAACATATTGAAATCCTCGCTAGTGCACTGCAAAAAATTGTACTATCAGTTAATATATAAAAAGTATACTAACATCATGCTTTTACCAAATTTTGGAATTAAACTTTAAATATACTTCAAAATAGGTGTATTATAGTACACGTTCCAAAAATATATTATTGGAAAATATACTTTAAGTGGAAGGTTAGTCTAATTTCCAAAGTATACTTAACTTGTTTTTCAATGTATTTTTGGTATATAAAAATATATATATGCTCAAAATAATCATTGTACAAATGTACAGAAAGTATACATTAGAATACAATTTTAATATACGGTAGTCTCAGTATATTATCAGTTAAATTTAAATGTACTTATTCATATGTACTTATATTTAGTGCACTACTCTCTTGTGCGTGCAAGTTTTTGACGCGTTTAGACTCGTTTTTGCACGCTGAAAATCACTTTTGCACGATCAAAATAATTTCTGTGTATAAACTTTCTTCTATGCGCTCACTGTCATAAAGCGACACTTGCACGAACTGCAGCAGTGTTATAGCTCATCAACAATTCTAGCCAACCAGAGACTAGAATCAGCGCGACACCAGCCAATCAGAAGCGGGAGGCGGGCAGATTCGGACTGTCTGATTGGCTCTCCAGTCCTTTGCTTCTAGTTTGAATTAACGGCTGGAAGCTGCGTCATCGCGTGTGTTAATTGGTATCGTTATTATTTTATTTTCATCGACATAAGGTAAATTTGATGATTTTTGTTAGGTAGTTTGTAATTAAGTACATACTTTAAGCTATATAATGTATTGTCTAATGTGTTATTACTAAATGTTATGTACTTTGCTTGTGGTATAATGGCTCCGTAGCTCTCGGCCTGTTTTCAGTCTCTGTGTAGCAGCTAGAATCAACGCACCAGGTTTAAACTAAGACTGTACCTGTATAGAGGGACGGATTATGGGTTGTGTGGGCCCCTGGGCAAAACGTTCGCAAGGGCCCCCCCCCCTCAAAAAAAAAATAAAATAAAAACGGCAGCATTGCCTGTTTTGGATGGCTAGTTGCTACGTTATCATGCCACTTGTGGGTCCAAACTAGTGCGGCGTACGCGTACCATGTTGTAAAAGAAGGAATGATGTTGACAAAACTATCTTCTGCCACTTTCTACCTTGGAAAAAGTGAAAAGAAGGTGGCTTAAGTTGATACAGTAAGTTGGATCTCAAATTATAATCAGTACAGCCTAATGCCATTACCTCACGTTAATGTTAGCACCAGGTTACCCATCTCTGTTTATAGAGACAGGTAGCAATGTAGCACAACCAGATCGTACCATAACAAACATTATTTGTTTGAATTATCCAGAATGTGCTAGTTCGAAATACATTTACATTTACGCATTTGGCAGACGCTCTTATCCAGAGCGACTTACATTTTTATCTCATTATACATCTGAGCAGTTGAGGGTTAAGGGCCTTGCTCAAGGGCCCAACAGTGGAAACTTGGTGGTTGTGGGGTTTGAACCTGGGATCTTCCGAACCGTAGTCCAATGCCTTAACCACTGAGCTACCCCTGGCCCCTGGCCCTATGAAATGGAAATGTCTATAAAAGTGTACCCAAATGCCATGTACCTGTTATAATCTGCAATTGTTGCTTTGCAGCTTTCCCAAAGAAGATAACTACATCCTCATAGCTAGCGGGCAGTCATTTCATGCGCAGGGCCAGGAACAAATAAATTCAAGGACACCAACAGAATGAAATGGTAAAGTAAGCGAAATCACAAATACTACCCACCCGTGTCATATTTAATAAACCAATAACTTAGATAAACAGCAGGTTTACACGTGGGTTGTCTTAATGTTGTGGAGAAGTGCACTTATGTAGTTGAGAGGTGGCCGGGCGTTAGCTTTCTAGATGCAAGTTGACATGTATAAATCTGACGATGGTATAAGGTGCAACAAATAAACCCAACAAGAAATAGGATGCGGTCAAAATAATATGTGCTGTGAATTTCTTGCCAACTAGACCCACGGCGGGCAAATGATAAATGAAACCTATTGTCCTACCATAAAACTTCGTAGCTACAGTTATGCCTCTTTTCCACTGCATAGTATGGCACAGCACGGTTCAGTACAGCTCACTTCGGTTCGGCTCAGTTCGGCTCGGTTTGCGCTTCCACTGCAGTGTAGTAACGCTTTAGAGTGGGCGGGATTATTCACGTGTCGTTATAGTTGCGGCGCCTCTACTGCCGTCACATCATCGTAAACGTGCCACAAACAAACAAACACACAACAATGGAGCATATCGACGGCATGGTGTTCTTCATTCTCAGCATGTGGATGTTTTTAACAGCGAGACGAAGGAGTTTGTTTCAAAAGAGGCTGATGGCAGCCAAAGAAAATTTTTGGTTAATTCAAAAAAAAAGTGTGTCCGATCCTTCTCTGGCTGTTCTAAATACTGTATAGCGGTTCTGTTGTGTCTCGTGTCGCAAGTTCAGTGACGCAGCAATGACGATTTTCGCCGGCCAATCAGTGACCAGCAGAGTTTACACGTCACGTTTTGGTAACGGTTTGGCACGCTTGGAACCTACTGTTCCCAGTGGAAAACCCCCCAAAAGTGAGTAGAACTGAACCGTGTCGTGCCGTACTATGCAGTGGAAAAGCGCCATAAGACATCTGTGAGATAAAGAGGTTCTGATGCTTTTATGAAGTTTTGACCTCCTCACCCTATCATGGACCATAAACTCAGCAACCGTGCAGAGAAAACTCATTTCTGTTGTCTGTCCTTGAATTTATTCTTTCCACTTGTATCATATACTGTAGCACAGAACAGCGTCCAATATGGGAGGGTGAAGGCCAACACATGCTTTCTCCAAGAAAAGTGAAGCCAGGCCTAACTTATCTGTTCTTTATTTTATATGAGCTCAAAGATTCCCACGATCGTCTAGTGGCTCTGTGATTTACAGAGAAGTGAGAATATGCCTCTGGCACACCACTAGAGTGTATAACCATAGCCTGTTTTGCTCTCATGGCTACAGGCCTTGTATGGCTGTCACTTTATCAAGGTTTAAACTTAACAAAAGGAACTTTTTTTCTGTTTCACCACTTTAGCATGAAGCTTTAGCATTCCTTCTCCTTCAGTTCCTTCTTGCATTATATTTAAGAATTCACATAAACTAATATTAATAAGTCTATACACCACTTATTTTTTTAAAAAGTAACAATTAAATCATAAAGTCCCTCATCACTTATTTAATTATATTTATTGATTGACATTTATTTATTTATTTATTTATTTATTCATTCATTTGTTTAGGGGAAAGTGTGGATTGAATAAAAACTTAAGATCTTCAACTCACTTTCTCCAAGATAACTTCCAATACCAAGCGTCATTAACTTGAAATAACTATTCGAAAGACTGGGCAAAGGAAATACAGCAGGAATGAGCTTCCCTTTTTACTCCATCAAAGCCTGTGCTTTAGTGAGATTTATCACTGATAAGATTGATTTCTTAATACACTTCAACTTCCCTCAGTCCTGATATACAGAGAGAATT
The DNA here is from genome assembly GCA_030522415.1 of Channallabes apus. NCBI lineage: Eukaryota > Metazoa > Chordata > Actinopteri > Siluriformes > Clariidae > Channallabes > Channallabes apus. The sequence continues at coordinate 19,107,248 of CM060131.1, forward strand.
AGGAAAGCAGGAAGGAAAGAAAATGACAGATAAAAACATTTGAATCTGGTGAGTGGAAGATGATTGAATATGAATAGCAATATATGAATATGAATATGAATAGCTTAATTTCTGAAATATTATGTTTACAGCCAAATGAAAAAATGCTGTGCTCCTCTTGGTTAAATAAATAAACAATTAATTGATGGGTTTATGTGTAAGAGGCCATGTCATATAACAGCCCTGTTGGTTTATCTCATACTGGATGGATGGATGGATGGATGGATGGATGGATGGATGGATGGATCAAAACACCCAATAACCTAAATGTAGTACGAGTCCTCAAGGAGTTTCTCACTGACCATCTCCAGGGAAGTTGCTTCAGATGGCGTCTCTCTTAGCACGGATGTACCACAAGGGTGTGTACTCCTGCTTTTGCTGTTTTCCATTATTCATTCATTTCTCCCATGATTCCTTGTGCCATCCATAATGGTTAAGGTGGAGAAGATCAATTTAAACTTGGCCACAGATTTCAGCTCCACCTGATGAACCATGGCATCCTTAAGACCTCTGTGAGATAGTAAAGAGGCTTTGATGCTTTTTAGTTTTGATTTCCATGCCCTTTCATAGATCGTAAACCCAGCAACACTTTGACACATCAGAAACTTTACAAAAAATTGTAAAGCAGAAACCAGAGGAGACCTTAAATGTTTGCATTAGTGTAAATGCCTTAATTAAACAAAGCATTTGTGTTTACATTTACATTTACGCATTTGGCAGACGATCTTATCCAGAGTGACTTACAAAAAATGCTTTGAAGTTTACATCACTGGATAGATAATTACACTGGGTTACTAGGTTACTAACTAAGTGCCATCAGTCAAACAGAACCGGGAAGAGATTTTTTTTTCTTTTTTTTTTAATGGGTTGGGTTTAATTACTCCAAGTATTGAAGAAACCGATGCGTCTTGAGTCGTCGTTTAAAGATCGTCAAATATTCTGCTGTGTGGACATCTAGAGGAAGTTCGCTCCACCACCTAGGTGCCAGAACAGAAAAGAGTCTGGATGAATGTCGTCCTCGATCCCTGAGAGATGGTGGGACGAGGCGAGCAGTGCTGGAAGGTCAGAGGGAACCTGGTGCAGTGCGTGGTGTGATTAGAGCAGAGAGGTAAGTGGGTGCTGGGCCATTTTTAGCTTTGTAGGCGAGCATCAGTGTTTCTTAGTGTTAATTTGCTCCACTTTAAATATTTGATCAATGTAAGGAATATACAAATACAGAAAATGTCAGGAAAATTAGCACATAAGCAGGATACTCTCATGCAGCGTTTCCTCTTTGAAAAGCTGTAGCCAGTAAACCATCGGGAATTCTGTGCTGTTTGACTTGGAGGACAATATCTGAGAAAAAATGAGGTTATAAGAGTGTTGGAGCTGGCGAGAAAGAGAAGAGGCTTCTCGAACCTCTGAAGACTAGGCCTGGATTGTCAGTTGCCAGGAAACTTGTAAGGCTCCATTTGAACTTGGCTCGACTTTCCAAATGAACGACTTAATTTCCCACTCATTTAACACCAGCATGCCACACGGATGCCAATCGAAAGCTCCATTCAGTGTGAATTCTTCATGAATAATAATGATTGCAACATTTCAATACCATCCTGTGCCAAGAACACAAGTCATACAGCACATGTATCTATACTAATTCCTTTATATATACACCAGCGAAATACCTCCGATTATTAGCTTTTTTGTTATTAAGCTTTGCCAGTTTTTGACAGTAAACTCCACTCTCTCTCTCTCTCTCTCTCTCTCAGCCATATGCAAAGCTCCAGAATTAATTAGGCTACAGAACATTCAGTCCTCTTTTCATGGTTCAAAAGCATGACATTAGCATCACAAAGATTAATCCATCTCACTGCTTTTGTACTACCTTCAAACACCAAGTATGTAAAATAATTCTAATCTGTGTGAATGTATGATGCCTAGATTTTCACAGCAGTTACAAAGACTGATACCACTTTAGCCAGAGAGTACCAACAAATGGCCTTCATAACAGGCTCATGAACATGCGTTAGATATTTTTATTTTTTTAAAGGCTTATGTCAAAACTCATTCTGCTACAATCTACCTGAGCCAAAGGCTCATTCTGCTACAATCTACCTGAGCCTCCAATAACGAACTGAACTTTCAGCCTCCTAACACACAGCATGACTGCAGATCAATCCCTGCAATCTGTTATCACGCAAATGAGGATGGTTTTCCTGTTGAGTGTGGTTCCACTCAAGGTTTCTTCCTATTGCCATCTCGGGAAGTTTTTCTTGCCACTGTCGGCGCTGTCCTTGGCTTGTCCATCAGGGTCGGTCTTTTCATTTTGATTCATACGTAGTCATATTTTATACAAACTTCAATAATTCTTTTGATTGTTTAAAGCTGCTTTGTGACAATTGTTAAAATAAAATTTAATTGAATCATAGAATTTATTTATGATTATGAAGCCAGTGTCTCCTTCATATTAAGTGTTACTCAAACACTGCACTTTTAAGCTAAATAATTAAGCAATATCTCACTCACGGTCATCCTATAGTACTGAATATCAGCCTAGTACTGAATACTGAATACTGAATATCAGCCTAGGTGTGATCCTGTCATTAGCAAGAGGGCACAGCCCAAGGACTGGAGATATCACCGTAGTGCTGATATTCAGTACAACAGTTCCACAAGCACCATTTATTATTACCCAATTATGATTGGTTTCTTTATTTAATCAGTTATTTTGTTCCACCAGCACATATCCTCCGGAGCCTGGCAGAACTAATCGCGATTGATGGAGATGGTGAAGAATTCTTACAGGTACTACTGTATGTAGCTAATAGGTGAGGAGAATAAACCATAGAGGTGGTAAAAAGTCCTGACAAACACAGGATTAATAAGTAATTAACAAGTAAACAAGATTTACTTTATATTTCGACTCCTTCCAATTTAGAATCTCAGCTTCGTTAACTTTCGAGTTCCAGAGTTGAATCCTTAATAGCGTTAACTGGAAATCTAGAGCGCTGTGTAGGGTTCACAGTCCCTTGTTCCACACACCAAGTAGTGACTTTGATCAGGGGTTAGAGAGGGATTTGGGTTTCAGCCTTGTGTTAGAAGTTAGTTGATTTTGTTGCTCGCGTTAGCCATGAACAGAACAACACAGACGGTTTAGAGGCGATTCAGAACGTCTTAGAAGCGATTATTGCGTGTTGTTTAAGATGACATTAAGACAACGTTATCAGATGTGTGTTCTTACTCAAAGTGCTTCTGTGACTGGTTGTAAATGTGGCTTTTGTCAGACAGCTGCTCTCTCCTCAGTACCGCGGACCTTACAGACCTACTCTCACTCACTCTGAGACACACAGTTAGTGTCATTAACCACTGGACAACACCTGGGACACCAAGTTGAACGTCTAAGTGCTGGAGCTAATTTTTGTATGATTAACATTTCAATTGCATGTTATACAGTACATGTTCCAAAAAAGAAAATTTAAAGATTTAGGTGCAAGTAAATGTGATTTCCTAGAACATTAATCCAATCTATTATTTACAGTATAGAAATCAGTTGTTTTCTGTGCCTATAGTCATCTCAAATACATTACCCCGCCCCCCCCGTCCCCCCCCCCCACTCCCAAATGTCTACCCTCTTCCTCTTCTGCTCCGTCTCATGAATAATTTGATATTTCTCCCACTAGGACAAAGAACAAAGTGTCCCTTGAAACAGCAAGGCTCACTGGATGGAGGACACATTTGGTTCTCCTTGTGTTATTACTGTCACAAACTGTAAAGTGTCTTCATGCAGATGGCGGAAAAATCTTTCATTGCAAATGTGTTTATAAAACTCATTACACATCATGAATTTGTTAAGGAAGAACTTCCAAAGTGTTTTATGTTTTCTTAATGTAATTCAGTCAACCTTGTTTGTAGGCAGCATCATTTATGTTGCACCAATGCTATAGTTACAGCAAAAGGCCACATCGTTTAACACTACTGTTAGCCAAAAACAAAGTGGAGGGTTGAAGACTGAAAAATATCACCTGGTCTTTATCAAGTATCCAGTAAATGACAAATATATTAAGCTGATATGTAGACTGTTGTGGTTGTTGTTTTTGTTATTGTAACATTGTAATATTTTTGTATGTTCATGTACTGTGCTAAATGTAAATCATATCACTTTAGAGGTTTACTTGTAACAAGGTTTATGAATGTAATGCAGTAAAGAAATCCAGAGAAATTAGAGAAATTCAGCTATGGCATTTTCAGTGGCAGGATTAAGTTTTATGCGTGTCAGATGGTGAGTTTGAACAACTGCAAGAAATATAAAGTATAGATTTATGTGCTAGAAACTTTACCTCTCCCCATCATTTTTAAATATTCTTCGAAGCCACTGCAATTTGTGGACCTTCTTTCTCACTTTCAACTAAAGAACAGGTCAATACTCAAATGTTGTACTCAAAAATTTGCATACCCTGAAAGAATGAAAGAAATAATTAAAGTTTGCCATATTTTTTTGGAAAATATAATGCAAAATATGATTTTTATTTTGTAAGGATAGCAGTCACATGAAATCATTTGCTATCACATACTGTAGTTGTTTGACTCCTTTTAAAATCACCCAAATCTCAATGAACAAAAATGTACATATCCTTGAATGTTTGGCCACATTATAAACTCCATGGTCGAGTTGCCAGTTGAAAGCCATTACACCGCCCATGGCACAAAAATTTCCGCCTGCGGTACACCAAGACCTGGACACACACTCACAGCTTCCGGAGCATTTGCAGAGCATTGAGACCAAAAATTTACTTTCTTGCTATATGGGTCTACAGTGAAAATGCACCTCTCTTATGTTTTGAGGCTGTGTGAGCCTCGGTGACTGCAGCGTGTTATCAGAAAAAAACTTATCAGACAATTCGCATTGTACAGCATGAAAGCTGCACGTGGGATGCTCTTGGATGTTCCAACATGACAGCGATCCAAAGCACAAGGCCAAGTTGACTCTCCAATGGCTACAGCAGAAAAAGGTTAAGGTTCTGAAGCAGATATCACAGTCTTCTGACCTCAATATCATTAGCCATTTTGGCAAAATCACAAACATGCTGTTCATTCAAATCAACCAAAAAATGTACAGGAACTGGAGGCATTTTGAGAAGAAGAATGAGCAGCTATACCACCTGAGAGAATTAAGGACCTCAGGCACAATTATTATAAAAGACTGCATGCCATCATTGATGCTAAAGGGAGCAAAACACAATATAAAGAACTTAAGCTATGCAAACTTTTGAAAAAGTGATTTTCTTTATTGTTATGTATTGTTTGATAATTGTGCCATTCTGTTATGCCTTTAAAATGAACTAGAGTCCTATAAGAAATAAAGTAAGTTTGTTTTTATCTTCTCTCTCATGTTTATTTTTTTTTTTAATGGTACATATCTTGTAAATTGTACTTTTGAGCACAGCTGTATTTATACTGTATAGTACTTGAGCCCCAACTGCAATTTCTTCATAATAAATCAAATGAAATGAAGTAGCTTTGTTTATGTAAGAACCTCAGCAGCGACCTCATTTCCCCTCTCGTCTGTTCCAACCACTCAGCATTCAGCACCAGCAGTATAACTAATCACCAACCTGATCATCTGTCATCATCTGCACCTGTTTCTCACTGGTTCATGCTTTAAGTTAGATATTATTTCATGCTTAAATTAATAGGCCATTCCTAGGTCATTGTGTTGTTTTATAAAAAAAACTGCTCAGGTAGAGGGACAGAAAATGAGATTTAGAAAAAAACATTCAGGAAGCCTGAAGACCTATTCCTCAAGACTATACTAAACATACAAAAAAGTGTATTTATGTACAGTATGTACAGCATAAACATAAGCACTAAACTAATGTATCTTCTATTTAGAAGGAAGAATAAAGGAAATGAAATGCTGAAAAATAACGTAGGATTTTTTTTAGGACACAGGCTCTTGGCTGCTGCCTAAATTTTTTTTTTTTACTTAAAACCCAGTGGAGGGGTTGAAAAAGTGACAGCTGAAATGATCCGTGTATAACCAGCAGAAAAATCTAAATGGAGGGAAAGCAGTTTTTGTCCGTCTCTGACTGTGACAGATGACCGTTAGTAAGTAAGCTGCCCTGGGAACTCTGCTTTTTCCTGCAGAAAAAATTAAACCCCCAGGTGTGAACAATTTGGGAACATGGTGACTTAATGTTTAGCCCTGTCACCTCACACCTCCAGCATTTGAATCTTGCCTCTGGTCTGTGTGTTTGGAGTTTGCATGTTGTCCCAGTACGTTTTGGCTTCATACTCCGGTTTCTCCCCAGTACAAGGGCAACCAATATAGACTGATTGGTGTTTCCAAATTGCCCATTGTGTGTGTGTGTGTGTGTGCCTGTGAGTCACCTTCAGTTGTGGTCGTCAGCAACCTAACTCTATTTCTGCTCACTGTTGTGAAGTCACAAGGCATTGCGGCCGACCACAGCTTAGCGATGTCAGCTCGAATGGATTAATGGATGTAAACATTTTTCTCCGTGTTCCAGGAACATGTTCCGCACTGACCAGGATAGAGCTCTTACTAAAGACAAATAAATCAACAGTGAATCCCCTTTCACTGGTGCCTGAACGCTATTAATATTTTATTTCAAATGCAAAATTAAAAAGAGCTTTGTTTATCCTCAAGGGGGCGATTTGTTTAATGGTAGCCGATGATGCACAAAACAATTTGCAGTAATTGCATCATGAAAAATAAAATAGCAGTGAAGAAAAGTAAGGAAGATGAATGCAGCTGTAAATCACTGGTTTATATTAATGGGCTTGTTTGAATGCCTTACAGTTTAGATAGAAACGGCTGGTTCACAGGGATTTGCCACATATCGCTAATAGACCCATTAAATGTTAGTTATTTTAATTTAGAAATAATATCAGGTAACCTTGTTTTAGCTCGGGTCAATCTTGAACTTGAGGGAAAATTGCTTCATTTTACTCTGAACAATATGAGCCGCAAACGTTTGAAATTACTATAAAACAAAATTGGGAGAAAAAAAATCTCTATTCATTGTGTTCATACCATAGAATAACAGAAGACGTTTGTGTGTAGACATTACACAGCATTAAAAATGGATTTGTTGACAAACTGCTTTGGTCTGGAACTGACTATCTGAGGAGAACAAAGATGTTAAAATCATGGTGTAATTTTTATCATTGTGTCGTAATAATTATATAATCTATACAATGAAAAACTTGAAAAACGTCTCGGGCTACTTTGCTGTAACCCTGTTCCCTGAAAATGCAGGAACGAGATGCTGCCTGAAAATGGGAAACATCTTGTCATGTTGCCAGTTGTGAAGCATGTGTGTATAAACACGCCAAATTTTGACCTATATAACCTCGGTCAGGTGATGTCATCTGATGAGACGCACCTGGAGGGTTATAAATAGGGGTGAGCGGAAACATTCCTCAGATTGATTTGTCTGAATGGACGTCCGGTCACGTAGGCAGTGCGGCATTGGGACGCAGCATCTCGTTCCCGCCTTTTCAGGGAACAGGGTTACAGCAAAGACATTCCCTTTCAAAGGCTTCACTCGATGCTTCCTGAAGACACTATGGGAAGGCTTCAAAACAATGCAGTTAAGTACATCCTGAGGGTACTAGGGCACAAGCCCAAGGACAAGCTTTTCCTGCAGACGCTCCAGCACTGAAACATTTAGGCAGTGGACTGGGTCTACCTGCTTGGCACACACTTGCTGCAGGGGAATACCTCTTGCTAATCCAATAGATGAGGCGATCCCCTGGTTGAATGAGCCCTGATTCCTAGAGGCGAAGTGAGCCCACACGCCTCATAGGAGAGGGCAAAGCATCTACTAGGTGTAGGGGCGGTCGCCCACCGGTGACGGCCCCCAAAACATGCAAAAGCTGCTCTGACCTACACCACTAGCTGATGCGGTGGACGTAGATCTGAAGAGCACGTGCTGGATACAGTAAGTGAAGTCTCTCCTGCTCCGAAGCTGTAAACGCGGAGGACAGAAGGCTTCAAAAACAATAGTGTGCATGTTGGGTTTGTGGAACTTTCGGAAGATAGTTGAGAGAGGATGCAGTTACGTACGTCCTGAGAGTACTAGGGCATAAACCCGAGGACAGAAACTCCAGCACTGAAGCAATTCAGCAGTGCACTGGGTTTACCTGCTTAGCAGACACTTGCTGCAGGGGAATACCTCTTGCTAGTGCAATAGATGAGGCGATCCCTCTGGTTGAATGAGCCCTGATTCCTAGAGGCGAAGTGAGCCCACGCGCCTCATAGGAGAGGGCAATAGCATCACTCATCCAAAACATGTAAAAGCTGCTCTGACCTACGCCACTAGCTGATGCGGTGGACGTAAATCTGAAGAGCAGTAAAAGGCGAAGTATACCTTGCAAGGCAAGAGGTCCACCTCTGCTACATGAAATCTCTCCCTGACTACTTCGGAGTGGGGTTTCCATTCCCCATGTGTCAGAGATAGACTGGACAGTACTACTGCTCCCACATTTATGCTGGAATGTAAATCGTGCTGAGGGACAGGAACCTGGTGCGCTACAGTAGCTATTAGCGGCGTGAGCACAGCCCGCTCTGGCGATAATATATAAGACTGCCATAGTGTTGTCCAGTCGCACTAGGACATGGCAGCCTCTCAACTGCTGGAGTAAATGCTTTAGGGCCAGAAATAGAGCCATCATCTCGAGGCAATTGATGTGCCGCGAGAAGATGGCCTCTCCAGTTCCCTTGGGCTGGACGGTCATCTAAGACCGCACCCCAGCCTGTGAGGGAAGCATCTGTTGTTAGCATCAGCGACGACAAGACGAACTTAGAGTGGGACCCAAGTAGAAACCGGGGTCTGAACCACTTAGAAAGGGTAAGAAGCACCTGGTGCGTAACCTTTATTGTGGATTGGCCCTAGTGAAATCCCCTGGTTCTTAGCCACAACTTGAAATGCTCTCATGTGCAGAAGGCCCAAGGGTGTCACCGTGGAAGTGATGGTCACTTTCTGGTCTAGCTTATTTTCCTTGAGGGTGTTGAGAATGGGTTCAACACGAGCGGGAGACAGCTGTGCCTGCTTATGATCGAATCCCATATGGCACCCAATGTGTTGTCCTCTGAACAGGAAAGAGCACGCTTTCGTGGCGTTGGGTCTCAATCCTAAGAAACAGAGATGAGCTACTGTAGGATGACATGCTGATGTCGAAGCGCTAGCTACCAGATGCCCTGGGAATCTCGTAAGAGCCAGGACTAAACCCATGCATTTTGTATACTGTATGTGCGGGTGAGCTAGACCAATGGAAGGACCCGATACTGGTAAGCTTCGCCCCCGAAAGTGAACCTCAGGAACCTCCTGTGTTGTGGCAATATTTCTATATGAAAGTAAGCGTCCTTAAATCGATTGTCAGAAATCAATCGCTTGGTAGCATTTGAGAGCACTTCCCCAGCAGCTTCTGTCAGCAGATGCGCACTTTCCGGTTTCATGGAAGTGGAGACCACGCCATTGAAAACACGGAGGGTGAAGTGAGAACTGAATCCTGTAGTCTCTCTCCTGTGCTTAGTACCCAAGGAGATATACTTGGCAGTACAGTAGCTTCAACGCTACCAGTTTCTCAGAAAAGGGCAAAAGTCTCGGCGGCTTGGTTAAACGGGGGGGGGGATGTTAGATGTTTGGCATCCTGAAAATGGCAGGAAAAGAAAACCAAAGAACTAACAGCCTTTTGGAGACTGGTGTTGCCCGAAACACCAGTGGTGGCGGAGCAAGAACACCGACCTCCTGGGGGTGCCAGGGAGAACACTTCATTTGTTTGATAGGAATTCTGGGTGCCTCTCCCTATTGGGGCGCCACCCCCATTTTTTTTTTATTGAGGCGGATAGTGCAACGCGGCGCACCCCAATCTTTACAAGGGGATTCCCGGCTCCGAAAAACACCCTCCTTGTGTTTTACACCTCGCAAGAGTCAGACCCGGTCGAGACTGGGTGGCCAACAATCCCGACTCTTGAGCACGGCGGGGAGGGAATTTCCCAAAAGCTTGTTCGTATAACTTCGCCTCAAAACCTAGTGGCGACCGAGTTAACGACATCGCTAAACAGGCCGGAAGGCGAGATAGGGGCATCAAGGAGGAATGCACAATCCTATCCTTACTGCGCCTGAGATTTAGCCACAGGTGCCTCCTGCGAAAACCATATCAGCCATAAAACGGCCGATAGCACGAGCCGTCTGCTTTGTTGCACGAAGAGACAAGTCTGTAGCTTGACGCAATTCCAATACGCCTTATCTTGAAGTGCCCCGCCAGTACTCAAGTCTCTCAGCAGGCCAGCCTGGTAGGCCTGCAAAACCGTCATGATGTGCAAAGATGCACCAAGCTGACCTGCTGCCTGAAAAGCTTTTCCCTCCAGGGAAGATGAAAGTCTACACAGCTAGAAAGGAAGTACAGTATAAGCTTTCCAGGAAGGATGATGTCCCTGGAGAGAGATAGCCTGTGAAGCGTCTCTTCTATCTGGGCGTCATCATATAACCCTGCGCTTCCACATCAACTATACCTAAATAAATAAATAAGTTGATGTCAGGAAAACACGGGATGAATACAACTTACTCCATGAAAGGGTTAACTCATATGGAGATAGCTAAGAAAGGGGAGAGAGTGTCGTTGAGGCTCCGCCCCCCGGCCACCCAACAGAACCTGCCGTCTAATGTTTTTAAGTGCTTAAGGCTATTTCCATCTCCGCAGAAACAAGAGACGAATTCCCATGATGAGAATGCGAAAGAAAGGAGCTTACCTCCGTCCCCGGCAGCTCTGTCATATGCACGAGTTTTAAGCCAGGAATGCGCGGCGGCTCGAAGCTTCTCAAGGAATGCGAGGCGCGCGCAGCACTTAACCGAAGCAGTAAAGTGTAGAGATCGCTCTCCGATATGGATTATCACACACGGAGGGATATCTAGTTTAAACTCTGCCATATTGGTTAAACACTTTCTTATTTTGCTGGTTTAAACATAGACACGCTCACAACAAGGTGAAGACAAAGAATCTGAGGAATGTTTCTGGCTCACTCCTATTTATAACCCTCCAGGTGCGTCTCAACAGATGACGTCACCTGACCGAGATTATATAGGCCAAAATTTGGCGTGTTTAGACACACAGGCTTCACAACCGGCAACATGACAAGATGTTTCCCATAGCGGTTTCATGCAGCATCGAGTGAAGCCTTTGAAAGGGAACTGGGTGTAACTTCAGAATGCACTAAAAGTAAAGATAATTTTCCAGCTAATATTACACATTAATAGTTGATAAGAAAACCACAACAATAATAATCTGAAAGCAGGTGCTTAAAATAAAGATTGCTATCCTACACTTACAATATATCTCTATTAACTCTTTAGACTCCATGACCAAAAGATTAATGCAATTGATTTGGCACAAGAAGAAGCAGGTCTTAGAGGCTGGTGCCATCGGTACAAATGCGCACCACAAGGCACCGATGGGCAGCGGATGGGTGGCACTCACCTAATGAATTTATTAATACTTACTATTAATAATTTCTTTATAAAAATTGGTAATAAAGTATGTATTTCTAATACAAATTTATTTAAAAAAACTAATTGTACATTTACTTTATTACATAACAAAATTAAATGGAAATCTTTACATTTTAATATACGCACCGGCCACATTTTTCTTGTATCATTCACTGAGCCGGTGATCATCAGCTTTGCATGTTTTTTTTTACTCTCTCTGGATGCACGCCACCATCTCTGCACAAGAACAATGCAAATTCACACTTTACTTCACTATTCTTATTTTCCTTTTCATTGTTATTTCATACTGGGCAACTGGTATAGTCCTGATGTTACACAGCTAGGTCAGGGAGGTGTGTGTGGCTGTTGGACGCTGGATCTGCATGATGTGATTGCAATCGCATGCAAGTCACCAGGGAAGGATAAGGGTGATAGGGGCTGATGCAATGTAACAAAATTAAAACTTAAATACAGAGTATTATAAACATGTTTTCATTAAAATCAGATGGCAAGACCTTTAAAAACCTTCAGTATAAAATTGAAAACTTCTCCTCCTAAAAGAGAGTCAGAGGGCAACATAGCAGGTGCTTGAGTCTCTGTGCATTTTCTTTCTTCAGACTATTTCCCCTAATTTAGCCAATTCCCACCTGTCATTAGGGTACTCTCACATCAAGGATACAACCACCAATCAAAGAAGCTGAAGACATGTAATGCCCGCCAATCGCATCTTTTCAAACTGCTTGCTCATCCACCATAGGGAGCGACGTACAACTCCGGGAGAAAATGCTATCCGCTTCTTCTGTAAGTTCACAGATGCTCATAATGAGTCAATGACATGATTGATGTGAGTGTGCCAGCCCCCACCCGCCCGAGATAGCTAAGCCAATCAGCTCTCCAGGCTCCCCAGCTGCTACAGCATCATCCGGGATTTGAACTCTCCGGAGCATAGGGCAAGCACATTATCATTGTACTCAGAGGGTGGGGTGTTGATACTCTTAAGTATACAGTGAACCCTCGGATTGCGAGTAATGCGGTTTGTGAGCAAGAACAGCAAAGATTTTTAATACATTTTGACTTGAAAAACGAGCAAGTCTTGGTTTACGAGTACCGAGCATATGTCTTATTGCGCGTCTCTCACTGGTATGATCAACATCCATGCACGCATGTACTGTTTATTATAACACTGAGACCACAAGTATGCACGTAAAACATTTTATTTTATGTCTGTATGCCTGTATGCGTGTGTACTACGCGCGTGTAAAGCAAAAGCGAGTCTCATTAGAGAGCTTAAAGATCCATTTTCTTTTTCTCCCATTATGTGTTCGCACGATTTGATACTGTGCCCCTTCACACACACACCCCCTCACCCCCTTCTCAATTACATTTACATTTAGGCATTTGGCAGACGCCCTTATCCAGAGCGACTTACAAAACGTGCTTTAAAGTTTACATCACTGGATACATACTTACACTGGGTTAACTATGTTAATAACTAACCTAGCTCCTAACTTCTCCTCTCGCCTTCACACACACACACACACACACACACACACACTCTCTCTCTCTCTCTCTCTCCCTCTGCTCTACACAGAAACACTGCTCTGTCGTGATTCTTTTTAAAGGTAAGGTGCAGGTTCATGTTTTTTAATTTTTACTTTACAGCAGTGAGTCCGTTAGTATGCGCTCCCGCGAGTGTCATTAGCGATGTTCCTTGCAAATTTTCCAGATAAAACAATTTTTCCATTAATGTGTGTGTGTGTGTGTGTGTGTGTGTGTGTGTGTGTGTGTGTGTCTGTGTGTGTGTGAGTGAAACTCAAATAAGAGAGGAGAAAGATTTACTGTGTAAGATGAGAAGGGGGAGAGGGGGAGGGGCTGATTCCTCCTCTCCTCTTACTTTAGCTTCACACACACACACACACACACATACACACACACACACACACACACACAGTGCCATAAACGTAAAACACTGACAGGATTTATTTTTACTTTTTTAAAAGGTAAAGTGCAGGTTAATTTGTTTTATTTTTACTTTATATTTTGTATAAATTATTTTTATGTATTTATTTTTTGGGCTGTGGGCGATTATTTTCAATTTGGTTTACGAGTGTGTGAACAAATTGAGCTCGTAATCCAAGGTTCCACTGTATATAGTATACTGTGCGATTCATATGTTCCTTCTTGCCATGAACTTCAAGATGGTTTTGATGATTTGTCTACGTGGTGAACATGTGATGAAATAATTCAATCTTTCCTGCAATCGCAGAAGGAAGTCCAATGAACCTTCGTTCCTGAAAATCAGTAGTGAGGACATCAGAAGCAGCTGTACTCCCCTGTTGTGGTTAGGGCTTCTCAAGGTTTTCACCACATCTCATCCAAAGGAAGGGTTTGATCAGACGTTACATTACTGGTGATCTGGACTTCTGCGGATTTCTGAATCATTAAGAAACACTAGAGTTTTGAGGCATATGTAGAAATTTGGTTCAATTCCAGCCCCCTTTTTTTTTTACTATAACTGTCCAAACATCCAGAATTTATTATTTCTCTTCATAGCCTTGGCTATTCAGGAGGAAATTTCCCCTGAGGTATTAACACATGAACACAAAGTGAAACACAGAATGGTAATGCAGAGCTGATAAAATGGCCAATTGTAGTGTCAGTTTGACTTGGACACACTCAAGGCTGGGGACCACACCTTAAAACACACTCAAACACCCTACTGTGGCTATCTGCTTGATATTGATAAAAAAAAAAATAATAAAGATGAAACCCATATGTTAATAAATAACCGACTAATATAATTAAATGAATTCTCCAATCTGATTGGAGGATTAATTTTTTAAATCCTTGAGTCTCAGGCTGTAGTGTTAGCTTCATAAACAACAGGTCATACTGTAGATATGGACTTGTCCTTTCTGGGGTTTTTTTTTCTCTTAAGGGCATCATAGTTTCCATTCTGTAAGACTTTTATGTTGACACTGGGTTCCAGACTGCATTTGCCAGCATACACCTCGACAGATCACATGGTCCTTATTACATTCACCTCCACCTTGTTCTGTCTGATTAGGTGTCTATTTAAAGAGTTTGAGTTGTGCTTGTTTTACTGATTGTGCGCCTCCTGTTTGGTTTCCTGTTTCAACCCTGTTCATACTTTTCATGATTCTGATAAGATTTAATTATTAAACATTTCATAATATTTATCATTTTATCAATGTTATCACACTGCCTCAACTCCCTTCATGACATCACAGCACCCTGTATGTATAAGCACTCTCCTCTGTTACTCCTTAATTGATTTATCATTAGTAACATGTAAAATAAATAGAATAAATAGTTAAATAAATTAAACAATATAGTCCAGTAGGCTTTGGATACTGTGGAACCTTAATAGAAAAGATTAGGGCAGTCTATGGACAGAATCATGAACCTTTGAATGCGGCTTAGCCAATTAGAATTAAGACATTAAACACTCCACAGATTATCACTAATTAAGAAGCAGCTATTATCTTTACCCAGTTATACATTTTATAACTGCACACAAATTGGCACGGGTGTTATGCCGGATGCCCTTCCTGATGCAACCTTCCAATTTTATCTGTGCTTGTAATCAGCACTGCATCCAGTGGTTGGGGTTTGGGCATTGGGTGTGAATCGAACCCGAGCCTTGCACATAGCAGGCAAGAAACCTATAACTGGGCCACTAATGCCAAATGCCAAAAGTGAAAAGGAAACACATGTACGGTTATACATACCAGTCATCCCAAATCCACTGAATGGCACTGCATCTGCCTCTACATTGTTCAACTTATTGACTGATAGAAACGTGTCGTTACTGTTAAAATGGAAAAAGAGTTCTTACTTTATCGTAATTTATCACATCAGTAAAAGTCACATTACTTCAGCTGAAAGTCCCTCACGCCCTTCAAACATGAGCCTCATCATCCAAAATCCAAGAGGAAATAATTGAATAATAATTCACTTAATTTTGTGTTATAATTGTCTTTCTATTTGGCCATTAGAGCATTTTAAAGCTCATCTGTCATTATTAGAAATTTTATCAAATCTGGAAGAAATTATACTTAGCAAGTGAAATACTGTGGGGTGATTTAACTCAGTATAACATCAAGGCTATCTTTCCAAGCTGTTTCCTATAACCAAGAGCCTCAAGGCAGTGTTAAAACCACACACTGTAGTATGAACTACACAAGACTTGCAAGTTTCTTTTCATAAGAATTCTAGTGTCTGTGTTAATATCCTTAAAACTAGTCCTCATTTAGAATGCTCTGGGTGAAGTGTATCATGTGACCTAAACATTAAAATTAGGAATATCCCTCTGAAGTAAGGTGTATCATGATCTTTCTATATCTTGGAACGTCCTTCTCCTTACAAGGAACATGCACAAAGACATCAACTGTCACTTTCAGGGAGCTAATGGAGCACATGGCAAGTTTATCTATCGCTCCGTCAGAAACCACAGGCTAACCGTCCAAATGAAGACCATGGCGTTTTGTGTTGTGATGCTATCTATGCTCCTGCATTTGTCTGAGACCCAGACTCTGCATTGATCGGAGAATAACAAGCTAGAGCAGTTTCATCTGAGAGTCATTCTTTACTTCAGATAGAAGAACAGAGTGAGCAACAACAACATTATCTATCAAACTGGCTATGTGAGCAATTACAAAGCATCATTTTCAATGGCTATTCACATTAGAAGAATGGATACAATGCCCTTCCACATTATTGTCATGTAGAGAGACAACAATTGACCTCCAGCTCAAGAAAATGTGAGGTCCTAAAGCAAAGGATTAAGGGTTGGCTGAAGTCAACATCAATGTGGCATCAATCCTGCCAGTGAGTCAGCTAATATGGTCCACCTATTCTGGTGCGATGCCTTCCACAAGAGATTCTACCATCTTGAGACCACTAAGAGAAGGATGACTAGGAAAGTTGGTCTTGTCCAGCCTCTGGTGAAAGTTGCACAAGGAGGTTCCAACTAGATTTCTCTAGCCACATGTGATAGTCCATCAGAAGCACTAAAGTGGGTGACTGCTAAAAACGGTACTTATTATAAATCTTTAGGCATACTGAGTGACAAGGCAAGTTTCACAAGCTGTTTCGTCTCGATTCATTTTTTCATTGATTTACCTACAGTACTGTATATGTTGTTTTTAAACATATATGTGAATTCATGTTTGTTGATTATTGTGGGAAGTAATATCTACTAAAGGAATTAAACTACTAGAGGAACAACTCCTCATGCATGGTGCATTACTACCTGTCTTTCCATTCCTGAAGGTCAAGTGGTAGTTATCTCATTTCAAAACATGTTTAAGAGCAAATACCTTCTCATCAGAACTTTATTCTAAGATTAATGACTCAATTTACCTGCACTGAGATCAGATTATACTTTGCTCCAATGGAGGGAGAAAGCAATCAGATGTTGAAGTGAATTCATATGGGAGGAGCAGGAGGAGTGAGGCGTCGGCCTCTGAGGATCAGTATTGCAGTATGAATGTCGCATCCATCTGCTTTACTGATAAAATTCATTAGGAAGACGTTCAGTCACGCTACCTGGCTGGTGCATTAAGGTCAACATTATCCTCACAAACTGAGAGTCTGACTCCTGACAATTTTCAGTGATGCGTCTCAAATGGAGCTACTACAGTAAGTAGGTTTTATAACAATATACTGTATGGAAAAACAGTCCATAAACAAGATACATACATTTTAAAACTCATTATTACACCCATTTACCTTTTATAATTATCCTAGCTTATAAATCGAAATACCTTTTTTATTGTTATGTTCACTGTACATTTATCCCTTTATGACAAAGACTTTTTAGACACAAGTTGAAACTTGAACATGAATTTTCTACTCTCTTTTCTTTCTGTATGTTATCCTCTCTCAAGGAACAGCTCATTCTCAGAGACTTGTTTGGAATCATTGATAAGGTAAAAATGGATCTATAATCTATAAGGAGATGTGCACTAAGATCAGCCATAACTTTAGGATCAATAAGATTACAACTACCTAGTTTTTATAGTCCCTAGTCCCCTTGTGCCACCAGGACAGCTCTGTCCCCTAGGGGGGGTGGCTCTACTGGACCTCTGGGGGTGTGCTCTGGAGTCTGACACCAGGATGTTTGGGACAGATCCTTTGGCTGCTGTAGATTGCGGGGTGGGGCCTCTCAGATCGGATTGTTTGCCCGGCATGTCCCATGGGTGCCCGATCTAATTAAGATCTGATAGTTCTGAGCCCATGTCAAGGGCCTTGGACTCTTTCCTTGCTGGAGAACTCTCCAGTGTCAGCTTAAGTTTTCTAACATTTTCAGGATGGAGAAATTTACAGTCTTTGGGTTGTTGGCTGAAAGAGAAAACAGAGATTCTGGTGAGAAAATTATTATGTGGTATATTCACTATATGGACTAAAGTCTTTGACGAAACCCGTTAATTATTTAATTAAGGTGTTTCAGTCAGGCCCCTCTCATACTAAGATGTCCTCATCTTCATACTTCAAGCATACCAAAATAAATTGGACAATGCCGTTTTCTATTCCAACATGATGGTGTCCCAGTGCACAAAGCAAGGACTATAAAGACATGGTTTGGAAGAACTTTACTGGCCCAAACACAGAGCCCTAACCTCAGCCCCAGACCTGCTCGTTCAACATCAGTGTCTGACCTCATAACAGAATTAATGGACACGAATTCCCACAGAAACACTCAAAGCTCTTGTGGATGGCCTTCCAAGAAGAGTGGAAGCTGTTATACGTAGCTGCAAAACGGGGACCATACAGTATATGTGTTTTGATACAATGTCAATGCATGTTTGGCCAAATTGTTTTGTCTAAATAGTGTATAGTATAAATGTATGAGAGGAGTAAGAACTTGGTTCACAGCATTAAATGCAGGTATAAATAGATGAGATGTTGATGTTATAAATTAATAACTTATAAAACATAGCGGTAACAGTATCTCGACTTCATCATCTTACCCTGGGGTTGAGTATTTAATATAACATTTCTCTGAAAAAAAGAATGCTTTATTTTTTACAGGAAATAAATCTGCCCATGTTTTAAAGCACAGTAATAAACTGGTTTTATCTGCTCCCTGTATCTAAACATTATACAGTATATGTCATATTTAATAAACTTCATGTATGTTTTGTAAAACTTAAACAAACATTTTCAGGTATTCTGTTTAATTTACATTTTAAAAATTGTCTCTGACCTATTAGTCTCAAGATATAGGGTAAAAAAAAGAATTATCTATTCATATGCAGTGCACAATAAGTTCACAGACAGTAGGAATCTCATGCGATTATAATTCAATCTTTTATTTTAAGAGTTAAAAGAAGGTCTAAAGGTTTTGCGATGACTCTGATAGAAAAGCTCACTTTCGAGAGGTCTGCCGAGTGTCACTGATGACTGAAATCTCCCTCATGGTGCTCGGCAGCAGACTGTCTTCTCCTAACCCGGCTTTCATCACAGCTCAGGAGACTGCTTTCATCCGTCTGATCTCCTTCTTGACTTTGTGACTTCAGTCGAGACAAAACCCTCTGTGCATTGGTATTATAACCTGCCTGCTGGGGAGAAGTGGGATCACTGACACTGACCAGGAACATCTCACACACCAACAGTCTGTCTTTAGAGCTTTATTCTGCTCTATGGTGGCTTAAGCCCAGGAGTTTGGACCCAGTTGAATAACTATATTAAAGGCATAAATTCACAGCAATGTATCAAGAATACCACATTGTGTAATAAAGGTTTTTTTTTTCTTTTTTTCTTCCCCAATGTAAAATGTCATTATCTTTATTTGTTTATTTATTTATTTACTTATTTATTTTGGTCAAGATGTTTTCATAACTGAGTTCATACACAACCTAAAAATATCATGGATTTCTTGAACTGTAATTTAATTAGCACATTTTTAACTACTAATAATCTTACTGGTTTCTAGGATCCAAGGAGAGATTAACAATACACCCCGTTAACCCGTACACACACTAAGTTAGCATACAGGTTAATTAAACATGCTAAATAGATGTACTGTATATATACGCATGAATTACCCATAAACAATAAAAAAAATAACTTATTGCTTAATAATATTCATCCATGTTTTAATTGTATGGGTCTGGTTAAATCAGTGACATACAATATCTTGCCAAATAAAACAAACAAAATGTCTTCTTCACGTCTGAAATGCCTGCCCGCCAGGAACTCCTTTAATAGCTTTTCCAAACATGTGGAAATGGCTTGGAGTGAGGTCAGGACTGTATGAGGGATGTGGCAATAACTCCCAAAATCTGATACCTGTGCAGCCAAAATCAGTCTCTAGTTTTTTTTTTTCTTAACTTGACCTGACTGTGTCAACCACAGAGCACTGTCATCATCCTATTACTAATGAATCAAGGCGAAAGTTTCATAACCCTTCATTAACAGAAGCCAGCTAAATGCCACAGAGAGCCCAGACAGTACCCGGTCTGCTGCTTTGCCCTCATGTAGGTAGAGGTCAGGTATTAATTTGTGATTCCAATTGATGTCTGTAGAGCTGTGTTGAATGATAATGATCAGGAATTTGACAGGGTCAGAAAACACTTCAGCCATAAAGTGATTAATGTTTGTGTTAAGTGTAACCGGTTTCATTTCTTCTTTCAAACATTTCCAAGTCATCTAACTCACTAACACTGTATGGACAGTCAGTGTTTGCACAATGTATACTGTCTGTCATGGCTTTAACTGTAATACTTAGAAGTTGCCTAATCTTTAAATCCACACTAGTTTTTCATACAAGCTAATAACAATTGAAGTGTTGAAATGCTTTCAAAGCCTTTCAAAATGTACTTTCTATTGTTTTTCCTGTCCAAATCTGAATTTTGTTATTATATTCAATACTTATGTTACATTTATCTCCAGTGTGAACTCTTTGTAACTTTTTTTTCTGACATTTTAATGGAGTTTACGCTTTATGGTTCCTTATTAATATGACCAGTTGCTTTTTTTAAAAAGCATATATACTTATACCACAGCAGTAAATGTAAACTATTAATGGATGAAATGTTCAAAGTGATTACTGAAAAATTACAAAAGTTATCAAGTTGCTGTCATATAAAATGAAAAAAAGTATGTTTTAATTACATTTTTTGAGTTGTAATGTTAAATCTGATTTATCACACTCATTTAATTATTTACTGCTTTAATTTTCTTCCCTTTCCTTTTCATTATTTAATTTATATGAATGGTGTTCAAGTCAAATCAGAACTTATGATGAACGTTTTGGTGTAAAAGTGATTGAAACTTCCAGAGCAGTATGGTGATGAGACTCTTAGCCGCAGTAATACAGTACATTTCATTTGAATTTAAAATAGGCATAATTTCAAATGCTCTCAAGTGGAGCTTGGTGTTCCACAAGGTTTGGTTTTAGGCCCACTGATTTTTTTCTCTTTACATACTTCTTCTGGGAAACATAATTCGTAGGCATGGTATTTGTTTTCACTGTTATGCTGATAACACATAGTTATATGTCTCCAAACAGAAAAAACAAAAAGAGATGAGAAAAACAAGATTAGTTCTAGTCATTGGGCCACATGCAACCAGAAGCAAGCTTTTTGATCACATTGTAAATTTAGATGCCCTTTCTGTTCCATCAAGTGCAACAGTAAAAGACCTTGGAGTGATAATAGATTACAGTCTTTCATTTAAAGCTCATGTAGATAATATTACCAGGATATCATTCTTTTATCTGAGAAACATTGCAAAGATAAGGCATATATTGTCACTACAGGATGTGAAAAAAATAGTTCATGGTTTCATCACCTCTAGGTTGGACTATTGTAATGCCTAACTGTCTGGTTTTTCAACTGGGTGCATAAACAAGCTTCAGTTAGTTCAAAATGCAGCAGCGAGAGTCCTCATAGAACCAGAAGGTATGACACATCACCCCTATCTTATCCACACTGCATTGACTCCCAGTAAAAATTTTTATCTATTTGAAAAAACTACTATTGACATATAAAGCATTAAATGGTCTCGTGCTGCAGTATCTGGGTGAATTGCTAGTGTCTTACGATCCACTACGGCTACTTCAATCAAAGGATGCAGGGGTCCTGGACCGGTCTGACTCACTTCTGGATGCCCTGTACTGACTGCAGTTTCTCAATAGTTCAGGACTGAAATTTCTTAAAGTCTACCTGAGCCTCCAATAACAAATTGGACTCCATATTAACTTCAACACATCTCCTGTTATATTAAACTTCCAGCTGCCTAACACACAGCATGACTGCAGATCAATCTCTGCTATCTGTTATCAACGATATAAGGATGGGTTCCCTGTTGAGTCTGGCTCCTCTCAAGGTTTCTTTCTAATGCCATCTCATGAAGTTTTTCCCTGCCACCGTCATCTTCGGCTTGCTCATCAGGCACAATCTAATCATTTGGATTCACAATTCATACAGATTTCCATAATTTTTGTGTAAAGCTGTTTTGCGACAAAGAAAGTTGTTAAAAGCACTATACAAATAAAATAAAATTAAATTGAATTGTGCAAACGATTTAAAGGAGGTTGTATGTTCATGAATGACAATCCCAGCCAAGGTGGCTTGGAGACCACTGCTGTCTTTCCTGTGAACATTCAATGAGTGGAACACCTGATTATTGAAAATTTACATCACCGACCTGTGAAAGAGGGGCATCTGTTTGTGGAAACTGTACACACAATCATTCACCAATACCACTTGAGTTATTTCCCCATCCTCCGTATAGTCCTGTCCTCATTCCAAGCCATTTTCATGTTTGTCCATTCAAATTCAAATTTTATTCGTCACATACACAGTCATACACAGTACGATATGCAGTGAAATGCTTACACGACCGCCAGTGACCTTAAAAAGAGAATTAAATCTTACAGTAAGGAATAAATATGAATAAAGAAATACAATAGGAAAATTTTTACTTAACTAGAATAAAAATAGAAATAAAAAATAAAAGTATACTGTACATAAAATAGAAATAAAAATAGAGATATACTGTACAATAGAGATTTTCTTTTAAAATTGAAATTTGGTGGAGGGTGTATGGTGTGCAAGTAATTTGCATAGAAACATGTGTTAAGGTCCCTTATTAAAGTGACTTTGTGCAAGGGTCCAGAATGTAAACATAAATATGAGTTCCAATGTCAGGGTAGATGTGCATGAAAGTGTCCATAGTGTCCGTTGACGTTAACAGGTTGTATTAGTTCTGTGTTTGTGGTGTGAATGTGGTATGGTTGAGAGACCTTATTGCCTGCGGGAAGAAGCTCCTCCTCAGTCTCTCTGTGTTGGCCTTCAGGGAGAGAACAGTCCATTGTTGGGATGGCTGAGGTCCTTCACGATCTTCCTGGCCTTGGTCCAGCACCGCTTGGTCTAGATTGAGTGCAGGTCAGGGAGCTTGGTGCGGATGATGCGCTCAGCTGAACGCACCACCCTCTGTAGAGCTCGTCTGTCCTGCATGGTGCTGTTTCCAAACCAGGTCGAGATGTTACCCGTCAGGATGCTCTCTATGGTGCAGGAGTAGAAATTCCTGAGCACCTTGGAGGGCAGTCTGAAGTCTCTCAAACGTCTGAGGTGGTACAGACGCTGCCGGGCCTTTTTCACCACGGTGTTGATGTGACAGGACCATGACAGGTCCTGCGTGATGTGAACACCGAGGTATCTGAAGCTGTCCACTCTCTCCACTGGGCTCCTGTTGATGACGGGGGTCTGGTAGTTCCTCTCCTGCTTTGTACAAAAGTCCACTATCAGCTCCTTTGTCTTACTGACGTTCAGGAGGAGATTGTTCCTCTGGCACCAGTTCTCCAGATTCCCAATCTCCTCCAGTAGGCCGACTCATCGTTGTTCGTGATCAGGCCCACCACGACAGTGTCGTCAGCAAACTTGATGACGGCGGTGGAGTTGGTAGTGGCCACGCAGTCGTAGGTGTATACAGCAGGGGGCTCAGAAGACAACCTTGGGGCGCTCCAGTGCTGAGTGTGAGGGAGTCTGAAACATGACCGCCCATCTTTACTGCCTGTGGTCTGCCAGTTAGGAAGATGGAGATCCACTGACACATGGGTGAGCTGAGTCCCAGGTGCTCCAGCTTGGTGGTGAGTGTGGAGGGAATTATGGTATTAAATGCAGAGCTGTAGTCGATGAAGAGCATTTTCACATAATTTCCCCTCTTAGTGTCCAGGTGGGTGAGAGATGTGTGGAGGAGATTTGAGATTGCATCGTCTGTGGAACGGTTCGGACGATAAGCGAACTGTAGTGGGTCGAGTGTGTCCGGTAGTGAAGAGATGATGAAGTCTCTGACCAGGCGTTCAAAGCACTTCATCACTACTGAGCTGAGGGCTACAGGGTGATAGTCATTGAGGGAGGCAGGATGAGGTTTCTTTGGAACAGGAACAATGATGGACTCTTTGAAGCATGTGGGGATCACCGACTGAGATAAAGAGATGTTGAATATCTCAGTGAACACAGGTGCTAGCTGGTCTGCGCAGGCTCTGAGGATACGGCCTGAGATGCCGTCTGGTCCTGCTGCTTTCCTGGTGTTCACTCTCTTGAAGGCTCTCCTCACGTCGTGCTCGGAGATGATGAGCGCGTTCCCGGTGCTGGCAGTGTCTTCCTGTCTGCAGCCGTTAGCGCCGCTAGCATTAGCGCCGCTAGCATTAGCATCGCTAGCGTCTTTAGCTGCAGCATCGAAGCGAGCATAGAATGTGTTGAGCTCGTCTGCCAGAGTCGCGTCCGCGTTCGTCATACCGGATGTTGGTGCTTTTATAATCCGTTATTGTTCTCAGTCCCTGCCACAGGCTCCTAGAGTCACTCTGTTGAAGCTGTGACTCTAGTTTTCTCCCGTAGCGCTGCTTCACCTCTTTCACCGCCTTCCGGACGTTGTATGACGCAGCCTTGTACGGTTCCATGTCCCCCAACGCAAGTCCCGTGTTGTAGGCAGCTGTGCGAGATCTCAGAGCGTCGCGGATGGTTTTATCCACCCACGGCTTCTGGTTGGGAAACGTTCTGATAGTCTTTTTCTCTACCGTATCGTCCACTAGCTTTTCAATAAATCCCACAACCGCTTCCGTAAACACGCTGACGTCATCATCGGAGCTGTTTCTGAACAAGTCCCAGTCTGCGTCATCAAATGCGTCCTGTAACGCGGCCACCGATTGGTCCGTCCAGCGCGCGACCTCCCTCTGAGCCGGCACTTCCTGTTTCAGCCTTTGTTTATATTTTGGCATGAGGAAGATGGCGGTGTGGTCGGATTTTCCAAATGCTGGACGAGATTGTGCCTTGTAACCGTCTTTGACCGTAGTATAACAATGGTCCAGTGTCCTTTCGCCCCTGGTGGGGCAGGTGATGTGCTGATAAAAGTTCGGCACTGCGCGTTTGAGGTTGGCACTATTAAAATCCCCCGCCACAATGAGCGCAGCGTCCCGGTGTTGTGTCTGGTGCTGTGTGAACGCCTCATGCAGCTCGCATAAGGCAATGTCTGTGTCTGCTTGTGGTGGTATGTAAACGGCGCTGATTATGACCGATGTGAACTCCCGTGGAAGATAAAAAGGACGACACATGATGGACAGTAGTTCCAGGTTTGGTGTGCAGGAGCGTGTAAGAGGAACAACGCTCGCGCTGTTGCACCAGCTGTTGTTCACCATTAAGCACACGCCGCCTCCCCTTGACTTCCCCGAGTCCCGCGTCCTGTCCATGCGGTGAACCGAGAAGAACTCGGCTGGTTGTATGGCGTGGTCTGGCACCGCTGGGTTCAGCCATGTCTCGGTGAAGCAGAGGAGATTGCAGTCCCGAATGTCTCTCTGGAACTTTATCCTGGCCCTGAGGTCATCGAGTTTGTTCTCCAGTGACTGGACGTTGGCGAGCAGGATACTAGGCAGAGGTGTGCGGTGTGCACGGGTTCTCAGCCGGTTCCTCACTCCAGCTCGTCTCCCTCGAGGCCTCCGCTTCGCGTCCATTGTTCTCCCTCAGGATCTCACTCGGCCAGCTCGGATCCGGAGTTAAAAACGTTGAATTGTGAGTACATTGTATACCAATAGAAACAAGAGTGTCTCTATCATACCTAATGTACTCAATGGTGATGATTTTGCCGATTTTAAAACAAAGAAAACTAGCTTAAAAAACAAAAACAAGGAAAAGGTGGTCGGAGCAGTCGTGACGGCAGCCGACCTCACCGGCGCCATCTTGGAATTCAAAGAGTTCCTGGGAGGCCGGGGTTTCAGATGTGAATCAGACAGGCAGCCTGATCATGGCTCCAGCGTACTGAGAACTTTTTACCTTGATGGTATCCAAGCGCTAGTTAAACACTGGGATAAGTGCATTAGTGTAGTAGGGGATTATATGGAGAAATAAAGGGAGTTTTTACTCTCAGAATTGGATTCTGTTATTCTGCAAAATAAAAAGTCCTGGGTTTACTTGAACGTCCTCTTGTAGTTATGTTTAATGTTGCAGAACATCCACAAATCAAGTTCCTGTCCTTACTTCCCTTATTACTTGCCTCACTACCCTCTCATTTCAACTCACATAAAGTTAATAGGACAAAAATGCAGTTTATCTCCCAGTGTAAAGTCCTATTTAAATCCCTTTGTTTTATAGGGCAGAACTGTGATTTACTTGCATTCAGTGTTGGTTGATCAATGATGGATTGAGGACTAAAAAGTCAATATTTCATATATTTTCTTCATGTGTTTGGACAACAAATTGCATAGCTGGTCTAAAATCATTTCAGTGATGATGGATATGTGTGAGGATGATATATGACCTTCTAATATAAAGGTTTATAAATGAGGACAGTGGGTCTGAAAGTTATACAAATATTTCCTTATGGGAAGCTACAAATATTCACAATCGGCTTATGCGAGTGCTTAAACTGATTTTCTGGGTGCAGTCAGGTTATTAAAATCACTCTGAGACTCACTCTGGGTTTGAGCAGTGTCTATACCACTGGCTTTCAACACAGGAAGAAAAACTTTAAGCCACAAAAAATAAGAATGAAATTGCAGCTTAAAAAGAGTTTTTTTTTTTTTTGCTGTCAAATATAATAGCATGTAGCATAAAAGTAAAAAAGAAAAAAAAACAATGATATACAGTATAAATAAGGAAAGGTTGAGCACTGGAATAAATCTAACAGGAGTCTAGACTTGCAGAAATACATAATCTACTGCATGAATAGTTTGTATTGTAATTCTCACATTAATCACTATAGTTTAATTTCACAATTGGCCTCCACACTCGTTATTCAGCAGCACATAGAATAGCATTTGATCCAGTCCAGTAATTTTATCAATAAAAACTACAGTCCTCAAGGTACGCTCTGTCTCTGCTTAAAATTCTTCTCTTAAAAATTCTTCTACATAAAATAACAATGAAAAAACTGCTGTAGAATGTAATGGAATGAAAATATTAATTATTCAACAAGGCATTTCATGAGTGGTGATATAGAACAATTCTGAGTTTAACTATACGCATCACTCAGTGTCCCAGGTCGTTAATTACACTAACTATGGGTCTCAGCGCGGGTGAGAGTAGGTCTGTATGGTCCGCAGTACTGAGGAAAGACCAGCTGCCTGCCAAAACCCACATTCACAACCAGTCACAGAACCCACTGTAACCCACTTGTTATTTCACTTTCAGCAACAGCACACATCTAATAACGTTATGTCATCTTAAACAACATGCTGTCTCTGCAGTAATCGCTTCTAAGATGTTCTGAATCGCCTCTGAACTGTCTGTGTTGTTCTGTTCAGGGCTAATGCGAGCTACAAAACTAACTAGTGTTTAACGGAAGGCTGAATCTCATATCCCTCTCTAACCCCTGATCAAGGGCACTACTTGGAGTGTGGAACAAAGGATGAAACACCCTACATAGTGCACTAGTTTTCTATTTAACGCTATTTGAGTTCGAATACCCCGAACCTGGAGATCAACGGAATCTGATATTCTAAATTGGAATAAGTGGAAATATAAAGTACTGTAAATCTCATAAGTTTCTCAGGACTGTCCACTACCTCCATGGTTTATTCTCCTCGACTTTTAACTACATACAGTAGTACCGGTAATAATTTAAAACTACTTTCACCATGTTAATTACACTAACTGCCGGTCACCAGCTCAGCTAGTAGCGGTTAGTAGATTCTGCCAATCACGGAAGGATATGTGTTGGTGGAGAAAAATAACTGGTTAAATAAACAAAACAAATCATAATCTGTTGATGATAATTGATGTTTGTGAAACTGTATAAAAAAAGCAATATCCCACTCAAGGGCATGGTATTGTACAAATATCAGCACAGATATTCATTACATCAAGACCTTGAGTGCAATATTACTTAAGTAACTCATAGTGTCCTATTTATTCATTGGATTTAGTTCTAATATCATGCAAAAGAAAAAAAAAGTTCAAGGTGCGCATAACTAAGCCAGTTTTATTTAAACTCCAGCCTATATGTATAACTCTTCACTCTGAAGTTTTATTCGATATCCGAATACCAATGTGCATAATCCTACTATTTAATCTCTCAACTCAACTTTGAATACCTCTCTACAGTGTCTCTATAATGAGTTTCTGTACTTGAGCGGTAAAAAAAAATACATCCTTATAAATTCACGTTCGGGCCACGGAACAAAGACAAAGCAGTTACTCAACACACAACCAGACCCCGCAATCCATAAGAGCACTGATGAGTTGGTGTACTGGTGTGTTACACCATGTCTTTATCTGAATAGTAATTATCTTCAAAAACACCCAGCAAAAGCAATCAAGTGCTATTGTGCGAACACAAAACCTTTCTCCCTGGACATGAGAGTAAAAAAATGAGTGTAATCGATGATCAGTGAGAGGACATGAAATCTGCTGCACTCCAGCACAGATGTTTCGGTCAGTGTGACTGAGAAGTGCCTTCATCAACCTGCCGGGGGGAAAAGAGATAGATGGAGTTTACAGCAATGTGCAGGATCGGAGTATGTGTGTGTGGGGGGGGGGGGGGTGTTGGGGGCAACAATCGTCTCTTTTGCAGCAGGGGAGAGCCAAGGCAAAGAATCCTGCTGACTGTTACGCTTCCAAACATCTGGCCAAAGCAAAACTCACAGCGCCCATTTAGCAGCATTACAATGAATCCAACCTTACCCTAAAAATAAATATGAAGGGGCAAAATAAAAGAAAGAAAGAACCATATGGATAACTTTGACTCTTAATATTTTTGACACAACATTTCAGGAAATAGAATGCAATACAATGCAATAGCTTTAACCACAAGCCTTCTCTATGTACTTTGTAGACCCTTCCTTTAAGTGAGGAGACTAAAAAATCCATTAAGACGACGACACAGCAGAGGCTTTCACTCAGAGCCAGTGGGAGCCGAGCGAGGCAGGAACAACACTCTTTATTTCCCCCGCTTTTGGACACCACTGAGCTGAACTACTAAAGTATTTACTTGTAATCCCACTGGGTTTAACATCGTTGTTTCACTGGTAAGAAACACACACACCTACACACAAACACTGGCTATCTGACTAATGCATGTGTACTTAAAAGTCTAACCTTTTAACTCAGAGATTATTATCTTATTATTCATCTTAAATGTGACTGTTTTTGATTTTTTGTTTATTACTGTTTATTGTTTATTATTTATTTTACATATTATTTATTTTATCTATTATTTTATTATTATTTATTTTGTGATATGGACAGTGGAACCTTGGATAAAGTTGGATAAGGAGCATAACTCGTTCCGGAAGCAGGCTCGTACTCCAAAACACTCGTAACCCAAATCAAATAAAACAAATTAACCTGCACTTTACCTTTACAAAAAGTCAAAATAAATCCCTACAGATAAGTGTTTCCTTTTTTACTTGCAGGGCATGTGTGTGTGTGTGTGAGTGTGTGTGTGTGTGTGTGAGAATCTAAAGTAAGCTCCCCTCTCCCCCTTCTTGTCTTACACAGTTACCCTTCTTCCACTCTTTTCACACACACACGCGCACACACACAATGGAAACACAGGTTTATCGGAAAAATCAGCAAGATATCTCTCTAATGACACTTGCGTGGGCGTATACTAACGGGATCACTGTTGTAAAGTAAAAATAAAAAAATTTACCTGCACTTTACCTTTAAAAAATGGCGACAGAGCAGTGTTTCTGTGTAGAGCAGAGAGAAAGAGTGTGTGTGTGTGTGTGTGTGTGTGTGTGTGAAGCAGAGAGGGAGTGTAAAGGCGAGAGAGAGAGTCTGTGTGTGTGAAAGACAGGCTGAAACAGAGAGGGAGAAAATGGATTTTTAACCTCTCTAATGAGACTTTCTTTTGCTTTATACGCGTGCTCACACATGTGTTATAAGAAACAGTACATGCACGCTGTACACCCATGCTTACAAACACAAAATAAAATATGTTTTTCGTGCACACACGTGGTCACAGTATTATAGTAAACAGTACACACATGTTGATTATATCAGTAAGAATCGAGCACTAAGACCCAGCAGGGAAGACGATTACCCACAATTCCGCAGCGCAAGAGAGAGAAAAAACATTGGCTCAGTTGTGATCACGTGACACTCGGCATCAAAACATGAAGCGCATGCGTGTTACTGTACATGATACGTTTTTCAAGTCAAAATTAATTTAAAATCTTTGCTCGTCTTGCGGAAAATATCACGTTACTTGCAAACCACGTTACTCTCAATCCGAGGTTCCACTGTATTTATTGTATTTGTTTATTACTGTTTTTGACAGGTTGTTTTTTTTATTCATCATTTTAGCAACAAATGTTATTAAAAAAGCACAAATATTTTCAAATAAGTTCCAGCTTTGCCTGCTGACACTGGAGACTCCTTTCACACAAGTTAAGATTGTTTATATGCTTTTTTCATCCCTTTGCATGGAAATTCTTATAAATTGTGAAATGAATAATCTCAGAAAGCATTGTATGACAACTTTATATTAGCAGAAACCTTTTAAATGAAAGATTTTGTGCGAAACATCTAAGCCTGTAAATGTTTATGTGGGCACATGTTTGTTGCCATGTACAAGTGCAATCCCAACTCTGACAGATGAGACAGATCACAAAGCACTTGTGATTTCAATTACCAGAGCAAAACAAAAATGCCAAAAACACGAGCCCCAAAACAAAGTTTTTCAAAACCTGTTTTTACTGGTAGAAGAAGACAAAAACCAGGACTTTCAACACCTCATCACTACAGTGTACGAAAAAAACTAACGAAAAGACCACAATCAGTAGAGGAGGAAAGACACATCTTTAAGCCTACTGAAAGTTGCCAACGCTGGGTGTGGCACAAAAACTCTGGGATACAAAACAGCAAAAATTCACTGTGGTGGAACGATGTCAAATAAAGAGACTGTGAATACCAAGAAAGCTGCCTGCTAGGCATGAATAAGAAACAAATCTCATGAGAATTACAACGAATACAAAAGAGCGAGAATAATCTGCAATAGGACAACCCAACAAGCAAGACTGGGAGTACTGTACACTCGCTGCTGAAGCATTCTATCGCACAGTCATGATGATCAGAAACCCAGACTGCAACCCATCTGAGGTGATAAACAACAAACAGGGGAATCTGCTCTTTCACCTGTTTTCATTTGCTCTGATTTCAAGAACTACTTAAATAATCTTCTAAATCTGGGAAACAGCACTGCTGCTGATCAGCGAAACACTCACACCTACAAGCAAGAACCAGCCATCCTAGTATCAGTAGAGTAAAACATGCTCTGGACTGTGTCTGATGTGAAAAAGGCCCCAGGCCCAGCAGTCTAACAGTGGAAACCATACTGTAAATGCTGCAGAAGATATTGTTGTACATTTGGAACAGATCCCACTGGACTGGTTCATGACTACCATCATATCAATCTAGAAGTAAAAAGAAGGTAAACAAAAAAAAAAGTCTGTATCCGATACTCTGGTATTTCTCCCCTAAGCCATGCCAGCAAAACTTATGCCAAAATTTTAGAGATGACATTATGCCCCATAATTGAACAACATCTGTCAGAAACTCTAAGGAACAGAAGGTGTACAGAAGCCATCATTGCCTTGAGACAACTCTCTAAAAAAGGCATCAGCCAAGATCATCACTTGCAGCTTGCAATCACATACCAAGAGAGAGCCTTTGACAGGGTGGACAGGTACAACTTATGGCTAGTCCACACACTGTATGGGTTGAGCAACCACTTGGAAAATGTGCGCTGTAGTGTCTACAAAAAGAAATTGATCACAAGCATTATATTAAGGCATTTGGCAGACACCCCTATCCAGAGCACATCTGGCATGTGGCAGTCTAGTGTCCTTTCCCCCTTATTGTTAATAGATGATGATCACCACATCGAACAGTTACTCTTCACTAAGACCCAAGTCCTAATTCTTTTCTTTTGATCCCTAGCTGGCGTTTGGTCTGGATCGTCTCCTAAGCCCGTATGCTGCTGTGGGTGCCAATGGTTGTCGAATCTCGTTTACGATGCGTTTCCATGCAAGATGATCATTGGCGGTTGTTCTGGCCTCGTCGATATTTAGTCTGTGATTTCTGATGTCATCTTCGACCGGTTTGAGCCACGTTTTCTTCGGCGCCGTTTGTTGGATTCTCCATTGGGTGGGTCGGTGACGCCAGAGGAGTTTGTGTGGTAGCCGGCTCCCACTCATTCTGCAGACATGGCCAAACCATTGCAGTCGCCGTTGTTGGCTTTGTTCCTCAATCAGTGGCTGTTGTTGTCATCTGCGCCGGATGTCCTCATTTCGTAGATGATCTCAGAATAATTTATGTAGAATCTGGGGCAGGCATCGCATTTGGAAAACTTCAAGTTTGTTGAGGTCCGCCTTCAACACTGTCCACGTTTCGGATCCATAGAGTAGAATCGGCAGGATTAGCGTCCGGAATAAGCGAACTTTTGTCGGGATGGAAATCTTGGTCTGCTTCCACAAGCACCACTTTAGGGAAGTGAATGCTGCGGTTGCTTGACCTATTCGACTGTGGATTTCTGCCGTGGATGCAACTTTCTTCTCCTCGATCAGTGAGCCCAGGTATTTGAACTGCTGGATTTGCTCGATTTGGATGCCGCCAAGATGGACGTTGGCCGGCGACCATCTGTTGTCAAAACCTTCGTCTTGTTAGTGCTTATTTTCAAGCCATATGATTGAGCGGTTTGGGCACTGTCATAGAGAATGTCCATGGCTTCAGCATCGTCCTCAGCCAGCATGCCACTTTCATCGGCGAACATAAGGTCCGTCATTCACGTCGAACTGGACTCCTCGTCTGCCCATGAAGACTTTTCTCATGACTGCGTCGACGACGATGTTGAAGAGCAGCGGTGAGACGACGTCTCCCTGGCAGACTCCAGTATGGATGGGGAATTCGGCAGACAGCTCATTTCGGATGCGTATTTGACTTGAAGACCCATTGTAATTTTCCTGCAGGATCTTGATGATTTTTGGTGGGATGTGCTCAGTCTCCAGCATCGTCCAAAGTGCCGACCAGTCGATGCAGTCGAAGGAGGATCGAAAGTCGACAAAGACGATGACCGTCCGTGCAGTGTATATTGTGGCGGAGACTGAAGATCTGGTCGCAACACCCGCAGTGCGGTCTGAACCCGGCTTGCTCCTCTCGACTCGTTTGCTCTCAATGTTTCTGCAGCCGTGACTGGATGACTTTCATAAAGACCTTGCTGACGATCCAGAGCAGACTGATGCCACGGTAGTTTTGGCATTCTCAACGGTCATCTTTCTTGAGGGTTGGAATAATGGTGGTTTCCATGTCGCTGGTATTTTCTCCATACGCCAGATGTTTTGCAGGAGAAGGTATATTCGTTGAAGAAGAACGTCGCCACCAGCCTTGATCGCTTCTGCGGTAATCATATCCATACCAGGCGCTTTGCCATTTTTTGGATGGCCATCTTCACCTCCGCAATCGTTGGTTCGTCGTTAGACATCACGGTCTCTGGGGGTTCGATGTGTGGTGGTTCCGCTGGTGTTCCTTGTGGCGGGTCGTGGTTGTACAGTGTTTTGAAGAACTCCCTCCAGCATTGTAGACGCCCATCGGCTTTTCGGATGTTGTCATTTGTTGTTTTGGCCTTTCCACTCAATCTCCTGATAGTTCGATAAAGCGTGTGGTACTCGTGTTTTTTGAGGCTGCTTCCTCAGTCAGCTGCTACTTGGTTCCAGTGAGCCTCGCGTTCTTGCTTCAGTCGGCATCAGACGTCCTTGTTGAGCTGACGATATCTCTTGGAGTCGACCAGCTTCACTCGTTTCCGTTCTTTTACCATGTCGAGACATTCATGTGATATCCATGGCCGTGTTCGGCGTTGGGTGGGAGGACACAGTTCCTTTGCGCATTCCATGATACCGTCCGAAAGTTGTTGCTCTTCGACGTTAACATCTTCTGATGGAGCCAATGCTGCAAAACGGTTAGATAATGCGATTTGAAATTTCGTCTTGCGAACGGGATCTGACAAACATTTTCAGTTAAGCTTAGCCGGTGGACGCGATTTGCATTTGGTTCTGTGTAGGCGAAGTTTAATAACAGCGCGCACGAGGTAGTGATCCGACCCACAGTCCGGGCCTCACATCGACCTGACATCTTTGAGTGATGATCTGAAGCGAGAGTTGATCAGAAAGTAATCCAGCATTGCGGAGTCGTTGCCAGCTGGGTTACGCCATGAAAGTTGATGCTTCTTCGGATGTTGGAAGTGGCTGTTCCCGATGATGAAGTTGTTGGTACTGGCGAGGGACAAAAGGCGTAGACCGTTGCCATTGGTCACACCATGGCCGAAACGGCCCATCGTGCTCTCCCATCCAGATCGATCAACACCAATATGGGCGAATTATTAGCAAAATCTCCAGCTAATATGATCAGTTCGGTCTGTGGAATCGAGTCCAACGTGTGTTGTAAGTGGTCATAGAAGTCGTCTTTAATCGGGTCTGGGCTTGTCTCAGTCGGTGCGTAGACGGCGATTAGGTGGGTGTTAATGGTGCCGGCAGGGCGACCACCTTCCTCCTTTTGCAGCCAGGCTTAGGACCGTCCTTGGCGGAGTTCAAGTCCTAATAACACCTACAAAACCATATCAGCAAGCTTAACACTGTTTCTCAAGATTATAACATGTACAACAGCTTATAGAAACCGAAGTTATGACAATAATTAGAACAAAGTCTGCACTTAACATATATATCAGTAATTTAATTAGGAATCCAATAAGTAAAAGGGTTAAAATACCCAGGCCCAGTTTTCATTGATGCTGGATGATGCACGAAGGCAAACCCAATCCTTGGCCACCTGTCCCCAATCCTGTGCCACAAATTCACTCCCATTACCCCAAAAACGCAACCTCACCAAGTTTCTTCACCAACACCAAACCTGTGTACTGTCCGAGAAAACGCTGACAAATGTCGGTGACTACAGAGATGAGGTGTGTGTATCACGGACAGGAATTGAAACGATGACTTGAGAAATTAACTATAATACCAATCAAATGTTTAGACACACTTTCTAATTCCATGCTCTTTCCTGCTTTTTATGTCTTTTAATATTGTAAAACAAAGCAGAGGGAACCCAAAATATGCAATAATCTGTATCCATACACAGAATAATTGTTATAGATCATTTTAATAATTGTTATACTGTAGTATACTGATGGAAAGAACAGAACAAAACTTTACTTTATAAGGCTTGCATTCACAGGACATACAGTACATTGCTTGTTCTCCTTCTTTTTCTTCTTCTTCTTAGTGGAGAAGAAGTTGGAGATGCAGTTGAAAATTCCAGGCAGTGGCTTCCTGGACAGTGAGATGGTGCTCCATCAGGGTCTGCCTGTTACCATTAATACACGACTTCTTGGGACATCCTCTGCAGTCATTGTGGCATGTGGTGAATAATTGAATGCGATTGATTGTGGTGGCAGTATTGAGATCTGCCCAAACCATTTTATTTCTTGACACTTTGTGATGCAGGATTGATTTGAGACCTACAGTACAGTACCAGTCAAAAGTCTGATTAACAGCAACTTGGATTAGAGCTATTTTGAAGGTTTTACAGAGCATACAGTAATTAACACATCTCTCTATCAACTGTTCCAATTAGATTATGAAATATTTTGGATGAACGCCTTCAGAATTGTTTTACAGTGTAGAAAGAAATAAAAATCATGAAAGACCATGGAGTTAGAGGGTGTGTCCAAACTTT
Organism: Channallabes apus; assembly: GCA_030522415.1. Classification (NCBI taxonomy): domain Eukaryota; kingdom Metazoa; phylum Chordata; class Actinopteri; order Siluriformes; family Clariidae; genus Channallabes; species Channallabes apus. The sequence continues at coordinate 19,142,970 of CM060131.1, forward strand.
CGACTGGTATTGTATGTTTACATGATGTCATTCATGTGCATTCTGTGGCCCAGTGATGTTCTGAAGGTACAAGAAAAGCATTCTGTGAGTCCAGTATAAGCCCTGAGGCTGGTGAAGCATTATATACTTAAATTAAGATAGGAGCAAAAAACTAAACATAGCAAGCGTGTGAATCCATGATCTCTTTTTAAAGGTCTCAAAATTATAGCTGCCTCCTTCAATAGTTCCTTTGGTTGATGATAATATGATGAGTTTTTAGCTCACTGGCTTCTTCAAGTGACCGGCTACTAGCAAGCACCAGGAATCTTTGCTCATGTTTTACAGCAGAATCAATGCACACTCGGACTGCATACTCCACTAAGTTCCTGACTCATTTCCAGCAGTGTAGAACAGATGTACTGAAGGAGTTTCTCGCCACCATACGCTGCTCGTTTCACCAGACATCGGACCACTAATTTCATCTGGCACATTTGAGAACGCTTCTAATGTGGACTGCATCCAAAAAGCCCATTTTACACACAGAACATCAGATATGACAACCTAATAACTGCCCCTGTCGCTTTCCAGGAACCATATCCAGAAAATCTGCACATCTTCGCTGAATGCACAATTCCAAAACACTCATGGAGTGTGTCATCCAGGACATCGCCTGGGACTCTGACCTTCCTTGTCTTTGCAGAAATATGAGTAGCCTGTAGGGAAGATGAGAAAAAGGCTGTCTGCTGAAATTTTGTCTGTCTGACTATTCCTTTGAAATAAACAGGACAATACAGGAACATTCCCATGATCAGCCAAGCAGATATGCTCAATATCAGTACAAAACCAAAGGGGAATATTTGCCAGTGTTGTGTGCATCCTGAAACAAACAAAAATATAGATAGAAATGCTTTGATCTGTGACTGGATTAAATTGGCACACATACAAGTTATTCATGAAACTTCTTTACCCCAAAGAGTAAAGCCTGCCCATCTCACCAAAATGAATATAGGTTTCATCATTCTCATTCAAGACTCTAGAGGTCAAAACAATTGATCTCTTTTCTACATTCCCATAAGTATAACAGCTCCAACATGCATGAAATATTTCACTGGACTGAACTGAGCTGTCCAGAATTTTTGAAGGACACATATTAATGAGTAAATAAATTGCTACTTCAGTTTTTAATAATAATAATAATAATAATATCTACGGTGGCAGATCCCATGTATCAACTAATTCAATCAAATTACTGTACATCAAATAAAAAACTGCAGTTTTAATTCGTTAGTTGAAGGACACTCATTGGACCAGAGGCTAGTTCTTCCCTAGTAACTGCCTGTTCAGTTCACAAAAATTGACTTTTAGTCATTTTATATACAGTGGAACCTCGGATTACGAGCATAATTCGTTCCGGAAGCGGGCTCGTATTTCAAAACACTCGTGAACCAAATAAAATGTTCTCATAAGAAATAATGGAAACTCAAATTTTTTATTCCCCCCCAAAAAATAACTACATAAAATTAATTAACACAAAATATAAAGTAAAAATAAAACAAATTAACCTGAACTTTACGTAAAAAAAAAAAAGTTAAAATAATTCCTGACAGATAAGTGTTTCCATTTATGCACAGAAGCGCTGTGTGTGTGTGTGTGTGTGTGTGTGTTTCTCTCTCTTGCGCTGCGAGTGTGTGTGTTATGTGTGCGCGCGTGCGTAATTTGACACCGTGCCGGTTGTGTGTGAGTGAAACACCCACTCTCTGCTTCACACACACACACACACACACACACACACACACACTAAAGGCGAGAGAGAGAGAGAGAGAGAGAGAGAGAGTGAAATTACGCACGCGCATACACATAACGCGCACACTCAAACATTGACACACACTAAAGACGAGAGAGAGCCTGTGTGTGTGTGTGTGTGTGCTAACCCTAGAACCGGCGCGGTGTCAAGTTACGTGAAAGAAGTGGTCCTATGTTAAGATGTAACATGCCCTGTTAGAATGTTTTTGATTGAAATATCTTTTCATTTCAGTAAATATGACCTCCTAATGCTGCAAATTCAACAAAAGCCTATTTTCAGTTCTTTACAACCTACAGTATAAAATGTTTTAACTGAATTGTTGTGCATAATAATTTGGAACAGTGCATTTTCAGTTTTTTTATTTTAAAATAAATATTATCATTAGGAGGTTTGTTCAATAAAATTCAAATTATACCCTAATAGTTGATGACTAGAAAATTATATTGACTGTCATTTGCATTTGCTAATTATGAAAATCAGAAAAAGATATCATTTGAGTAATAATTTGGAATGCAGTGTATATTGCTGGCATGTACAAACAAAAATATTAACTGACTGATCAAATCAAAGTACATTTTGTGCAGGATAGAAAGGCACCAGAACCACCCACCTGTTCTCCAAATGTCCCACATCCACACCCGATCAAGCCCCATGTTATGCCCCAAACAAACAAGTCTGATTAACAGAGGTCCCGGCCTGCACGCCCAGCACCCAAAAGGTCCACTGCTAATGTCCTCGTGCCAGACACCAGAGCACGGTGCTGTTGCCCTGGTGGTACAAGGAGAACCTGCACAATACTGGGCATAATGTTCATTGTAATGTTATGCCTGATCTGTGTATGTACTGTACAGATATTTGACGAACTAACAGAACTAACTGTTACACTGTTCATAAGCTTGGTGACACATGCTATGAATGACCATGATAATTTTATTCACTCATGACCCCTCATGAGTGCTGATGATAGAAACAATGATAAGGTAACATTTTGGGCAACAGTGAAGGCAGCCGGTGTGATGGAACTCACACAAAATTGCAAGAAAAAGTATCCAAAACATTTATGTTTTGACAGAAGAAAAAATATGGGAATTTGATATTTTTCTTGTTTTAACATAAATTCCCCCATAAACATCAGCTGCTAACACACACATAGACACATAATTTATCTGCAACCTCAGATCTGCACATTCTCTGGAGTGTAGTCACTTTGGACTGTATAAGATCTGAGTAGCTCATCAGAAAGATGACCTAGAATACGAGGACGTTTCTTCCCATAAACGTTGATGTAACCTTTGGCCTTACAGTAAACTGCTGCCAGGATGTGACCCTTAGGCTCCATCGCCCTTCAGCATGTGTGTTGTCATCAGTGTGACCTTTGTGAAATTGTGTGTAGGGCATTTGATCTTCACGATAGAAAGAGGGACTGATGGGTAATTTAATTTTCACAGACACACGCAGTCGAAATGTAGAAACCAACCTTCCTCCTCCTCCTTCTTCTTCGTCTTCTGCGGTAATGAGATTGCAATCACGGGCTTCAATTACACTGATAAGCGCACCGATCTCTCCAAACTCCAAATTGAAGTAGAATAGATGAGCTCTGGAAGATGCTCTCCGGGGGCACATTGCTAAATCACAGAGCTTGTGGATGATTTTACAATAGAGTTGTAAGCCAAGGAAAGAGAGATGGAGGGTGCATAGTGCTTCCCTGATGAGGGACTTTGATCTAAAATGTGTATTAATGTGCATTATTACTGAAGCATTTTTGAATCATTTAAATCAGACCTCATTTATCAATATGAATATGAACTTTATTTACACATGAAGTGTATGTGTGAAGTCCTTACATCTTACATTTCCCTTCTGGAGAATTACTAAGATACTGTCTTGTGTTCCATGATGATTTATTTGTTCTATTTAACTAATTTAATTAACATTTTAAAATGTTTTATATTTTATCATTTTATATTTTTATAATGTTTATATTAATGGTTAGAAAGAAACTGATTTCAGAACAAAATAAAAACGAAGACTAGACGTTCCCTAGCAAGGCTACACTCGATGCTGCGTGAAAACGCTATGGGAACCAGTTTGTCGCGTTGCCGGTCGTTGAAGCATGCTGTGAAAACACGCCAAAGTTTTTGGCTATATATAACCTCGACAGGTGACGTCATCTGATTAGATGTAGGTGGAGGTTATAAAAACAGGTGAGCCGGCAACGACCTCAGATCATTTGTCTTCAATGCCTAGTTGTGAAGCGTGCTTGTGATAAACCAGCAAAATAAGAAGGTGTTTAACTCACCGATTTGACGAGTTTAATCCCTCCGTGTGTGATAATCCATATCGGAGTGCGATCTCTACACTGCTTCGACTAGTGCTGCGCGCGCCGCGCATTCCGTGAGAAGCTGCGAGCCGCCGCGCGTTCCTGGCTTAAAACTCGTGCATCTGACAGAGCTGCGGCAGACGGAGGTAAGAAAACTCCTTTCTTCCGCGTTTGTCATCACGAGGATTCCTCTCTTGTTTACCGGAGATGAAAATAGCCTTAAGCACTAAAACAAGCAGTAGACGGCAGCTTCTGTCGGGTGGCCGGGGGGCGGAGCCTCAATGACGCTCTCTCCCCCCCCCCCCCCTCTCAGCTCTCTTCATGTGAGTTAACCCTTTCATGGAGTAGGCTGTATTCATGCTGTGTTTTTCATGCCATCGACTTATTTGTTTATTTAAATATAGTCGATATGGAAACGCGGGATTGTATGATGACGCCCAGATAGCAGAGACGCTTCACAGGCTATCTCTCTCCTGGGACATCATCCTCCCTGGTAAGCTTATACTTCCTTTCTAGCTGTGTAGACTTTTATCTGCCCTAGAGGGAAAAGCTTTCAGGCAGTGGGTCAGCTTGGTGCTGCACTGCACACAGGAGGTCAGACTGATTTAAAAATATATATGTATATGTGTATATATATATATATATATATATATATATATATATATATATATATATATATATATATATATATATATATATGGATATATGTGTGTATAAAATAAAATAAATGGGGGTGGCCCCCCCAATAGGGAAAGGCACCCAGAATTCCTTTTTAACGAATATGTGTTCTCCCTGGCACCCCCAGGAGGTCGGTGTTTTGCTCCGCCACCACTGGTGTTCGGGCAACACCAGTGTCCTATAGGCTGTTAGTTCTTCGGTTTTTCCTGCCATGCTTCAGGATGCCGAACATCTAACATCCTCCCCCCCGTTTAACCAAGCTGCCGAAACTTTTTGCCCTTTTATGAGAAACTGGCAGCGTGGAAGCTACTGCCAAGTATATCTCCTTGGGTACTAAGCACTGGAGAGAGGAACTACAGGATTCAGTTCTCACTTCACCTTCTGTGTTTTCAATGGCGTGGCCTCCACTTCCATGAAACCAGAAAGTGCGCATCTGCTGACAGGCTGCCGGGGAAGGGGGCCATGGAACATGTTCCCCCACCAGACAGTGAGTCAGGCTACTACAGTCGGTATTCTTGGTTCCCAAGAGGAACGGGGGCTGCGTCCAATATTTCAGATTCTGCGGGCTCTCCCGCTACCTGAAAATCATTGAATACAGTTCAGTTCTTGACTGTAAAGGTGATTGCTCTCAACCCTACCAAGCGATTGTTTCTGACAATCGATTTAAGGACGTTTACTTTTATACAGAAACATTGCCACAACACAGGGAGATCCTGAGGTTCGCTTTCGGGGGCGAAGCTTACCAGTATCGGGTCCTTCCATTGGTCTAGCTCACTCGCACACATACAAAATGCACGGATTTAGCCCTGGCTCTTACGGGAGTCCCAGGGCATCCGGTGGCTAGTGCTTCGACATCAGCATGTCGTCCTAGCTCATCTCTGTTCTCAGGACTGGGACCCAACGCCACGAAAGCGTGCTCTTTCCTGTGCAGAGGACAACACATTGGGTGCTATATGGGATTCGGTCGTAAGCGGGCACAGCTGTCTCCCGCTCGTATCGAACCCATTCTCAACACCCTCAAGGAAAACAAGCTAGACCAGAAAGTGACCATCACTTTCAGACATCCTAGCTCTCATGGCAGCTGTATCCACGGTGACACCTTTGGACCTTCTGCACATGAGAGCATTCTAAGTTGTGGCTAAGAACCAGGGGATATCACTAGGGCCAATCCCCAATATGGGTTACGCGCCAGGTGCTTCGTACCCTTTCTACGTGGTTCAGACCCCGGTCTCTACTTTGGGTCCCACTCTAAGTTAATCTTGTCGTCACTGAGGCTAACGACAGATGCTTCCCTCATAGGCTGGGGTGCGGTCTCTGATGACTGTCCAGCCCAAGGGAGCTGGAGAGGCTATCTTCTCGCATGGCACAGCAATTGCCTCGAAATGATGGCTCTATTTCTGGCCCTAAAGCACTTCCTCCAGCAGTTGAGAGGCTGCCATGTCCTAGTGCGGGGGACAATAGTATGGCAGTCTCATATGTTATCGCCAGGGCGGACTGTGCTCGCGCCGCTAACTGCTAGCGCACCAGGTTCCTGTCCCTCAGAGCGATTTACATTCCAGCATGGATGCGGGAGCAGTAGTACTGTCCAGTCTATCTCTGACACACGGGGAATGGTAACCCCACTCCAAAGTAGTCAGGGAGAGATTTTCATGTAGCAAGGCGGACCTCTTGCCTTCTAAGATGTGCTTCGCCTTTTACTGCTCTTCAGATTTACGTCCACCGCATCAGCTAGTGGCGTAGGTCAGAGCAGCTTCTACATGTTTTGGATGAGAGATGCTATTGCCCTCTCCTATGAGGCGCGTGGGTTCACTTCGCCTCTGGGAATCAGGGCTCTTTCAACCCTGGGGATTGCCTCATCTATTGCATTAGCAAGAGGAATTCCCCTGCAGCAAGTATATGCTAAGCAGGTAAACCCAGTCCACTGCCGAATTGTTTCAGTGCTGGAGTTTCCCTCCTCGGGTCTGTGCCCTAGTACTCTCAGGACGTACGTGACTGCATCCTCTCTCAACTATCTTCAGAAAGCTCCATAAGCCCAACAGGCACCCTATTGCTCTTGAAGCCTTCTGTCCTCCGCGCTGACAGCTTCGGAGCAGGAGAGACTTCACTTGCTGTGTCCAGCTTGTGCTCTTCAGATCTACGTCCACCGCATCAGCTAGTGGCGTAGGTCAGAGCAGTTTCTACATGTTCTGGATGAGACATGCTATTGCCCTCTCCTATGAGGCGCGTGGCCTCACTTCGCCTCTAGGAATCAGGGCTCCTTCAGTCAAAGGGATTGCCTCATCTATTGCACTAGCAAGAGGTATTCCCCTGCAGCAAGTGTCTGCTAAGCAGGTAAACCCAGTCCACTGCCGAATTGTTTCAGTGCTGGAGTTTCCCTCCTCGCAACAGGCACCCTATTGCTCTTGAAGCCTTCTGTCCTCCGCGCTTACAGCTTCGGAGCAGGAGAGACTTCACTTGCTGTGTCCAGCTTGTGCTCTCCAGATCTACGTCCACCGCATCAGCTAGTGGCGTAGGTCAGAGCAGTTTCTACATGTGCTGGATGAGACATGCTATTGCCCTCTCCTATGAGGCGCGTGGCCTCACTTCGCCTCTAGGAATCAGGGCTCTTTCAGCCAAAGGGATTGCCTCATCTATTGCATTAGCAAGAGGTATTCCCCTGCAGCAAGTGTCTGCTAAGCAGGTAAACCCAGTCCACTGCCGAATTGTTTCAGTGCTGGAGTTTCCGTCCTCGGGTCTATGCCCTAGCACTTTCAGGACGTGCGTAACTGCATCCTCTCTCAACTATCTTCCAAAAGCTAACTATAAACCCAACAGGCACCCTATTGCTTTTGAAGCCTTCTGTCCACCGCGCTTACAGCTTCGGAGCAGGAGAGACTTCACTTGCTGTGTCCAGCTTGTGCTCTTCATATCTACGTCCACCGCATCAGCTAGTGGCGTAGGTCAGATGCTATTGCCCTCTCCTATGAGGCGCGTGGGCTCACTTCGCCTCTAGGAATCAGGGCTCATTCAACCAGGGGATCGCCTCAGCTATTGGATTAGCAAGAGGTATTCCCTGCAACAAGTGTGTGCCAAGCAGGTAGACCCAGTCCACTGCCAAAATGTTTCAGTGCTGGAGCTTCTGCAGTAAAAGCTTGTCCTTGGGCTTGTGCCCTAGTACCCTCAGGATTTTCTTAGCTGCATTGTTTGAAGCCTTCTGTCCTCCGCCTTTTACAGCTTCGGAGCAGGAGAAACTTCACTTACTATCCAGTATGTGCTCTTCAGATTCACGTCCACCGCATCAGCTAGTGGCGTAAGTCAGAGCGCCACTATACTGGGTGAGAGATGCATATTGCCCTCTCCTATGAGGCGCGTGGGTTCACTTCGCCTCTGGGAAGCAGGGCTCACCCAACCAGGGTGATCATCCCAGTCTCACCAGCAGGAGGTATCCCCTGCAGTAATTGTGTGGCGCGAAGGGTTGGTTCCTCCCCGCACACATTTCTTACATTTATAAATCTGGATGTTCATGCTACTCCGGGCTCACTGCCCCCGAGTTAGCTGCCCAGGCATAGCTCTGAGACCTTCTTGGCTTTGTGCGCACACGCTACACAACCTTGGGGTCCAGACACCTGTAGTGCGGCGGCGTTGGTATTCTCGTTCCCATAGCGTTTTCACGCAGCATCGAGTGTAGCCTTGCTAGGGAACGTCTCGGGTTACATTTCTGTAACCCTGTTCCCTGAAAGGCGGGAACGAGATGCTGCGTCGCAATGCCGCACTACCACGTGACCGGACGGCTGTTCAGACAAATTAATCTGAGGTCGTTGCCGGCTCACCTGTTTTTATAACCTCCACCTACATCTAATCAGATGACGTCACCTGTCGAGGTTATATATAGCCAAAAACTTTGGCGTGTTTTCACAGCATGCTTCAACGACCGGCAACGCGACAAACTGGTTCCCATAGCGTTTTCACGCAGCATCTCGTTCCCGCCTTTCAGGGAACAGGGTTACAGAAATGTAACCCGAGACGTTTAGTTACAACAAAAGTGATGGAGTTAGTGTGTGTCTCTGGATTTGCTGCAACGGCTGAGCTGCATGATTGGACGATTTCGCGCATGTTGTGTTTAGGATGTGCTCTTCCGTCACCATTTGAAAGCTGATTAGAATTTATTAACATACCTGTGTAAGTAGTTTTTATACAAAGTTACAATTTGGCAAATCCTTTATCAACTAAAGCATAACTAAACAAATCATCTATACATACGATAAAACTGTAAAGATGAGTAATAGAACACATCAAGATGTTTTTTTGAATTCTTGTCTGTTTGTGCACACATCATACAGAAACTACTGAACAAATTTTAAGGGGATTTTTACAGGTGTACAGTGGTGTGAAAAACTATTTGCCCCCCTCCTGATTTCTTATTCTTTTGCATGTTTGTCACACAAACTGTTTCAGATCATCAAACACATTTAACTATTAGTCAAAGATAACACAAGTAAACACAAAATGCAGTTTTTAAATGAGGGGTTTTATTATTTAGGGAGAAAAAAATCCAAACCAACATGGCCCTGTGTGAAAAAGTAATTGCCCCCTGAACCTAATAACTGGTTGGGCCACCCTTAGCAGCAATAACTGCAATCAAGCGTTTGCGATAACTTGCAACGAGTCTTTTACAGTGCTCTGGAGGAATTTTGGCCCACTCATCTTTGCAGAATTGTTGTAATTCAGCTTTGAGGGTTTTCTAGCATGAACCGCCTTTTTAAGGTCATGCCACAACATCTCAATAGGATTCAGGTCAGGACTTTGACTAGGCCACTCCAAAGTCTTCATTTTGTTTTTCTTCAGCCATTCAGAGGTGGATTTGCTGGTGTGTTTTGGGTCATTGTCCTGCTGCAGCACCCAAGATCACTTCAGCTTGAGTTGACGAACAGATGGCCGGACATTCTCCTTCAGGATTTTTTGGTAGACAGTAGAATTCATGGTTCCATCTATCACAGCAAGCCTTCCAGGTCCTGAAGCAGCAAAACAACCCCAGACCATCACACTACCACCACCATATTTTACTGTTGGTATGATGTTCTTTTTCTGAAATGCTGTGTTACTTTTACGCCAGATGTAACGGGACACGCACCTTCCAAAAAGTTAAACTTTTGTCTCGTCGGTCCACAAGGTATTTTCCCAAAAGTCTTGGCAATCATTGAGATGTTTTTTAGCAAAATTGAGACGAGCCTTAATGTTCTTTTTGCTTAAAAGTGGTTTGCGCCTTGGAAATCTGCCATGCAGGCCGTTTTTGCCCAGTCTCTTTCTTATGGTGGAGTCGTGAACACTGACCTTAATTGAGGCAAGTGAGGCCTGCAGTTCTTTAGATGTTGTCCTCTCGGATGAGTTGTCTCTGCGCTCTTAGGGTAATTTTGGTCGGCCGGCCACTCCTGGGGCGGTTCACCACTGTTCCATGTTTTTGCCATTTGTGGATAATGGCTCTCACTGTGGTTCGCTGGAGTCCCAAAGCTTTAGAAATGGCTTTATAACCTTTACCAGACTGATAGATCTCAATTACTTTTGTTCTCATTTGTTCCTGAATTTCTTTGGATCTTGGCATGATGTCTAGCTTTTGAGGTGCTTTTGGTCTACTTCTCTGTGTCAGGTAGCTCCTACTTAAGCGATTTCTTGATTGAAACAGGTGTGGCAGTAATCAGGCCTGGGGGTGACTACAGAAATTGAACTCAGTTGTGATAAACCACAGTTAAGTTCTTTTTTAACAAGGGGGGCAATCACTTTTTCACACAGGGCCATGTAGATTTGGAGTTTTTTTTCTCCCTTAATAACGTAAACATTCATTTAAAAACTGCATTTTGTGTTCAATGATGTTATCTTTGACTAATAGTTAACGGTTTTTGATGATCAGAAACATTTAAGTGTGACAAACATGCAAAAGAATAAGAAATCAGGAAGGGGGCAAATAGTTTTTCACACCACTGTATTTGGCCGAGCTTGAGGTAACATACAGGCTTTGATTCATCGCAATCAACCAGTGGGAAGAGAAGACATGCTACTGGCAACCTTCAAATCTACTTAATAAACACAATCTCACAACTTCATTCCACACATTTCATGGTAACACATACAAAATTTGTTTAAATCCAAAATTTAACCGTGACCCAATATTTTTGGACTTAACTACAGTACTGCAGTAGTCAAGTCCAAAAAATAACTTCATAATTTTAATGTGAAAAAACAAACAAAACAAAAAAATCAAGTTATATATTCAGTCAAATTATATTAGAATTCAGCCCATGAGATGATCTTCATGGGTTCCGTTGCTGAGAAACTCTTTCTCTCTGCCTTGGGATGTGAGCTTTAGAGCTTTTAATAGATCTGGGCTGCACTCGTCTAATCATGTGTGTAACACATCCATGAGTCAGTGTGAGTGTATGAATGTGTTGGGAGTATGAGTGCTGCTGAGCACTGGAGTGTGATGAGAGGTGTGTAATCACTCCCCTCAGTAATTAATGAATGAAAGAGGAACACTGGGAATAACACAGCGAGGAGGCACAGGAGGCACCAAGATTAATCTTCTAATCCTATTGCTGAGTTTAATGAGCGTTTCTTGTTCTCTCTCTCTCTCTCTCTCTCACACACACACACACACACACACACACTCTCTCACCATGGAGGTGGTAGAGAGCCCTGACAAACTTTATATTTCCACTTATTCTACTTTAGAATATCTGCTCCATTAACTTCCGGGTTCCCAGGTTGAACACCCAAATAGCATTAAATGGAAAGCTAGTGCACTACGTAAGGTGTATAATGCCTTGTTCCACACACCAAGTAGTCAGAGACAATTCGGATCAACTTGGAAGGAAATATACTGCACTTAATTAAACATTTTTTGAACATGACATTAAACAGGCAGACCCTTATGAGAGCATCCATGTTTTTTCAAATACTGTGAATTTTAGACGGCTGCAAAAAGTGTTACACTTGTACCATGCAAGAGACGAATGAACACAAAGGGTCCATCCATCCATTTTCTTCCGCTTATCCGAAGTCTCCCTGGCCACTTCTTCCAGCTCTTCCGGGGAGATCCCAAGGCGTTCCCAGGCCAGCCGAGAGACATAGTTCCTTCAGCGTGTCCTGGGTCTTCCCCGGGGTCTCTTTCCGGTGGGGCGTGTCCAGAACACCTCACAAGGGAGGCTCCAGGGGGCATCCTAAATAGATGTCCAAGCAACCTCATCTGACTCCTCTCGATGCGGAGGAGCAGTGGCTCTACTCTGAGCCCCTCCCGGATGACTGAGCTTCTCACCCTATCTCTAAGGGAGAGCCCAGACACCCTGTGGAGGAAACTCATTTCGGCCGCTTGTATTCGCAATCTTCGCCCCGATCCGCCTAGGAATCCTGTCCATAAAAATTATGAACAGGATCGGTGACAAAGGGCAGCCCTGTCGGAGTCCTACTCTCACCAGAAACAGGTCCGACTTACTACCGGCAATGCGGACCAAGCTCCGACACCGGTTGTACAGGGACCGGACAGCCCTTAACAGGGAATCCGATATCCCATACTCCCGGAGTATCCCCCACAGGACTCCCCGAGGGACACGGTCGAATGCCTTCTCCAAGTCCACAAAGCACATGTAGACTGGTTGGGCAAACTCCCATGCCCCTTCCAGGACCCTGCTAAGGGTGTAGAGGTCCACTGTTCCGCGACCCGGACGAAAACCACACTACTACTCCTGAATCCGAGGTTCGACTATCCGACGGACCCTCCTTTCCAGGACTCCTGAACAGACTTTCCCGGGGAGGCTGAGGAGTGTGATCCCTCTGTAATTGGAACATACTTTCCGGTCCCCCTTCTTGAAGAGGGGGACCACCACCCAGGTTTGCCAATCCAGAGGCACTGTCCCCGATGTCCATGCAATGTTGCACAGACGTGTCAACCATGACAGCCCTACAACATCCAGGGCCTTGAGGAACTCCGGGCGGATCTCTTGCTGATGACCAAGATGGCGGCGCGTACACATCGCGAGGCTCAGTGTCTCTCCAGTTTCTGCAGTTTTGCGGTATTTTATTTGCTCTTCTCGGATCTGTTCGTGCAGAACAGCAGTGCTTTTACATCGTACACCCGACAGGAGCTTTTTGGATATTGGTTTGTACATTCCCGACAGTTTTAGCAACAATCTTCGACTCGTTCCTGAGATCGTCAGAACATCCGAGGCTGCGCATGCTATCCGGCCGGGCGGAAGTGCTCGAAGGCGGCGTCGAGACCGTAAACAAAGACGGGGGAAGCACGGAGGAGTAAGAGCTAAGCTAAGGCTAAGACCACATCGGCTCGCTTTACCCAGCATTTTCCTCGCCAATGTGCGGTCATTGATGAACAAAATGGACGAGATTCAACTCCGCATCAACCACAATAAAAGACTTTGGAACTGCAATGTTATGACATTAACATGGCTGAACAGCGATATTTCGGACAATGCTATTGCTCTAGCTGAGCACCACACATTCCGGGCAGACAGAACGGTGGATGGCTCCGGTAAGACCAGAGGCGGAGGATTGTGCATTTATGTTAATAATGCTTGGTGTACGAACTCTGTTATTATTGGGAGACACTGCTCAGCTAACTTAGAGTTTCTCATGGTTAAATGTAGACCGTTTTATCTGCCACGGGAATTCACCTCCACCATTATAACTGCCGCTTACATTCCTCCCGATGCTGATGCCAAACTTGCTATGAACTAACTTCATGCGGCCATCAGCAAACAACAAACTGTTCACCCGGAGGCTGCTTTTATCGTTGCGGGGGACTTCAACCACTCCAATTTAAAGACAGTACTCCCTAAATTTCACCAGAACATTTTCTGTCACACCAGAGGAAACAAAACTTTAGACCATGTATACACAAACATGTCTGAAGCCTATAATGTGGACCCCCTCCCCCACTTGGGACAATCAGACCACCTTTCTTTGTTCCTTACCCCTAAGTACTCACCCCTCATCAACCGTGTGCAGCCATCAGTGAAGACCATCAAAGTGTGGCCAGTGGGGGTAGACTTCACACTCCAGGACAGGTTTCTACACACAGACTGGAGTATGTTTGCTACTCAGGCCACCTGTGGCTCTCACACGAACATAGACAGCTACACTTCCTCCGTTCTGGATTACATCAACACCACCATAGACAGTGTCACAACCCAGAAGCAGATCACCACATACCCAAATCAGAAGCCATGGATGAACAAGGAGGTGCGTCTCCTACTGAAGGCACGCAACACTGCCTTCAGATCAGGTGATGCACAGGCCCACAGCACTTCCAGGGCTAATCTGAAAAGGGGCATCAAAAAGGCCAAATACTGCTACAAACTTAAGCTAGAGGAGCCATTTTTACACTCTGACCCTCGGCGCATGTGGCAGGGCATCCAGGCCATCAGCAACTACAAACCAAGTCACTCCACCCCCCAAGCCACTGATGTCTTCTTTCTGAATGAGCTTAATGACTTTTATGCTCGCTTTGAGAAAGGCAATAAAGATAATATCACCAAGATCGCCTCCTCACCCGACCACCCACCTATCACACTAACCTCATCTGACGTCTACACCATACTGAGCCAGATCAAAGTGCACAAGGCTGCTGGACCAGACGGTATCCCTGGGCGCGTACTGAGGGCATGTGCGGAGCAGCTCGCTGGGGTATTCACAGATATTTTTAACATGTCCCTTGCCCAAGCAGCTGTACCAGCGTGCTTTAAATCTACCTCAATTGTGCCAGTGGCGAAACACTCCAGCCCGACGTGCCTGAATGACTACCGCCCCGTAGCACTCACACCCATTATTATGAAGTGCTTTGAGCGGTTGGTCCTGACACATCTAAAAGACTCTTTCCAACCCTCACTAGATCCACACCAGTTTGCTTACCGTGCCAACAGGAGCACAGATGATGCAGTCTCCATAGCGCTGCACTCTGTACTCACACACTTGGTCAATACAAACACCTATGCACGACTACTGTTTGTTGACTTTAGCTCAGCTTTTAATACTGTTCTACCCTCTAAGTTAATCACCAAACTTAGAGAGCTGGATATTGACATCTCACTTTGTAATTGGATTACGGACTTTTTGACCAACAGACCCCAGCATGTCAGGTCAGGCCACATCTGCTCCACTACCATCACACTCAACACTGGTGTACCACAGGGCTGTGTGCTAAGCCCCTTCCTTTACTCCCTCTTCACCCACGACTGCAGACCGGTGTATGGATCCAACAACATCATCAAGTTTGCAGACGATACTACGGTGATCGGCCTCATCAGAAACAACGATGAGTCTGCCTACAGGGAGGAGATCAACCACCTGGCCACTTGGTGCACGGACAATAATCTGCTCCTTAACACCAAGAAGACCAAGGAGCTCATCGTAGATTTCAGAAAAGGAGGAAAGGGTTCACATGAAACCGTTCACATCAACGGAATGGCTGTTGAACCTGTCCCATCCTTCAAGGTCCTGGGGACCCACATTTCAGAGAACCTATCCTGGTCCACCAATACCTCTAGCCTGGTCAAGAAGGCTCACCAGCGCCTATTCTTCTTAAGAACACTTAAGAAGAACCAGCTGTCCTCATCTACACTGGTGAAATTCTATCGCTGCACAATAGAAAGCATCCTAACCAACTGTGTCACAGTTTGGTATGGAAGCTGCTCTGTTGCTGAACGCAAGGCACTGCAGCTGGTGGTGAAAACTGCCCAGCGTATTATAGGGACTCCACTTCCAGCCATCGAGGACATTCAAAGGAAGCACTGTGTGCGTCGAGCACGCAGTATTCTTAAGGATTACTCCCACCCCGCCCACAAACTGTTTTCTCTTATGCCTTCTGGTCGGCGCTTCAGGTGTCCCAGGTCAAGATCTAGCAGACTGAGGAATAGCTTCTTTCCCAGAGCTATCTCCTTATTGAACTCTGCCCCCCACTGACACCTGCTCACCCCTCACACACCCCTATACTCTTCCCATTACTCTATTTACACTTTACACTATTTAATATGGACTGCACTACAATGTACACACCTATTTGAAAACACAAATATCCATGCACAACATATTTGTAAACCTCTGGTTGAATATATATTCACACATGTCTACTGATAAATTCCTGTACATTATGTTCATATGTACATTATGTTCATATCATACTGTATGTAAATTCCTGTCTATAGAAAATAGCAACTTGTACATTATGCTCATATCTATTTGAAAATTCCCAACTACAGTCAACAGCAACTTGTATATATTGTTCATCCACTGTAAATTTATAATTATAGTCACTTGCAATCTGTATACTATGATCATATAATATCCTGTACATTATGTTGATATCTATTTGCAAATTCCTGCCTACAGTTAATAGCAACCTGTACATACGGTTCATCCATTGTAAATTTATAACTATAGTTACTAGTAATCTGTATATTATACTCACATAATATCTTTCTTTAATAGTTACCCATAGCTTCTCCCTGCACATATCCCTTTTTTTAAACGTATACCTTTATCCTGCACTTTCTGCTAATTGCACTTCTGGTTAGACCTAAACTGCATTTCGTTGCCTTGTACTTGTACATGTGTAATGACAATAAAGTTGAATCTAATCACCTAATCTAATCTAATCCACCCCCGGGGCCCCGCCACCACGGAGCTTTTTGACCACCTCGGTGACCTCGGCCCCAGAGATGGAAGAGTCCACCTCTATGTCCCCAGACTCTGCTTCCTCATCGGAAGGCATGTTGGTGGAATTAAGGAGGTCTTCGAAGTACTCCCCCCAACGACCCAACGAGGTCCGCAGCGCACCATCCCCACTATACACTGTGTTGACCGTGCACTGCTTTCCCCTCCTGAGACGCCGGATGGTGGACCAGAACCTCTTCGAAGCCGTCTGGAAGTCGTTCTCCATGGCCTCCCCAAACTCCTCCCACGCCCGGGTTTTTGCCTCAGTAACCACTGAAGCTGCATTCCGCTTGGCCTGCCGGTACCTATCAGCTGCCTCCGGAGTGCCACCAGCCAATAAGTCCCGGTAAGACTCCTTCAGCTTGATGGCATCCCTCACCGCCGGTGTCCACCAACGGGTTCTTGGGTTGCCACTGTGACAGGCACCGACCACCTTACGGCCACAGCTCCGGTCGGCCACCTCGACACAAAGAGTGTAGATTGAAAATTAATGGTTTTTGAATAAACTACCGTTATAGAAGTGACTTGTCCGAACCAGTGCTAAAACTATATAGAGAATGTGCTTACAATAAATAGTGCATTAACATTTAAAATAGTAATGATGAAAAAATTGTGAAGTAATTAAATCAGCAATAATTGCTGGTGCTTTATTTGTTTTTCTGGTCCTTTCCTACCTTGCTTTTTTATTTTTATGGCTCTTTGTGCTTCTTGATGCTTAGTGTTGACCTTTACAAGGACCTTGCAGTACCTTGGCATATTAACATCCCACCCCTCGAAGTTCCAGCTTAAGAACTGTAATTTTGCAAGAAATTTGCATTTTTGCATACAAGCGACCGAACCGAGTGGAACCACACACAAAGTTGTGCATACGTCTGGGAGAAGCTCAAAACTTGTTTGCATTAGTGGAGAGCCAAGTGAAGACTTTTACATATTTTTTGTGGGTTTTTTTGTGCATTTTGTGCATGATTTAAGACATAACACCATGAATCTCAACAACATTATCAAAAGACGGTAGCAGGAAGAAAAGGGAGCAGCCGGTGCCAAGAGGAATCATAAATTAAGGTTAAATGAGGTTTAATGTCTATTTATTTCATATTTTACTTAATTTACAGGTCTTTTCCAAATGTTTTGATTGTTTTTATGTGCAAATATATGATTATAGTGTTGGAAATTTGTAATATTGGTAATATTTTTTGTAGGTTGGAATAGATTATATTCGTATGTGAGGTACCACTATAAAAGTTTACTCAATATAAGCCGATATACTATTTGTAGTGCATCTGTATAGTTTGTCTTTTTGTCCCATGGTAAGTTTGACCTTTGCAGGAATTGGAAATAATAAATTTATTGTAAATAATTTATAAAAATTTCTGCTTCTGTGTAAACTGGGTTTTTGTTTTTCTTTCTTTCTTTCTTTCTTTCTTTCTTTCTTTGAGAGGCAAATAGTATGGTATAAAAAGTATCCATGGCTCGGTTTCTCGAAAGCTTCTTATCGCTAAGTAGTTCTTAAGTTGTACCTTAACCTCTCTCTTAACGTTATGGCGCATTTCCCCAAACGTTCTTACGCTAAGTATCTCTTAGCTAAGTCACGCGTTCGTAAGGTTGGTCTGTACCAACCTTAACTCATTCTTAGCGTAGTTTCAGCTCAAGACGCTAGTCGCCGCCACTGAGCAGCAGTCTTTATAAACCAGCGGTGCATGCAAACATGATGGAATATACTGTAGACCTGTTTAAGAATGTTATTTTATTTGATATCAGAACTAATAGAGTGACTTTTAATTAGCTATTTAATAATGTGACTAATGAATTAAAATTGTCAAAGGTGGCAAACAATTTGGGAGCGATACAGCGTGTTGTTGTGTTAAACTGAAGACGGCGCAGTCTGTGGAGCCGTGTGGCTCATGTAAATTTTTCCTTTAGATAAAACTTCAGCCCTTTTCATATTTTCCCCGTGGTCGTTATTAAAAAAAAAAAAAAGTTTTGTCTTCCAAGGCAACAGATTATGGAGCTTCTTGACCTGCTCAGACCTGCGCGTGCCAGGCCAAAGCATCGTACTGTTTGCTGCTTTTTGTTTAAAATATGTTTAATTGATCATTAGCCATTATCAATAACTTTATGGGCTTTTCTTTTGACACGTTTTATTTTTTATGAAATTTGATTTAGTTAAATGAGAAAATAACCTTGGGAGTTTCAAACCCCGCATCCATTAATTTTTCTGGGTGATTATTCACTTATGCAGTTTGACTCGCTGTGAGATGCGGTGTGTTATACCCCTATCTCACCTGCGCGGTCTCACGCTGTGGCCGCAAGTACTGTACAAGTGATGTCAGCTAATTCAGGACCTTCACTGAGGACAGCGCCTTGTAACATTATACGTAAGAGGCAGTGACTTAAGAAGACTCCTAAGAGACAGATCGAGAAATACACTTAGAAAAGTTATCACTTAACGTAAGATATATCTTAAGAGTCTTCTTAGCGCGTGAATAGTGTGCGTTATCGAGAAACCGGCCCCATGTCCATTTCTACATTTCCTCATGCCCATTCAACACAACCCCCCCCCCCCCCCCCCACACACACACACACACACTACAGGTATAAATCTTGCACAGCAGCAGTCAGGAGGAAAGTGTTTTTCTCTCATCTCTCGCCTCACGTCCCAACACAGAGTTATATTCCTCAGCTTCTCCTCTCTGATTGGTTTATGGCCTGTTCTTCTTGTTAAAGTTTTGTACCTTCACTAATTAACAGCCTGAAATGTAGATCCTCGATCATGGCATGCAGTAAATCTGCTCAACAAATGTAAGGCGTTGGGTTTAGAATGACTTGGATGTTGTAATTCATCTTAAATTAGTTTTGCTCGCAATTACTCACACTGAAACATATTCATTCTGCATCACAAATAATATGAGAAGGTTTTTTATGGCCTGGAATAAGAATAATTTTAAATAAATTACTCGAGAGCCTTTTATTTCTGTAAGGGGAAAAAATGGCTTTTGTAATTAGTTTTTTTTTAATGTTTGTATACATTTTGGTTGCTATATGTTTTGAGTTAATAATAAATATAATAATACATTATTATTATATGAAGAACAAACACATATACAAAAATAATAATATTAACAAACAAACAAAGAAATAAAAGCTTTTTTTCTTCTGCCTGGAAACCATATTCAAATAGCCATCTGTGTTTTATTCATTTATTCATTGCTGATAAGAAAAATGGAATAAAAAATCCCAATAGCGCTTCTCAATGATGCTAGAAGCTAATAACTGGAAATGTTTTTTTTCCCCATTGTGAATAAGCTGTTGCTATACTGGATAAGCAATATGGTATTACAATAAGAGCATTATTATAAACCTCTGATTTTAATTCAGTTGATATTATAGAAAATGAATCTCAACCTTCTGACCAATCACAGTCCAGAATCCACCAGCAATACAATGTGATCAGGCTGTAATTAGACCCGAGTTAAATGACAGATAAACAAACTAATCCAGTCTTTAACTTTACTGCAAATGAAGTTTATCCTTGTAAAGCCATCTGAAGTTCGGAGCGTGTCCGTGTTTCTCGTCTCACGTCTCTCATGGCTGGATATGTTTCCTCTTCAACCCAGGAGGTAATTGCTCGTCTCGGAGTGTCTCTGAGGTTCGGTCTGCTCACACTCGGCTCCTCATCAGGCTGAGTAAATACTCATAGTGGGACGGAGTGAAGCTGAGAGAACAAGGTTACAGAGAACTAATCAGAATTCTATGGAAAGGGTCAGACCTGGGCGAAGAGTTCTTTTTTTCTTCGCTCTTGTTATTTTTCTGAGTTTTTTTTTTCTCTCTTTCTCTTTTTGTCTGTTCTCTTATTTTTCTCTCTCTCTTCCTCTGGTATAAGGATCACAATGCTGGATTGATGTTTAAATTCTGACTCTGATACAGTAAATGACATCACAGGTCAATAAAAACAAACTTTTTCATCTGATTTGGCACATTGGAAACTTTAGAATGCTACAGTAATATTGTAGATTCATCAGATAATGTTAGCAGCAGTGAATATTACTGGACTAAATGCTATGCTTTAATAAAACCGCATGTCTTTTCAAAGGAACCAGGGACTGATAGTCAGCTAGGAAAGCAGAAATTTACCAGCAAGTACTTTTTTAGGACCCAAGCACGATGACATCATAGGGTGTGAAGGGCCCTCTTGCACTTCTAAGGATGTTGTTCCTGTCCGATCATAGTTGCTACTTTATGCATCTACATTTGTCTTTGTTTTTTTGTTTGTTTTTTGTTCTCAGACATTAGTCATTTATAGTCACATTTATTTATCTGAAAAGTATGTAAAATATAATACACTCTAGCAGCTAGGAATCATTTTATTGAACTAGAAAAAGTGAAAAAAAACTTTTAACACGAAAACAGAAATCAAATGCAACAACTATAATGCTAGAGAAAGGAAATAAAACAAGGCTCAAAATCTAATATGGCTCAACTCCTACAGTACAGTATACAGTATATCATCATTATCTCACTGTGTGAATATTCTACGCTGAAATGATTGCATTCATTTCTGGCTTAATTTAACAAAATGGCTTCTATACTAATGTTCAGCAGGGTATAGGATAGCACTTGATGTGACATTACAGGTCCTTCTCAAAAAATTTGCATATTGTGATAAAGTTCATTATTTTCTGTAATGTACTGATAAACATTAGACTTTCATATATTTTAGATTCATTACACACAACTGAAGTAGTTCAAGCCTTTTATTGTTTTAATATTGATGATTGTGGCATACAGCTCATGAAAACCCAAAATCCCTATCTCAAAAAATTTGCATATCATGAAAAGGTTCTCTAAACGAGCTATTAACCTAATCATCTGAATTAACTAATTAACTCTAAACACCTGCAAAAGATTCCTGAGGCTTTTAAAAACTCCCAGCCTGGTTCATTACTCAAAACCGCAATCATGGGTAAGACTGCCGACCTGACTGCTGTCCAGAAGGCCATCATTGACACCCTCAAGCAAGAGGGTAAGACACAGAAAGACATTTCTGAACGAATAGGCTGTTCCCAGAGTGCTGTATCAAGGCACCTCAGTGGGAAGTCTGTGGGAAGGAAAAAGTGTGGCAGAAAACGCTGCACAACAAGAAGAGGTGACCGGGCCCTGAGGAAGATTGTGGAGAAGGACCGATTCCAGACCTTGGGGGACCTGCGGAAGCAGTGGACTGAGTCTGGAGTAGAAACATCCAGAGCCACCGTGTACAGGCGTGTGCAGGAAATGGGCTTGACCTGGGCTACAGAGAAGCAGCACTGGACTGTTGCTCAGTGGTCCAAAGTACTTTTTTCGGATGAAAGCAAATTTTGCATGTCGTTCGGAAATCAAGGTGCCAGAGTCTGGAGGAAGACTGGGAAGAGGGAAATGCCAAAATGCCTGAAGTCCAGTGTCAAGTACCCACAGTCAGTGATGGTCTGGGGTGCCATGTCAGCTGCTGGTGTTGGTCCACTGTGTTTTATCAAGGGCAGGGTCAATGCAGCTAGCTATCAGGAGATATTGGAGCACTTCATGCTTCCATCTGCTGAAAAGCTTTATGGAGATGAAGATTTCATTTTTCAGCACGACCTGGCACCTGCTCACAGTGCCAAAACCACTGGTAAATGGTTTACTGACCATGGTATTACTGTGCAAATTTTTTGAGATAGGGATTTTGGGTTTTCTGCATGCAACATTTTTTTAACGCTGTATAAACGCGCAGCCAGACAAACGCACGTCACCAAAGCCTGTGTGAACAGCGTCATTGACTCCTATGTGTAGAAAACCATCAGCGCTTCATCCGCGCTCACCGGACGCTACGAACGTCAGAAAACGCTCGATTTTAACGCCCGTGTGAACAAGGCCTAACTGGCATTCCCAAACTGCTTATAGTGAATCAAAGTGTAGTGTAGCAAAGAAGTTCATGCCTGAAGTCTCCTGGGATTGGTGCCAGGCGTCCTGCGACCGTGTACAGGATAAGTGTTATAGAGAATGAATAATTAAATGATACTATTGTTTTTTACTATTTTGATTCACTTGATCTGCATTCGTCACTCATACGTCACTTTAACAGCCTATCTTAAGGTGTGTTATAAGTATACAGTATTTATAGAACTTTTTAGATAAAACACACAAGCAACAGAAAACCTCATTAAGTTTCAGTTGAAGTGTTTCGAGATGATCAGCCCGGTTTGTTGCCGCTGCTGCTGAAGCCGTGGGTTCCAGTTGACAGGAGGAAAAGAAGAAGAAGAGAAAAAAAACAGCTTGCTTCATCGCGTTTGACAGCATCCTGTCCTGCCCCTCACTGAGTCCCATCAACTCCTCCTCATCCCTAAAGTTAGAATAGGAAGTAAACACAGAGTTTCATCTACGGAAGAGACGTTGAGGAGCAGCAGGGAGATGCGGGAAGAGATTTAAACACACGATCTGGTGTGGAGGTTTCAACAGCTCAGAGGGGAACATCATTAGAGCCATATGTCTCTTCCAGAAAGGCGATGGTCTCGGTGACAGCGGTGCGTCCTCACTTCTGCACTGCTGCAAATGGCACAATTAACACGCTTTTTATGGCAAATGTCCAATGCCCTGAGGAGCGGTTATTTAGAGGGACGACTGCTGAGCTGTAAACCGAGCCATTTCCAGAAAAGAAAAAAAAAGAAAAATAACAAGCTTTCAGTCCTACTTCACATATAATCTTTAAAAAGAGTCTCAAAATACTACATGGTGAACAGCAAGAGTTCATTATATCACAGCACAGCTGAATTCTCTAATCTCAGATTTAATTAGTGGCATTGAATTAATTTTCTCAGGTTTTGCTAGGTTTCACACATTATTATATACGTTATTTTTCCTGGAGCTCTTTCAAAGGGACTAGTATAATTGATATAAATGCAGGTAATCATTGATATGTTGACGTCTTCTACAGTCTCCAGTGTCTTCAGGACAAAGAAAAATGGCAAGCTGCTTTTCTATCTTAAAATTAGGAAAGGATGAGGTTTATAGCTGCGGTAATATTCCATGTCATTAAATCTATATATATAAAATAAAATGTTTTGTCTGTACATTGGTCAGAACTCACTCTTTTAATTATATGTTTATGTTCATACACTGGACTCATCTTCTATACCGCTTTATCCTGTATTCAGGGTCGCGAGGGCCTGGAGCCTATCAAAGGAGGCTTAGGGCACTAGGCGGGATACACCCTGGACAGGGTGCCAATCCATCGCAGGGCACACACACATACAGTACATACACACACTCACACACTATGGGTCATTTGGGAATGCCATTTAGCCTAATGTGGGAGGAAACCGGAGTACCCGGAGGGAACCCACCAAGCATGGGGAGAAATGCAAACTCCATGCACATAGAGACGGGAATCGAGCCTGACTGGGATTCGAACCCGGACCCTGGAGTTGCAAGGTGACAGTGCTAACAGTGCTAGCCAGGACCCGAAACCAGTCTCATAATTTTTTTGTCTCTGTCTGTCTGTCCAGCCAGATTTCGTCACAGCATCACGCAAAACTGACTGCACAGAATTTTATGAAACTTTGGGACTACTTTAGTATTGGTCTGAATTTAAACCTGTGCCATAAATGAAATCAAAATGTAGAGTTAAAAGTGCAGTTATGAGCAGTTTTATGCCAAAGTAGAAACCACAAGTACTGTAAGCGCGTCTTAAATCGACATAATTTAATGGACCTTCTGCAGTACTTAGATATCAGCCTGAAGTTTAACCTGTACAATAAGTGAAATCTAAATGTTGAGTCTTATGAATAGTTATATGTCGGATTTAATAATCTACTTTTTAAAAAAAGCTACTAATAAGCTACTCGTTTAATGTTAACAAACACCAGCACCAATAGATATTAATTAGAAACTACTGGGATTAGATTATTTTCACTTTGGCTGAAATAACATTGGAAGTGAATTTTTAAGCATTTTTATCTACTTTTGATCGTATCTGAAATAATAATTTCACTGATTACATTAAACCTGATTATTTACTATTACTAGTGTAACTATGAATTGACTTAAAAAAAAATATTGTTCTCTAATAAATAGAAATTGTACGCTTTGCCAAATTACCCTGGTATGAAAGAACTTAAACATTTCAACTGTACAAAATAATTAACTTCAGCATGACATAATGAACTCTCATTCATCACACCATCTTGTCATTCATTATTTTCTTAAGACAGCACTCTCGGAAATGTTTCATTATTCATAAACCACATTTCTAATTACTTTGCAAAAAAGCACATCTTTTTATGTTTATGTTAATCTACTTTTGCACACTTGCAAAACTTTTGGGAAATTAAATTATCCGTTCAGCTCACAATCAATAAAGATAAACCAACGTGCCATGATGGCTAATTAGCACCACTGTTGTGGAATCATGCATGATGATCTTGAATTGAACTGAAACAAAACTGTACTTTTCTTGAATTGTAAAACATTAATTAAGACAATGTTTTTGTCCTCATTAATATTTACCAAAAAAGCTGTGAAAGCTGTGTCTGAGCAGCATATTTGAGTCGTGGAGCAAGCAATGACAGTTTTAATCATAAAATGAAAAACAACAGAAAGTGGGTGTCTCCAGGGTGAAGGGGCCAATTTGTTTTCCTAAGAAGCTCATTCGTTACTTAACCACGCAATTTATGACACACATTTCCTGAGCGATAAATCTCACAAAGCACCTAAAAAGCTGCTGGCTGCCGGAATAAACGTAAACCGTGATGAATTGCACATTAATGTATGTGTGTGTGTGTGTGTGTGTGTGTGTGTGTGTGCGTCTTACAGACTAAATATTTCTAAAAATCTAATAGACCTTTTCGGGTTGCCTCCTGTTGCAGAGAAGCCAAAATAGTAAATGTTAACTTTTAAAGATTTTGGAGAAGATACCTGTAAAGTATTATGATTATTCTCTTTATAATGATGTATTAAGGGAGAACAAAGGGAGGGAAAAATGTAGAAAGAAAAACGCCTTGTCAGTTTACTGAGAAACCACAACTGATCTTCTTGCTTCAAAAATAAACCAAAGGACTGAAATCAATGATTTTATGTAATATGATTATGATTACTGAATGGACTGTTACTACAGAGACGAGCACATCTACAGTATATAACCCTGTGATTTGCAGGTTATACAACATTAATCAAGCACTTACTGACCAATCGGAATCCAGAACTAAACAACAAAAGTGCTGACTGAATATGAGTAGATCAAGAAAAGTATTATATGTCTGTTTAAATCTATGTTACATTGAAATGAAGCTTCTCAACCACATCGTTGTGTCTTAGTGGAACTGAAAAGAAATCTTTAAATGTGATTTTTTAAATAATAAACTTTAGTTCAGTTTAGTTCAACTTTAGTTGAGTGTGGATCTGGGGTTCGATCAGAGTAAACACTGGGGGGAACCCATAGTATACGCCAATCAGCCATAACATTACAAATAAGAATATTAAGCCTAGTATTGTGTAGGTTCCCCGTGTGCCACTTGGATGCTTTCACCCCTTGGGACATGACTTGACAAGACCTCTGGGCATGTGTGGTGACTAGGGCAGGAGTAGCTCAGAGGTAAAGGCCTTGTTATACACTCCAGGAGGACCCGCAGGCATGCATGAGCCTTAGATGCCCGTTATCCTGTCACCAGGTTATAAGAAGATATTTGATAATCAGTGTTATGAAGTTCACCTGGCCGTGGTTTTAGTGTTTTGGCTGATCAGATTACATTTCCTCTGTAGCCCCTAGCGTTTAAATAAACACAATGCCCCCTAGCTGAGTCCTAGCATTCCCAAAGCTATTCTTCTCTAAAAAGTACTGCTAATTCAGAGAGGAATTAAATAAAGTCGAGTGGACATTAGAATGAGAAGCCCTCCTGACCGTTCCACCACACAATAAGAAGCCATCAAACAGAACCAGGTCATGGGATGCATTATTCATGAGAGAGATTGTTTTAACTGGCTTTGAGGCTTTTCTTTGTATCGACCCTGCCCACTAGCTGTAGCAATGATTAAACTGATGTTGGATAATTTTCTTCAGGTGCTGGATCACCGTCTCTCCATCTCTAGCTCTGCCAAATCACAGCTTTTGTTTAAAGGCCAACTCTCGGCTTGGCTTATGTTTAGTCCTCCAGCAGAATGAAACTTGGTTCCGTGACAGCTTCACTTAGCTGGGTCAGTGTGATGTCCCCATATTCTGTATGTATTGAGAGAGCTTGTGAAGGAAACATCTCCATCTCCTGAGATGGTGAGCGCTGGCTTGTGAATGTAACCATTTATCCTGCTTCATACTTGACTGGACATGATCAGATGGGTATTTTGCTATATAATGTATATGTGTGGCGGCATGTTGGTGTAGTGGTTAGCACTGTCGCCTTGCACCTCCAGGGTCCGGGTTCGATCCTGGCCAGGCTCGATTCCCGTCTCTGTGTGCATGGAGTTTGCATGTTCTCCCCGTGCTTGGTGCGTTTCCTCCGGGTACTCCGGTTTCCTCCCACAGTCCAAAGACATGCAGATTAGTCTAATTGGCGTTCCCAAATTGACCACAGTGTGTGTGTGTTCTGTGATGGATTGGCATGCTGTCCAGGGTGTACCCTGCCTTGTGCCCAGAGTCTCCTGGGATAGGCTCCAGGTCCCCGCGACCCTAAATACAGGATAAAGCGGTATAGAAGATGAATGAATGAATGAATTCATATGTGACATATGACATTCTCAACATTAATGCTCTTCTGTACAATTCCAAGAAATATGACTATACTGTAGGTGCACTGGCTCTGCTAAATAACCCTAAGGTATAAATATGTGTGTGTGTCTCGATGGACTGGGATTCCATTCAAGTTGTATTCCCATCTCAAACCCACAGTTCCAAAGATACTCTCTTACAGTTCTCAAGATCCTCAATAAATATGATATATATTTTTCTCAAAGAATCAGCCAGAGGTGTTCCTAGGGGGTTGGTGTGTGACCACAGAGGAGGTGATACCAAAATGACTGCATATAAAGTTTCCATTGGATTATTATTATTATTATTATTATTATTGCAAATAAAATATACCAAATACACTCCATTCAGGGCTGTGAAAATCCATAACTCTTCTTCTATATCTAGAAGATAATACTGGTGCTTCCTGCTGCCAGTGGGGCTAAAAGAAATGCGTCTGAGATATGACTGATGTGGATTGACTCAGGTCGTGATGAAGTGCTTATGAGCGGCCTCCGGTGTGACTTTTCATAATATAGTAATAAACTATAATCCATTTTCATCCGAAAATTCTGAACTCTTATTAGTGGACGTATGACCTCATGCACTTAGGGCTGTTAAAGTACATGAAGCATATGTGACCGCTGTGATGACTCAAAAAAATATATACAAAAACAAAAAATCTCTGCAGGATCTCATGGCACCGTTGCAGCACCCCGCACAGGATGCTTCATTATTCAACATTTTGCAGAAATGGAGAGTGAGGTTGTTCACACAGAGAACAGCTCTGCTTCCCAGCCCTCTACTACAATGCACTCCAGACCACTAAGCGCATTTCTAAGCATCTCCAGCTCATGGCCCCTGCCACTTTACAATCCATTTCCTTTAATAGATGAAGCACATGATTCATTTTCCCCCAAGAGCAGCAGTAAAAGACAAAACAGTCCCAGTGTTGCTTTTATCTTGTTGGAAAGTAAATGTATTCAGAGTACGTCTGCAAAGTCAAGCAGGACAATGAGGAAGCAAATAAAAAAAATATATATTTTCAGGTTTAGCAAAAAAAAAAATATTGATGATCTGTAGACACCTTTGCATTTGCAAGGGGTGTTCAAGTCAAAACAATACGGCAGTGGGCTCAGAGACACCTCGGTGAGCATCGTCATTCACAGACATACTGCATGGCCTTCTTTAAAGCTTTTGTACCATATTTTATCAGTAATTTCACCATAAATTCACCAGACATTTCATCACAAGTCCTGGTTCGACTTGAATGCCCATCATAGAAAGCCATTTTTCTCAGGGGATAAACTCCTTGTAATTCATCCAGGTCAAACCCTGAATCTTTAACGTTTATATTACTCACTCAACTTCTATACTGCTTTATCCTGTATTCAGGGTCGCAGGGACCTGGAGCCTATCTCAGGAGGCTTAGGGCACAAGGCGGGGTACACCCTGGACAGGGTGCCAATCCACTGCAGGGCACACACTGTAGCACAGCCACACAACAGGGGCGTTTTCATACACAGGGAATTGGTTGTGGAGCTAATGCTGCTCACCTGTGGCCCAAGGCGTGCCCTAGCGGTTTCTGGTTCCCCATGGACAGTGGTTTGGTCACCGGGCAAGTTCCCGCGCATGCGCGATCGCAACGCATGGGAACCCGGAAGTGACGTGGGTCACATGATCCGGCATAAAGCCGGAACCGGCATTGAGGCCGGCACGGAGAGATGAAGACAGCGCGCTGCATTTTGTTTGAGGCTGTGAGACTGCTTGCAGATTATTGTTCCATAATTTCATCCAGTACCCAGCTCATTCCGTTTATCGATCTCCCAGACCTACCATCGTCATTTGGTGAGATCGATCCATCTCTCCAACTCACCATATTTATAACTTTTGCCATATTTCAGACACTGGACTATCACACACACACACACTCACCCGCATACATCGCGCACACACTTTTTCTATTTGTATATATTTTGTATATATTGGTTTGTGGTGCACCGTGTTTGTTTATTTATCTGTCTGTCTTGTTTAATACACTTGGTTTAATTTATTATAATTGTTTTGTGTCGCGTCGTGTTTTGTCCAGCTGCGGTTGCGCAATACCGGAAGTATTGTTTAACAGCCCATATTTAGATTCCCGAATCCGTTCTTTTGTGACCAAGCGGTTAATAAAACCCAAGCGTTACAACACACATACATTCACACACTCATTCACACCTTACGATTTGAGAACATCAATTAACCTAACCTACAGGTCTTTGGAAGGTGGGAGAAAACCGGATTACTCGGAGGAAACCCACCAAGCATGGGGAGAACATGCAAACTCCATGCATGCAGAGATGGGAATCGAGCCTGGCTGGGAAGTCTATATTACATTGTACAATTTACAGCACAAGTTTCGCACATTGTTATAGAATAAATTTGTCATGTGGTCTTCTTAAAATTTAAAATACACAATGTGACAGTCACATTATTGGAAGACAGTTTAGTGTCCCTGTGAATGAATATACTAAAGCATAGATGTAGATAATAATAATAATAATAATAATAATAATAATAATAGTAATAATAATAATAATAATAATAATATCCATCTTATTTATATAGGCGCCTTTCTAGTCACCCGAGATTTCCGGTTTAAACCAGGGATAAATTAAAAGAGAAAGCAAGATAACATTGATAAAGATTACAACAATATTAGATGAAACAAGAGAGAATGTCATAATTTAAAACATTTTAAAACAAATGACAATTTAAATGCAGATTTTAATGAATACCCGAGTGCAGTCTTGCATCATGTCGGATAAGCGCTTCTGAATAAATGGGTTTTAAGTTGAGATTTGAATTTGGTTGGAGAATCTGTTACACAGATTTTTTTAGGGAGAGAATTCCAGAGGTGAGGAGCAGTACAGCTAAAGACTCTACAGCCCATAATGGTCAGGCAGGCAGGAGGTGTAACAAGCAAGACCTTGATGAAGAGTGAAGAATGAGAGAGGGGGTGTAGAACTGAACAAGCTCTTATAAGTATGTAAGGGGGAGCGAGATTATGAAGTGCTTTAACTGTGATTAGGAGAATTTTAAACTCTATGCGGTATTTGATGGGAAGGCAGTTGAGTTGTTGAAGGGTGGGAGTTACAGTATGTGATGCATTAAAGGTACAGAAGCAGAGTTCTGGATAGGTTGGAGTGAGTTTATGAAGACGTTTTCACTGTGGTAGACCAGTTGCATGTACTGTATGAGAGTGGCAGTAGTACTGTACTGTATGTAGGAATGGGCAAAGATGAGAAAGTTTACGTATTTTACCTGAAGGTAACATGACCTGCAGATATTGTTTATATGGGACTCAAAGGACAAGGATGACCTGAAGGTTTTTAACTTGAGGAGAGGGAGAAACCGAGGAAGCGTCTATGCAGAGATCGGAGGTTAAGATGTTGGAACACTGATTGCAAGGTCAAGGAGTCAAACTGATCAGGGCCCGGTTTCTCGAAAGCTTCTTATCGCTAAGTCGTTCTTAAGTTGTACCTTAACCTCTCTCTTAAAGTTATGGTGCATTTCCCCAAACGTTCTTATGCTAAGTATCTCTTAGTTAAGTCACACATTCATAAGGTTGGTCTGGACCAACCTTAACTCATTCTTAGCGTAGTTTCAGCTCAAGACGCTAGTCGCCACTACTGAGCAGCAGTCTTTATAAACCAGCGGTGTATGGAAGCACATTAAGGCACGTTATCAAAGTCGTATTAATGTAACTGTAGAAATAACTGTAGACCTGTTTAAGAATGTTATTTTATTTGATATCAGAACTAATAGAGTGACTTTTAATTAGCCTATTTCATAATGTGAATAATGCATTAAAGTTGGCAATCACTATTAATATTGAACAGGTGGCAAACAATTAGGCAGCGATACAGCGTGATGTTGTGTTAAACTGAAGACGGCGCCGTCCGCGGAGCCGTGTGGCTCATGTACATTTTTCCTTTAAACAAAACTTCAGCCCTTTTCATATTTTCCCCGTGGTCATTATTATTAAAAAAAAAAAAGTTTTGCCTTCCAAGGCAACAGATTATGGAGCTTCTTGAGCTGCTCAGACCTGCGCGTGCCAGACCAACGCGTCGTACTTACGCTCTACGTCCCGATGTCCAGCTGCTCGCTGCTTTTTGTTTAAAATATGTTTAATTGATCTGCGATGGATTGGCACGCTGTCCAGGGTGTACCCCGCCTAGTGCCCGAAGTCTCCTGGGATAGGCTCCATGTCCCCGGTGACCCTGAACACAGGATTAAGCGGTATAGAAAATGAATGAATGAATGAATGTTTAATTGATCATTAGCCATTATCCATAACTTTATGGGCTTTTCTTTTGACATGTTTTATTTTTATGAAATTTGATTTAGTTAAATGAGAAAATAACCTTGGGAGATTCAAACCCCGCATCCATTCATTTTTCTGGGTGATTGTAATGCGTAATACTCATGCTCAGTGGTTAAGGCATTGGACTACGGTTCGGAAGATCCCAGGTTCAAACCCCACAACCACCAAGTTGCCACTGTTGGGCCCTTGAGCAAGGCCCTTAACCCTCAACTGCTTAGATGTGTACTGAGATAAAAAAAAATGTAAGTCGCTCTGGATAAGAGTGTCTGCCAAATGCCTAAATGTAAATGTAATACCCCTATTCACTTATGCGGTTTGACTCGCTGTGAGATGCGATGTTATACCCCTATCTCACCTGCGCAGTCTTGCGCTGTGGCCATAAGTAGGGTTCATCATGACTCACCCTGAGTTTTTGCGCTGTGATTCCATTTCCATCTTTCCGCGTGAAAAATTAAACGTTAACTTTTTTTGCTGGTGCTCGCGGAAGCTTGCAGACCTTGCAGAACTTCGCGGAACGTTAAAGGAACGGAAACGTAAAATGGAAACGTAACCATGGCACCAAAACTCTTGAATCATAATGAACCGCACTTACGGCCCCGCGTAGGTGAGATAAGGGTATTAAACCTCCACTCTGTCATCTCATCATATTCATTCCATAAGTGCGCTATACAACCCCAACAACTGACACTTCACATTGTTTCTGAAGGTGGTGAAGAGTGTTATCAGCTGTTTGTCCATCAACTATGATTGTATACCCGGTTCGTTTCACCGCCACAGGTTACATGAAAATATTAGCGACAGTTTGGTGATTTAATTCATATATTTGTCTATTATGGCATGTTATTGATAAGTTAACCCATGTTGAAATAAACACTTTAAAAAGAATTTAGTGCAATGTTTATTTTGCATAGAAAGTGCCGTCTTTCTTAACCCTGTCATGAAAAAGGAGTCAAAAATCGATTCCTGAGCCACCGATGTCCGCTAATTTAGGACCTTCACTATAGACAGCGCCTTGTAACGTCGGACGTAAGAGGCAGCGACTTAAGAAGACTCCTAAGAGACAGTTCGAGAAATAACTTTTCTAAGTGTATCACTTAACGTAAGATATCTCTTAAGAGTCTTCTTAGCGCGCGAATAGTGTGCGTTATCGAGGAACCGGGCCCAGATGTATACTGAGAAAGCACAATTAATGTAAAGTTAAGGTAAAGGTAATAAAGTTATTTTTTATTATTAGTATTATTCAATAAGACAATGATGCCAAAAGCACAAGAAAGCAAAAAAAAAAAAAAGAAAGAAAAGAAAACTGCATGGATGATGCAAGACAAGAGGTTATTAAAATACCAATGATAATGAAGGTAAGGAGGTACTTCTGTGACATTTAAGAAAGTCTAAATCCTGAATTTTAAGTGCTAACTGTGAAACACAATCTCCCAAGATGACTACGGGTCACCGAGTTTATGACTGAAACCTCATTTCCATTTTATGCCAAAAATTATCAGGGATTAGGAAGATGGCATCACTACAGAGAGAAAGTTCTTCACTTCAATAGTAATAAGATGAGGCCTCCATCCAAATCTGAATCCATACAGGCAGTAGTGTACAGTATTGTGCAAAAGTCTCGGGCCACTCCTCATTCCTTCATATTAAATTAAATGGTATAGATTAAATTAAAGCAATCCGAACAAATGTTCTACTGTGACAGGCTGCAGAATGCTTAAAGATATGATTTAAAATTGATAGGTTATGTAGGAACCTTAGCAGTAACCTCATTTCCCCGCTTGTCAGCATCAGCAGTTTACTAATCACCAGCCTGATCATCTGTCATCATCTGCACCTGTTTCTCACCGATTCATGGCCTGGTTATATTTTTATGCTTGAATAATTCATAGGTCACTGTGTGGCTTAACAAACAAAAAACATTCCTCCAAAATGTCTTATGTACTGTACATGGACTGGACTGAAAATGCGAGACAAAAAGCATAAATCGATTTTGAATTATTTTTATGCCGTCTTTTTATTATACTGTAAGTACGTAATTAATTATCTTACTCAAAATGTGTGAATCTAATTCTGATAACCTCAAAGCCTCAGAGCAGACAAAGACCTGCTAAGACCTCCTATGATCTTCAGCACCGCCTTGAGGGAACATAGACCTCAGGTTTGTTAACCGTGGATTTAGAGCATCAGAAATAACTCCTGACAGAGACATTTACACCAGCAAGCTTCTCACACAGCAATTCAAAGACACATCAGTTATAATAAGGACATCAGTAAGTCAGGGGACGAGTCGGCTGATCTACAGGCATGACAGGAGGCATATGCTAATTCTATACATATCAGGACATGATCATGCTGTTGTTATTGACAGAGCAGAGAGATTCTGACAGCTCTACACATTTGTGAAAGGAAATAAACGTATGTCTGCTCTCTTTAAGAATAAACATAAAAGTTAAACAAGTTCTTGCTTCAAGCTCTTTTTTTATTCTTATCTGGAAGTTGAGACATGTAAACTGAACTTCTTTCTTGTTATGTTGAGATGTTTCACTACTCAACCAAAGAGCTTCTTGGAAAGTATATGGAAAGTTAGTAGTATTCCTCTAACTTCCTTGTATCCTCTAGAGTCAAGATTCTTCCCTTGCGTGAATGGGCTTGATGGGTAAACATCTGAGAAGGTGAGAGTAGCAGTAAAAGTCAGTAGAGAGTAGGGAAGAGGAAGAGTTGCTAAGAAGAACCATTATGAAAGACAAAGATTAAGGACTTTTAGGAACTTGAGCGGCCCAACCACGGAACTCTGTAACCTCAACCCCATCGAGCACCTTTGGGATGAACTGGAACAGAGATTGTGACCCAGGCCTTCTCATCCAACATCATTGCCTGACATCATAACAACAGGGACTATCTGACCATTTTGATTCATACACATTCATATTCCATACAAACTTAAATAATTCTTTTGATTGTGTAAAGCTGTTTTGAGACAATGTCAATTGTTAAAAGCGCAATACAAATAAAATTGAATTGAATTGAATCATAAATGCTCTACAGAATGAACGTGCACGAATTCACACAGAAACACTCCAAAATCTTGTGTACAGCCTTCCAAGAAGATTGGGAGCTGTTATAGCTGCAAAAGGGGGACGGACTCCATATTGAAGTGTGTGTATTTAGATACAATGTCATTTGAGGTTAGGCCAAATATTTTTTCCATCCATCCATCCATCCATCCATTTTCTTCGGAGGTCGGGTCGCGGAGGCAGCAGCTTCAGCAGGGATGCCCAGACTTCCCTCTCCCTGGCCACTTCTTCCAGCTCTTCCGGGGGGATCCCAAGGCGTTCCCAGGCCAGCCGAGAGACATAGTCCCTTCAGCGTGTCCTGGGTCTTCCCCGGGGTCTCTTTCCGGTGGGGCGTGTCCGGAACACCTCACAAGGGAGGCGTCCAGGGGGCATCCTAAATAGATGCCCAAGCCACATCATCTGGCTCCTCTCGATGCGGAGGAGCAGCGGCTCTACTCTGAGCCCCTACCAGATGACTGAGCTTCTCACCCTATCTCTAAGGGAGAGCCCAGACACCCTGCGGAGGAAACTCATTTTGGCCGCTTGTATTCGCGATCTTGTTCTTTCGGTCACTACCCACAGCTCATGACCATAGGTGAGGGTAGGAACGTAGATTGACCGGTAAATTGAGAGCTTTGCCTTTTGGCTCAGCTCCTTCTTCACCATGACGGACCGATACAGAGCCCGCATCACTGCAGACCCTGCCCCGATCCGCCTGTCGATCTCCCGCTCCATTTTACCCTCACTCGTGAACAAGACCCCGAGATACTTAAACTCCTCCACTTGGGGCAGGATCTCACTCCCAACCCTGAGAGGGCACTCCACCCTTTTCCAGCTGAGGACCATGGCCTCAGATTTGGAGGTGCTGATTCTCATCCCAGCCGCTTCACACTCGGCTGCGAACCGATCCAGTGAGAGCTGTAGGTCGCAGGATGATGAGGCCAAAAGAACAATGTCATCTGCAAAAAGCAGTGACCCAATCCTGAGCCCACCAAACTGTACCCCCTCAACGCCCTGGCTGCGCCTAGAAATCCTGTCCATAAAAATTATGAACAGGATCGGTGACAAAGGGCAGCCCTGTCGGAGTCCTAATCTCACCGGAAACAGGTCCGACTTACTACAGGCAATGCGGACCAAGCTCCGACACCGGTCGTACAGGGACTGGACAGCCCTTAACAGGGAATCTGATATCCCATACTCCCGGAGTACCCCCCACAGGACTCCCCGAGGGACACGGTCGAATGCCTTCTCCAAGTCCACAAAGCACATGTAGACTGGTTGGGCAAAGTCCCATGCCCGCTCCAGGACCCTGCTAAGGGTGTAGAGCTGGTCCACTTTTCCGCGACCTGGACGAAAACCACACTGCTCCTCCTGAATCCGAGGTTCGACTATCCGACGGACCCTCCTTTCCAGGACCCCTGAATAGACTTTCCCGGGGAGGCTGAGGAGTGTGATCCCTCTGTAGTTGGAACACACTCTCCGGTCCCCCTTCTTGAAGAGGGGGACCACCACCCCGGTTTGCCAGTCCAGAGGCACTGTCCCCGATGTCCATGCAATGTTGCAGAGACGTGTCAACCATGACAGCCCTACAACATCCAGAGCCTTGAGGAACTCCGGGCGGATCACATCCACTCCCGGGGCCCCGCCACCACGAATCTTTTTGATCACCTCGGTGACCTCGGCCCCAGAGATGGAAGAGTCCACCTCTATGTCCCCAGACCCTGCTTCCTCATCGGAAGGCATGTTGGTGGAATTAAGGAGGTCTTCGAAGTACTCCCCCCACCGACCCACAACGTCCCGAGTCGAGGTCAGCAGCGCACCATCCCCACTATACACTGTGTTGACCCTGCACTGCTTTCCCCTCCTGAGATGCCGGATGGTGGACCAGAATCTCTTCGAAGCCGTCTGGAAGTCATTCTCCATGGCCTCCCCAAACTCCTCCCATGCCCGGGTTTTTGCCACAGCAACCACCGAAGCTGCATTCCGCTTGGCCTGCCGGTACCTATCAGCTGCCTCCGGAGTGCCACCAGCCAAAAAGGCCTGGTAAGACTCCTTCTTCAGCTTGATGGCATCCCTCACCGCCAGTGTCCACCAACGGGTTCTTGGGTTGCCACCGCGACAGGCACCGACCACATTACGGCCACAGCTCCGGTCGGCCGCCTCGACAATGGAGGCGCGGAACATAGTCCATTCTGACTCAATGTCCCCCACCTCCCCCAGGACATGGTTGAAGCTTTGCCGGAGGTGGGAGTTGAAGCTCGTCCTGACAGCGGACTCTGCCAGACGTTCCCAGCAGACCCTCACAATACGTTTGGGTCTACCAGGCCTGACCGGCATCCCAGCCCGCCAACGAAGCCAACTCACCACCAGGTTGTGATCAGTTGACAGCTCCGCCCCTCTCTTCACCCGAGTGTCCAAGACATGTGGCCGCAAGTCCGACAACACGACCACAAAGTCGATCATCAAACTGCAGCCTAGGGTGTCCTGGTGCCAGGTGCACATATGGACACCTTATGCCTGAACATGGTGTTCGTTATGGACAATCCGTGACGAGCACAGAAGTCCAATAACAAGACACCGCTCTGGTTCAGATCGGGGGGGGGGCATTCATCCCAATCACGCCCTTCCAGGTCTCACT
Organism: Channallabes apus; assembly: GCA_030522415.1. Taxonomy (NCBI): domain Eukaryota; kingdom Metazoa; phylum Chordata; class Actinopteri; order Siluriformes; family Clariidae; genus Channallabes; species Channallabes apus. The sequence goes on from CM060131.1 coordinate 19,180,225, forward strand.
GTCATTGCCCACGTGAGCATTGAAGTCCCCCAACAGAACGATGGAGTCCCCAGGAGGGACGCTCTCTAGCGCCCCCTCCAGAGGCCCCAAAAAGGGCGGGTACTCCAAACTGCTGTTCGGCAGACAACAGTAAGGATCCATCCCCCCGCCCGAAGGCGGAGGGAGGCCACCCTCTCGTCCACTGCGGTGAACCCCAATGTACAGGCCCTGAGCCGGGGGGCAATAAGTATGCCCACACCTGCTCGTCGCCTCTCACCGGTGGCAACTCCAGAGTAGAAGAGAGTCCAGCCCCTCTCAAGGAGACTGGTTCCAGAGTCCAAGCTGTGCGTCAAGGTGAGTCCAACTATATCTAGCCGGAACTTCTCAACCTCACACACTAGCTCAGGCTCCTTCCCCGCCAGAGAGGTGACATTCCACGTCCCTAGAGCCAGCTTCTGCAGCCGAGGATCAAACCACCAAGGCCCCTGTCCTCGGCCACCGCCCAGCTCACACTGCACCCGACCTCTTTGGCCCCTCCTACAGGTGGTGAGCCCATGGGAAGGGGGACCCACGTTGCCTCTTCGGGCTGTGCCCGGCCGGGCCCCATGGGTGCAGGCCCGACCACCAGGCGCTCGCCATCTGGCCCCACCTCCAGGCCTGGCTCCAGAGGAAGGCCCCGGTGACCCACGTCCGGGGCGAGGGAAAACGTTTTCCAATGTTTGTACTCGTCATAAGAGGTCTTTTGAACCACTCTTTGTCGGTTCCCTCACCTAGGACCAGATTGCCATGGGTGACCCTGCCAGGGGCATGAAGCCCCCAACAACATAGCTCCCAGGATCATTGGGACACGCAAACCCCTCCACCATGATAAGGTGGTGGTTCAAGGAGCGGCAAATATTTTTTCCACTTCTACAATACTATAGATGGTCTGTTGAACCATCTTTTGTCCTTCAGTTGAAGGTACACTGCTGATTCTCATCCTGTGATTTTTTTGTCCTTCATTTTATTCTTGAAGCCCGAAGTTTCTGGAATATGCATAAATCCTGCAAGGGTTCCACTTGATTGAATTTAATATAGAGGAAGTCATGAAAAGGAATTCTCCACACAGATTTACTTCTCATCCCAATCATCCATGAGCTTTAAAACTGTCCATGGTTTGTGTCAAGTGTCATTGAGGATAAAATATAACATTTTATAGCACGTTCTAGTGCTTAAGTCTGTGGAACTGAATTGCGATCAGAGGTGGAAGGTAACTAAGTAAATTAACTTCAGTACTGCCTTTAAGTAAATATTTTATGTATCTGTGCTTTACTTGAGTAGTTTTATTAGAATATACCTTCACTTCACTACATCATATAGAAAATATGTGTACTTTTACATGCTGTAAGGGCAGCGGTGTGTAATATATTGTATGCTGTAATATATACCCTTGCTGACCATGATGTGTAATTGTGTTTTCTTTGTGATATACTTAATACTGTGACATGGTTTTCAAAAGCAGAAGGGGAGCTGTTTGGAGACAGTGATAAAAAGGGGCCATTCACAGTCGGGAAGCAGAGAGAGAGAAAGAGAGAGAGAGATTATGTAAGGGCTACTGTGAGCTAATACAAGCTCAGTAATTTTAATACTTAAGTAAATTTGATGGTGAGTACTTTTGTACTTTTACTTAAGTTCACATGTAAATGGATGTCTTCTACTTTTACTAGAGTACAAGGTGGTATTAAAAAGTTTCATAACATGTCATGTAAAAAGTTTTGTAACAAGCCAGCAGATGGGAGCACAAGGCTGCACACACAGTCACAGGGAGCACCGACCTTCATAAGTCAGTGTGCCAAAAGACATCATCCTGTGTACATCAGGAGTTGTGCAACTGGTGCTATTCTGACCATGTGCTGCATTACCACACCTGCTATTTCATCATGGGCAGCAAGTTAGGACCAAAAAGAAGGCCAAAAAGTGAACATGAAATTCCACGTGAAACTGGGCAAATCTGCCAGAGAGACATTTGACATGATTTGGAAATTTTATGGCGATGCTGCCACAAGTCTTTTACATTTAGGCATTTGGCAGGTGCTCCTATCCAGAGCAACTTACATTTTTTATCTCATTACACATCTGAGCAGTTGAGGGCCTTGCTCAAGGGCCCAACAGTGGCAACTTGGTGGTTGTGGGGTTTGAACCTGGGATCTTCCGAACCATAGGCCAATGCCTTAACCACTGAGCTACCCCTGGCCCCTGGAGTTTCCGTGTGATGTGTTTTGAGTAGCAAATGATGAGGGATCAGAAAGAACTTCACTGACCTCAACCCCTGAAAATATCAAAAATGTTGAGCTCTTCTAACACATGAGTTTCTTGCCGGGAATAACATGAACTCACTTCGACACCCAACTTACTCTCCTGATTTGGCTCCTGCGGACTTTGCCCTCTTTCCGAAGATGTTGATCCAGCTCAAAGGTCGACATTTTGACACCATTGCAGAGGTCCAGCATGAATCACAGGAGGTGCTTGATAAACTTTTCCAGAAATGGCAGGAATGCTTGGAGCACTGTATTGCTGTTGTATCTACGGGCTCACAGCCAGTGTGCCGATAGGAGAACATCTTCTTTGCTAGCTAAAATGAAGGACACTCAGAGCTCAACCATCACCATGGACTTTATTACTTTACTACTACCTGATCTCACCTCCTCAACTTCACACTCTGCTTAAACAGATCAGCTTCCTAATTCCTTATCTTTCACACCAATACCACAATCAATACCATTATCACATCTATGGAGTTTTTCTTCCCAGATGGCACGGCCATATTCCAGGACTAGAAGTGTGAAAGAATGGTTCTGGGACCATGAGGAATTATAACTAGAGTACCTGTGGGATGTGCTGGAGAAGACTTTATGGAGCGGTTCAATACTCACATTGTTAATTAAAGAATAAATTCTGGATAGAAATAAACAATCTGATGCTGCATAAGGATGTCAATGATGTCAATGCCCTGCTTTCTGGGACTTCTGAGTCCCGCGTTAGTGCTGACGTACATCATTGGTGTTCTGTTTAATTTCTCAGTAATGTAATGTCATGGTGCATGCTTTTGAGAAATGCTGATTGAGAAAGGACACCCTTGTTTTTTACCATAATTCACTGACATCACCTACAGTACCATTCACCTGTGGACTGCTCCCAAGGGCCACGGTGACACATGACGGTGAGTAGGATGACACATTCACTATCCATACAGTTTTCCTCTCACTTCAGATTCTGATTCAAGCAAGACCTCCCTCGCTCGCATCCACTGAGAAAAATCCACCACATCTGCAACTTTGCCTCCTCAGCGCTCGAGCATGGATCGCATACCCAAGGATGTGTCTTCTGCAGCTCACCCTCATGTACTTCACCGAGCACCACTGGAGCACTTAACTGCACATGTGTGTTACTGTGAGTGTGTCCAGAATCAACTGCACAAAATAAATAGCACATTATTGTTCACTGCATCTGTGCTTTCCCAAAATATATTAGTTAAATGAAGTACTTTCTTGTAAACAGAGATAATCTCAAAATTATTTGCTACCACCTAGTAGTATTTGGTACATGAATTGTAAACTTTACCCACCGATGATTGTGATCAGTATTTAGCCTTTACCACACAATCTTAGATCTACTTCCCAGATTTACATTTACATTTAGGCATTTGGCAGATGCTCTTATCCAGAGCGACTTACAAAAAGTGCTTTAAAGTTAACATCACTGGATACATACTTACACTGGGTTAACTAGGTTAATAACCAAGTGCCATTAGTCGAACACAACTGGGAAGAGAGGTTTTTTTTTTTTTTTTTTTTTTTTTTGGGGGGGGGGGGGTTAGTCCAAGTACTGGAGAAACAGATGCGTCTTGAGTCGTCGTTTAAAGATAGTCAAAGTCTCTGCTGAACGGACATCTAGAGGAAATTCGTTCCGCCACCTAGCTGCCAGAACAGAAAAAAGTCTGGATGAATGTCGCCCTCGATCCCTGAGAGATGGTGGGATGAGGCGAGCAGTGCTGGAGGATCAGAGGAAACGTGGTGCAGTGCGTGGTGTGATTAGAGCAGAGAGGTAAGTGGGTGCTGGGCCATTTTTAGCTTTGTAGGCAAGCATCAGCATTTTGAATTTGATGCGGGCAGCTACAGGAAGCCAGTGCAGGGAGCGGAGGAGTGGGGTGGTGTGGGAGAACTTGGGGAGGTTAAAAACGAGACGTGCTGCTGCATTCTGGATCAGTTGCAGAGGACGAATCGTGGACAGAGGCAGACCTGCCAGGAGTGAGTTGCAGTAGTCCAGTCTTGAAATAACAAGGGACTGAACAAGCACCTGAGTAGCCTGTGAAGAAAGAAATGGGCGAATTTTTCTGATATTGTAAAGAAGAAATCTACAAGAGCAAGTAAGGTTAGCGACGTGTGGGGAAAAAGACAGATGGTTGTCCACGGTTACCCCAAGATTGCGGGCAGTGGCTGAAGGAGTGATTTGGTTGTTGTACAGGGATATCACAAGATCTTGACCTGGGGATGAGTCACAAGGGATGAACAATAGTTCAGTTTTACTCAGATTGAGCTTTAGCTGATGTGCAGTCATCCAGGATGAGATGTCTGCCAGACATGCTGAGATCTGGGTGGAAACCTGAGTGTCAGAGGGAGGAAAGGAGAGAGTAAGTTGGGTGTCATCTGCATAACAATGGTATGAAAATCCATGCGATGATATGACTTTACCAAGAGACTGGGTATAGAGGGAGAACAGAAGAGTACCCTGTGGGACACCAGTAGAGAGTCTACGTGGGGCAGATGTAGATCCCCTCCATGTTACCTTACATGACCTATCTTCTAGGTAAGAAGCAAACCATTGCCACGCTGTTCCACAAATTCCAAGGCTTGTAAGAATAGATAATAGAATCTTGTGGTTCACCATGTCAAATGCAGCTGACAGGTCCAGGAGGATGAGAACAGATGACAGTTTAGCAGATCTAGCAGCATGGAGCTTCTCAGTGACTGACAGAAGGGCAGTCTCTGTGGAATGCGCCACTTTGAATCCAGATTGGTTGGGATCATTAAGGCTGTTCTGTGAGAGATGAAGAGACATTTGGTTATAAGCAGTTCTTTCAAGAATTTTGGAAATAAAAGAGAGAAGTGATACCGGGCGATAGTTGTTAACTTCTGATGGATCCAGGCAGGGTTTCTTGAGGATGGGAATAACCCTTGCCTTTTTAAAAGCAGCAGGAACATGACCAGATGATATGGAATGGTTGATGATGGTTGTGGTGAAGGGAAGGAGGTCTTGTGAGATTGCCTGGAGCATTGTGGAGGGGATTGGGTCTAATGAACAGGTGGTGTAACACAACTTGTTGATGTAACACAACTTGAAGTTATTATTACAAAATCAATTTTAGAAATGAACAACAGCACCTGGATATTTATAAAAACACTAAAGAAGGCCTCCTTGTATCCTCAGAGTGGCGCAGTGGTAAAGCACTCGCTCTATCATCCGGAGATCACTGGTTCGAACCCCGGGTGATGCTGTTTTTCTCTCACAGCCGGAGGCACAGAGAGAGCTGATTGGCCGAGTGTCATGTTTCTCTCTCTCTCTGTATAAAGTACACACACGTCAACGCAAGTGCAGGAAAATACAGTCTTTATTTTGTGCTTTGCCTCAAAAGAAAACGTCTCAGAGACTCTTCACAGTAATTATTATTAACCAGGCGTTCACTACGCCGATATCCAGGCGCGGTCTGCAGGCGGTTTAAACTCGAACTAAAATTCAACCAAGAATGTCATTTCGAAAAAACATAACAAAAAGAAACAAAACTTCTCTGTGTCCTCAGAGGATATTACTTGGACGGCGAAGCTGTCTCGCTTCGCCTGACTTCGCCTGCAGATACCGCTTCAAACCTGGGGGAGCAGAAAGACATACACATGTTAGTGGGTGGTAATACAACGGTGACCAGACAGTGTGGTGTGGGTTCGGCTGGGTTTAAATAGGGAGGCAGGTGAGGTGTGCGCAGGTGATCTGAGTTAGTTAATTGTGGTGAGTAATGACATACGTGGACACACTAGGGGGAGACAAAGCCACGGCTCAGTAATCCGGCGAGCCGGATCTTTCTCTCCGGGACTGAGGAGGCTCGGGCATGACACCACCACCACCCCCAGGACCGGCTACCTGAAGGGGAGGTGGGCGCTTCCCTCGTGTTACCAAAGGGGGGAGAGACCCACCGGCCTGATGGTATTGCCGGCGGGCGGGTCGACCCGGAGGGCGGGGTGCGGGACGACCCGGCCGAGCCCGGTGAAACTCAGAAATGAGATCAGAGCTTAGGATGTCCTTGGCTGGCACCCAGCTGCGTTCCTCCGGCCCGTACCCCTCCCAGTCCACGAGATATTGAAGGGAGCCCCCCCGCCTTCGGGAGTCCAATAACTGTTGGACTCTGAACGCTGGAGCGCCCTCGATCTCCACAGCTCCGGGGAGCGAAGGGTCTATGACACCTCCGTCCAGCGGCCCCCGTATCACCGGCCTGAGAAGAGAAACATGAAACACTGGGTTAATACGCATGTGTGAGGGTAATTTCAATTTGAAGGAAACGGGGTTAACTTGGGTGATGATGGGAAAGGGACCGATAAATCGGGGGGAGAGCTTACGACAGGGGAGGTTGAGAGAGAGGTCCTTTGTCGAGAGCCAAACCCGATCTCCTACCTGGAGCGGAGGACTTTCCCTTCGCCGCCTATCGGCGAATTGTTTGAACCGGCGAACTGCTTGGGAGATGTGGGCGTGAGCACCCTCCCATACTTTTTCCGCTTTTTTGAACCACTCGTCCACCATGGGGATATTGGTGGGAGTGGCATCCCATGGACAGAGCGGTGGCTGATATCCGAGCACAAATTGGAACGGCGTTAGGCCGGTAGAAGTGTGTCTTAAAGAATTTCGCGCATATTCCGCCCAAAATAAACAGTCTGCCCATTCGTGTTGTCGACTGCTACAATATGCACGAAGGAACCTCCCGAGGTCTTGAACAGTCCGCTCTGCCTGCCCATTAGACTCAGGGTGATAGCCTGAGGTTAGACTAACAGTAGTCCCCAATTTCTGGAAAAAAGCTTTCCAGAACTTAGCGATAAATTGGGGACCCCGATCTGAAACAATGTCCTCCGGGATACCGTAGTAGCGAAACACTGTGTTGAATAAGGCATCAGTCACCTGGGCGGCGGTAGGGAGAGAGCAGAACGGAATAAAGCGACAGCCCTTAGAGAAGCGATCTACCACTACCAAGACTGTCGTGTACCCTTTTGACACTGGCAAATCCGTGACAAAGTCCACCGCGAGGTGGGACCACGGTCTATTAGGTGTTGGTAAGGGCATTAATTTCCCAACTGGCAACCCTCGGGGACTTTTAGTGGCTGCACAAATAGCACAAGACGAAACGACTGTTTTCACTGTTTCGCGCATATTTGGCCACCAGAACTTTGGTTCCAGTAGTTTTAATGTTTTTGCCTCGCCGGGATGTCCGGATGAGATATTAATGTGGGCTTCCCCCGTCACTCGTTCTCGTAGTGCTTCCGGCACATAGGTTCGACCCGGGGGACAGCCCGGCGGCACGGGGTCGGACCGCGTCTCTCGGGCTATCTCCGTGTCGAAATCCCACGTGATCGGGGCAACCACGAGTGACGGGGGGAGAATAGGCTCCGGTACCAATGGTCAGTCCGGCGACGCAAAACAGCGGGATAGCGCATCCGCTTTCAGATTCTTAGAGCCGGGGCGATATGAAATATGAAAATCGAAACGAGTGAAAAACAGTGCCCAGCGGGCTTGACGAGGGTTAAGTCTCTTAGCTTGCTGGAGGTACTCAAGGTTCCGGTGATCGGTCAGTACCGTGAAAGGATGTTCTGCTCCCTCCAACCAATGTCGCCACTCCTCTAACGCCGCTTTAATTGCTAGCAGTTCGCGATTACCGATATCATAATTGCACTCGGCAGGTGTCAGTTTCCTCGAAAAGAAAGCACAGGGGAATAATTTCTCTGGGTTGCCATGACGCTGTGACAGCACCGCCCCTAGTCCTACCTCCGACGCGTCGACCTCCACTACGAAGGGCTTACTAGGGTCGGGAAGTTTTAATATAGGCGCTGATGTAAATGCTTGTTTTAGACGCTGGAAAGCGTGACGCGCTTCCAGCGTGAAGGTGGCTAAGCGCTTTGGTTTCCCTTTTAATAAATTGGTGAGCGGTGCTGCCAACGTACTGTAGCCCCTAATAAAGCGTCGGTAAAAATTGGCAAACCCAAGGAAACTTTGTAGCGCCTTCACTGAGGTGGGTTCCGGCCATTGTAGAACCGAACTGACTTTGGCGACGTCCATCTGAACCCCCAGTGGCCCTATGCGGTAGCCCAAAAATGCGACCTCCTTTTGGTGAAACTCACACTTTTCCGCCTTCGCATAGAGCCCATGTTCCCTTAGGCGACGGAGGACGGCAGTCACATGACCAACGTGCTCGTGATATGACCGCGAGTATATCAAGATATCATCCAGATACACTATAACATAACGGTTTAACATATGTCGGAACACGTCGTTCATGAACCCCTGAAACACCGCAGGTGCGTTTACCAGTCCATAAGCCATTACATTATATTGGTAATGTCCTGATGTCGTGCTAAACGCAGTCTTCCACTCGTCTCCCTTGCGAACACGAACGAGGTTATAAGCAATGCGGAGGTCCAGTTTAGTGAAGATGGACGCGCCGCGGAGCAGATCGATCGCGGCCGGTACCAGAGGCAGTGGGTGCTTATATTTTATTGTAATGGCATTGAGTCCCCTATAATCAATGCAGGGTCTGAGGCCCCCGCCTCTTTTTTCGATGAAAAAGAAACCAGCCGACGCGGGTGACGTGGAGCGACTAATGAGCCCCTGTTGGAGAGCCTCACTCACGTATTCCTCCATCGCCCTGGTTTCGGTCAGGGACAACGGGTAAACACGGGAGCAGGGCGGTGCTTTCCCAGGCAGGAGGTCAATAGCGCAATCCCACGGGCGATGAGGGGGAAGTCGTGCAGCTGCCCTAACACTAAACACGTCAGAAAATGCGGTGTACTCGGATGGCACGCGGGTAGATACTAGGGCGCGGGGGCTTTCGACTGTAGTAGTTTGGACCATTAACGGTGATGGTTGGCAGAAATTAGCACATCGAGGGGACCAGGATACGATGCGAGAGGCTTCCCAATCAAAATTAGGGTTATGGGCGCAGAGCCATGGGAGGCCCAGCACGACGGACTGACTCACCTGAGGGAGCACATAGAATTGTAGCTCCTCTGTGTGGCCGGGGAAAGTTAATCGTAGGGGCACGGAGAGCATATAAACTGGCGATTGATTTAATGGTTTGCCATCCAGAGCTTTAATCGCGATCGGGTTTGGAAGCTTCGACACGGGAGCGTGTAGCGAGGAAAGAAGAGAAAGTGAGATGAAGTTCCCAGCCGACCCGGAATCTATTAAGGGGGAAACAGACACAACATAATCATTAAATGATACGGTGGCATCAACACAAAATGACTGCGTGGTGCGTGTGGGTGTGCATGAAGTTTGGGTATAATAGGACAGTCCTTTATGAGGTGTCCTTCTCCTCCGCAATACAGGCACAAGCCTGTAGTGAACCGGCGGCGTCTTTCTTGCGCGGACAGCCGGGAGGTGCCCACGTCCATGGGCTCCGCGGATGATCTCTCGTGCGACTCTGTAGGGCTCTTTGGGCGGTTGGGGCGTTGGCGCGGGTTGAGACTGCCCCCTGCCGTCCGTGTCGAGGGCTGCCGTCTTTGACTGCGGAGATGTTGGTCTAGTTTAATAGCCAGCTGGATACTGTCATCAAGGTCCATCTCTGCATCTCTGCAGGCCAGTTCCAGCTGGATGTCCGGGTGCAGTCCATCACGAAAACGGGCGAGCAGGCTCTTCTCGCACCACTCGCTTTCAGCCGCCAGGATCTTAAAGCGGACCGCATATTCCGCCACGGTGGTTTGTCCTTGTTTTATCCTCAACAATTGTTGTTCTCCACTCTTTCCCTGATCAGGGTGGTCAAACACCGCGCGGAAGGCCCGTAAGAACCGCCCATAGTCGCACGTCTCCCGACCGCCCGCGCTCCACATTGCCGTGGCCCAGTCCATGGCGGGCCCTGTGAGCCGTTGGGTGACGAATCTGACTTTCCCTTGGTCGTCCAGGTCCGGGTAATCCACGAAATAGAGCTCGCAGGCTAGGAGGAATTTTTTACAGGCCTCGGGGTCCCCCGCGTAGCGTTCCGGGGGCGCTGCTCGTGGGGGGGATCGTGCGCGGCGCGGGGACCCCGCCGGGGGGGGTGACTGGCCAGTAGCGATGTCCCGGACACTATGAGCCAAGTCATTAATGGCTCGGGCCAGGCTGTCCATCTGTCCCTGCTGCCGGCGGATGTAATCCATCATGGGCAGTGTTTCCCTCGGTAGGGGTGTTCCTGCTGCGTTTCGATGATTAGAGGTTTGGTCATCTGTCATGTTTCTCTCTCTCTCTGTATAAAGTACACACACGTCAACGCAAGTGCAGGAAAATACAGTCTTTATTTTGTGCTTTGCCTCAAAAGAAAACGTCTCAGAGACTCTTCACAGTAATTATTATTAACCAGGCGTTCACTACGCCGATATCCAGGCGCGGTCTGCAGGCGGTTTAAACTCGAACTAAAATTCAACCAAGAATGTCATTTCGAAAAACATAACAAAAAGAAACAAAACTTCTCTGTGTCCTCAGAGGATATTACTTGGACGGCGAAGCTGTCTCGCTTCGCCTGACTTCGCCTGCAGATACCGCTTCAAACCTGGGGGAGCAGAAAGACATACACATGTTAGTGGGTGGTAATACAACGGTGACCAGACAGTGTGGTGTGGGTTCGGCTGGGTTTAAATAGGGAGGCAGGTGAGGTGTGCGCAGGTGATCTGAGTTAGTTAATTGTGGTGAGTAATGACATACGTGGACACACTAGGGGGAGACAAAGCCACGGCTCAGTAATCCGGCGAGCCGGATCTTTCTCTCCGGGACTGAGGAGGCTCGGGCATGACACCGAGCTCTCTCAGGGGGAGGGATGAGAGGTACTTGCACTCCCACATTAATCATGGCTCTACAGCCAATCAGGGGCATCTGTGAGCTCGCGCATTCTCTGAGTGTGTTACTCCGCCCCTAATGATGCGTGAGCAAGCAGTTCGAAAAGATGCGGTCGGGTGACGTCACGTGGTTCGGAGGAAACACGTGATAGTCTTCGGCCCTCCCGGCTGAGTGGTAGTGGTAGCCTTAATGAGGGAGCCCCCTAGCGACGGGGAGGAATTGGCCACGACTAAATTGGGGAGAAAATTGGAAATACCCAAAGAATTATTTTAAAAAAGAAGGCCTCTTTGTGCTCTCTGTGTAACTTTTATCCCTGTATTATTGAGAGCATCCTCACACACTGCATATCAGTGTGGTACAACAACTGCTGCACTGCTTCGAGACGCTCCTGAGGGTGGTGAAACCACACAAAGCATTACTGGCATTCAGCTACCCACCATGGAGGACATTCACAAGAAATGTTGTCTGAAAAGGGCGAGAGGCATTATCAAAGATACCTCTCATCCCAATCATGGACTATTCACCCTTCTTCCATCGGGCAGGCGCTACAGGTGCCTTGGAGTCGACACAAACAGACTGAAAAACAGCTTTTCATTCATGTGGTTATTACACTAAACAGCTGATCATAGAATGTTAACAAATGCACTACTGCGCTATCACTTTCAGTCTTTATTGCACTGCTTCATTCACTGTGCATCTTTGCCCCATCCATAACTTATGTCTTTAAAATATGTATATTCCCATCCAGATTTCTTCTGTATATATTGTATCATTCAGACATTCATAAATGTACATACCATGTGTATATGTTATTTGAGCATGTTATCTTCTTGTTATGTCTTATCCACTGCATAATGTTTGCACAGTTATACTATATATTACTTAACATACCATGTCTTTATTGCTGTTCATTAAATCACTCTTATCCTTGTACTTATGCGTCCATACAGTACCCTCATTTAACACACTGTTATTTATTGTAAACAGGCCACTTATTCACTTCTGGTTAGATGGTAACGGCATTTCATTGGCTCTGTACTTGTACTTTGCACAATAACAATAAGGTTAAATCTAATCTAATCTAATCTAATCTTATTCATGTGGAAGAACAAAGTCATTGTGTCAAACTGTTATTACACATTAAAATCTCCATTGAAGTGTTTTAATGTCAATTTTCGGTTGAACATCTGGCCTGAGGATGTGGGATACACACTGGTACGTCCTCTCATCAAGATAAAGCACATCACAAACACCAAATCGGCGTAAATAAACTCTCGAGATTAAAGCGTCGCTCTCTCAAGCTCCGCTATTCCGCCTAATGACCAGCATCAGCAGGATTTATTGCCTTAATGGCACTTTGCACTACACATCATTAGGTTATCATGCCACAGACCACATTACATAATTATGCCATCGAGACGCAGCAACATCCATTTGTTTGCTTTTGCGATTTAATGAATGTACAGAAATGTTGAATATCTCAGAGAGAAGTAAAAACGCTTCCCAAAGTTCATGACCAAAAGCACATTATGATGAAAACATTTGTTTTGTATTAAACATTATTTCAACAATATATTTAGGACATAGATAATGATCATATATGAAGTAAAATATTATAAATAAATATAAGCAGAAACTTCTCAAAAATCTGAATGAGAAATAAAATCTTGTAGCTATTTTTATTATTTTAAGCAAAGTAGTAAATGATTTCAAACGTTCCTGCAGTATTACTTAAGTGGTTAAAGATTGTTATACAGTAACAGTAACAATACAGTAATAAGTAAGCAATAAAACTATAATTATATATATATTCGACAATAAAACTATAAATTAATGACAAATATAACAAGTTCATTAATAAGCAAAAATAAATCTTGATTATTGAAAATTTGTCTTTATCTTCGTCTTTATTTCCAAATAACAACATGACATGGTGATTCATTCCTTACTTACTCTACCAATTTTTTGTTAATGTTGTTGTACTTACTAATATCTACACTGGTTACAAAAAAAAAAAAAAAGAAAAAAGCTGTACGCTGTAATATTGCATTGGACTGCTTTTACCTTTTAATTATGTTGTATATTCATTGACATCCTTATGCAACATCAGATTGTTTATTTCTATCCAGAATTTATTCTTTAATTAACAATGTGAGTACTGAACCGCTCCATAAAGTCTTCTCCAGCACATCCCACAGGTAGTTATAATTCCTCATGGACCCAGAACCATTCTTTCACACTTCTAGTCCTGGAATATGGTCGTGCCATCTGGGAAGAAAAACTCCATAGATGTGATAACCTGGTGAGTCAGTACCTTCTGGTCGTCAGCTGACTTCATTTTATTGCCCCATAATGTTGCTGAGTCTCGATCTGAGCAACTGAAGCAACCCCAGATCATAAACCTGTCTCCAGAAGCTTGTACAGTGGACACTATGCATGATGGCTGCATCGCTTCATGCACTTCCCTTCTTACCCTGACACGCCCATCACTCTGGAATTGGCTTGATCTGGATTCATTAGGTCACATGACCTTTTTCAATCGCTCCAAAGTCCAATCTTTATGCTCCCTAACAAACTAAAGCCTTATTTTCTGTTGAGTTGTTTAGTCCCAATCCTGAATCTTTAAATAGAGTATAAGTGATCTCCAACCATGATCATTAACATTTTTATTTCAAGTTGAGGTTCAGTACTATCTTTCCAGGCTTTAATAATGTCTTCAACAGTTCTTAACCCAGACCCAGTCATTTCAGCAATCTCCCTAGTTATTGTCAGTGCTCGATGCAGGAGAATAATTTGACCCTTCTGAAACACAGTAAAACTGTTTTTCATGATCATGGGTTACAGGTTGTGACATAATTATTTAAGAAATGAGAGTTACAATATCTGTTACAGCTGAAACATATAATTGACCGCAGTAATTGACTGATCAAGGCGGCGCGGTGGTGTAGTGGTTAGCACTGTCGCCTTGCACCTCCAGGGTCTGGGTTCGATTACCCGGCCAGGCTCGATTCCCGTCTCTATGTGCATGGAGTTTGCATGTTCTCCCCGTGCTTGGTGGGTTTCCTCCGGGTACTCCGGTTTCCTCCCACAGTCCAAAGACATGCAGGTTAGGCTAATTGGCGTTCCTAAATTGCCCGTAGTGTGTGATTGGGTGTGTGAGTGTGTGTATGTGTGTGTGCCCTGCAATGGATTGGCACCCTGTCCAGGGTGTACCCCGCCTAGTACCCGAAGTCTCCTGGGATAGGCTCCAGGTCCCCCGCGACACTGAACGCAGGATTAAGCGGTATAGAAAATGAATGAATGAATGAATCAATTGACTGATCAATGACTCTTAAGTATTTGCTCATACAGTATAATTTTCATGCTACAGTACATCATTACTACTACTTAATAAAACAGAAGGAATGGTCTAATGCATAGTATGCTGGAACTTGAATTTGATCAGAATTTATCAAAAAAAAAAAACTTTTTTTTTCAACACTTATTCTTTGCTGTCAAATAAACTTGCACCTAATGACCACATGAAAGGATACGCATATTTAATTCAATGTGCTCTGAGCAGATAACAGAGACAGCACTGGAGAAAATAGTTCACAGTCCAACCAGCATTAGCAACAATTCAATAAGAAACACAAGAAAATCTATAATCCCTTAAATACCCTTTCAAAATGACTAATTAAAGGTGATGCCTTGAACACACAGGTCTGTTCTCGTTCATCTTCCTTGAACCACACATAGAACAAAAATAAATCCAACTGCCAATTACCACGCTTAGTAATGTGCTTAGTATTTTTTTTTTATTTAAATTTTTATTTAGTTCTCAGAGCCACCTCCTGGATTTCCGTCACGAAGAACTGGCTCACATGCAGTACAGTTAAACGTGCACTCATATTATACTAAACTCTCACTTTTGTCTATTTACTTTTTCTAAATTAGGCTGCAGACAAGCAACACAGAGAAAAAAAATTGTGGGAAAAAAAATCTCATTGCATAAAAAAAAATCTAGGACTTACAGTAAATATAATTATGTTTTATTTACAAGTTATCTGGATGAAAAAAATGTATTACAGAAAAAAGAAATTTCTCTATTTCACCCTTGCAGCAGTATAAAGGAGAAATCCAGAGAGTGATGCGGCGACGCTTTATTACTTTACTACTTTATTACTTTACTTTACTACTACCTGATATCTCACCTTCTCATCTCGACACTCTTAAACAGATCAGCTTCCTAAGCGCCATTTTTCACACCAATACCTCAATCAACAACACCAGCATCGCACCCGTCTGCGTGTACCCGAGTCTCTGTGCTGGCTAACTGCCCTGCTTTCTGGGACTTTAGTGCTCTGTTTGATTTCTCAGTACTGTAATGTAATGGTACATGTTTTTGAGGAATGCAGAGTGAGAAAGGACGCCCCTGATTTTTACATTTTGAGAGTTAACATGTTGGACTAATATTTAAGATCGGCTCATAATTTATCTCAAAATCACAATAAATGTATGATCCTTTATAATGTTTGATTTTAACTATAATTAAAATACTTTATTATAAGTATTTCTTTTTTATTTAAGTATTTTCAATATGCATTTTTTTTTATAAATGTTGCCAAAAAGCTTAAGTCACATGACCACAGCTCGTTAAAATATCTGAGTCAGAAAGACACTAGCAAACCATAACAGATTCTACAAAGAAGATATGTAAAGTGGCACAGAACACATTTTAATCAAAGTAGGGACATTACTTTAAAAGCGAGCAATTATGTAAATTTATTGCATTTTCCACATGAATGAATCTCCAGCAGTATATTCTGGTTTCAGTGCTACAAGTCATGCACATTCTGAAACAAACCTGTAACATTTCGATGTTTGATATGATATTTATTTTGTACCTGTACTATTTACCATTGTATTCCTTAGAAGGTCAACGAATACCCTAAGGCAAGCGGAATCCATCTTTAAACACTAGTTTAACTGCATTACCATCACTGTTATATCATCATAGAACATCAGCTAATTTCTTACAGTCACTTAAAAAAACACACAACACCAAATCAAGAAATTAGCACCGCTAAAGTTATTTATTTTATTTATTCATTTATTTTTGCAGAAAGGCTCAGTAGAAGGAAGGTAACATCACAAACAATTAATAAAATATTAACATAATGGCCCTTAATAAATTAGCTCACAATGATCACCAGAATAGTTTTAAAGCATTCAACATCATGACTAATTGTGAACTTCATTTGATAAAAGTCAAGCCAGTTGAAGACCTACAAGATTTCTATGAGATGGTTAGCGAGTCTAGGCGGGTCTAGAGCCAGCGCCTCTTACTATCTACCACCCTATCAACCAAGCAGTAGAAAGCCCAGCATAGGTTCAGCACCATGGTCAGCTCCACATCATGCACACAAGGGGCGGGGCGCCTCAACTCCTTATGGCCAAAGGCAGCAGAGTACCTACCATCCTGGTGTCAATTTTATATAGAGTTGAAGAAGAAGAATATAAGCCAGGGCAAGTTTTCTCCTGCCCAGCTTGCTGGATGTGTAAGATTGACTGTAGCTATTCTAGGAGGTCTCCAAGCTACCTACTCAGTTGCTCCTCAAGAAGCACCTTACCCTAACCTTTGCAATGTTCTTATGTGTTGTAAATAAAAGAGGCCTTATTTTATTAACATGTTTATTCCTGTGTCTGTGTTCTGGCCTGCCATGCTAAACGCTTTACAACAGTGTTCACCACCATCATCAAAACACTCTTTTCAAACACATGCATAAACAAATGCATAAGAGTCCAGAAGTGTTCAGGATCGATGGAACACTGAAGATGTTCCGGAGTCTGGTGTGTTGATTTTCAGATGCAGAGTGTAAAAGGATAAACTTGTATAAAGTATATTTACGTTATATGGACTTTAGTTGCAATACATTCAATTCAGAGTTCTGCTGTAGCCTTATGATGTAACTCCTGTCCCCGTCTATTTAATGAAATGATTAAAATAAGAGCAACCACTTTACACAATGATGTCTAGAACAATTGTATAAGCATGTGATATAAGGCCCTAATGTGATAATTTGTTTCACTTGTCATCTCATTTTATACTGTACAGTGACATGTGCCATGAGCTCTGGTACAAAGTAGGCTAACAAATAAGAATCAGCAGTAAGGGATTTGAGCATGAGAGAAAGTAAAATAATTCCACAACAAGTCGTAAGGCCATTTTTACATTACATAACTCAGGCCCCAACTCCCCACAACTCCACGGGTCAACTTTTGCAATTTAGATTTCACTTGAAAAGACAAACCTGAAAAAGTTAATTATTCTAAAATGTAAAATTTCTTAAGACATTGCAACATAAATTTGACACGGCTATGGACATTACAGATTTTTAGGGGGAATGCTTTAATTTAAGGATTTAAGCTTTTACAGGTCATAGAGTATGCTTCTAGAAGCTTACACCAATTTTAATATCAATAATCAAAGAAATATGAATAATTTTCAGTTTAAATGATTATTGTTTCAAGTGAGAAATCTTCTCTCCAAAACGACTTGAAATTTTTCGGGAAGCGAGATTGGTTACTTCCATTGTATAAACTTCAGTAGTAGCTTCTTTGGCACACACATTTTTTGTATTATACCAAATGTATAACATAACAAAATAAAATAAAATCAGCACCAACAGTGTTTTGGCCAGTTAGTAATATTATTCTGTGCCCAGGTATACTTGCATATCAAAGCACTCTGATGCAGTAGGGGCAGCGTGCACCTAAATGATTTGAGATCCACCAGTAAACAAAAACAAATTGTAGCAGAGTCAATGTTTTGGCGATGATGTCAAGAGCGACCCTCTTAAAGCCTTCCTACTTTACCAGCTACGGCCATGGAGTTTCAGATGACTGTACTGTACTTGACGCCACTTGTCATAGTTCAAACAAACTTTGGGGTCAAGTGTACAGTACTCGGATCCATGCTCCTGTCCTTAATGTGAAAGCAGCCTAATACACTATGAATTTTATTTATGTTTTCCTTAATTTGTTTCTCTTCTTTTTTTTTTTTTGCACTGACATTGGTAGCTTTTATTTTAAAAAGTGTCCTATTTATAAAACTTACTACTAAAATACTTTGCTGACGTGATGCTGTTGAAATCATTCCTACTGTGTTGCTATTACATTCTTTGACACCATGATCTCTGCTGCGGAGTGACACGCTTCCCTGCTCGCTCCCAATGTAACCTTCATAATCACATCCAGAACATCTGCTAACATTACACTCCGGTAAATTTAGATAAACACATCGCATTCCTTTAGCATATGCATGTACAGGAGCTACTCTGAGTGTCTTTAGGGAGCATAAACAGTATGTACTGTAGTATGAACTTTAGCTTGTTCAAGGTGATTTGACCTTTAAAGAATGAATTAAACAGCAGAAAATTTAAAAATAATACATTTGGCAACGGATTAGCAACAATTAAACAGAAGTTCACACATTATATTTTCATTGACTTGATGTATGTCAAAGATGCCACAACCTGTGAAGTGAAAACCCTCAATAAAAGGTTTTCTTGAAAATAAAATCATCATCATTTAATATATTTATAATCTGTGTTCGTACTTTTTGGTTTCCATTAGTAACAATCTGGACTTGTTTCCCAGCAATAATCAAAAGGCACCCAAAGTTTAAAGGCTGGTAAGGAATTCTATTAATAAAAACATTAATAGCAAATATGTAACACAAATTGCATTGATATCTGTTATATGTGTAATCCATGGGGAAGTGCACATGGGGTTGATGGAATGTGGATACTTTTTTCTCTGGTCAAGGAATGACCGTGCAATTCAGTACAATAATGTGGCATGTAATAATGCACATTATTGTACTGTATGTCTGGTTAAAATGGTGCTCCAGTGCACTAATAAGATTTATCTTGTTCTCACTGATGCATCCTGAAGTTGCTTTTGAATGAATGAGATTCCGCACTTGGCACATTCCCATTATCCCATTATCTCTTTATCCTGACCCAGAGCACTTTAATTGCTTTGACCTGCTGCTGCAGACCGTTCTCATTAAAAGCTCTGAACAAACTCGATCAAGTGAAAGAGTCTCTGCTGTCATGTTTCATGATGACACATCTGACAGAATTCTCAGGCTAAGAGCTATGATAGATAATTATCTGATATATAACTGAAATAAGGCATCATGGTGGCGGCGTGGTTAGTGCAGTGACCTGGCACCTCCGGGGTCGAGAGTTCGAGTCCTGCCTTCAGGTCTGTCTGCGTAGAGTTCTTCCTGTGCTTGATGGGTTTCCTCCAGGTACTCCAGTTTTCTCCCTGAAAAATGTCTCAGGTTCTGCTCTTGGTTCTTGTCTGGAGCCCATCCGACTCGGAAAGTTCTAGAGCAGACGATCATCTGAGGTAATACTCAATAACAGCGGAGAAAGCAGCAAAACCACCACAGCTCAGGACCCCAGCTTTCAGGCCAGCTCTGAATCCAATCGCACCTCCAGTAATGCAGCCACTGTACACTGCGTTTTTCCAGTCTGATTTACCGCGATGTGATTCTATAATGCACTCTGTACATGAGAACATTGCCCCAACAATAGCGAAGTTTTTAGCGTAGGACATTCCTCTTTGACCCATGTCTCTCAGTACTTCTCTCGCTGTGGGGGTCTTCAGTAGGTCTTTAGGATCAAACCCAATGTTGGTATCGATGCCAGCTGTGAAGACTCCAAAGGCACCTCCAAAGACATGTACAGTACATTAGGATGTAGATTAGGCTAACTGGCATCCCTGAATGGATTGGCACCTTGCCAATAGATAGATTTTGCCTTGAGACCCCTGTGAGAGTCTCTAGGCTTCCTACGACCTGTGGGTTTAGCAAAAGAGTGATTGAATGATTGATTCAGTGAGTTAGAATAGAAATATGGATTTACACCTTGCATAAGTATTAACCCCTTGACTAAAAAAAAATAATAATCCATAACTTTAACATTTGTTTGTGGAATTCAATATAATTAGCAAAATGACTCGCCAATACAAGTATAAAATTTGTAATTGCATCAGAATTCCAATTCAAGTGTCACCTGATCTCAGTAGAAATATTCCTGCTGTTAATTCAGAGATGATGATGATGATGATGATGACGACGCAATAGGGAAGAATTATTCCTTAACCTCCGTACTCACTGAATAAATTCATTAAATTTTTTTTTTCATTTTTATTGTCTTGGTGCTATCAATACAACCACCTTTTGTACTAATACATTCACATATGTTAAAAAAAATATTAATTTAAATAAATATCAAAAAACAGAGAAAACATTTGCAGCATAGGTGATTTTTTTTTTACAGTTTTTTTTATGTTGTGTAAAGCATTTACTAGCACAAGCCAGAACAAAGGGACAACCCTGATGCAGGGACTTTTTTATTTAATCACAAATTTACGGGACAAGATGTGAGAGAGGCAGCATACTGTAGTGGTTAGCACTGGGCCCTCGCACCTGCAGGGTCCTCCCACAGTCTAAAAACATCCAGATTAGGTGGGTGAATCACGCAGTAAGCCAAGGGTAGGATGCCCTGGTGTCCAAGGTGAGTTTGATCAGCCAACAGGGGCAGCAGCAGTTAGTCAAAGTCACTCGACAAGCCAGGCTGATGGGGGCAGGTCCTTATACAGAGTGATGATGACACCAATGTGTTTGATAATAATCCTCTAACAGGTAGTTAATGAAGTTAATGATCCCCACCCCACCTGTCTGCATGGCGGCGATGACCAGGGTGCTGAATGTGTGCCGCTTTCTCTTTTCCTTAGTTGCTTTTCTTTGGTCGAGAGAGGAGCTTGCAGATGGTAAGAGGCACTGGCTGAAGGCCAGTAATAGAGGGGATTAATCAGAGAAGTACGCAAAAGGCCAAAGTCCTGCTAGAGTTGAATTTCCTTATAAAAATCTGTATAAATTTACATTCTGTATACTGCACAGTAAATATTAGGGATGGGACTCATCAGTGACCTTCCAGTACAATATTATCTCGATACCTAGGTACCGATTCAACTTCCACTATTTTATACCTATACAGATTCGATATTAAACAAATTTTCCTTTCCTTTGCAACATTTTATCAGTTCAAATGTAAACATATATAATTTACAAACATATATAAATTTTTTTCAAAGACATTTTGGAGTCAGAGTAATATCTCTAGTAAATATGAGTGTAAATGATGTTTTGGTGGCATGGTTGCACCTCCAAGGTCCGGGTACTTGCATGTTCTCCCCGTGCTAGATGGGTTTCCTTCCACAGTTAAAGGCATGCAGATTGCCTGTAGTCTGTGTGAAAGCGTGTGTGAATGTTAACCAGAGGTCAATATTGTTCTACCACGGTTGTAAAAATGGGAAGAAACACAGTGGTAATCACCTTTGACCTCCACAGTGTGTAGTTGAACCTCAAAGTTGTTCCTATATGGACGAAAATGATGTTCTATATAAAAATATATAATTTTTTTTCTATAGCGACTTTTTTTGTATTAACTCATTTAATTCATTGTGTTTTTAGAAGAAACTACCATTCACCCATCATTCACCCATTTACTGTAACTCTCAACGATGCTGCCTGTATAAATATTAGAAGTGAGCTTCATGTAAAATTGCAACACATTTGTTTTCCATATTTACCACGTTTAACCTTAATCTTAATTAAAACACACACCACCTTTCCTTCTCACTTCTAAATGGTGAGTTTGGACAATAGCCCAATTAAACGGCAGCTTTTATCCCTTAGCAAATCTTTTAATCTTCTTGTTTTCACCTTCCACGGAAAAAACAAATCCAACCAAGCTGAACGTCTTTGCCTAATTCATGGCTTCATCTAATTATTCATAGAATCCCAGGGAGTTTATTTCTACCTTTTATCATTCAATTAGACAATCTTAAACCAAACAGGCGAGCTGCTCAGCATTCCCAGCACTCGTACTGTCCATATGTACACCAAAATAACTAAGGTTCAAGTGATCAAAATGAAAGCCGAACATCCGGCTGTGTTTAGATGAACCGCAGGGACAGATGTGTGATGCATATTCATTATCCTCATCTCATTAAAATCAACAAAAATCTCCCTTTGAGAAATTAACTGTGATTTTTTACCTAATCAAGCAGTTTATCTCTGATCTAAATAAACACGGTTTAAATGTTAAGCAGTTTAGAAAATCCTCATGAAATACAAATAGAATTTGTCAGTTTTACTCACTTGATTTCATGTTATACTTTATACGTGGGATTTGTGATAATTTTTGAGATGCTTTTGATGGCCTGATGCTCCTTCCATGGTGGATTCACTTTACATTCAGTGGGCCACCGTACAGGACGCTATGTCCTGTACGGTGGCCCTGAAGAACAAAACACATCAACATTTAATGAAACGCAATGACATTTCACAAAAAGAAAACATCCCACAAAACACAATTAACTTTTCCCCTAAAAACAACCACGTTACACAAAACACAAATCCATTTCACAAAACATAAATATTTAATGAAACGCAATGATATTTCACAAACCACAAAAAACATTTCAATCGGGTTACATTGCTGTAACCCTGTTCCCTGAAAGGCGGACAAAAAACCTGAGGTTGTCGCCGGCTCACCGGTATTTATAACCTGCAGCTGAGTCTAATCAGATGACGTCACCTGACCGAGGTTATATATAGCCAAAAAAACTGCCGTGTTTGCACACATGCTTCACAGCCGGGCAGCAGGACAAAATGGTTCCCATAGCGTTTTCACGCAGCATCGAGTGTAGCCTTGAAAGGGAACACAACATTCAATATAACACAATAATTCTTAAAACATAAACATTTCACAAGTATACTGTAAAAACATAAATAAATAAAAAAACACCAAAACATTTCCCAAAACACAACCACCCTCCCCTAAATACAACCATACAGTATTTCACAAAACACAGTGGCATTTCCCAAAGCACAACCATAATTCCTAAAACACAACATTTAACAAAATATAAAAAACATTTCACAAATCACAACATTTGACAACACAACCACATTTCCTGAAGCACAAGCACTATTATATTTGTGTTTTGTACTTATTAATTTATAATGTGTTCTATCTGAGGAAAATGCTGTGAAGTTTATATTATATCAAAACCTCCCAGCTGTGGTTTTGTAGCTGCAGGTCTGATCGAGTGTGTTGATGATCAAGTCGACGGTTTTGACACTCGCTGGCTTTTACACTCAATACACACTCTACATTTACAGTGCCTTCTCTGATACTCGTTCGATTACTTCAGCTGTCTCGGCCTGGGTAGCCTGAGCAGACTAACAAACACACCCTGACATCATGAATAACTGTCAGTGGGTTATTAGACGACCCAGTATCTCTGACTCAGATCTCATTTAGTCATTTATTCACAGCTTAAATGGGCATCGCGGGTGATTTGATTTGTATTTGATTTGAGTTTTATGTAGCAATAATATGCAATGAACTCAGTGTAGACTGAAGTCAGAGTCATTAACTGAATCAAACATGAAAAGCCATTAAATCTTCTTTATGGAATCTTCAAGGATTTGTTCACTCGGCTCCTTAGCTTTAAGGTTCTACATGGATTCGTTAATGATGTGGACAAGATTCACCCTTTCTTCAGAGGAACTGAACTTCTGGAATAAACATAAAGACCGTAATCACAGAGAAGAGACACATACTGTAAGAATGTTTCCTATGATAAACTATAATACATACTATAATATACCATAGTATATACATACTGTAGTACTTCAGATATTGCCATTGTAGGCACCATAGGTAGATCAGATAAAGATGAAGTTTTGTCTTAAATCGACTCCAGCATGTTAAAATTCACTGTATACCCCTTCAGCTCTGTAGTTTCAGACAAAGTGAAAATATGAACTAATCCCAGTAAAAATATTCACTTTATCTTTTCTAATTAATATCTATTGGTGCAGGTGTTTGTTTACATTGAGACAGTAGCGCATTAGTAGATTATTATACAGTAGATTACGGTAGATTATTATACAGTAGATACCGGGTTACGGTCCCGAGGAGCGGTCTTGGATTCCGGCCCGGTTCATTCTCGACCCCGAACTAATCCAAGACTACCGTCGTAGGGTATCCTCCACCCCAGGACCGTCGGGAGTCGGTCCTGGACAGAGGGGTACTGTCATGCACACACAATCTGCGGCCGGCACTAGGACCCGGAAGTAAGTCGGCCGCCTACCAGGAAGTATAAGAGGAGTAAACAAACGGTGGCTTACCGCTCAGTCATTGAGTTCGGCCCATGTCGGTTAACGTTGGCTTTCTTCAAACCGTGAGTACTCACTGTGTTTTGGTTATCGCTTCTTGCCGTTGTGTATGTATTTATAGGACGCGGGTTAAATTTGTGTTTTTCCCTTGCTCCACTTTTGTGAGAGTCCTTAAAGTAAATCGCGTGGTTATCCTGCCTACTCGCCGTTACTCCGCGTTTGGGTTTACCATCCACGCTACATTGGGCTAACCGCTAAAGCTACGTCTTCTGGTCACCTCAGGTTAGTTCATCTCTGACAGAATGACTGAGCCTCAAGCGGTAAACCCAGCGGAGCATGCGCGCCTATGCGGCGTGGTAGATCAGCATGCCGTGCTCATTAACGGACTAACCGCGGAGCTCGCTACTCTGCGCCAGAGTGTCCAAGAGGTTGCGGAGCTCAGGCGGGAGAACGCGGATCTGCGGGCGGCCGTTGAGGGCGCGGCTAGCAGGCCTCCCGTCGCAGCGGCCGCGGCACCGCACCAACCCCCCCCCCCCCCCCCCTACTGATGTTTTTCTTGCACTTCCAGAAAAATGGAATGGCACGGACGGGAGATGTGATGTGTTTTTGACAGCGCTTGATCTGGTGTTCGAGTTCAATGCCACCAAGTACTCCCCCGATCGGCTACGCATCGCTCTCCTGGTCTCGTTGCTAACAGGGCAGGCAGCTGAGTGGGCCACGGCAGTGCTTAAATCCGATTCTGATACCGCCCATTCTTACAATGAATTTACCCGCCAGCTCAGATTGACTTTCGAACACCCAGCGGGCGAGGTGGAGACCGACACTAAACTCTACCACCTGCGGCAGGGAGGATCGTCCGTGAGCCGGTACACAGCGGAATTCCGGACCCTCGCCGTGCAGACAAACTGGGGAGACGCCGCGCTCCGGACGTCCTTCTACGAGGGACTGGCTTCCCGCATCAAAGACGAGCTCGCCGGGCGCCACACTCGAGGGACTGATCCAACTGGCCCTGCGGATCGATCAGCGCCTTTTGTCTCGCCCGAAGCCAGCCCCGAGAACCCTGCCGCCTGCACCCATCTTCTCCTACACCACCCCACGACCATCAGCAACCTTCACCAACCCCAATACTGGAACTGTCGGATCTCCACCTCCTGCCGTGGTTGACACCGGAGCCGGGGAACCCATGCAATTAGGGCGCGCCTCCCTGACCGTAGCCGAACGTACACGCCGGTTTAGAGAGGGCCTGTGCGCGTATTGTGGGTCTGCAGAACATCATCGGGCGACCTGTCCACTGCGCCCGGGAAACGCCCATCCCCGGTGAGCGGAGGGAGAGACTCACCGGGCCCACTCCTGATCTCCACCACTACCGACGCCACCTCATCTCGCCTTACGGTTCAGGTATCCCTCCAGATTGGCCACAAACGAGTCCGAAGTACTGCGTTCATCGACTCCGGGGCAGCAGGTAACTTCATTGACTCTTCTTATGCCAAAAAATTGGGGGTAAAATTTGAGGCGTTATCCCAGCCCGTTCGGATCACCTCCGTCGACGGTCGCCCCCTATCTACCAGCCCAATCACCACCCAGACTCAACCCATCACCCTCCTCATCGATCAACACCACGAACAGATCAGATTTCACGTCACCTCCATCTCATCTCCTCCTATCATCCTGGGACACCCTTGGCTCCTGCAACACGATCCTCTCATTTCCTGGACACAACACAGGATTCTACAATGGGGCGCGACCTGCACCGAACTATGCCTAGGGGCGCCGGCTGGGACGTGCTCTAGGGAGTCCGAGGCCCCCGACGTCGACACCAACGCCATTCCCGAGTCCTATAGGGACCTGGCAGAAGTTTTTTGCAAGCGGCGGGCCATCCATCTTCCTCCACACCGCCCATATGACCTCGCCATCGATCTACAACCAGGCGCAGTCCCACCCCGCGGCCACCTCTACTCTTTAACATCAACAGAGACGCAGGCGATGGAGGAATATATAACCAACGCCCTCCGCCAGGGGACCATCAGGCCCTCCTCCTCACCTGCTGCCGCGGGGTTCTTCTTCGTAAAGAAGAGGGGGGTGAACTTCGCCCATGTGTCGACTATCGGGGGCTCAACAACATCACAATAAAAAACCGACACCCTCTGCCTCTTACCAACTCTGCCCTGGACGCCCTCTCTGGTGCCACCATCTTTACTAAGTTGGACCTCCGGAGCGCCTACAACTTGGTGCGCATTAGAGAGGGCGATGAGTGGAAGACGGCCTTCATCACCCCGACTGGACATTACGAAAGCCTCGTAATCCCCTTTGGACTGTGCAACGCCCCCGCCGCCTTCCAACACCTGATAAATGATGTTCTTCGAGACATGCTAGGGCGGTGGGCGTTTGCGTATCTGGATGACATCCTCATTTACTCCCGTACCACTGAGGAACATACCCAGCATGTCAGGGCGGTTCTAAAGAGATTACTCGCCCATCAGCTGTACTGTAAGTTGGAAAAGTGCGCTTTTCACGAGCGCTCCACCACGTTCCTGGGTTTTGTCATCTCGCCCCAGGGTGTGGCCATGGACCCGCAGAAGCTGGAAGTTGTGCGTCATTGGCCCCTACCCAAGACCCTCAAGCAACTTCAACGGTTTCTCGGGTTTGCGAATTTCTACCGTCGCTTTATTCGGGACTACAGTACAGTTGCCGCCCCCCTAACCGCTCTGACTCGTCCCTCCTCTCTCCCTTTCCGCCTCAACTCTACTGCCATCTCCGCCTTCAACAGACTTTGTGACCGCTTTACCACCGCTCCCATCCTCCTCCATCCTGACACCAGTAAACCATTCGTTGTTGAGGTGGACGCTTCAGATGTGGGCGCTGGAGCCGTTCTCTCTCAACGAGGTCCAGATCAGAAACTACACCCATGTAGTTTCTTCTCCAAAAAATTTGACACCACTCAGCAGCGATACGGGGTAGGGGACCGCGAGCTGCTGGCCATAAAGTGGGCTTTGGAGGAATGGCGTCACTGGCTCCAGGGCGCCAGGGAGCCATTCATCATCTGGACGGATCATCAAAACCTCATCACCATAAGAAGTTTGAAACAGCTCAACCCCAGACAGGCGCGATGGGCATTGTTCTTCGAACACTATAACTTCCACCTTTCATACCGCCCGGGGTCAAAAAACACCAAGGCAGATGCCCTCTCACGACAACTCGAGATGGAGCCACCCCGGGCGGACCCCGCGCCTGTCCTACCCTCCTCCAGAATCATCGCACCACTTCACCTGGATCTGGAAACAAGGGTCCGCCAGGCGCAGACCTTAGAGACCGAGCCGGCAGGTGTGCCGCCTGGACGACTCTACGTGCCCAACGCCATGAAGTCCGAGGTTCTTCAGTGGGGTCATTCGTCCACCATCGCAGGACACCAAGGCACACAGCGCACCCTACGGTTCCTCCAACGGGACTTCTGGTGGCCATCAATGGCGAAGAACGTCAAAGAGTTCGTTCAGGCATGTCCAGTGTGCGCCCGGGCCAAGAACCTCAACCAGCCCCCCTCCGGAGATCTTCAACCTCTCCCGGTTCCTCGTCGGCCCTGGACGCACATTGCCGTCGACTTTGTCGTGGGCCTGCCGGCCTCGGACGGAAAGAACACCATCATGACCATTGTAGATCGGTTCTCTAAGGCCGTGCACTTGGTAGCCCTTGCCGGACTCCCGTCAGCCAAGGAAACAGCAGAGCTGATATTAGAGCACGTAGTCCGTCTGCATGGGTTCCCCAAGGACATCGTCTCGGACAGAGGGCCCCAGTTCACAGCCAGGTTCTGGAAAGCCTTCTGCCGTCTGATCAATTCAACCTGCAGTCTCTCATCTGGATACCACCCACAGACTAACGGTCAGACGGAGCGGACCAACCAACAACTGGAGCGCTACCTGAGATGCTTTATTACCGATCGTCAGCGCTCCTGGGCTCGCTACCTCATCTGGGCAGAACTTTCCCACAACCTCCATGTCTCATCAGCCACGAAGCTAAGCCCATTTGAGGTATGCCACGGCTTCCAACCCTCGATGTTCAACCATCAGGAACCGGAGGTTGATGTGCCGTCAGCCAAACAGTTGGTCCGCAGGTGTCGACGGCTGTGGACACAAGCCAACCGAGCCATCCAACAGGCCAACGCCCGCTACACCATTCAACATCGCCGTCGACACCCCCCGGGACGATTGTTCCACGTAGGTGACAAGGTATGGCTTTCCACCCAAAATCTTCACCTCCACACTGAGTCAAAGAAACTGTCACCTAGATTCATCGGCCCATACCGCATCACCCACCGGATAAACCCTGTCACCTACCGGCTCCAGCTGCCTGCGGCGCTCCGGATCCACCCAGTCTTCCACATCTCACAATTAAAGCCCTTCATCACATCACCCATGATTCCACCCTCCCCCCCTGCTCCTCCTCCCCGGATCATCGACGGTGGTCTCGCCTACACCGTGCGCCGGATCCTCGATTCGCGCCCTCGGGGCAGAGGTACGCAGTACCTGGTTGATTGGGAGGGTTACGGTCCCGAGGAGCGGTCTTGGATTCCGGCCCGGTTCATTCTCGACCCCGAACTAATCCAAGACTACCGTCGTAGGGTATCCTCCACCCCAGGACCGTCGGGAGTCGGTCCTGGACAGAGGGGTACTGTCATGCACACACAATCTGCGGCCGGCACTAGGACCCGGAAGTAAGTCGGCCGCCTACCAGGAAGTATAAGAGGAGTAAACAAACGGTGGCTTACCGCTCAGTCATTGAGTTCGGCCCATGTCGGTTAACGTTGGCTTTCTTCAAACCGTGAGTACTCACTGTGTTTTGGTTATCGCTTCTTGCCGTTGTGTATGTATTTATAGGACGCGGGTTAAATTTGTGTTTTTCCCTTGCTCCACTTTTGTGAGAGTCCTTAAAGTAAATCGCGTGGTTATCCTGCCTACTCGCCGTTACTCCGCGTTTGGGTTTACCATCCACGCTACATTGGGCTAACCGCTAAAGCTACGTCTTCTGGTCACCTCAGGTTAGTTCATCTCTGACAGCAGGTTAGGCTAATTGGCGTTCCTAAATAGTGTGTGATTGGGTGTGTGAGTGTGTGTATGTGTGTGTGCCCTGCGATGGATTGGCACCCTGTCCAGGGTGTACCCCGCCTAGTGCCCGAAGTCTCCCGCGACCCTGAACACAGGATTAAGCGGTATAGAAAATGAATGAAAAAGGATACTGAAGGACTGGCAAAGTTTCATTAAATCGTCTTACATACAGATAGAAATGTTTTCTGGTCCTCCAAAGTATAAAACATAAAAATATAAAGAAAAGAGCAAGTTCTAACAAATTTACAGACAAAACCTTTTTTTATTATTATTATTATTTCTATAGATGGTAAGGTTCCCCCTCTCAAGGTTTCTTCTTCATGTCATGTTAACAAGTTTTTTTCTTGTCTCTGTCTCGCACAGATTGCTTGTTAGTGGTCTACAATTACACCATGATTTCTGTAAATCTTCTTTGTTACACTGTCTGCTGTTAGCGTGCCCTACAAATAAACTGTATTGAAAATGGTTTGCCTTGGAACCCTTTGTGATTAGGAAACACTCTGATGAAAAGATTTATAAAGACGGACAATTTCTCGAGAGTTCTAAAGATTCTCATGCTCATTACAACCCCAGAGAAATGTGTTTGATGCCACGACTATTAAAAAAGAGGGAAAACAGGCCAAATACACTGACTAACATCATGTAACATTTGAAATAAACACTAAGGAATAAAAGATTATTTGAGAAAACCACCCATTCATTCACAGCATCTTCCATTCATAAAAATAACAAATGCTTAAGTGTGGCCGATTATTCCAACCCTGCCTCGAGGTAACTATATAATGTATCCTGTCAGGATGTAAGATTAGTAAGCAGTCTCCGTCCTACGGTCCTCACTACACCCCTCACTACATTGCAGAGAGAGACGGGAAGGTGTCTGGGGAAATGTGCAGAAAGTGTATTCACGTGGGATTTTAAGGACAGCCTGGTTTCAGGAGAACAGCATAAAGCTTGCACAGTAATACCAGGTGAAACACTGCAGCAGGTTTAGGGCTGTAATAAGCACAGATCATCAGCACTAATTACCATGGAAACACCTGATTATTTATTCACTCAACTTATACTTAGTTCAATCTTTCTTCATTGGACCGCAAATTGTATCCATATGGAGCCGTGACTGTAAATAATAAGATTATTAAGTTCTGTTTAATATGGATTCGGCATACTTAATTGAAGTCATTCTCAATGCCAGATCAGCTTTTGTCCAATAATAATACTCAAAAAGATTCTCATTTCGTCTGCCTGCAGTTTATTAATTATTAATATTCTTGTTCTAATACGTTAGGGTTTCCATAGTAACAGCTCATTCACGGGGTCTTGCATGGGGGTTAATAAGTAGATTAAAACAAACGTGTAATCTATGATATGGTTATGTGAGGAAACATAACATTCGTCATGAACATCTTTGGAAGGAGTCTCTAGTGTCGGGGTTTTAACTTTGCTTCAGGATCTCCTTCAGGATTTTTTTCTTGCAACACGATATGCTAAAAGTACAAAGTACAATCTATCATGTTTTAAATTAAATCTTTGTAAACTTGTCATCAAATTAAATCGATGAGATATAACTGGAATAAAACCTTTTATAATAATCTTCATAGTGGTTACACCAACACAGCGACATTACACTGGCCTTTTGTTTATTACTTTTTTTTTTTAGAGCAGCTTGACTTTTTTATAGTAATTTTTAGGGTTTGTCTGTAAGGAATAGTGTAATTAATATTTATTAATCTACAAGTGTTATGTTATTGTATATCTTTAACAATCCAATTTCATTTTTATTTCAATGTTAATGATTTTCCAGTAGTAGAAGTGAAATGACTTGCATCAGTACAGGCAAAGCTACAGTAGAGGGAGTGTACTGTACAGAAACAGGGCAATATACAGTATCAGGAAATACCGTGCTGCATGCAAGCCTCTTTAGACAATGTGTCAAAGAGTACGTTCACATTACAAATAATTTTGTTCAATTACATTTACATTTAGGCATTTGTCAGACACTCTTATCCAGAGCGACTTACATTTTTATCTCATTATACATCTGAGCAGTTGAGGGTTAAGGGCCTTGCTCAAGGGCCCAACAGTGGCAACTTGGTGGTTGTGGGGTTTGAACCTGGGATCTTCCGAACCGTAGTCCAATGCCTTAACCACTGAGCTACTGGCCCAATTTTCTGGTCAGATTTGATTTACATGTCATGATGGTTCACATTCATAATTACAAGTGACTTTTATCTGACTCTAATGTGGACGCTCTAATGTGCCTCCAAAACGGCACACATCCACACATCGAAACGTCTTTGCTCACAAAGATATTGGTGCAACCATTCATTCATTTTAAACACTTTTAGACACAGTCTTTAGCAAAAGATTGGGATTTTTCTCTGGAGGACGACGACCAGTTAGTCTGGGTATTTGTTGAGGTCAAGAAGAAGAAAGAAATCCAGACGCCTCGTTTCAGCTGTTTTGTTTGCTATGAAATCCCTGCAAGGTTAGCAAGCACCTACCTACACATGCACAGAGGCAAAAAAAAAAAAGGTATACTGCGTCATTGTGACAGTCTCTACCAAAACATTTTTTTTTTTTTTTATTATTACCTTTACAGACTTGCAATTGTGTTTCTGAATTTGATTTCTGCTTTCCTGCTCAACATTGATGGTGGTCGTTGCCCGTCTACTGGTTTTTGAGTTTGTCCTATGGATTTGCTTTATGTTTACAGACCACTCAAACCCAGTCATACAGTACATACAGTAGTCACCTTACCACCTTACCTCTTAATAATTAATACCTGATTTACCTGGGTTTAATTTATATGGTTGTTTGCTTTTTTTGTTTCTTTTTAAGTAAACACTGACTTACAGTAATACAATTAATAGAATCGTCTTGTTCATCGATCATGTTTAAATTATACTGTATATACTGCATACAGTATTAATCAATTATTCATCTAAAGAGTTTATTAAATGACGTTGCCTCCTCGGTCTTCATAACCTTCTCGCCCCTTCAGAGTTCTCGTCTCCATCAGCTCACATTACTGTTCCCTGTCATCACCATCAGCACTTCTCCTGCAATTAGGTCACTTCACATGTCAGCTTTACAAAGAGCACAGAACCTGGCAGCAGTGTGTGTGGGGGTGTGTGTGTGTGCTGTTACCTAATCATAGCAACAGCTTTTCAGAGAAAAGAAAAGCCACATTTCTAACCTACATCCAGTCTGGAAATGAATGACCTCATTATAATCATCATCATCTCTCCTTATTCAGTCCTGAGTGAGAGAGACTGAAAATGATGTGTCAAAGATATACAGTATAAAGCAAGTTAATATATAAAAACAATGCATTTCATGAAATACAGCGGTACCTTGGCATATGAATTTAATCCCTTGTGGAGGCAAGTCCTTAAGGTGAAATCTCGTGTTGTGAAATAGGAAATCATGTAAATGCAGATAATCGTCCCAGCCACCCAAAAATATTACCAATGCTACCAATTTCCAACAATATAATCATATTTTTAATATAAACACAATGAAAACATTTAGAAAAGACATGTACAGTAAATGAAGTAAAATATGAAATGAATAGACAGTAAACCCCAATGTACAGTATGATTCTAAATGTACGATTCCTCTCGGCACCGGCTGCTTTACAAACCAAACTGAAAGCGGCTCTCTTTTCTTCTTTCTACCATACTTGATAACATTGTTGGAACCCATGGTGCTACAGTATGTCCACTAAATCTTGCAAAAAATGCGAAAAAAGTCAACTCGTTTTGTTTGGCTTTCGACTGATGCGAACAAGTTTTGAGCGTCTCCCAGACGTACCAGCATTCAGCATCCCCCCCCCACACACACACACACAGCAGCTCTACGCAAATCTGGATGTAGACTTTAGTCTCTAATGAAAAAGCCAGAGGTAAAAGTAGCAAGGATAAACTCTTAAGGAAGTAGCCATGTGAGAAACCCACCTTATAAAAAAGCCTGCACTAGTGGGATTCTATATGATTATTTTTTATTAATAATGCTTACTGTATTATTTACACCATGTTTTCCTTTTCTTTGCTTATAACAACATCTCACAAATGTTATACACACCACAATATGACTAAGTTGACTGTAATCTCACAAGCCTAAATAATTTATAAGTCCTTCTTTTAGGAAATGTCATAGTAGGCAGTTAAATAAGACAAATAAAAGAAAAAACAAGGTAATTTTATTCCATTTTATGCTTCTGCACATTGCAGTTGTATGCTGTATTGATTACGGTAGTTTTACCCAGCAAAAAGAAAATGAGGAACAACAGACTGCACACTGCAAACCACAATCTCACTAACATCTTGTGTTAAAAGAAAAGCATTGTGGAAGCGCAGCCCATTCCTTTACATCCTGCTTTTGACACTAGCACTATCCTTGAGTTAATTCTGTCAATCATTATGCAATCTGACACGCCCACTTAATTTTCAGAAAAGTTGTCCAATCAAATGTGGCAGAAAATACTCCAAACTGCACTTTACTTAACAACCACCCAGACACACACACACACACACACACACACACACACACAGATACACACAATGCTTTTTCAGACACACAATGGATAAACAGCAAAAGCATCTGTTAGAGTTTTTATGCAATGTTAACCTCCAGGCCCGTGACTCTTTTTGAGACACCATGTGCCACTGTTCTGACTCTACACGAGCTGAAAGTGATTGGATAGTGAGAGAAATTAAATTTCTTTTAATTTAATTACATTTAGTTGTATAGAGCTTGTCATTGTCGATGAGTCAAAAGGTAATTATGGAAATTTGTATGAATTGAAATTATCAGATTATTCTTGATGAGCAAGCCGAGCAGGATGGTGCTGAAGGAAAAACTTCCTGAGATGGCAATTGGAAGAAACCTTGAGAAGAACCAGACTCAACAGGGAACCCATCCTCATTTGGGTGATAACGGATAGTAGAGATTGATCTGCAGTCATACTGTGTGTTAGGAGGCTGGAGGTTCAGTATAACAGGAGATATATTTAAGTTAATATGAAGTCCAATTACTTATTGAAAGGTATTAAAGTTAAAGTTATTAAATAAGTAAAAATAAATAAATAAAATAGATAAATAAATAAACGGACACAAAAACATTCATTTAGCAAATTGGGAAAACAAGCTTAGTGTCACACCTGTACCACCATGGTCCAAGGGAATAAGATCTGGTTCTCCGGATTACTGAGCTGTCGCTTTGTCTCCCCCTAGTGTGTCTACGTATGTATATGTTTCACGGTAGCACTAAATTAGTTTCACCTCTGTCTCCCCCGTGTTTTCCTAATTACCCGAACCCGTTCCTGTCCATTCACTGTTGTATTCTGCCATGTTGTTTGTTCACAAAGAACCACTAGTCTTGTTTGTTTTCTCCTCAGGAGAGGAGTGTCTGCAGGGTTGGGGCAGGTTTTTGAGCACGGAAGACTGACGTCAAGGTCAATGCTAAGAAGTACTCGGCCCTTTTGTTGAGATCTAGTCATCTTTGTTTGTTTCTTTGACTTTTGTTATATCCTTCCAGCTCGCCCGCCTGCAGACCCAGCCTGGGGAGTCACCTTTTCTTGTTAGTGTTTTTTCGTTTATCCCCCAAAAAAAGACTTGTGTTTAATACTGCATTTGCGTCCGTCTTTTAGTACAGCGATCATGACAGATGAATGGACCTTTCAGGATGCAGCTGGAACCCCTCTGCCCGAGGAAGATTCCCAGATGCAGGAGTATCTCCACAACTAACAATGGGAGATCGAAAGTCTGGCAAGGTCTCCCCCATCCTCTCCGCGCCGTCATCACCATGCCCTGCACCTCCGGAGAGGTAATCCCAAGGGGTGCAAGCGTTCCTCCTGGCCTGTGAGCTGTATCGCTGCATAAGCCCGAGGACAACTTTCTTGCAGAACTCCAGCACTGAAACAATTCGGCAGTGGACTGGGTCTACATGTTTTGCCATGCACCACTTTCAAATACCCTCTCCTTGAGGGCATAAGTTCTTCTAGTGCATGAAGAAACTCTTCCTGTGCCCAAAGCAGAACCTGGTGCGCTAGCTTATTCAAGCAGCGCGAGCACAGTCTGCTCTGGAGATTATGTACAGTATGAGACTACCGTAATGTTGTCCACCCTCACTAGGACATGGCAGCCTCAACTGCTGGAGGAGGTGTTTCAAGGCCAAATAAAGCCATCAGTTCTGGGCAATTGATGTGCCATGCAAGAAGATGGCCTCTCCAGCTCCCTTGGGTTGGACGGCCATCTAAGACCGCATCCCAGCCCGTGAGGGAAACGTCTGTCATTAGCGTCTCACGATGACAAAAACGCACATAGAGTGGGACTCAAAGTCAAAAACCAGCGTCTGAACCACATTGAAAGGGTACGAAGCCACCTGACGCATAATCCATATTTGTTGGCTTTTAGCTAGAATGTACATCACCATGCGGTACAAGAACTCATCCTGTGCCCCAAGCAGAACCTGGTGTGCTAGCTTATTCAACCGGCGCGAGCACAGTCCACCCTGGTGATTATGTACGAGTTGGAGGAGGTGTTTCAGGGCCAAGTAAAGCCATCAGTTCGGGGCAATTGACCTGCCACGCGAGAAGATGGTCTCTCCAGCTCCCTTGGGCTGGACGGCCATCTAAGACCATACTCCAGTCCGTGAGGGAAGCATCTGTCGTTAGCATCTCGCAATGACAAAAACGCACATAGAGCGGGACCCAAAGTCAGAAACCGGGGTCTGAACCACATTGAAAGGGTACGAAGCCACCTGGCATGTAACCCTTATTGCCCCTGGGGATTGGCCCTGAGTAAAATCCCCTTGCTTTTAACCACAACTGAAACGATCTCATGTGCAGCAGACCCAAAGGTATTACTGTACCATGGATGCAGCTGCCATGAGACCTAAACATCCCTGAAAGTGATGAACAGTCACTTTCTGGCCTAGCTTGATTTCCTTCAGGATGTTGGAAATGGATTCAACACACGCAGGAGATACCTGTGCCCGCATTGCGATCGATTCTTACGTGACACCCAAATATGTTGTATTCTGAGCAGGAAAGAGAACGCTTTTATGGCATTGAGTCTCAATCCTAAAGAATCAAGATGAGCTAGGACGACATGCCTATGTCAGAGCGCTAGCTTCTGCGACTGAGCCAGAATCAGCCAGTTGCCTATGTCATACAAAATAGTGATGCATTTTGTATATGTGCGGGTGACAGAGCTAGGCCAAATGGAAGGACCCGATAATGGTAAGCTTCGCCGCCTCTTCCAGATCCGCACATGAACCACAGGAATGCGCCACGGCTTGTGGTTTCTCTTTAAAGAAAGCGAGGCGCACGTGAAGCACCTTTATCAGGAGAGGTCATAGTGCTCACACGCTCCTTGAGCCCAAGGATAGCGTGATCTTCACCCAAACACTGGAAACAGAAAGTATGGAGATCGCCCTCCTATAGGATTATATCATCTTATCGGTGAGTCAAACACTCTTTGTTCTTTGTTTTGCTTGCAAACACACACGAATCACAATACGTCCTGAAGACAAAAAGATCTGAGGAATGTTTCCGGTTCACTCCTATTTATAACCTGCATCAGATGACGTCACCTGACCGAGGTTATATATGCCAAAATTTGACGTTTTTGATACACACATGCTTCACAACCGGCAACACAGAAAGATGTTCCCATAGCCTTTTCATGCAGCATCGAGTGTAGCTTTCCAAGATGGCGCCGGTGAGGTCGGCTGCCGTCACGACTGCTCCGACCACCTTTTCTTTGTTTTTGTTCTTTAAGTTAGTTTTCAGTGTTTTAAAATCGGCAAAATCACCACCATTGAGTACATTAGGTATGATAGAGACACTCTTGTTTCTATTGGTATACAATGTACTCACAATTCGACAGTTTTAACTCCGGATCCGAGCTGGCCGAGTGAGATCCTGAGGGAGAACAATGGATGCGATGCGAAGCGATGAACCCGAGGGAAACGAGCTGGTGTGAGGAACCGGCTCAGGGCCCGTGCACACCGCACACCTCTGCCTAGTATCCTGCTCGCCAACGTCCAGTCACTGGAGAACAAGCTCAATGATCTCAGGGCCAGGATAAAGTTCCAGAGAGACATTCGGGACTGCAATCTCCTCTGCTTCACCGAGACATGGCTGAACCCAGCGGTGCCAGACCACGCCATACAGCCGGCCGAGTTCTTCTCGGTTCACCGCATGGACAGGACGCGGGACTCGGGGAAGTCAAGGGGAGGCGGCGTGTGCTTAATGGTGAACAACAGCTGGTGCAACAGCGCGAGCGTTGTTCCTCTTACACGCTCCTGCACACCAAACCTGGAACTACTGTCCATCATGTGTCGTCCATTTTATCTTCCACGGGAGTTCACATTGGTCATAATCAGTGCCGTTTACATTCCTCCACAAGCAGACACTAACACTGCCTTATGCGAGCTGCATGAGGCGCTCACACAGCACCAGACACAACACCGGGACGCTGCGCTCATTGTGGCGGGGGATTTTAATAGTGCCAACCTCAAACGCGCAGCGCCGAACTTTTATCAGCACATCACCTGCCCCACCAGGGGCGAAAGGACACTGGACCACTGTTATACCACGGTCAAAGACGGTTACAAGGCACAATCTCGTGCAGCGTTTGGTAAATCCGACCACGCCGCCATCTTCCTCATGCCAAAATATAAACAAAGGCTGAAACAGGAAGTTCCGGTTCAGAGGGAGGTCGCGCGCTGGACGGACCAATCGGTGGCCGCGTTACAGGACGCACTCGATGACGCAGACTGGGACATGTTCAGAAACAGCTCCGGTGATGACGTCAGCGTGTTTACTCCGCACGAGGACACTGAGAAGCTGCTTTTTTCCGAGCTCCACCATACTGACCAACTTTTAAAACTTTTTCGTCCCCTTACGAAGAGTGTACATAAAACGGATAAGTATCTTATAATATATTTACTCGAAACGCGTGTTATATCGTTAAGTTTTAATTGTTTTGCAGCACACCGCTTTTAGCCGGCATTAGCATCGCTAATTAGCATTAGCATCGCTAGCCCGGCTATCACGTTTGTTTGTTTGTTTGTAAAGTTTGTTTTCGCTTCCTCACACCGATTATTTTCCGTGTTTAGACACCATGTCGGTTGTGATTCTGCCTCTGAGTGCAGGTGAGGAGACATTGGAGCTGCACTCGGTGGATTTGGAGGTGGAGGCCGTGGAGAAGCTGATCCGTGAGCTACAGGTGAAGCTGGTCCGGTTACAGCAGCGGAAAGCCACGTTGGAATCGACGCAGACCGACACTCACCTGTCCCAGGTAAATTCTCGGCATGAGAATTCTCCTACAACCTCAACCCCGCGTGCTTCTCTGCCCAGGTCCAACACACCAAGGACGCATCCCGCCCAGTGTTCCTACACCCCGGCGCCGGGACATCACGGACCCTGGATACAGCAGCAGCGGAAGAAGCACGCCAAGCCCCGGGCGAGGACCTCTCCACCACCACCAGCCGTCTTCGACATCTCGACCCAAAACCGCTTCGCTCCTCTCCGCGAGATGGCACACGACGTCCTGGTCATCGGAGACTCCATCGTTCGTCACGTGCGTGCTACCACGGCTAAAGGTAAGGTGCACACACGCTGTTTACCTGGTGCACATGTTCTTGATGTTGCTGCACAGGTGCCTGCTGCCCTGAGGAGGAACATTGGAGCTGTGGTTCTTCATGCCGGCACGAACGACACCAGGCTGAGGCAGACGGAGATCCTAAAGAAGGACTTCAGGAGCCTGGTCGAGAAGGTCCGCAGCACATCACCCACGACAATGATCATCGTATCTGGACCGCTTCCCACATTTCAGCGAGGAATCGAGAAGTTCAGTAGATTATTTGCTTTTAATGAATGGTTACAATCTTGGTGTCAACAACAGAAATTACGCTTTGTTGATAACTGGAATGTTTTCTGGGAGCGTCCTAGGCTCTATCACACCGATGGCCTACACCCTAGCAGAGCTGGAGCAGCGGTCCTCTCTGACAACATCTCCAGAACACTACGAACCATCTGACTGGCGGTAAGTCATACTGTAGATTCCAAACATATTAGCCACATCACAACTCACCGTAGTGATAGACGCACACACATAGCTTGTCCTATAGAAACTGTGTCTGTTCCCCGAATACTGAGAAAAAAGAATAAATTTGTTAAATTTGCCCGAAACAATCTGATAACCATAAAACCAGAAAAAGGCAAAATAAGTAGTCAAAATCCACCTCTAAAGTTTGGACTACTCAACATTAGATCCCTTGCGCCTAAAGCACTTATTGTTAATGAAATTATCTCAGATTATTGCCTTGACGCACTCTGTCTCACTGAAACCTGGCTTAAACCAAATGAATATTTTGGTCTGAATGAGTCTACTCCGTCAGGATATTTCTATAAGCACGAGCCCCGTCTAATTGGTCGCGGCGGTGGTGTCGCCACTATCTACAATGATGTACTCACTGTTACCCAGAAAATAAGGCCCAGGTTTAATTCATTTGAAGTGCTTATCATTAATGTTGCACTAAATGAAATACGTAATAAACCCTTGCTATATTTTACCTTGGCCACCGTGTACAGACCCCCGGGGCCATATGGCGATTTTCTTAAAGAATTTGGACATCTGCTATCAGACCTATTGGTTAACTCTGACAAAGTATTGATAGTAGGAGACTTTAACATTCATGTAGATGATGCTAACGACGCTTTAGCACTCACATTTATGGATTTACTAAATTCCTTTGGGGTTAAGCAAAATATAATTGGAGCAACTCACCGCTTTAATCATACGCTAGATTTAATTATATCCCATGGTATAGATGTCTCTAATATAGAGATCATACCTCAAAGTGATGATATCACAGATCATCACCTCCTGACATATACTCTACCCGTAGAACAGATTAGCTGTGTCTCCCCACGCTATCAATCTGTTAGAAATATGAATCCCACCACTAAAGACAGATTCACAAGTAATCTGCCGGATCTGTCCCAATTTCTTATTAGACCCCTAAATGCAGATGATCTAGATGAAGTGACTAGCAGCATGGGCACTATTTTTACCAGTACATTAGACACTGTTGCTCCCATCAGATTAAAAAAAGTCAGAGATAAAACATTGGCACCGTGGTACAACAGTCATACTCGCGCCCTAAAGAGAGCAACCCGTAACCTCGAGCGAAAATGGAGGAAAACTAAATTAGAAGTTTTTCGAATTGCGTATAAAGACAGTATGTGCAGCTATAGACAGGCTCTAAAAACTGCTAGGACCGAGCATCTTAGCCAACTGATAGCAAGAAACCAAAACAATCCCAGGTTCTTATTTAGTACAGTGGCTCGCTTAACAAAACCTAAGATGCCCGCAGAGAGTATCCCATCACAGTTTAGAAGTGAAGACTTTATGGACTTCTTTAATGAAAAAATCTATAATATCAGGAAGAAAATAATGGAGGTTCAACCTCTAATAGTATCTCACGATCCAGTTCAGCCTATAGCTTCACATTTAGATTTTCACTGCTTTACAGGTATAGAACAGGAAGAGCTGTATAAACTCATCACCTCGGCTAAATCAACAACGTGCCTGTTAGACCCAATCCCAACCAGATTTTTAAAAGAAGTGATTCTTACGGTTGGAGAGCCACTCCTAAACATTATTAATTCTTCATTACATCTAGGTCACGTCCCTAAACCTTTCAAGTTAGCAGTTATTAAGCCGCTTCTTAAAAAATCTAATTTGGACGCGAATGAAATAAAAAATTACAGACCGATCTCAAACCTCCCGTTCATATCAAAAATACTAGAAAAAGTAGTATCAGCTCAAATTTGCACATTCTTGCAGGATAACAACATCCTTGAAGAATTTCAGTCAGGTTTCAGGCCCCATCATAGCACAGAAACTGCACTAGTTAAGATTACAAATGACTTGTTTTTAGCTTCAGACCAAGGCTGCATCTCATTGCTAGTCCTGCTCGATCTTAGTGCTGCATTCGACACTATAGATCATAATATTCTCATAGATCGCTTACAAAATTATATAGGCATTCAGGGACAGGCACTAAAATGGTTTAGATCTTACCTGTCTGATCGCTACCATTTTGTAGATCTAAATGGAGAACCGTCTGGTATAATGCCAGTGAAATATGGGGTCCCACAAGGGTCAGTTTTAGGACCTCTGTTGTTCTCAATATACATGCTTCCCTTGGGTAACATCATTAGAAGACATGGGATTAGTTTCCATTGTTATGCTGATGATACCCAATTATATATCTCAACTAAACCAGACGAAATACCTAAGTTGTCTAGATTAACTGAGTGTGTCCAGGACATAAAAGATTGGATGACCAATAACTTTCTTTTACTAAATTCAGATAAGACAGAGATATTACTTATTGGCCCAAAAACCAGCACACAACAGCTTTCACAATTCAGCTTGCGCTTAGAAGGATGTACTGTTATTACCAGCTCAGCAGTAAAAGATCTGGGAGTAATATTAGACAGTAACTTGTCTTTTGAAAATCACATTTCAAATATCACAAAAACAGCCTTTTTCCATCTTCGAAATATTGCTAAACTTAGGAACATCTTATCCGTATCTGATGCAGAAAAACTAGTTCATGCATTCATGACCTCCAGACTGGACTATTGTAATGCATTACTAGGTGGTTGTCCTGCATCCTCAATAAACAAGCTTCAGTTAATCCAAAATGCAGCTGCCAGGGTTCTCACTAGATCCAGAAAATATGATCATATAACCCCAATATTATCATCCCTGCACTGGCTACCTGTTCAGTTTAGAATAAATTACAAAATAGTATTACTTACATACAAGGCCTTAAATGGTTTAGCTCCCACATACCTAACCAGTCTTCTGATACGCTACAATCCACCACGCGCCTTAAGATCACAAAACTCCGGACTTCTGGTAGTTCCCAGAATTTCAAAATCTACAAAAGGGGGTAGGGCTTTTTCATATTTAGCTCCAAAGCTTTGGAATAGCCTTCCAGACAGTGTTCGGGGAGCAGACACGGTTTCTCAGTTCAAAAGTAGACTCAAGACGCATCTTTTTAATCTGGCATACACATAACTCATCCCAGTACTCATACTCCAGTACACCTATACCGAATGGCAACTACGCTAATTCTCCCCATCTGTTCTGTATTTCTCTACCCATCCCGAGGCATCGGGAGATTTTGCCAGCTTCAGTAGACAAAGGCCGACCCTGCGAGGTTCCTGAGGCATCCAGAGAAGGACCAGCTCCAACTGGATTCAGCTTTATGATGGAGCTACACATGCTGCTCCTGTGCTTCCAGTGATCCAGACCTCATCTGCCCTCTCCACCTACTGACTCGTCCCTATGCTGAACTGGTCTTCATGACAATTTAAATAATTTCTGTCATATTGAATTTTCACCTGCACAACACACAAGATGTTATATCATTTCTATCTGTTATCGCCCAAATGAGGATGGGTTCCCTGTTGAGTCTGGTTCCTCTCAAGGTTTCTTCCTAATGCCATCTCAGGGAGTTTTTCCTTGCCACCGTCGCCGTCACCCTTGGCTTGCTCATCAGAGACATTTCATTCATTCATCTCATTATTATCTGCACATTTCTCTCACACATCCACACTTCCAATTATTTTCTTTTCTATAATTATTATTATTTGTTTTTATTTATTTATTTTCTATTATAATTTTATTTATTTATTTATTACTTTATATATAATTATTCTATATATATATATATATATATATATATAATATATATATATATTTTTTTTTTGTTTTGTTTTTTTTTGTTTTGTTAAATTTCTAAAATTTTTGTGAAGCTGCTTTGAGACAATGACCATTGTTAAAAGCGCTATATAAATAAAATTGAATTGAATTGAATTGAATTTACGGAAGCGGT
Organism: Channallabes apus; assembly: GCA_030522415.1. Classification (NCBI taxonomy): domain Eukaryota; kingdom Metazoa; phylum Chordata; class Actinopteri; order Siluriformes; family Clariidae; genus Channallabes; species Channallabes apus. The sequence continues at coordinate 19,223,572 of CM060131.1, forward strand.
TGTGGGATTTATTGAAAACGTTCAGAACGTTTCCCAACCAGAAGCCGTGGGTGGACCATCCGCGACGCTCTGAGATCTCGCACAGCTGCCTACAACACGGGACTTGCATCGGGGGACATGGAACCGTACAAGGCTGCGTCATATAACGTCCGGAAGTCGGTGAAAGAGGCGAAGCAGCGCTACGGGAGAAAACTAGAGTCACAGCTTCAACAGAGTGACTCTAGGAGCCTGTGGCAGGGACTGAGAACAATAACGGACTACAAAGCACCAGCATCTGGTATGACGAAAGCGGACGCGACTCTGGCAGACGAGCTCAACATCTTCTATGCTCGCTTCGAGGCTGCAGCTAAAGACGCTAGCGATGCTAATGCTAACGGCGCTAATGCTAATGGCGCTAATGCTAGCGGCGCTAACGGCTGCAGACAGGAAGACACAGCTAGCATCGGGAACGCGCTCATCATCTCCGAGCACGACGTGAGGAGAGCCTTCAAGAGAGTGAACACCAGGAAAGCAGCAGGACCAGACGGCATCTCAGGCCGTATCCTCAGAGCCTGCGCAGACCAGCTAGCACCTGTGTTCACTGAGATATTCAACATCTCTTTATCTCAGTCGGTGATCCCCACATGCTTCAAAGAGTCCATCATTGTTCCTGTTCCAAAGAAACCACATCCTGCTTCTCTCAATGACTATCGCCCTGTAGCTCTCACCTCAGTAGTGATGAAGTGCTTTGAACGCCTTATCAGAGACTTCATCATTTCTTCACTACCCGACACACTGGACCCACTACAGTTTGCATACCGTCAGAACCGCTCCACAGATGATGCAATCTCTCATCTCCTCCACACATCACTCGCTCACCTGGACACTAGGAAAGGGAATTATGTTAAAATGCTCTTCATCGACTACAGCTCTGCTTTTAACACAATAATTCCCTCCACACTCACCACCAAGCTGGAGCACCTGGGACTCAGCTCATCTATATGTCAGTGGATCTCCAATTTTCTGACTGGCAGACCACAGGCAGTAAGGATGGGCAGACATGTCTCAGCCACACTCACTCTTAGCACTGGAGCCCCCCAAGGTTGTGTTCTGAGCCCCCTGCTGTACTCTTTGTACGACCCACGACTGCGTGGCCACTACCAACTCCACCTCCATCATCAAGTTTGCTGACGACACCATCGTGGTCGGACTGATCACCAACAATGATGAGTCGGACTACTTAGAGGAGATTGGAAATCTGGAGAACTGGTGCCAGAGGAACAATCTCCTCCTGAACGTCAGTAAGACAAAGGAGCTGATAGTGGACTTTAGTACAAAGCAGGAGAGGAACTACCAGACCCCCGTCATCAACAGGAGCCCAGTGGAGAGAGTGGACAGCTTCAGATACCTCGGTGTTCACATCACGCAGGACCTATCATGGTCCTGTCACATCAGCACCGTGGTGAAAAAAGCCCGGCAGCGTCTCTACCACCTCAGACGCTTGAGAGACTTTAGACTGCCCTCCAAGGTGCTCAGAAACTTCTACTCCTGCACCATAGAGAGCATCCTGACGGGAAATATCACGACCTGGTTCGGGAACAGCACCATGCAGGACAGACGAGCTCTACAGAGGGTGGTGCGTTCAGCCGAGCGCATCATCCGCACTGAGCTCCCTGACCTACACTCCATCTACAGCAAGCGGTGCTGGACTAAGGCCAGGAAGATCATGAAGGACCTCAGTCACCCCAGTAATGGACTGTTCTCTTTGTTGCGGTCTGGGAAGAGATTCCGCTCCCTAAAGGCCAACACAGAGAGACTGAGGAGGAGCTTCTTCCCACAGGCGATAAGGTCTCTCAATCATCACTACACCACACAGGACTAATAACATCTTTTAAGCTCACAACACTGACTGAACAATCATGGACACATTCATACACACTTGCACTAAATACTCATACATCTGGACAATTGCACATGTCACCTCCATGCATATTTGCACAACCACTGACACTTTAATCATATATTTTTGCAATATTTTATTATGCCTTATGCACAGTTAATTTTACTAGTTAAAATTATTTCTTTAGTATTTACTTTTTATTGATTATTTATTTTACGTACAAGCTTTTATTTTCTTTTTTTAAGGTCACTGGCGGTCGTATAAAGCATTTCACTGCATATTATACTGTGTATGATTGTGTATGTGACCAATAAAATTTGAATTTGAATTTGAATTTGAAAGGGAACCACTAGTCTTGTTTGTTTTCTCCTCAGGACTCAGCAGTCTCTACAGGGTCAGGGGAGGTTTTTGAGCACGGAAGACCAACGTCAAGATCAATGCTAAAAAGGACGCAGCCCTTTTGTTGAGATCTAGTCATCTTTGTTTGTTTCTTTGATTTTTGTTATTTCCTTCCAGCTCACCCGCCTGCAGACCGAGCCTGGGGAGTCAACTTTTCTCGTTAGTGTTTTTTCGTCTTCTAGTACTCTGATCATGACACTTAGCAATGGGACTTTGAAGTAAATTCAGTGAAACAGATCAATGAAAAGGTTGGGAAAAAATGGTTTAGTATACATAGTACAGGGTTGAGCTGGTGTATTAGGGCAATGTTTAAAAGGTACATTAATACACCTAGTATATAAAACCAGCAAATAAAATAAAAAAAAATACATATAAAAATAAAAGGGATCTCACATTTACAGTATTTTTAAAGTTAACCCCCCCCCCTGTCTATGGAGCATAAAATGTCCTCTTGTACCTACATCTGGTCAAACTCTGGTAGTCTGTGAGTCATCTTTAGGAAGGCGAACTCAACTTTTAGTATTGCTCTAACCAATGCTATCAGCATTATCTATCAGCATTTTCTGGTGAAAATTGGAGATTGAGAGTTTTGCCTGGCCTATAATGTAGTTTAATAGAGTGCCAGATTTGCCTTTTGCTTTATACTTTGGCCCATGTATGTATAGGTTTTCAGTCCATATCACTCCTAACCAATTTGTCTAGGTTATAAAAAACAGCCTTCCCAGTCTTTTGCATTTTAAAAACAGGTGGTCTACTGGAAAATTTATGCCCCTAGTAGGGTTCATGTGTGCCATGTGCCTGTTCATGGCCACAGCCCCATGTACTATCCGCCACTGTAGATCGGATGTGCACTTTTCTATGGGTGGTTTGTATAGGGACCTCCAGCATCCTCATGGGGATGAGCCTGGCATCAGCCACTCTGACCACCGTGAGTCCCTTACTCCAGCCAAGCAACCTCTGTGCACGACCTTAACACATGTTTCATACAACGCCCTCTTTGAGATGGCCTCAAAAGTTGTTAGAACAGGTGTTTTGAATGATAGAATGGCTCCTTCCTCTTGATGAAAGTTTTCATCTGCTGGGCATATGGATAAAGGTAGGGGAGCTGCTGATGCTCCCTGAGTTGGGAGGGAAGTGCTGATATTACCTCTCCCAAGACGGCTTGATTTTAGTCCAGTTTCTGTACACAGTTCGTCTGCCGTCATCCATTCAATTTCATTCCTCAGATCCTTGATCTTGGTGATTCCCGCTTTCTGGAAGCGGTGTCGAACGAAAGTTGATGACAGCATTCTGGTGTTTATGAGCGGGTTGTGAAATAGTGACTCCTCATCTGTGCTTTGGAAGGGTTGTGCGTCAACCCCGCTCGTCTTTATCACTGATGTCAAGGTTTTAAGTATGGACTGATAGAACTGTGTGTAGCTGATCATTCATCATGTTGTGGTCCATTTCATTAAGGTTAAGCACGAACAGGTGTGTGTCGTAGTTTAAGCCTTCTACCAGTTCGAGTAAGGCCTTTGACTATGCCTGTCCTAAAGATTTTTATTCAACAGGACAGGTCAATCAAGCCCGGCCCCCCTTCTTGTACAGGTTGATATAGCACCAAGGCTTGGGTCCAGTGTTGGCCAGTCCAAAAGAAATTCACCAACTTCCTTTGCACTTATCTAATTAATGTCTCAGGGGGTTCAAGGACAATGAGGCGGTGCCAGAGCTTGGAGGCGATTCGATTATTGATGACCAGTACTCTCCCCCTGTAGGACAGTTGAGATAGGACAACTGTCCATTGAGACAACCTGGCACACACGTTTTCCACTACACCCTACCAGTTTTTATTTTGTAAATCTTGTGTCTCTAAAAACCTGCCAATGTGCCCAGGGTACTTGAGGACAACTTTGCCCCATTGTACCACCTGGCAAGATTGGGGGTCCTGTATCTGGCCATTGCCCAATTAAAAAAACTCACATTTTTCCCAGTTTACCCAAAATGTTTACGTCGTCGGCATATGCTGACAGCACAAGACTCTCCTGTGACCCTCTGACAGGAAAGCCATGTAGCTCAACTCTTAGTTTGTGTAGCAATGGTTCTATGGCAAAACTATAGCGTTGTCCAGACAGTGGGCACCCATGTCTAATTCCCCGTTTAATTTGGAATGGGCAGATGAGACCACCTCCATTCTTAAGTGTAAAAGCAGCTACAGAGTATAAAAGTTTAATCCAACATAAAAAATAGAAAAATTCTATGCCAAAGGATTCAAGTGTCATACCAAAAGCTATTCATGGGCAACTATCAAAAGCTTTTTCTCGATCTATCGATAAGAGACCTAGTTCATAAAGTTTTGTTTTACATAGATAAATTAAGTCTCTCATTAGAAAAAGATTGTCCGTTATGTTGTGGTGAGTTATGCAGTAGGTCTGACTGTTGTGAACTACTGAGTGAATGCACTGTTTCAGTCTGTTTGCGAGGCACTTTATAGTATTTTGTAGTCAGAGAAGAGAGAGAGAGAGAGAGAGAGAGAGAGAGAGAGAGATCACAGTTACAGGTGTGGTCACAGGCACACAGAGTATAAGGTGAATGTATATTTAGTGCAGAGTGCAAGCAGGGACTCCAGCAGGACTAACTATAACAGCATAACTAAAAGAGAGAGCCAGAAGGAAACATAGACATGAGGGGGTGGTGCTGACTGGGGATTTATTTGGTGCTAACTGGTATTTATAGCGACCAATCACTTCAGCATCAACAAATCTGAGTGATCAATGAGAGTGGGGAAGACAATATCTAAACATACCAGTTCACCATAATACTCTACGTCCATGAGCACCCCAGATCTGCTCCTTTACCTAAGGCAAACCTATTCAAAAATGCTTGGATAAATAAATAGGTTTTTAGCCTAGACTAAGACTGTGTCTGAGTCCCGATAAAATTGGAAAGCTGTTCCATAACTTTGTAGTTTTCATAATATATGATTCTGACTCTCGCTCCTGCATTCTGGACTAATTGAAGCTTGTTTATGCACCTAGTTGAACAACCAGACAGTAAGGTGTTACAATAGTCCAACCTAAAGGTGATAAAAGCATGAAATAGTTTTTCTGCATTGTTTAGTGACAATATATTCCTTATCTTGGCTATATTTCTAAGGTGAAAGAATTTAATTGAAGAATGTAATATTATCTACATGAGCTTCAAATGAAAGACTAGAATCTATAATCACACCAAGGTCTTTCACTTTTGCACTTGATGGAACAAAAAGGGGATTTAAAGTTACAGTGTGATCGAAAAGCTTGCTTCTAGCTGCTAAATGAAGAATTAAATATGTAACAGGCTATTTCGTTATTTCTGGAGTTAATTCCTACAGGAACAACACACAAGTTCATGCAATAGGATGTGAAAGTGTTGATTTGGATTCACCGTTCATTCATAACTAGCTTTTAACATTAGTCGCATTACTGTTTTCCCCTCTATATTTACATTTAGGCATTTGGCAGACAGTCAACAGTCAACATGAACAAGGCATCAGGTAGTTAAGGCATTAGTATCTTAAGCTTGGTAACACTTCTGATCAGACGTTAAATTGGACATGCTGTAGCTTTGCTTTGTTTTTTGCTTTTATATATTTTTGATATGGTCTTTGTTCTAACTATTGTCTTGTTTCTGATTTTTAGTTCACTCATTACATTTTACATTACATTGCCATGTAACTGATTGAAGGCACAATTGCATCTTGGTGGATTTATCACAATATTACGATGACAATGCAGGAATTTTTGTGAGCTTATTAGTGAGCAGTGTTTTTCTTTCTTTACTAGCTTGCTAGTACAGTAGTGGACAACTTTAGCAACTGTTGTATGTAAGATTCTATTTAGAAAATCAACATTTTCTGAAATAAAAGGACATACTGTTGGATTTCATGGTGTTACACATTTGTTACAATGAGAACTAAGTTGTTCTTTTGATCATGGAAAACTCTGCCTGTTCTATTCTATCTTTCTATTTTAAGTCATGGGCAGTCATATAAATATTTCCTTGCATATCATACTGTGTATGGTTGTGTACGTGACAAATGAAATTAGAATTTAGATAAAATATTTGTTGACGCCAATGAACACCTGTGTGATCGTGTCCTTGACCTCTTCATTCAGAAGGAAAGAAGCATGCATAAAGCACTAGTAATTTAATTTGCTTTAACTGACGTTGTTTTTGGTGGAACGGTGGTGTAGTGGTCTTGCACCGCCAGGGTCCGGGTTTGATTCCCGGCGAGGCTCGATTCCCATCTCTTTGTGCATGGAGTTTGGTGTGTTTCCTCCGGGTACTCTGGTTTCCTCCCACAGTCCAAAGGTACAGTATGCAGGTTAGGCTAATTGGCATTCCCAAATTGCCTGGAATGTGTGAAAGAATGTGTGTATGTGTGTGTGCCCTGCGATGGATTGGCACCCTGTCCAGGGTGTACCCTGTCTCGTGCCCTAAGTCTCCTGGGATAGGCTCCAGGTCCCTGTGACACTGAACACAGGATAAAGTGGTATAGAAGATGAGTGAATGAGAGTGTTGTTGTTTGTTACTGCTGTTTGGCCTTGAGTTTTGTGAGGTGAATTGTTTGTTAGTTTAGTAGGTCGTGTTTTGTCTGTCCTGTGAATGTGTGTTATATGTATTTTTGATTCTTTAATATACTGTAATGCTTGATTCTGAATAATATATAGTATATTTAATAGTTGAAAAAACTAAAATACATCATAATGCGTTAGAAAGAACAACATGGTTTGCTACTGATAAATGATTTGTAGAGTGTATTTTAGATTAAATTTGTGCTCACAATAGCAAACAAAAAACTTTCTGTTAATGTTTTTCAATTGGATAATTTTTTCTTGGTTCTGACTGAAAAGACAATTTCCAAAGAACAAGACTGAAATGCTGGTGAACATCTCGAGGGTCAGATACATTGTAAAACAACTCAGTCCATGAAAATGTAAAGAATTTCCTTGGAAAATGGTAAGCAAGGTTAAATAAATACCATGTTGGGATGTTTGTGTGTGAGCCTTAGAAAAAAGATAAACTAGAAGCCTTATGGTGCAGTTTTTAATCAGATCCATGTATTGATGTACTGTAATGAGACCGAGAGAACCTGCTTCTTCATACTCATACAAAAATGAGCAGTGTGTGTGTGTGTGTGTGTGTGTAAAAGAAAGAATATTCATACAGATCGGTAGCTCCTAAAGTAAAACAAGAGGCTCTCAGTGTCTGGGTGCGTTTACTTTCTGTCGCACTTCCACATGCTTTCTTCTGCTTCCAGGTTTATCACGAGTCCGTAATGCGGCGCGACGGCGAGTGAAGCTGAGACTCTGCATAAATCAGATGCAGATTATATTGGATGAAGCCCTTCATAGTCGAGGGTTCATTTGCATCGTGGAAACAGAACAGGTACGGACTATTACAGTAAACAGATTTATGAAGAGGAGCTCATGAATTAAACATGAAGCAGCATGAATGATTCAGCTTCATAGTGTTTACAAGGACAGAGAGGATGTGAAGACGCGAGGAGACGAAACAGATGGAGATAGACTGATTTTGAAGCTTTTCATTTATTTATTTATTTTATTTTATTATTACATCATTTAGTGTTCCTGGAATTCTGGATTCCAAGACTTCTGTTCGTGGCGTGGTATGGAGCACCGCACCACGAGATGTTTTAATGATGATAAACTGATGCAGGGCTTTAGAGGGGGTCAACGAAATAGGAGTTGTGCTTATGATACGCACGGAAGATCTTTCTGTTTGGAGATGGCGTGGGATTATTAATTAGAAGCTTAAAAGTAAATAATGAAAACTGAAAACATGAAATAACCAGAGCTCCGCCGTCTATGCGAGAATGGATGGGGCTCTTGAAACTGAAACAAAAACGTAGATCCTCTCAGGGCGTTCGTCCTTGCTGAGGATTTATGAGAGAGACTGTTTTTCATTGTGCTTTGCACTATTAAACTGAGCGCACATGCTGGACTGCTTCGTGTCGCTCTCCCTTTTTTCTTTCTCTCACACGTTTTAGGGAGACAGAGACTGGGTCTTTGCCTCTGTCTTGTACTTTATGCGCGCTTTGTCTAACTTTCTTTCTTTCTCTTGGTCTTTGGCCCTGATACCTTACCGGTGCTACCTAAATAATCACACGAGGACGCCAAGGTATCAGGACCCTTATATAAACACACTGCCAGGTGCAGCCTGAACACACAGCCTTGCCTGGCAAACGTGTGTACAAATGGCCACGCCTTTGCCTGTTCAGAACGCGCGTCGTTACAACTTTATCGTTAAATTACATGTTTATGAACATTATATATACTGTACAGTACACACAGAATGCATACATAGGTAACACCACAAGACATTACCACATTAATAGTGATCATCAAGTATATACACGTAAACGGTTGACAAAGTCAAGTCAAGCCAAGGAGGCTTTTATTGCTATTTCAATCGTATACAGTACACAGTGACATGAAACAACGTTCCTCCAAGCCCAAGGTGCTATATACAACATAAATTAGCTAGCTGACTAGCTGAGACAAAACAGATTAACATTACAAAATAAACAGAAAAACGATCTAAGTCCTATACAAAAAAAGACAACATAAAGTGCATATGCAAATGTGCTAAAAAGAGCAACAAAATAAACCATTTCAAAACTCTATAGTGATGAGGTAATGAGTTGAGGTAGTGGGATGAGAAACAGTAAACTTTTTTGTAAGTAGCAGCAAAGATAGACAAACAGTTTTTGTGCAAATAACGAGTAATATATATTGTCCAAAAGAGCAATTATAGGTTGGTATGTCCAACTGTTAGATGGTTGTTGATCAGTGTGTTTGCATGTACTGTATGTGTTTATCCGTTCAGTCTCAAAGTTTCGTGGTGATTGAGTTTATCTGAGTGATGCTGGTGGCTTTGCAGCTGACACGCGTGGTGTAGATGTCTGATGATTCTCTCAGCTGTCTTCACTATCCGATGTAGGGTCTTGCAGTCCGAGATGGCACAATTCCCTAATCAGACAGTGATGCTGCTCAGGATGCTCTCGATAGTCCCTCTCTAGAAAGTGGTAAGGCCTCAGTGATGGAAGCTGGGCCTTCTTCAGCCTTCTCAGCAAGAAAAGATATCGTTGGGCTTTCTTTTGCAAGGAGCTGAGAGAGATTCTCCTCCAGATGGACACTTGGTAAATTTGGTGCTCCACAGAGGACCCGTTGATGTTCAGCAGAGAGTGGTCACTCTGTGTCCTCCTAAATTCAACAACCATCTCATTTGTTTTATCAATGTTCAGAGACAGTTTGTTGTCTTTACACCAGTCCATTAGCCTCTGTACTTCCTCTCTGTATGCTGACTCATCATTCTTACTGATGAGACCCACTACGGTCGTGTCATCAGCAAACTTGATGATGGGGTTGGATCTGTATCACTACACAATCGTGAGTCAGCGGTGTGAACAGCAGGGGCCTGAGCACAGGCCCCCCAGTGCTCAATGTGATTGTGCTGGAGGTGCAGTTCCCGATCTGCACTGAGATGGGCCAGATGGAGTGTGGTGGAGATGGATGGTTGTACGTTAAATGGTTAGGAAGATATGCAAACTGCAGAGGGTCCAGTGAGGAGGCAGCAGGGTGTTTATGTGTCCCATGATGAGCCACTCGAAGCACTTCATGGAAGTCATTGAGACAGGACACAGAAGACTTCTTCAGCGCGGTGATGGTGGTGGTGGACTTGAAGTACGTGGGAATGACAGCGCTGGTCAGAGAGATGTTGAAGATATTCTCTGAGCACTCTGTCAGGGATATTGTCTGGTCCAGCAGCTTTACATGGGTTGACTCTACATAGAGTTTTCTTCACCTCAGCTGTGGTGAGACACAACACCTTGACATTGGGAGGAGTAGTGGTCTTCGTCGATCTGCATGTCGAACTGAGCATAGAAGCTGTTCAGTGCATCTGGAAGGGACCCGTCACTGTCACCTGTCAAGGGCAGGTGATGATGTCCTGTAGTTAGTGATGGCTTGTATGCCCTGCCACATGCTTCGTGTGTCACCGCTGTCTCTAAAGTGGCTATGGATTCTCTGGTCGTGTGCACCTCTCTGATGGCCACCCGGGACAGTTTATAAAAAACAACCAAATCCTTTCTGTTCTTAGGGCCACCTTTGCCTCCTCATAACCCCTCATAACCCCTCCAAATGTAAAAGACCCCTACAGTGTCTTTTACTGCCTTTATTGAAAGATTATTTATTCTGGTCTATACTGTATATTTTTTCAGTTTGTTGCTCTAGATGAAACTAAAAAGGTTCTACTTACAGTATGTAGAACATTTAGGTCATTTGGGAATTTGATACTTTCTTGTCCCAGATACAGTATATCGTAAATATTTATTTTGTGTCTAGCGTTCTCAAACTGTTTTTGGTGGGTGGACAAATACGTAGCTCTGCATAAACATCATGAATTGGGACCCCAAGCTTTAACAACATAAAGGGAAAATCTCTTTCTGCTGCCACATTCAGTTTTGAATGTGGTTTCAAACATCACTGTTCATCTGTGTAACATCTGGACCACCGCGGCCTCAGGGAAGAAGATCCGGTTCCCCGGACTACTGAGCCGCCACTTTGTCTCCCCCTAGTGTGTCTGTGTGTCCATGTCACACACCATTAGCAGTAAGTATGTGCACCTGTTAATCCCCTATGTGTGTCCCTATTTAAACCAGCCGACCCCGTGGCCGCCTGTCAGTCCACCGTTGTGCTTTGGTAAAAAGTGTCACTGAATGTTTTCTCTGTGTTTTGGACACTTGGATTCCCCTGCGTGTTTTTCTGTGGAATGTTCTCTATGTGTTTTGGACACTTGGATCCCCCTGTGTGTTTCTAGGACTGACTGCACGAAACCTCCCACGCCCGTAGCTGCAGTGTAAGACAGCCGGCGTGTTGAACCAGAACCCACGGCGTAGAGCGCCGCTATTTACGTTTGTTTTGATTATAGGAAAGAAAAGAGATTTGTGTTGGCTAAACGCTGTGAATAAACCTTATTTTTGCTCGACCATCATGCATCTGCGTCTGTTCACCCACTCGCAACATGACAGATCTCCAGCCCTCTGAATTTTACTCTGATTTTCTTTGTAGTTTCTACTGCATTTGAGGTTTTAATCAGTATTTTTTTTTCTTTTTAAAAAAAGAAAATGTAGACTTCACTTGTTGATTATTCAATTTTAAATGGCTCCTAAAAAGGCTGCTGCAGAAGTGAGTTCTCCTCCCAGCACACTGGCTGAGGACCAGAAAGCAGTCCTGTGGAGGGGACCAAAACCGTGAAAAAGGTTGTTTTGTCTTGTGCCACCTGTGCGACTACCAAAAGCCCCCGTAGCCTACCCGTTGGTAAACTAACGCCCCTCCCGGTGCCGAACAGACCGTGGTCCCATATCGCAGTGGACTTTGTCACGGACCTGCCGGTCTCGAACGGGTACACCACAATACTCGTGGTAATAGATAGATTTTCTAAGGGATGTAGATTCGTCCCGTTTTGCTCCCTCCCGTCAGCCCTCGAGGTGGCAGAAACCCTATTCACTTCAGTGTTTCGTTGCTACGGCATCCCCGAAGATATAATTTCCGATCGTGGCCCCCAATTTATCGCCAGAGTCTGGAGAGCTTTCTTTCAGAAGTTGGGGACCACAGTTAGCCTCACGTCGGGCTATCACCCCGAATCTAATGGGCAGGCAGAGCGAACTGTCCAAGAACTCGGGAGGTATCTTCGAGCATATGGTAGCAGCAGACAACATGAATGGGCGGACTATCTACTCTGGGCGGAATATGCACAAAATTCACTTCGCCATTCCTCTACCGGCCTAACGCCATTTCAGTGTATATTGGGATACCAACCCCCGCTGTGTCCTTCGGATGCCACTCCCACCGATGTACCTATGGTGGACGAGTGGTTTAAGAAAGCGGAGAGAGTGTGGGGAGACGCACACACAACTATTTCACGAGCAGTGCAGCGCTTCAAAAAATATGCCGATAAACGACGACGGGAAAGTCCTTCGCTCCAGGTAGGCGATCGGGTGTGGCTCTCGACACGGGACCTTCACCTTAACCTCCCCTGCAAAAAACTCTCCCCCAGGTTCATCGGTCCGTTTCCCATTGCAGCACAAGTGAACCCAGTAACATATAGACTCACACTCCCTACACATTTACGCACTAACCCTGTGTTTCACATCTCTCTTCTCAGGCCAGTGGTCCGGGGCCCGCTGGATGAAGGAGCAGCGGAACCTTCACTCCCTGGGGCAGTGGACATAGGGGGAGCCCCCGCGTTCCGGGTCAAAGAACTACTGGACTCACAGAGGAGAGCGGGGGCATGGCAGTATCTAGTGGAATGGGAGGGGTACGGCCCGGAGGAGCGGAGCTGGGTTCCGGCACCAGACATACTCAGTCAAGAACTCATTTCAGAATTTCACAGGGCACGACCGGATCGACCGGCTCCGCGACCTCCGGGCCGCCCCGCCCGACGGCAACCCCAGCAGCCGGATAGGTCCACGCTCCCTCCGGCCACGCGTAGGGGGCGCCCTCGCCTCCCTCAGGAGGTCGGTTCTGGGGGAGGGGGTACTGTAACATCTGGACCACCGCGGCCTCAGGGAAGAAGATCCGGTTCCCCGGACTACTGAGCCGCCACTTTGTCTTCCCCTAGTGTGTCTGTGTGTCCATGTCACGCACCATTAGCAGTAAGTATGTGCACCTGTTAATCCCCTATGTGTGTCCCTATTTAAACCAGCATCTGTGGAATGTTCTCTATGTGTTTTGGACACTTGGATCCCCCTGTGTGTTTCTAGGACTGACTGCACGAAACCTCCCACGCCCGTAGCTGCAGTGTAAGACAGCCGGCGTGTTGAACCAGAACCCACGGCGTAGAGCGCCGCTATTTACGTTTGTTTTGATTATAGGAAAGAAAAGAGATTTGTGTTGGCTAAACGCTGTGAATAAACCTTATTTTTGCTCGACCATCCTGCATCTGCGTCTGTTCACCCACTCGCAACATGACAATCTGGTTTCTAAGCAGTTATGCACAGCAGTAGCACGAAACAACTGAAGCTTTGTTTTTCAAAACTTTCTGCCATGGTAGAGATTGTTGTCATGAGCTATACAGTGGTGTGAAAAAATATTTGCCCCCCCTCGTGATTTCTTATTCTTTTGCATGTTTGTCACACAAAATGTTTCTGATCATCAAACACATTTAACTATTAGTCAAAGATAACACAAGTAAACACAAAATGCAGTTTTTAAATGAGTGGTTTTATTATTTAGGGAGAAAAAAAATCCAAAACTACATGGCCCTGTGTGAAAAAGTAATTGCCCCCTGAACCTAATAACTGGTTGGGCCACCCTTAGCAGCAATAACTGCAATCAAGCGTTTGCGATAACTTGCAACGAGTCTTTTACAGCGCTCTGGAGGAATTTTGGCCCACTCATCTTTGCAGAATTGTTGTAATTCAGCTTTATTTGAGGGTTTTCTAGCATGAACCGCCTTTTTAAGGTCATGCCACAACATCTCAATAGGATTCAGGTCAGGACTTTGACTAGGCCACTCCAAAGTCTTCATTTTGTTTTTCTTCAGCCATTCAGAGGTGGATTTGCTGGTGTGTTTTGGGTCATTGTCCTGCTGCAGCACCCAAGATCGCTTCAGCTTGAGTTGATGAACAGATGGCCGGACATTCTCCTTCAGGATTTTTTGGTAGACAGTAGAATTCATGGTTCCATCTATCACAGCAAGCCTTCCAGGTCCTGAAGCAGCAAAACAACCCCAGACCATCACACTACCACCACCATATTTTACTGTTGGTATGATGTTCTTTTTCTGAAATGCTGTGTTACTTTTACGCCAGATGTAACGGGACACGCACCTTCCAAAAAGTTCAACTTTTGTCTCGTTGGTCCACAAGGTATTTTCCCAAAAGTCTTGGCAATCATTGAGATGTTTTTTTAGCAAAATTGAGACGAGCCTTAATGTTCTTTTTGCTTAAGTGGTTTGCGCCTTGGAAATCTGCCATGCAGGCCGTTTTTGCCCAGTCTCTTTCTTATGGTGGAGTCGTGAACACTGACCTTAATTGAGGCAAGTGAGGCCTGCAGTTCTTTAGATGTTGTCCTGGGGTCTTTTGTGGCCTCTCGGATGAGTTGTCTCTGCGCTCTTGGGGTAATTTCGGTCGGCCGGCCACTCCTGGGAAGGTTCACCACTGATCCATGTTTTTGCCATTTGTGGATAATGGCTCTCACTGTGGTTCACTGGAGTCCCAAAGCTTTAGAAATGGCTTTATAACCTTTACCAGACTGATAGATCTCAATTACTTTTGTTCTCATTTGTTCCTGAATTTCTTTGGATCTTGGCATGATGTCTAGCTTTTGAGGTGCTTTTGGTCTACTTCTCTGTGTCAGGTAGCTCCTATTTAAGTGATTTCTTGATTGAAACAGGTGTGGCAGTAATCAGGCCTGGGGGTGACTACAGAAATTGAACTCAGGTGTAATAAACCACAGTTAAGTTATTTTTTAACAAGGGGGGCAATCACTTTTTCACACAGGGCCATGTAGATTTGGAGTTTTTTTTTTCCCTTAATAACGTAAACCTTCATTTAAAAACTGCATTTTGTGTTCAATTATGTTATCTTTGACTAATAGTTAACGGTTTTTGATGAGCAGAAACATTTAAGTGTGACAAACATGCAAAAGAATAAGAAATCAGGAAGGGGGCAAATAGTTTTTCACACCACTGTAAGTCTGGATAAAAGGTAGACTGTATAATAAATTGTTATAAAATTATATTAATCAGCAAATGACTTTACCCTTACCCTTTGGATAAGGAACAAAACCTCAGTAAAATTACTCTCCAGGTCGATACAGATGAAGCCAGAGCAGCCAATATGTCAGAAAGCACAATCAATGAGGAAGAATAATAAGAGAACAGAGTCAGAGCAGCGGCGTCTGTACGGTTAGAGTTTCCTCTCCTACTGTCACACGCCATCAGAGGAAGACGAGTGTTCTGCGTCGGTTCAGGCTGACACACAGTGCAAGCAGCTATTAAAGCTGCCACTGCACCAGCCTTCTCATTAGCACCACACTGAGCCGAGCTAATAGCTAACTGCATTCACAAATTACTGACTGCTGCTCCGACAAGAGTGAGAGAAACGCCGACCGGGGGACACCGACACACTGCCTTAATGGATCTGTGCAGACTTTAATGTATATGAGTCAGTTGTAGCAGCTTCATTCTTTTGTCTTTGGTGGCACACACACACACACACACACACACACACACACAGGAGATAATGATCTATACAGTGTGTTGAGTTTAAAAACAGACTGTGTATTTTCATGAAGTAATTTAAAACTATGGCAAAGCTGATTTCTTTCTTTCCTTCCTAAGGTTAGCTGGCCTTTATTTATTCATTTATTTATTCTTTCTTTCTTTCTTTCTTTTGTTAGCTGACCTCATGATCTACAATCATCTAAAACTTATAATGTATTTGATTATGTAATTACTGAGACCCTGAGCTCTGAATGCTTTCTGTACGCTGGTGATTTTTGTAATTTTTACACTCACTTAGTGGATGATTATTTAACTTTTGTTTTATGAGTATGTTTTCGTCTATACACACCCGGCACCACTCTTCAACTTTTTGACCCATGACACTAGTGCAGAGTGAAATCCAACCTGAGCCAACCAAAAAGTGAGCATAAATATGTCTTTCATTCATTCATTGATTCATTCATTCATTTTCTATACCGCTGAATCCTGTGTTCAGGGTCGCGGGGGACCTGGAGCCTATCCCAGGAGACTTCGGGCACTACCCTGGACAGGGTGCTAATCCATCGCAGGGCACACACACATACACACACTCACACACCCAATCACACACTATGGGCAATTTAGGAATGCCAATTAGCCTAACCTGCATATCTTTGGACTGTGGGAGGAAACCGGAGAACCCGGAGGAAACCCACCAAGCACGGGGAGAACATGCAAACTCCATGCACACAGAGACGGGAATCGAGCCTGGCCGGGGAATCGAACCCAGACCCTGGAGGTGCAAGGCGACAGTGCACCACCGCGCCGCCTGTAAATATGTCTTACTGTAGGTAATTTTTAACCATTCACTATTCATTCTCTATTTATCCACTCATCATACTGCTTCTCCTGTGTAGGGTCATGGGGCCCTGGAGCCTCTCCCAGGGAACTTGGGGTACTGTCATCACACACACACACACACACACACACACACACACCATAGTTAACGCACATTAACGTGCAACCTCCATGCACAAAGAATGAGTTTTTACCCCTGGAGGTGTAAGATGCCACCATGCTCCTTTTCCAGTCGGAATAAAATAAAACACAATTCACAAACTTTTCTTCGTTTGGACCTGTTTAGTTTCTATGTTAAATTTAAATTTACAAATTTGCCAATATAACCAATAAAATCCAATTTTCAGCAACAGATCAGAGCTCTTCTTTGGAATGCGTGCACTCAGCTCTCATTCAGTGAATCATTTCACAGAATCCCGATCTCCTCACGTCCTTCTGTTCACGAGTCTAAGCCTCCTGATTTTGTAAGACAGAAGCATGATTGCTGTTATCACAACTGCATGGTGCTGAGTGACAGCGTTGCCTTTATCACTGAAACACCTGCCTTACACTGACAGAGACAAAGGTTCTTTAGTCCCCCTTGTGATTTGTCCTTGTCTCAGTTCAGCTCCCAGTCGAGCAGACGTGTTTCATCACAGATATAGATCCTAACACATCTCCCCCAACATTCCCTTCACTCTGTTTCCTCGTACAGCCGTTCGATATCAGACCCCCGATGGATGAGCTATCAATGTGGCTCAGTGTGCAATCTGATACTGGGTTCTGAGACGGCGTAACGATCCGCGTACATGACCTGCACTAGGAGGGAACTGCTTAAATGATGAATCAGGTGTCTCACAGGAGTTTATGCAGGTTCAGTATGAAGGCTTGATAAATAAAACCTGACTTTATGACCCAAGCCTTTCTTTCTAGACAAATGAAACGAACAAGACACAACATTCATGACTTTTAAAATTGGCCAAACACAGTATTGATTTTATTATTTCATGTTATACATATAATACAGAAAATCTGTGTTCCAAAGAAGCTATTTCTGAAGTTTATGCAACATGGAAGTGACTTTTTATGCTTCCTTCGAAATTTCAAGTTGCTAACTTCAGCCATTTTGGGTAAATGATTTTATATTTTTTAGCATTATACTGTCTCACTTCAGACAATAATCATTTAAAATGCTAATTATTCTATTATTATAGTAGTAATACTAGAATTGGTTTAAGCTCAAAATTGTTGCTTCAATTGGTTTTTGATAAAAGTTTAAAGAACAAAAAATCTTTAGTAACAGTAACCATGTAAAAGTCATGTTGGAATATCTTAACAATTTTGCATTTTAGGTATGTCTTTTCTTGTGCAATCTAGATTGGCCAGGTTTCATCTGAATGACAGTTAAGATCATTGAAAGATTTGAATTTTTAAAAAGGTCAAGTGCAATAATTTAGGTCCTTAAATGGACATGCCACCAGGTGCAACGTGTCCTTGCTGATTGCCATTATGATGGTGTCACCTAGGCACCACGAATCTAGGTAACTGCAGCTATGCAGGATGTTTTCTTGTGGCTCTCATGAGACCCATGTCGTTACAGTACCCCCTCCCCCACTACTGACAGCTTCCAAAGTTCCTGACTTAATTATCTGGCCAGCCAGGGAGACCAATGGGATGGCGGAAGGGAGCGGGCTAACTGGTACTGCATACCCAGTGCCTCGACTTCCCATCAATAAAATTTCCTGTAGCTCCCAAATCGATAAGCGCCTCTGCTTGGGTTCTCCTCTGAGAGCATCGCTGTCAGAAAGAGTCCTGCAAGATGGATCAAAACTGACTCTCCCTGTTCCTGGGGTGATCTCATCTGTGGCTTGCCGTGCCACAAGTGTCTTTCGACCTTTGGGGGCCCTGTGGGCCGCTGTGCTGAAGGGCAGCCTAGCTGCGTGGGCTCTCCAAAGTCTTCCAGCTCTAACTTAGGCTCTAAATCAGGGGCAGAATGTGAAGCCCCAGGCTCTAGTTCCATGAACAGAGGTAAGGCTTTGCACCTATAGCCAGGGGAGTGATTGGCTAGGCGATCAGAAGATGAAATTGTGTGGTGGAAATGTTTGCAGAGCGTTCAGCCTGATACTCACAAAGACAGGTGTCCACACAGATGGCTAGCCTATATACGGTGGGGCAAAAAAGTATTCATGGCCAATCTGGATATGTCTAATAGCTTGCCCTACAAAACTTTGGATGGTGGGAGGAAACTAGAGTACTTCAAGGAAACCTCAAACACAATCAAACACAACACTACATACACAGACCCAAGGTTGGGATCGAACCCTCAACCCTGAAGGCCACAGTGCCATCCACTGGCCCACCATGCCACCCAGATTATAACTCTAAATTGATCGTTATGATGTGTAAGGATTTTTGTTTTCATTAATTTACTCCCTAATTTAGTCATACCCAATTCCAAATACCATCAGGGAGCAGCGTAAGACACATAAAGGAATGCTCTATCCAGCTTCTTTTTCTTGTGAGTTCTCACAGATGCCCACAATTGGCTTGTGTCACTATGATTGATGAGATAATGCTTTTATGAATCTCCCTGAGAGCACAACCAATCTGCTCCGGAGGATTCCTGGCTACTGCAGCACCGGATTCGAACTCACAATGTCTGGATTAAAAAGCGGAGACTTTTTTGTTGAACTATTTCAGAGCATAAACAAAAAATGTTGGACTATTCCATGTCCTCTTATTTAAAAATATATATATTTGGTTGTAAAATTTTGCACCTTTCCTTTCATAATGAAAAAGTGTCATGTACAGTATATACTTCTGAATTGGCCCTTCAGGTAATTGAAATATTCCTGTTGTCAGAATAATACACTCTTTATTTGCAGCCAAATCAGTTAATAGTCCAAAATGCATTCTTGCACTCTTAAACCATTTTCATCAGTGCTCATGTTCTACTGTTCTCTCTGTCCTGATTCCTGTGTACTAAGAGAAAGGGCATGAGAGAGCAAAAGAGAGAAGAAGATTAGTATGAATCAGTGCTAAAAAAGAGGCTGTGACACACACACCATGGAGGCGTAGTAATATGCTCGTTATCGGTCGAGGCGTCTTCACGTCTGCTACAT
Organism: Channallabes apus; assembly: GCA_030522415.1. Classification (NCBI taxonomy): domain Eukaryota; kingdom Metazoa; phylum Chordata; class Actinopteri; order Siluriformes; family Clariidae; genus Channallabes; species Channallabes apus. Next base: position 19,243,057 of record CM060131.1, read on the forward strand.
CAGTCTGTACTTTACAAGTGGGAACAAGATGTCAGGGTGGTGGGGGGGGTGGTAAGGGGGTGATAGGTACAGAGACAGAGGTGGTGATGCTTGAAGTGCAGTGAGATCCAAAGATAACTCAAGGAATTTTTAATCGACAGTCAAAAGTCAACTTTATTGTTGATTCTGCTATGTGTACATACATACATATATGCCGCTTTTCCACTGCATAGTACTGCACGACACGGTTCAGTTCAGCTCACTTTTGGGGGGTTTTCCACTGGGAACAGTACCTGGTACCTGGTCCTTTTTTTAGTACCACCTCAGCCGAGTTTCCAAGCGCGCCGAACCGTTACCAAAACGTGATGTCTAAACTCTGCTGGTCACTGATTGGCCGGAGAAAATCATCATTACTGCGTCACTGAACTTGCGACACGAGACACAACAGAACCGCTATATTTAGACCAGCCAGAGAAGGATCGGACGCACCTTTTTGTATTAACCAAAAATTTTCTTTGGCTGCCATCAGCCTCTTTTGAAACAAACTCTTTCGTCTCGCTGTTAAAACCATTCACATGCCGAGAATGAAGAACACCATGCCGTCGATATGCTCCATTGTTGTGTGTTTGTTTGTGGCGCGTTTACGATGATGTCACGGCAGTAGAGGCGCCGCGACTATAACGACACGTGAATAACCCCGCCCACTCTAAAGCGTTACTAACTGCAGTGGAAGCGCAAACCGAGCCGAACTGAGCCGAACCGAAGTGAGCTGTACTGAACCGTGCTGTGCCGTACTATGCAGTGGAAAAGCGCCAATAGAGAATTGAAATTACTCTCAGTCCCATTACAAACAACACTAAGTACAAAAATTTTAATGTAAAAGAACTAAATGTATTCATTTAGTTCTAAATGTATTCATACTGTATGTATTCAGTTCTTATTGCTGGGGTGAGGTATTGAACAGTGCAATGCTGCACAAGTGACAGGATAATTTAATCTACAAATGTTATGAATATGCAGAGTGTATGCTTGAGTTTTTAATTGCAAGGGTGCATCAATTATGCACACTCTGTAAATATACAGCGGGGAAAATAAGTATTAAGGCAGCCACCAATTTTGCAAGTTCTCCCACTTAAAAAGATGAGAGAGGCCTGTAATTTTCATCATACTGTAGGTACTGTATACCTCAACTATGAGAGACAAAATAGGGGGAAAAAATCCAGAAAATCACATTGTAGGATTTATAAAGAATGTATTTGCAAATTATGGTGGAAAATAAGTATTTCGTCACCTACAAACAAGCAAGATTTCTGACTTTCACCGACCTGTACTGTAAATTCTTCTTCAAGAGGCTCCTCTGTCCTCCACTCGTTACCTGTATTAATGGCATCTGTTGAAACTCATTATCCATATAAAAGAAACTTCAAACAACCACAAACAGTCACACTTCAAACTCCACTATGGCCAAGACCAAAGAGCTGTCAAAGGACACCAGAAACAAAATTGCAGACCTGCACCAGGCTGGGAAGACTGAATCTGCAATAGGTAAGCAGTTTGGTATGAAGAAATCAACTGTGGGAAGAATTATTAGAAAATGGAAGATATACTTGAACACTGATAATCTTCCTCAATGTCATGCACACGCAATCTGCACCCGGCACTAGGACCCGGAAGTAAGACGGGCGCAAAACCAGGAAGTATAAAAGAGGTAAACAAACGATGGCTTACCGCTCAGTCATTGAGTTCGGCCCATGTCAGCTCCAGTTGTCGTTTCAGCAAACCGTGAGTACTCACATGTTGGTTCCGTTGTCTTTTGCTATTGTGTGTGTATTTCTAGGACGCGGGTTAAATTTGTGTTTTTCCCTTGCTCCGTTTTTGTGAGAGTCCTTAAACTAAATCGCGTGGTTATCCTGCCTGCTCGCTTCTTTCCGCGTTTGGGTTTATCCTCCACGCTACATTGGGCTAACCGCTAAAGCTACGTCTTCTGGTCACCTCAGGTTAGTCCATCTTGACACTCAATAAGGGGCTCCACACAAGATCTCACCCTGTGGGGTCAAAATGATCACAAGAACTCTGAGCAAAAATCCAAGAACCACACGAGGGGACCTAGTGAATGACCTGTTGGGACCAAAATAATATTCAAATTAAAATTTTATTTGTCACATACAAAGTCATACACAGTACGATATGCAGTGAGATGCTTAGACAACTGCTCGTAACCTTAAAATAAAAGACTATGAATTGGAATAGGAAATAAATATGAAAAATAAAATAGAGGGTAAATTTAACTAGGAAAGAATAAAATAAAAATATAAAAATTAAAGTTAAGATAAAATAACTGTACAACAATACACAATATAGAAAATAGAAAATATATGAAGAATATAGGAACAGTAAGAGCAGCTATACGAGTAGGAAAATGTCCAGGGTTGTGAAATGGTAATGTCCAGGGTTGTGCAAGCCACATGTTTAAAGTGTCTTGTGCAGTGCAAATATGCTTAAAGTGATTTATTTAAAGTGACTTGTGATAGTGATTGAGTGGTTTGATGACCACGAAGTGTAGTTGTGCAGTGGTCACTAGTGTAAACGAATGTCCAGAATCTCCAGAGTGTATGTAAAAACCATATGTGTGGGTCAGTACTGTGTGGTGGTGTGATTGAGAGTCTGTGTCGCCTGCGGGAAGAAGCTCCTCCTCAGTCTCTCTGTGTTGGCGTTCAGGGAGCGGAATCGCTTTCCTGACCTCAACAGAGCGAACAGTCCATTGTTGGGATGGCTGAGGTCCTTCACGATCTTCCTGGCCATTGTCCAGGACCTCCGGCTGTAGATCGAGTGCAGGTCAGGGAGCTCGGTGCGGATGATGCGCTCAGCTGATCGCACCACCCTCTGTAGAGCTCGTCTGTCCTGCATGGTGCTGTTCCCGAACCAGGTTGAGATGTTTCCCGTCAGGATGCTCTCTATGGTGCAGAAGTAAAAGTTCCTGAGCACCTTGAAGGGCAGTCGGAAGTCTTTCAAGCGCCTGAGGTGGTAGAGACGCTGTCGGGCCTTTTTCACCACGGTGTTGATGTGACAGGACCATGACACAGTAGGTCCTGCGTGATGTGAACACCGAGGTATTTGAAGCTGTCCACTCACTCCACTGGGCTGTCATTGATGATGGGGGTCTGGTAGTTCCACTCCTGCTTAGTGCTGAAGTCCACTATCAACTCCTTTGTCTTACTGACGTTTAGAAGGAGGTTGTTCCTCTGGCACCAGTTCTCCAGAATCCTAATCTCCTTCAGGTAGGCCGTCTCGTTGTTATCAGAGATCAGGCCCACCACGACGGTGTCGTCAGCAAACTTAATGATGGTGGTGGAGCTAGTCATATATGTACAAAGAGTACAGCAGGGGGCTCAGAACACACCCCTGGGGGGCTCCAGTGCTGAGAGTTGTGGAGACATGCCCACCCATCCTTACTGCCTGTGGTCTGCCCTTTAGGAAGTTGGAGATCCACTGACACATAGATGAGCTGAGTCCCAGGTGCTCCAGCTTGGTGGTGAGTGTGGAGGGAATTATGGTATTGAATGCAGAGCTGTAGTCGATGAAGAGCATTTTAACATAATTCCCCCTTCTAGAGTCCAAGTGAGTAAGTGATGTGTGGAGGAGATGAGAGATGGCATCGTCAGTAGAGCGATTTGGACGGTAAGCGAACTGTAGAGGGTCCAGTGTGTCTGGTAGAGATGAAATGATGAAGTCCTTGACCAGGCGTTCAAAGCACTTCATCACTACTGAGGTGAGGGCTACAGGGCGATAGTCATTGAGAGAAGCAGGATGTGGTTTCTTATATCTAATATAATATATATTAGATATATCTAATATCTCAGTGAACACAGGTGCTAGCTGGTCTGCGCAGGCTCTGAGAATACGGCCTGCGATGCCGTCTGGTCCTGCTGCTTTCCTGGTGTTCACTCTCCTGAAGGCTCTCCTCACATCGTGCTTGGTGATGATGAGCACGTTCCCGGTGCTGGCAGTGTCTTCCTGTCTGCAGCCGTTAGCGCCGCTAGCATTAGCGCCGTTAGCATTAGCGCCGCTAGCATTAGCATCGCTAGAATCTTTAGCTGCAGCCTCGAAGCGAGCATAGAAGGTGTTCAGCTCGTCTGCCAGAGTCGCGTCCGCGTTCATCATACCGGATGTTGGTGCTTTATAATCCGTGATTGTTCTTAGTCCCTGCCACAGGCTCCTAGAGTCACTCTGTTGGAGCTGTGACTCTAGTTTTCTCTCGTAGTTCGCCTCTTTCATGCCTTCCGGATGATATATGACGCAGCCTTGTATGGTTCCATGTCCCCCGACGCAAGTCCCGTGTTGTAGGCAGCGGTGCGAGATCTCAGAGCGTCGCGGATGGTTTTATCCACCCACGGATTCTGGTTGGGAAACGTTCTGATAGTCTTTTTCACCATGGTATCATCCGCTAGCTTCCCGATAAATCTCACAATCGCTTCCGTAAACATGCTGACGTCATCATTGGAGCTGTTTCTGAACATGTCCCAGTCTGCGTCATCGAGTTCGTCCTGTAACGCAGCCACCCTCTGAACCGGAACTTCCTGTTTCAGCCTTTGTTTATATTTTGGCATGAGGAAGATGGCGGCGTGGTCGGATTTACCAAATGCTGGACGAGATTGTGCCTTGTAGCCGTCCTTGACCGTTGTATAACAATGATCTAGTGTTCTTTCATCCCTGGTGGGGCAGGTGATATGCTGATGAAAGTTCGGCGCCGAACTTTCATCACGTCCCGGTGTTGTGTTTGGTGCTGTGTGAGCGCCTCATGTAGCTCGCATAAGGCAGTGTCAATGTCCGCTTGTGGTGGAATATAAACGGTGCTGATTATGACCAAAGTGAACTCCCGGGGTAGATAAAAAGGACGACACATGATGGACAGTAGTTCCAGGTTTGGTGTGCAGGAGCGTGTAAGAGGAACAACGCTTGCGCTGTTGCACCAGCTGTTGTTCACCATCAAACACATGCCGCGTCCTGTCCATGCGGTGAACCAAGAAGAACTCGGCTGGCTGAATGGCGTGGTCCGGTACCGCTGGGTTCAGCCATGTCTTGGTGAAGCAGAGAAGGTTGCAGTCCCGAATGTCTCTCTGGAACTTGTTTGTCACGAGTTTGTTCTCCAGTGACTGGACGTTGGCGAGCAGGATAGGCGAGAGGTGTGCGGTGTGCACGAGCTCTCAGCCTGTTCCTGACACCGGCTCATTTTCCTCGGGGCCGCCACTTCACAGAGTGTCTTCGTCCATTGTTCTTCCTCAAGATCTCACTCGGCCAGCTCGGATCCAGAGTTAAAAACGTTGAATTGTGAGTACATTATATGCCAATAGAAACAAGAGTGTCTCTATCATACCTAATGTACTCAATGGTGGTGATTTTGCCGATTTTAAAACACTAAAAACTAACTTAAAAAACAAAAACAAAGAAAAGGTGGTCGGAGCAGTCATGACGGCAGCCGACCTCACCGGCGCCATCTTGGAACCGGTGGTAATAAAGGCTACCATCAGTAACACACTGCGCCTGCAATGCCAGACCCCCTGCTTAAGCCAGTACATGTCCAGGCCTGTCTGAAGTTTGGTAAAGAGCATTTGGATGATCCAGAAGAGGATCGGGAGAATGTCATATGGTCAGATGAAACCAAAATAGAACTTTGTGTTTGGAGGAGAAAGAATGCTGAGTTGCATCCAAAAACACCATACCTACTGTGAAGCATGGGGGTGGAAACATCATGCTTTGGGGCTGTTTTTCTGCAAAGGCACCAGGACGACCAATCCGTGTAAAGGAAAGAATGAATGGGGAAAGAATCAATATCGTGAGATTTTGAGTGAAAACCTCCTTCCATCAGCAAGAGCATTGAAGATGAAACGTGTCTAGGTCTTTCAGCAAGACAATGATTCCAAACACACCGCCCGGGCAATGAAGGAGTGTCTTCGTAAGAAGCATTTCAAGGTCCTGGAGTGTCCAAGCCAGTCTCCAGATCTCAACCCCATAGAAAATCGTTGGAGGGAGTTGATAGTCCATGTTGCCCAGCGACAGCCCCAAAACATCACTGCTTTAGAGGAGATCTACATGAAGGAATGGACCAAAATACCAGCAACAGTGTGTGAAAACATGTGAAGACTTACAGAAAACATTTGACCTCTGTCAACAAAGGGTATGTAACAAAGAATTGAGATAATACTTTGTTATTGACTAAATATATATTTTCCATCATAATTTACCAATTAATTAATAAAAATTTTCTATTCTTATTTTGTCTCTCATAGTAGAGGTTCACCTATGATGAAAATTACAGGCCTCCCTCATCTTTTTAAGTGGGAGAACTTGCACAGTTGGTGGCTGACTAAATACTTATTTTCCCCAATGTATATATATATTCCCCAATGTATATATATATATATATATATATATATATATATATATATATATATATATATATATTATACAGTGGTGTGAAAAACTATTTGCCCCCTTCCTGATTTCTTATTCTTTTGCATGTTTGTCACACTTAAATGTTTCTGCTCATCAAAAACCGTTAACTATTAGTCAAAGATAACATAATTGAACACAAAATGCAGTTTTTAAATGAAGGTTTACGTTATTAAGGGAGAAAAAAAAATCCAAATCTACATGGCCCTGTGTGAAAAAGTGATTGCCCCCCTTGTTAAAAAAATAACTTAACTGTGGTTTATCACACCTGAGTTCAATTTCTGTAGTCACCCCCAGGCCTGATTACTGCCACACCTGTTTCAATCAAGAAATCACTTAAATAGGAGCTACCTGACACAGAGAAGTAGACCAAAAGCACCTCAAAAGCTAAACATCATGCCAAGATCCAAAGAAATTCAGGAACAAATGAGAACAAAAGTAATTGAGATCTATCAGTCTGGTAAAGGTTATAAAGCTGTTTCTAAAGCTTTGGGACTCCAGCGAACCACAGTGAGAGCCATTATCCACAAATGGCAAAAACATGGAACAGTGGTGAACCTTCCCAGGAGTGGCCGGCCAACCAAAATTACCCCAAGAGCGCAGAGACGACTCATCCGAGAGGCCACAAAAGACCCCAGGACAACATCTAAAGAACTGCAGGCCTCACTTGCCTCAATTAAGGTCAGTGTTCACGACTCCACCATAAGAAAGAGACTGGGCAAAAACGGCCTGCATGGCAGATTTCCAAGGCGCAAACCACTTTTAAGCAAAAAGAACATTAAGGCTCGTCTCAATTTTGCTAAAAAACATCTCAATGATTGCCAAGACTTTTGGGAAAATACCTTGTGGACCGACGAGACAAAAGTTGAACTTTTTGGAAGGTGCGTGTCCCGTTACATCTGGCGTAAAAGTAACACAGCATTTCAGAAAAAGAACATCATACCAACAGTAAAATATGGTGGTGGTAGTGTGATGGTCTGGGGTTGTTTTGCTGCTTCAGGACCTGGAAGGCTTGCTGTGATAGATGGAACCATGAATTCTACTGTCTACCAAAAAATCCTGAAGGAGAATGTCCGGCCATCTGTTCGTCAACTCAAGCTGAAGCGATCTTGGGTGCTGCAGCAGGACAATGACCCAAAACACACCAGCAAATCCACCTCTGAATGGCTGAAGAAAAACAAAATGAAGACTTTGGAGTGGCCTAGTCAAAGTCCTGACCTGAATCCTATTGAGATGTTGTGGCATGACCTTAAAAAGGCGGTTCATGCTAGAAAACCCTCAAATAAAGCTGAATTACAACAATTCTGCAAAGATGAGTGGGCCAAAATTCCTCCAGAGCGCTGTAAAAGACTCGTTGCAAGTTATCGCAAACGCTTGATTGCAGTTATTGCTGCTAAGGGTGGCCCAACCAGTTATTAGGTTCAGGGGCAATTACTTTTTCACACAGGGCCATGTAGGTTTGGATTTTTTTTCTCCCTAAATAATAAAACCCCTCATTTAAAAACTGCATTTTGTGTTTACTTGTGTTATCTTTGACTAATAGTTAAATGTGTTTGATGATCAGAAACATTTTGTGTGACAAATATGCAAAACAATAAGAAATCAGGAGGGGGCAAATAGTTTTTCACACCACTGTATACAGTATATATATATATATATATATATATATATATATATATATATATATATATATATATATATATATATATATATATATGGATAGTGGCCGTCCGAGTTTAGGCTTCATCTCCATAATAGGCGTCTCACTATAATGAGCACTGTTGATTGTTGAAGCTTCTTCCTAATAATGTTCCAATCCTGGCCCACGACAATTGTTGAAACTTGTAAGCATTGATTGATTTTCCAGCTGATGGTTGACTTTTAAATCACCGGAGTGAGATTTTTTTGCTTCACACTCGTACATATTTAATCAATAATGGCAGTTATGCAGGGCTGAACCTCATGAATGGTTGGAAATTAATGACTTTTCCAGTTTAGAACTAATACCGGATAACAGCTTCAATATTTAATTTTATCTCAACTGAATAGAAATGGAATTTTTGGCACAAAAAAAGTGATGGAATTAGCCTGCTTACTAGGAAAATTGCATATCAACATTTTTTTTGGGGGGGGGGGGGGTGTAATGAGTAATGATGTCCCAGACTCCCTCCAGACCACCAGAGTGGATAAAACTTTGATGAAAGATGGCTGTATTTACTGCTGAAACATTTTATTGCTTAGGAGAACTAATAATCCTGCTTCAGGTTTATAAGGTCCTACTGATAAAATCAGCAAATCTAAATCCCCGACCTGGCTCTTTATCAGATCTAGTAAAAAACCTGACCAGCCTGTGGTGGGATTTTAAAGCCTCCAATGTCATTTTGTCCTGCAGGAGAAATTATTTCTAGAAAATGACAGAGTATATCCAAACATCCTGGAGAGAGAGAGAGAGAGAGAGAGAGAGAACAAAATCATGCAACAACATGTGCAACAAAACAATGCAACAGACCCTTAGAATTTTAATCAAATGTCCAAAGACAGATTTTCATATTTCTTATTAAATAATGTAGCCTGTTTGCTTCATCCAATTTTTGCTAATCCGATTTAACACAATTACTGCATGCATGATGGAAAAATATGCATAAATAAAGAAGAAAGAAAAAGAAAAAGCAAGGACCAAATCAATATAAAGACAGATAAAAAGCAACACAAACCTCTTCTGTTTTGCATAAATATCCTTTTCTACAAAACTGTTCTTGAGAAAGTTACAATTGTTAATATTTGCTGGTTATGAGACTCTGTGGCAGTTCAGGCCTTGATGTACTTATGACAACGATGAAATCAACAATGTCTACAAACCATATGAAACTCATGCCAACCTGTCACCGTCAGCGGTCTTGGATTATTTCCCTACAGAGTGCACACTACACCTCATGATTCATTATGAATAGACAAGAACTGCTCTGATTTTTAACAGTGACTTGGATTCCTGTGAGTACAGGATCTACAGAATAAACATGCCGGCCTTTACAGCACAGGACAATGGCTAGAAAAACACCAGTGAAGAACTAGTCATCAGGTCGAGGAAGCAATTGCAGGTCATGGATTTAAAACAAGAGCAAAAAAAAAAAAAGACAGAGAGAGAGAGGGAGAGAGAGGGAGAGAGAGAGCAGTGTCAATGGGCAGGAATGAGTGCCAGATTATTTGCATGTTTATGGACTCTGTGGATTCATTATGAAGAGGTGCGAACCACCTAATATCTACTGTTTTAACTTGGCAAATATAGTTTATGTTTTCTAAGCATGGTCAAAAGTAAAAAAAAAAAAAAAAAAAACAGCTAATATTTTTCCTGGACCTTAATAAGCCATTCCAAACATCAGACTCAAATCCAACAATGTAGGAAAGTCTGCTTTCATACTATGCTTGATTGATTTGCACTGTGTCCGGAAATGGTTGCTCCCCTCCCTTTTGCCCCCCAACTGCCCAACATTTACTTCATTATTATTACTGTCCATACTCGAGTGGACTTGCATACTCATATACTCTTTCTGATACAGCAGGCAGAATATACACCTAGTTTTGATTTAGGATTTTCAGATTGCCCATAGTGTGTGTGCGTACATGTGTGTGTGTGTGTATGTGTATGTGTGCTTGTGTCGTGTGTGCCCTGCGATGTACCCCACCTTGTGCCCAAGTTCCCTAGGATATGCTCAAGGTTTAAATGCTATTGAGAATGACTGAGGGAGATGAAAGTGCTTAAAAATAAATTATGAAAAATCTCAAATCAATTACTATAACTGTGATGCTGCTAATTGTGGGTAACTGTCCGTTAAAACTGGTGATTAATTGTTCAAAATGGCCAATGAGGCAGCAGCGAGGCCACATCCATTTAAGTTCTCATGCACAAAGAAAAAAGAAACAAAAAAATATCCCAGACAACCTGTTCAAAGTCTGCGTAGTCTGCGCTCACTATGATAAAAAAAAAATAAGTTTGACATTTTAAAGGGCAGCAAATATTGTCTTTGATGATGGTGAACAAATGTACAGTAGATGGCTGACTTATAAACATCAACCTGCACCAGTCTGACACTGCAGTGGAAAAAGGAAGTAAATCTGCCCTATGGAAGATTGAAAAGGCCTTTCCCTTTCTCAAAAATATTACATATTCCAGTGAGACTTTAAACCTTGAATCATCACACCTTCTCACCACTGTAGTTCATCTTAGAGCCTGGTGCTGTTAGAGCTAAAGTGTAAAATAAGATTGAAGCCCACGCCACCAGTGACGAAGAAACATAGAACAGATTAGCTACAGTATATTTAAAACCAGTGACATCACAGGAGCTTGAAACAACTAACTTCAGCCCAATCCTCAGTTCTCCCACCTCATTCCCAGGTTCTACCAGTCCGTCCTGTGGTCCTCATGGCCAATCTCTTAGCCAATGGCTTAACCTCATGGCTAATCTGTCCAAGCCCGGATGCACACAGTCCGACCTCAGGTCCTCACAGCATAAGCCCTGACAGCCCACTCCTGCATGCCTGAAGTCCACTTTCTGCCCTTTGCTGCTAGCCATGTAAACAGACCTTTCTCAAATGACATCTAACCCTCTTGAAGGCATTTACACACAGGCAAAGTAAACTCTCCAGCAAAGATCAGAGAAGCAGACCAACTGTGTTACACAAAAACACTGAAATTATCATCTTTCTTGACTCAACTGGCAAATTCTGATAATAATAGCTCCAAAAGATTTTGTGTCCAAGAATAAGAGCTGTAGAGCAAACCCAACTAGACCATCATCCATAGAGGAACAAAGGATTGAAGAGCATCACAGGACAGAGTCTGAGCTCTGATCTGCAGAGTAGTGGAGAGGACTACAGAGGCTTTTCTAAATGCAAAAACTGAACTGGATAACATAGTGGATCCTGAATGATCAAACATAAATTAGGACAAGATCAAAACCTGGCTAAAATAAGAAAACAGACTCTCAAACCATGTGAAAGAGAGAGAGATTCAAACCACACAATGCACTTTCTACACTGTGAAACAAAAATAATGTACAGTATTAGTATGAACCTTAAAAATCTGAATACTACACTATTACTACTACAGTACATACTACATACATACTATATAAGTAGATGATGAATGCAAATACATTTTAGAATGATTTAAACAAACAATTTCAAAAAGGAGAGTCTGTAAATGCAAGATGCAATCAGTGATGAAGATATTTTCACAACTCGTTTCCAAATAAAAATTGGACTCGACACCAATTCTCACCATTAGCATTTAAATTAAAAGTTTCAGGAGCTGCAATTGGCCGTTGCTGAAAATCCATTACACCTCAGGATTACTGAGTGGGAACTGAAAGATAAAATTAACAGACTAAAACCAAAGAGAGAACCAGGACCTGACAAAATGATCACATGTTCACCAGTATGATATTTAGGTCTACTCTTTAAGTTAACAACAAAACCAATGCGTTTGTACAGTATATACAGTATTCTGGGGGAAATACAAGGTTGTTTTTAACCACAGTACCTTACAGGAAAGTATTTTATTTATTTATTTATTTATTTATTTTACACAGTTACTGCACAACTGATTGTATTGACCTCATGCACAGCTTCACTGAAACAAAACAAATTTATGATTTATTGACTTTATTACAGGTTTTGACTGCATTTTGCTTCAAGGACTGTTTTACAAAATTATAGAAAGTGTGATGTAGAGAGTAAACATATGATCTAATTAAATCTCTGTAAAGAGGAAACAAGTGTGGAATAAGAATTGGCAATAAAAGCACATTTAATCTCTCAGGAGGATGGATTGAGATAGAGCTGCTGTTTACATTTAGTATTATTCAATATGTATATTAATGAATTGGCAAAGACTTCCAAAGACGTCTAAAGCTCCCAGTCTCCCTCTACAGTACATGACTCAGAGATTAAACTCCGAATCTGAGGCAGTGGATCAGTAAACACACGACAACACAATTTTTTTTATTTTAAAATGTATCACAATGTCTAGTAACAAAACACCGAAGTAGGTTAGATACATAACAACAAACAACTTTGCTTTGATTAAAGACTCATGGGCCATTTCATTAGGCACACCTTGTTAGTACAGCGGGACCTTGGCATACAAATTTAATCCGTTCCAGATTTGATTTCATGAAGTGAAATTTTATATTACAAAATTCAATTCAATTCAATTCAATGTTATTTATATAGCGCTTTTAACAATGGTCATTGTCTCAAAGCAGCTTCACAAAAATGAAAGAAATTAAAAAAATATATATATTTTTATAATAATAATAATAATAATAATAATAATAATAAATAAATAAATAAATAATTATAATAATAATAATTATAGAAAAGAAAATAATTGGAAGTGTGTATGTGTGAGAAAAATGTGCAGATAATAATAATGAGACGAATGAATGAAATTTCTCTGATGAGCAAGCCAAGGGTGACGGCGACGGCGACAAAACACATTTTCTCATAGGAAATACTGTTATTGCAGTTAATCCATTCCAGCCAACAAAAACTATTACCAATTGTCCAACACTATAATCATATTTCTGCGTATAAAAACAATCATAACATGTATGTCATTTAACCTTAATTTATGATTCCTCTTGGCACCGGCTGCTTTAAAACTGAAAGCGGCTCCCTCTTCTTGTTGCAATGCAAAAAATAAATAAATTACACTCACTTTGTTTGCCTTTTCACTGACGGAAACACGTTTTGAACGGCTCACGGATGTACTGTACTCATAACTTAGTGACTATTTGGTTCAGCTTGGTTTGCTCGTATGTTGAAAAATGCTTCATGTACCGAGGCAATTTTCTCGCAAAATTTCAGTTCTTAAGGCGTTAATTCATAAGATGGGGCGTTTGAATGCCGAAGTACCGCTGTATTGGGTTGGATCCCTTTTGCCCTCAGAACTGCACTCAACAAGATGCTGGAAACATTCCTTAGAAATTTTGATTCATATTGACGTGAGAGCATCACGAAGTTGCTGCAGTTTTGTCGGCTGTACGTCCATGATGCTAATCTCCCGTTACACCACGTCCCAAAGGTGCTCTGTCAGATCGAGATCTGGTGTTTGAATATAGTGACCTTGAAGTTGTCGTGTTCAAAAACCATTTGAAGATACCTTTGTGATGTACATGGCATGTTATCCAGTGGTCATAAAGAGATGCTCAGCGACAATACGCAGGTATTAATACTCATTTAACCCATGCTCAGTTGGTACTAAGGGGCCCAAAGTGTCCGAAGAAAATCTCCCCGACTCCATTACACCACCACCACCACCACCACCACCACCCGCCTGAAACTGAATCCAAATACCACAGAAGAAATATAGACTCATCAGACCAGTCAACGTTTTTCCAATCTACTATTACCTTCTATATATTTTGTATATACTGTATCATTCAGAACTCATATATGTACGTAGGTATATGATGTTACTTGAGCATCTTCTACAGTTATTCTGTATGTACCATGTTATTAATGTTCATTACCTGCTGCACCTTCTGTTTCTTATAACACCATGTTATTTACGATAAATAGGTCACTTTAGATGCTAACTGTATTTCATTGGCTTTGTATATGTACATTGCACAATGGCAATAAAGTTGAATCTAATCTAAGATAATCTAATCTATTATTCAATTTTGGCCATGCAGGAGCGGCTCCTGCGTGGTCTTCTGGTGTGATCTTCTGTTGGTGTAGCTCATCATCTTCAAAGCTCAATGTGTTATGACTTCAGAGGTGCTCTTCAACATACCTCGGATGTAATGAGATGCTGTTTAAGTTACTGTGGCCTTTCTATCAGTTAAGATTTAAATAAGACTAAAAATCAAGTAAATCAACTCCCATTAAAAGACAAACATTTGTAGAATTGTTTATTAACATTTGGCTTAAAATGTTGTTGTTGGTCTTTCGGCTGATCCCGACAAGGGGTCGCCACAGCGGAATATCCAGTCCGCACTACAACTTGGCACAGTTTTTACGCCGGATGCCCTTCCTGACGCAACCCTCCCATTTTATCCGGGCTTGGGACCGGCACTGTATCCAGTGGCTGGGGTTTGGGCACTGGCTGGAATCGAACCCGGGCCATCCGCATGGCAGGCGAAACACCTACCACTGAGCCACCATGTGCGAACATTTGGCTTAAAATAATTACAGTTATTGGTTCAATCAGTTGGCCCGTATGGTGATGAAGAGTGAAGACACAAATTCATCAAATGGAGCAAACAAACACACCTTTGAGACCCTGCATGCATAGTTGTGTGAAATCAGATTAGCGATGCACAGGAACACGACGAACATCACATGCAGGGCAAAAGTAGGTCAATATTCATAAATGACAGTAACATGAAAAACAGGCTGTGAGATTTTGGAAACGAATCAAATACAGCAGCCCACGCTTATATGTTTATAATCCCTTAAATACCAAGAGATGGTTTTCCGCTCGTATTGCTGCCTCTTCCTAATTTTCCTTTTATCGATTCACTTAGTACAGTACCTCCCTAACATAGCAACTTTTTTTTTTTACCCTACATTTCTGTTTCCTAAGCTCACAGACTTCAGTCCTGCCTTTATCTCGCTCGCAGGCTCTGTTTAAATCAGCATATCGATCTGTGGTGCTAGAGTTCAAGCTCAAATGAAGTGTGTCAGTAATCCCTCATCTTAATTTACTGACGGGGAGGCAGGCTCAAGGTCAAACAGCTCTCAGAAGACCAGAGTTGGGAGATTTAAAGATTTCAAAAGGATTAAAGGAGGAAACTTTAAGAGAGTATTAAGGATAGGTGTAAGGCTAAATCTTTTTTCACTTCTTTTCCTCCCCTCTTAATGGCTGCATCTACACCAGTTGTACAAATACCCCTTCTCGGTTTATACAGAGGCGGCACGGTGGCTGCAGGATGGTCAGCACTGTCACCTTGCACCTTCAGGGTTTGATTCCTACATGTGTGCATGGAGCTTGCATGTTCTCCCAGTGCTTGGTGGGTTTCCTCCGGGTACTCCAGTTTCCTCCCAGAGTCCAAAGACATCCATATTAAGCTAACTGGCGTTCCCAGATTGCCCGTAGTGTGTGAGTGAGAATGGTGACCAAAGGTTCAACTACGATTGTAAAATGTGAATAAATACAACGATCACCACTGGCCTCCACAGTTGAAAGATGAATGGATGGATGGAGTTCATACAGAATAGTTGTCTTTTGGCCCTTTAATATTCTACATAAGCATTTAACTAAATTGTAATTATGATCACAAAATTTATATTTGCAATTAGTACTGTTGTCCATGCTTTTATAAAAAAAATTGAAGCAATAAAAATAACTTTTCTTGGAAATAAAAACAGTTCTTTGTTTTGAATCTGCAGTAGGTGTCTGGATTTTACTCCCATAATAAATGCATTTCTCAGGCTTTATCTGACTGGGCTAGGATTTTGAGTGCAGCTTTTCCTGTGGTCTGGCCATATGATGGATCTGGAAAGCAGGAGAAAATGCTCGACTATTAAGTCGCTGGGCGTGCACTCCATCAGCAGGGTGTCAGCACTTTTTTGATTTGATATAATTTCCATGCATTATCGTTAGGACTGTAATCAGGCCAGTGATACCCCTGTGCAGTAGTTCAGTTCAAGTCTATATTCAAAAGTGATAACATTAAAAGAAATTTAAATTTTATCTTTAATAATAAATAATAATAGTGTCCAATGTGGCGGCAC
This sequence comes from Channallabes apus, assembly GCA_030522415.1. Lineage (NCBI taxonomy): Eukaryota > Metazoa > Chordata > Actinopteri > Siluriformes > Clariidae > Channallabes > Channallabes apus. The sequence continues at coordinate 19,259,227 of CM060131.1, forward strand.
GATGGTGTAGTGGTTAGCACTTTCGCCTTGCACCTCCAGGGTCCGGGTTCGATTCCCGTACAGGCTCGATTCCCGTCTCTGTGTGCATGGAGTTTGCATGTTCTCCCCGTGCTTGGTGGGTTTCCTCCGGGTACTCCGGTTTCCTCCCACAGTCCAAAGACATGCAGGTTAGGCTAATTGGCGTTCCCAAATTGACCATAGTGTGTGAATGTGTGTGTGTTTGTGCTCTGTGATGGATTGGCATGCTGTCCAGAGTGTACCCTGCCTTGTGCCCTGAGTCTCCTGGGATAGGCTCCAGGTCCCCGCGACCCTAAATACAAGTAGATAGATGAATGAATGAATGAGTAGAAGATGAAGATGAAGATAAAGTAGAAGATGAATGAATGAATGAGTGTCCAATGTAAAGGTATTCCAAATATTAATATTGTCTACTAATCTGATCAGCTGTTACCCATCTAGCTTATATTATCAAAGGGAAATTAATCATACATAAAAAGCCTTTCTAGGCCAATCAGATTATCTGATGTCTTTCCTCCAGGATTTTGGATTTTCATTCTCCCTACAAAATGTGACAGTAGTGTGTGTGGAGTGTGCATGGAGGCTGAATTCCCAGAAACAGTCATGTTTAGCATGTATTCCCTTGCACCCAGTGTTCCTTGATTAGACTTTCCTGACCAGAAAAAGATTAGTTCAAAAACTGATGAGGAACTTCTCTGACTGGGTGTCTCAGCCCTGTTTTAAACACATACAATGGAATAGCTTTATGATGCCTGTTGCCTACAGGGGCTTAATCAGAATAGAAGAATACAGAAATCCTTTTAATGGTTGAAATGATTTGTACTGGCTACTTTAAAAAAGGCATAATTCCTTTTTTGTAAAACACTAGAAAAAATACATTCGAAAAACACTGCTATGAACAAATAAAGTGTGGGGATGGAGAGGAGTAAGAAGAAAGAAAGGATAAAAGGCTGAAGAAGGGCTCTACTGGAACCCTAAAGGAACACGAGGAGAGAAGAGAAGAGAAGAGAAGAGAAGAGAAGAGAAGAGAAGAAGTGTGCAGTGTAGTGAACAATGGTGCAATCAGGGCCCTTACAGACTGATTGGATTCTCTGAAACAGAGGCATGTGTCGGACTGTAAAGCTCCTCAGAATCACAGCAGCAATCCTTTTGAGGTGACAGCTGTATTTACATGTACATGTAAGGGTATTACTGTACATAACTGATCACAAAACACATCTCAGGTCCACCATGTCTCTCTAACAGACATCCTACTTTTTACATTTTATTACACCAATGCATTGTTTTAGCAGAGATATGCTAATGGTAAGTAAATAAATAAATAAATAAATAAATAAATACCATAACCTAAGCTAATAGCAGGACTAGGTCAAGCTGCAAAATACAAAGAAAGTCAAAGAAAGACAAAGAAAGTGTGCATTTGCTTTGTGCTGATTTTCAATCTTTCAATTTCTGACAAGACCAAAACAACAATCACCTCCCTTCCCTCCCTAACTAACCAAAAACCAAGAGAAAACAAGTTAAAAATAAATAGTGCTGACATCCTTCTAACCACTGCTTACTATACTGTAAGTCACTCATTTACATGAGGTGGTACGAGTTTGCATTTATAAAACATGTACAAATGCAGTAATGCAAATTTAAAGGGCAGGGTATGGGTAATAATCTGTGCCTTTCAGAATGAACTAAAAACCATGTACAGTACATAAATCTTTATTGTAATTTAACTATAGAACATCTGGCCATTTTTAAAGGTTTGCAACATAGATCGGCTGTGAAATACACAGTCATGTTCATAAATATTGGACTAAGTAAAGACTTTCAACTTTAATTCGAGTGGTTTGACAAAAGTGTGGCATTAACCATTCAAGGAATTGTAGAAATGTTCATACACACGGCCATATTTTCGTGGCTCATAAATAATGGAAAGAAAAAATAAGAAATATCATGCATTCAGAGTAAACCCAAAAACATGAACTACTAGACTGACAAACAATTCAAGATACACCTTACAGTAGCAGGTATAAAGGACAGAACAGTTTCCACAACCTCCATCAAAGACTCATAAATGGCAGAAAAGAAATACAGAATACAGAATAGGGATACAGGCAGAAAAGAAAGAAAGAAAAGCAGTCTGATCTGAGAGCAGGCTGTGTGGGTGTAATCATCATGCTTGATTGACAGCCCACTGTCTGAGACTCTCAGTGTGCAACAAGTGGATCGTTCAACCGCCTTGTAGCAGCCAAATAATTATAGTCTGGCAGTGCTCAGTTTATATGCATGCTATTGTTGCTCAGCTTAGACCTACTAGATTAGCTTTCAGTTGCTTACGACCAAAACACAGTGTTGGTGCTGATTTTATTATATTATATTATTTTATTATTCCATGAAAATTTCAAGTTGCATAAAACATAAAACAACACAAATAAGTATCATAGAAAAAAAAATTAAACACCAACAGAAACTTTTTGTACTTTGTAACTGTACGTTATGACTTTTACAGTGGTGTGAAAAACTATTTGCCCCCTTCCTGATTTCTTATTCTTTTGCATGTTTGTCACACTTAAATGTTTCTGCTCATCAAAAACCATTAACTATTAGTCAAAGATAACATAATTGAACACAAAATGCAGTTTTTAAATGAAGGTTTATGTTATTAAGGGAGAAAAAAAAATCCAAATCTACATGGCCCTGTTTGAAAAAGTGATTGCCCCCCTTGTTAAAAAATAACTTAACTGTGGTTTATCACACCTGAGTTCAATTTCTGTAGTCACCCCCAGGCCTGATTACTGCCACACCTGTTTCAATCAAGAAATCACTTAAATAGGAGCTACTTGACACAGAGAAGTAGACCAAAAGCACCTCAAAAGCTAGACATCATGCCAAGATCCAAAGAAATTCAGGAACAAATGAGAACAAAAGTAATTGAGATCTATCAGTCTGGTAAAGGTTATAAAACCATTTCTAAAGCTTTGGGACTCCAGCGAACCACAGTGAGAGCCATTATCCACAAATGGCAAAAACATAGAACAGTGGTGAACCTTCCCAGGAGTGGCCGGCCGACCAAAATTACCCCAAGAGCGCAGAGACGACTCATCCGAGAGGCCACAAAAGACCCCAGGACAACATCTAAAGAACTGCAGGCCTCACTTGCCTCAATTAAGGTCAGTGTTCACGACTCCACCATAAGAAAGGCCTGCATGGCAGATTTCCAAGGCGCAAACCACTTTTAAGCAAAAAGAACATTAAGGCTCGTCTCAATTTTGCTAAAAAAACATCTCAATGATTGCCAAGACTTTTGGGAAAATACCTTGTGGACCGACGAGACAAAAGTTGAACTTTTTGGAAGGTGCGTGTCCCGTTACATCTCGCGTAAAAGTAACACAGTATTTCAGAAAAAGAACATCATACCAACAGTAAAATATGGTGGTGGTAGTGTGATGGTCTGGGGTTGTTTTGTTGCTTCAGGACCTGGAAGGCTTGCTGTGATAGATGGAACCATGAATTCTACTGTCTACCAAATAATCCTGAAAGAGAATGTCCGGCCATTTGTTCGTCAACTCAAGCTGAAGCGATCTTGGGTGCTGCAGCAGGACAATGACCCAAAAACACACCAGCAAATCCACCTCTGAATGGCTGAAGAAAAACAAAATGAAGACTTTGGAGTGGCCTAGTCAAAGTCCTGACCTGAATCCTATTGAGATGTTGTGGCATGACCTTAAAAAGGCGGTTCATGCTAGAAAACCCTCAAATAAAGCTGAATTACAACAATTCTGCAAAGATGAGTGGGCCAAAATTCCTCCAGAGCACTGTAAAAGACTCGTTGCAAGTTATCGCAAACGCTTGATTGCAGTTATTGCTGCTAAGGGTGGCCCAACCAGTTATTAAGCAAAATATAATTGGAGCAACTCACCGCTTTAATCATACGTTAGATTTAATTATATCCCATGGTATAGATGTCTCTAATATAGAGATCATACCTCAAAGTGATGATATCACAGATCATCACCTCCTGACATATACTCGACCCGTAGAACAGATTAGCTGTGTCTCCCCACGTTATCAATCTGTTAGAAATATGAATCCCACTACTAAAGACAGATTCACAAGTAATCTGCCGGATCTGTCCCAATTTCTTATTAGACCACTAAATGCAGATGATCTAGATGAAGTGACTAGCAGCATGGGCACTATTCTTACCAGTACATTAGACACTGTTGCTCCCATCAGATTAAAAAAAGTCAGAGATAAAACATTTGCACCGTGGTACAACAGTCATACTCGCGCCCTAAAGAGAGCAACCCGTAACCTCGAGCGAAAATGGAGGAAAACTAAATTAGAAGTTTTTCGAATTGCGTATAAAGACAGTATGTGCAGCTATAGACAGGCTCTAAAAACTGCTAGGACTGAGCATCTTAGCCAACTGATAGCAAGAAACCAAAACAATCCCAGGTTCTTATTTAGTACAGTGGCTCGCCTAACAAAACCTAAGATGCCCGCAGAGAGTATCCCATCACAGTTTAGAAGTGAAGACTTTATGGACTTCTTTAATGAAAAAATCAATAATATCAGGAAGAAAATAATGGAGGTTCAGCCTCTAATAGTATCTCACGATCCAGTTCAGCCTATAGCTTCACATTTAGATTTTCACTGCTTTACAGGTATAGGACAGGAAGAGCTGTATAAACTCATCACCTCGGCTAAATCAACAACGTGCCTGTTAGACCCAATCCCAACCAGATTTTTAAAAGAAGTGATGCTTACGGTTGGAGAACCACTTCTAAACATTATTCATTCTTCATTACATCTAGGTCACGTCCCTAAACCTTTCAAGTTAGCAGTTATTAAGCCGCTTCTTAAAAAATCTAATTTGGACGCGAATGAAATAACAAATTACAGACCTATTTCAAACCTTCCGTTCATATCAAAAATACTAGAAAAAGTAGTATCAGCTCAAATTTGCACATTCTTGCAGGATAACAACATCCTTGAAGAATTTCAGTCAGGTTTCAGGCCCCATCATAGCACAGAAACTGCACTAGTTAAGATTACAAACGACTTGTTTTTAGCTTCAGACCAAGGCTGCATCTCATTGCTAGTCCTGCTCGATCTTAGTGCTGCATTCGACACTATAGATCATAATATTCTCATAGATCGCTTACAAAATTATATAGGTATTCAGGGACAGGCATTAAAATGGTTTAGATCTTACCTGTCTGATCGCTACCATTTTGTAGATCTAAATGGAGAACCGTCTGGTGTAATGCCAGTGAAATATGGGGTCCCACAAGAGTCAGTTTTAGGACCTCTGTTGTTCTCAATATACATGCTTCCCTTGGGTAACATCATAAGAAGACATGGGATTAGTTTCCATTGTTATGCTGATGATACCCAATTATATATCTCAACTAAACCAGACGAAATACCTAAGTTGTCTAGATTAACTGAGTGTGTCCAGGACATAAAAGATTGGATGACCAATAACTTTCTTTTATTAAATTCAGATAAGACAGAGATATTGCTTATTGGCCCAAAAACCAGCACACAACAGCTTTCACAATTCAGCTTGCGCTTAGAAGGATGTACTGTTACTACCAGCTCAGCAGTAAAAGACCTGGGCGTAATATTAGACAGTAACTTGTCTTTTGAAAATCACATTTCAAATATCACAAAAACAGCCTTTTTCCATCTTCGAAATATTGCTAAACTTAGGAACATCTTATCCGTATCTGATGCAGAAAAGCTAGTTCATGCATTCATGACCTCCAGACTGGACTATTGTAATGCATTACTAGGTGGTTGTCCTGCATCCTCAATAAACAAGCTTCAGTTAATCCAAAATGCAGCTGCCAGGGTTCTCACTAGATCCAGAAAATATGATCATATAACCCCAATATTATCATCCCTGCACTGGCTACCTGTTCAGTTTAGAATAAATTACAAAATAGTATTACTTACATACAAGGCCTTAAATGGTTTAGCTCCCACATACCTAACCAGTCTTCTGATGCGCTACAATCCACCACGCGCCTTAAGATCACAAATCTCCGGACTTCTGGTAGTTCCCAGAATTTCAAAATCTACAAAAGGGGGTAGGGCTTTTTCATATTTAGCTCCAAAGCTTTGGAATAGCCTTCCAGACAGTGTTCGGGGAGCAGACACGGTTTCTCAGTTCAAAAGTAGACTCAAGACGCATCTTTTTAATCTGGCATACACATAACTCATCCCATAATCTCATACTCCAGTACACCTATACCGAATGGCAACTACGCTAATTCTCCCCATCTGTTCTGTATTTCTCTACCCATCCCGAGGCATCGGGAGATTTTGCCAGCTTCAGTAGACAAAGGCCGACCCTGCGAGGTTCCTGAGGCATGCAGAGAAGGACCAGCTCCAGCTGGATTCAGCTTTATGATGGTTGGAGCTACACATGCTGTGCTTCCAGTGATCCAGACCTCATTTGCCCTCTGCACCTACTGACTCGTCCCTATGCTGAACTGGTCTTCATGTCAATTTAAATAATTTCTGTCATATTGAATTTTCACCTGCACAACACACAAGATGTTATATCATTTCTATCTGTTATCGCCCAAATGAGGATGGGTTCCCTGTTGAGTCTGGTTCCTCTCAAGGTTTCTTCCTAATGCCATCTCAGGGAGTTTTTCCTTGCCACCGTCGCCGTCACCCTTGGCTTGCTCATCAGAGAAATTTCATTCATTCGTCTCATTATTATTATCTGCACATTTTTCTCACACATCCACACTTCCAATTATTCTCTTTTCTATAATAATAATTATTATTATTATTATTATTTTTGTTTTTATTATTTATTTTTTTATTTTTTTATTTATTTTTTGTTAAATTTCTTTAATTTTTGTGAAGCTGCTTTGAGACAATGACCATTGTTAAAAGCGCTATATAAATAAAATTGAAATTGAATTGAATATTAGGTTCAGGGGGCAATTACTTTTTCACACAGGGCCATGTAGATTTGGATTTTTTTTCTCCCTAAATAATAAAACCCTCATTTAAAAACTGCATTTTGTGTTTACTTGTGTTATCTTTGACTAATAGTTAAATGTGTTTGATGATCAGAAACATTTTGTGTGACAAACATGCAAAAGAATAAGAAATCAAGAGGGGGGCAAATAGTTTTTCACACCACTGTAAATATGACCGTTAGATACGTTGGTCAGGAAACTCCTGAAGTCAGGTGCAGACACACTTTCAGTCACAAACTGCTGTGAAAAAATACAGAGATAGATATTTAATTAAAAATCATGATACTTAATTTAGCAAATAAACAATATTTATACTTTGTTCCTCTCACTTCACAACTCATGAGAACAGACCGAAACCAGAACCGAACCGCAGATTAAGCACGCGCATATAACCGTCGGTATTTTAAGTGTGATTAAAAGTACAAGAAATAACTTAAACTAAAATAACGTGACTAAACATCGCTAAATAGCAGAGACATTTATGTTCAGTATTTCGTTTCTATTTAGAAAGATGGGAATCAGCGTTTGTCTTGTCTTGTCTTGTCTTGAGCCAAACGTTTGTCTTCTCGTGATGTTTGCTTTGATATTTCCGGTTTTCATAGTGACAAGATCTCTTTGGTTTATCTCAACATGATTGAATCTAGTACATGTTAAGTTGTTGAATTTCATGGAAGTACAACATAAGTTATTCATACTTATCTTGGAAACATGAAATTATTATATACAAAACACATATTACATTTTAGTGCATGTAACAGGTAGCCATGTTCATTTTTTTTTTTTTTTTGTGTAACTTCAGCCATTTTTTTTCAAGATTCAAGATTCAAGATTCAAAGAACTTTATTAATCCCAAAGGGAAATTGCTTATGCTCGGTTACAGGTGCTCACAGTTGTTAACTAAGGAAGGTGGGGAAAAAAAAAAAAAAAAAAAAAAAAAAAAAAAAATGGGTAAGTATTAGTGTCCTGTTGTATACTAGTCAGTGAAAAAATCCACATACATGTGTGTATGAGTTACAGCGAAGAGTTGTAAAGTTTTATGGCCGTTGGGAGAAAGGATTTCCTGTGACGCTCAGTGGAACACTTGATAGTAATCAGTCTCTGGCTGAAACTGCTCCTCTGTTCAGCCAAAACACTGTATAGCGGGTGAGAAGGATTGTTCACAATGGATTGTACTTTGGACAGAATCCTCCTCTTTGCTACTACATCCACCGAGTCAAGCTCCATGCCTAGCACAGATCCGGCCTTTTTAATTGACTTGTCCAGTTTGTTCTTATCAGACACCTTAATGTTACCACCCCAACAGACCACAGCGTAAAAAATGACACTCGCCACAACGGTCTCATAGAACATCTGTAGAATGGTATTACAGACGTTAAAAGACCTGAGCCTTCGAAGAAAGTACAATCGACTCTGACCTTTCTTGTAGAGTGCCGTTGTGTTGAGTGACCAGTCAAGTTTGTTGTCCAGATAAACTCCCAGATATTTGTAATCGGAGACAATGTCCACTATCTCCCCCTTGACAGATATAGGAGTCACAGGGGTCTTGTTTCTCCTAAAGTCTACCACCATCTCCTTTGTTTTCCTGATGTTGAGTTGTAGGTGATTACGCTCACACCAGGAAACGAAGTCATCCACAACAGACTGGTACTCCGAGGTGTCACCCTCCTCTATACACCCAACAACCACAGAGTCGTCAGAGAACTTCTGCAGGTGGCATGACTCTGAGTTATATCTAAAGTCAGATGTATAGAGGGTGAAAAGAAACGGAGACAGTACCGTCCCCTGGGGAGCTCCAGTGCTGCAGATCAAAGTCTCTGACACACAGTTCTTTAGTCGGACATACTGGGGGCGACAGGTCAGGTAGTCCATGATCCAGGAAACCAAGCGGGTGTCAATGTTTATGTTCCTTAATTTCTCCCCCAGTACTGCTGGTTGGATGGTGTTGAAGGCACTGGAGAAGTCAAAGAACATCATCCTTACGGAGGTCCTAGGCTTGTCAAGGTGAGAGTAGGTGCGATGTAGCAGGTGTATTATGGCGTCATCAACACCCATGAACGGCTGATAGGCAAACTGAAGAGGGTCCAGAGAGGACTTCACCAGGGGACGAAGTGTATCCAGGATCAGTCTCTCAAACACCTTCATAATATGCGATGTTAAAGCCACCGGCCGGTAGTCGTTCTGGGCACAGGGACGTGGTGTTTTGGGTACCGGCACAATGCATGATGTTTTCCACAGTGCAGGGACTTTCTGAAGAGACAGACTCAGGCTAAAGAGGTACTGGAGGACACCACATAGTTGGGGAGCACAGGATTTCAGGACTCTCGGATTGATCTTATCCGGACCTACAGCTTTTGTAGGGCTGATCTTACTCAGGCCATGTTTAACCTGATCCACTGAGATGTTGATTGCTGGGAGTGCAGGAGTAGTGACTGTGACTGTTCTCTGTGTAGGGGAGGACATAGGAGCAGGAATGTGTGGATTTGGGTTGAAGTCGGGGGGAGTGTGAGACATAGGGACATCAAATCTATTGAAGAAAGTGTTGAGGTCGTTTGCACGTTCCCTATTCCCCTCAATAGCCTGGCCGCTTGTCTTATAGCCAGTGATACTCCTCATGCCCCTCCACACCTCTCTCGTGTTGTTTTGCTTCAGCCTTTGTTCTAGTTTTCTCCTGTATGCCTCTTTCCCCTCCTTGATTTTCCCGGTTAGCATTTTTTGAGCCTTCTTCACTGCTTCCTTATCACCAGACCTAAAGGCACTTTTTTTTTCATTTAAACACGCTTTAATGTCTTTGGTGACCCAGGGTTTGTTGTTGGGGAAACAGCGAATATCTCTCATCGGTACACAGGTGTCAACACAGAAGTTAATGTACTCCGTGATGCAGTCCGTCATTCCATCAATGTCCTCTCCATATGATGCACTGAGAACCTCCCAGTCTGTAGCCTCGAAACAATCCTGTAACGTAGCAGTGGCACCTTCTGTCCATCTTCTTACACTCCTCACATTAGCAGGCTGTCTCTGAACCAGTGGTTTGTATGTGGGCATGAGGTGGACTAGGTTGTGATCCGACCTCCCCAGGGGGGGAAGTGCTGCAGCACTGTAAGCACCTTTGACATTAGCATACAGCAGGTCTAGTGTCTTCTCCCCCCTAGTGTGACAATCCACGTACTGGGTGAAAGTGGGAATAGTCTTGTTCAGTGATGTGTGATTGAAATCACCGGAGATCAGGAGAAAGGCATCAGGGTGTCGAGTCTGGAGTTTGGCAGTTACAGAGTGAATGACGTCACACGCGGCAGCGGCATTCGCGGATGGAGGAATGTACACAGCAGTTATTATCACATGTGAGAATTCTCTTGGTAAATAATATGGGCGAAGTCCGACAGCCAACAGTTCAATATCTGGACTACAAACGCGCTCCTTAACAGTCACATGACCGGGGTTACACCACATGTTGTTGATGTAAACAGCCAGCCCCCCTCCTTTCCTCTTACCGCTCTCTCTCCTCGTCCTGTCGCTCCGTATCGCGCTGAAGCCGTCCAGTGTAATATTAGAGTCTGGCACATCACTATGTAACCAAGTCTCAGTAAAACACATCAGACTGCACTCGCGGAAGATGTTTTCAGTCTTTAACAAAGCTGTCAACTCGTCCATCTTATTGTCCAGAGATCTCACGTTGCCCATGATAAGAGACGGGACATACGGCTTGTACTTTCTCATCCTTTCCTTATGCGCCGCGCGTTTCTCTTCCTCTTTGGCTCCTCTGCGCCGCTTCCTTCCACCTCTGCATCCTCTTATCGTCCTCCTCCGTATCTCATCCGGAATGTTTAGAGTCCTATACAGAGTCGGATCTCTGATGCCGGCCGGCTTCAGTGCGATCAGCTGTTCCCTGTTGTAAACAAAGGAGCCGCCTCCTTGCTGTTGCGCGCTGATCACCCGGAGCGCCGAAAGTGTAATTAAAATTGCGTAACTGAGAACAAGAACACTTTCAAAACGCATGGTTTGAAAGGGCGACCTTACTTGTTAAATACAGAATAAAGTTATAAATAAATAAGAGAAGGAAAGTATAATAAAAAGTAAAAAACACACGAGAATTCCGAGAGCAACTGCACCAAGCTGCTGCACGCTCGCGCATGCGCATCAAAAAAGGATAATAATTTTGGAGAGATGATTTTATATGTGCCCCAAAAATGGCCATTTTTCAGTGTTATACTGTTTCACTCCAAACAATAATCATTTAAAATGCAAATTATTCTATTATATTATTAAATTCACAACAAAAAAAACAAAGCATGGATCCAGAGAAATGAAGCATTAAGGATTATGAAAAATGCTGTTATATGATGCTGTCTGAAAAGCACCAACACCATGGTTTAGTCGACTCTCACTCAGTTCTCTTCCACTCGGCAGGTTAGATTTAACCTGACTTTCAATCAGTGTGTAGTTATATAGATTATTATACAAGTTATTATTATTATTATTAACAGATAACGTTGCTGACATAAAAATCTTCAGGCAGTATTTTGCAGTTTCTCAGCTTAATTTTTCCTCTTATTGAGAGACAGACAGACAGACAGACAGACGGAGGGAGGGAGAGAGAGGGAGACGATGGTAAGGAAATTGCAGTTTATATGAGCTATAAAATCAGTGAGAGAGATCAGGAGCTAACTTGTGCTGAAGCTGCTCCATAATCTTAAATATAAATCTTTATACTGATAAAAAGTACTACAACATGTCATCCTTAAGTAAAATAAAGATTGGTGCTGTAGTTTGTATGTGGTCACATGACCGAAAGTCGCCATGTGTAGCCATCAAGATTGATGTGATAGCACAACCGATAAAAGTAACAACTTTTTTTTACACACTGAAATTACAAGCCGCATGAATCCCACTTGGAAACATCGAATCCAAATTCTCCAGATTTAACTTATCAGACCCCTACAGAGAGACACAGGTGCTGTTTATCAGCCTGAAGACTGACGAATGTGGCAGATTTACACTAGCTGGACATTTATTATTAATACCTCATCAACTTGCACAGTTAAATAATGTTTAAAAAGAAAAATATAGTAAATCTTTTTATTTATAATTTATATATAATATAAATTATTTCTTTTAAATAGTAAAAAAAATAAGGACTATTTTTTAAATCATGTATTAATCAGGCAATGCTCAATATTGTATCAATTAATTAGAACATTAAACTAGAAGAATGCAAGATGCCACGCCAGACTGCCAAAACGTCTAGGTTCTGTATACTGGGTGTGCAAGTGAGTGGAAGGGGCGTGGTTTAGCCTGGTTGGTTTAGCAACGACCGAATCACATAAAGATCATGTTGATCTCTTGTATAGATTTAAATAGGAAAGTGACTGAGCTACTTCTCTGATGGACCTCTCAGGAACCATTAGTGCTAGAGTTTTTATTTATTATTATTATTATTTTATTTATTTATTTTTATTATTTATTTTGACCAGTCAGGATATACTTTTGTGGGGTGGTGTGCAAAAATAAATGAGATTCTGCAAAAGAGAAAAGACAGTACGTAGATTGTTTGTTTGTTTGTTTCACTGCGTCAACACTTTCAGCATGTTTGAGATTAGTTTTGGGGGAGGGGTAATTATTTTTGATCAACATGATCTTTGTTTGTTTGTTTGTTTGATTGTTTGTTTGTTTTCTTGTTTGTTTCACTGCGTCAACACTTTCAGCATGTTTGAGATTAGTTTTGGGGGAGGGGTAATTATTTTTGATCAACATGATCTTTGTTTGTTTGTTTGTTTGATTGTTTGTTTTCTTGTTTGTTTCACTGCGTCTACACTTTCAGTATGTTTGAGATTAGTTTTGGGGGAGGTGTAATTATTTTTGATCAACATGATCTTTGTTTGTTTGTTTGTTTGTTTGTTTTCTTGTTTGTTACACTGCGTCTACACTTTCAGCATGTTTGAGATTAGTTTTGGTGGAGGTGTAATTATTTTTGATCAACATGATCTTTTCCAAAGTACTAGAGCAGCCAAAGTGCTGTGGCTGCAGGAGCGAAGGGGTTTGGTGGCCCAGTTCATCATCCATAAGACTTACATTCGTTGTCAAAGTTTTTGTGCTTAAAAAGTGTAAAAGCTACAACAGTGGCCTGGTGATGATGTTCCCACTGATAAAACACTTTAGGACATGCTGCTATATGAGTTTTTTCAACTTTGGCATGAGAGCAGTAACCATGCTTCATTAACCCACCCTGTCACTCAGTGACACTGATTGTTTTATTCTTTACTTAATTGTGCAGTAAAACTGAGAAAGTAAAGAAGACAATGTGCAAAAGGAGAAAGTTAAATAATATACGAGACATGACTCATGACCCAGTAGCTCAGAGGAATAGTTTTGGAGCAGCCTCGAACCTTTTTCATATAGAATGAAAATAACAATTTTCCAATACAGTGTCTCCAGTGTGTCTGGGTCAAACGAGTTGAGACGGCTTCTTCTCAGAAAACTAAATCTGTCTTTTTCTTTCTTTCACTTTCTTTGTCTCTCCTGCTAGGAGTTTCCTCTGGGATTATCTTTCATTTTAATATCACATCTCCTTGCACCTGAGATATGCAGATCTCCGTCATTCACAGTAGAAAGCTTTCACTCCAATATAAACCTGCTTTTCAAGATTCCTTCACAAAAACCCAGAGGGAGCAGATGAGAACAGACCGACACAGTCATGGAGACGGGGAAAACAATCATCCCAGTAAATAATCCAATGAAAACAATTATTTATTTTTATTGATTTACATATAAAAATAAATTATTCACCATGTTACTAGAAAAAGTGTGTAAATTAGTTCTAGGATAATTAGAAGTGACATAATGGATTATTCAATAGATTTGATTTGTGCTAAGTGAAGCAAATTTACACAAATTTTTATGCGTTTTTTTTTTTTTTTTTGCATTTTGTGCAAGATGCAGTGAAGACGTAGCACCAAGAATGTTATCAAGGACGGCAGCAAGAAGAAAAGGGAGCCACTTTCAGTTTGGTTTTTAAAGCAGGCAGTGCCAAGAGGAATCATAAATTAAGGTTAAGTGAGGGTTAATGTCTATTTATTTCATATTTTACTTCTTTTACTAGTCTTTTCTAAATGCTTTCATTGTTTTTATATGCAGTAGTGTTGGAAATTGGATATAGTGGTAATATTTTTGGGTGGCTGAAACAGATTATCTGCATTTACATTATTTCCTATGGTACAATGCGTTTCCCAATACAAAATAAGATTTTTTTTTTTAAATAAACATATATAGGGTCCAGGTGTTTTCTGTTGTTTCTGTGAAGCAAAAATATTAACAATATGCTCATTTTGAGAGTTCTACATGTTTGCAACTTCATTCACACATTCTGGTAGTGGTAAAATTTACCCTTTAGTGATGGTAACTTTTGTGTGACCTGACATATCCGAAAACCCAAATGTACAGTTTGAAGTCTGAAGCTTCCCTGTTAACACACTAAAGGCTGTTAGCCAGAAAGGCTTCCCTATAAGCATGGTATGAATGTCCACCAAAAGAATCAGAACGGCACGTGTCATGTATTATAGTACTGCAGACAGAATAATACTTATTTTTATTATTATCTTGATTTTTATTATTTTAAAACATTTAGAAAGTTAATAAAACATTGAATTTCAATTTTGTCTCAATGCATTTGGCCCCCACTGTAGTTTATACAGTATGTTTCACTAATTTCCTAATTGACATTGAGCCCCACTCATGGTGTCAGGCTGGTGCAATCCTCATGGCCTTGCCGTGAGCTTCATTGTGTTCCATGACATAAAGTCTGGGGAATGTGACATCTCTTTTCGTTATGGTTTTATTCCATTTATTTGTTGATTTTGCAGAATTTGTATGCAGGGTAGCAACAGCAAGAACACCAACAGAAAAGCCAGCAGTGTTTATTCCTCTCCGTGGGTGGCAGGCAGCTGTACAGTTTCATCCCCAGCCTTCTTCGTCTCTTCTGACCTTTATATGGACGTAATGCAGCAATAAATCCCTCATTTCCTTCACAGTTGAATCAAAAATGACTTATTTTTTATTTCCACTGGAGCCTCTGAAAGGCATGACCGGGTCACAGATAAGATAATAAAGCACAGTAAATGAGATTGAGGTAAAGATGCACTTTCCTCCAGGCTCCCTGCTTCACTTTGTCTCACAATATTGTCAAAATGCGTGCTCTTCCTCTCCCTAAGACACACACGCACACACACACACACACACACACACACACACACACACACACGGTTTTACTATTTATGTCAGCACTCCAGTAGCTGACAGGCTGTGCATGTTTTTGTAAATGCATTTTGCATACAAAAGTGTATTTTTTTAGAACATTTGACTCAATTCGATCATTAAGCAGACCTTTAATATCTTTTTTTTGGTCCTCATAAAAGTCTGAAATACATTTGCACATATAAATATAGGCTATTTATACTGATGTTTAATTCCATCAGTTTCTATTTCAATTACATTTTAATGTAAATTTGTAGATTTGTACATTACATTTTTTTATGGTGTTCTTAGTGTTATTTTTTCTTTATTGCAGTAAAACCTTTCTATGTTCTATTATATACTACTGTATCTTACCAGTTTAGGTCAGGAACAATCATATAAGCATTTCACTGCATACAGTATCATAATAAAAAAATATTTGAAAAGTTACACAGTGCCTTGCAAAAGTATTCATACCCCTTGAACTTTTCCATATTGTCACATTAAAACCACAAACAAAATGTGATAGACCTACACAAAGAGAAAGGAAGCCATAACTGCTGTGTGCAGTTTTACATGGCTTGTCGCATCAGGAAACTTGTCTTTCTTCTTTCCACTCTTCCATAAAGGCCAGATTTATGGAGTGCACTGTGCTTTATGATGCTGTTTGTTCACCAATGTTCTCTAACAAACCTGTGAGGGCTTCATAGAACAGCTGAGATTAAAGTGTCAGAGGTGTGAGGAGTGTCACTTTTCAGATTTTTATTTGTAAAAAATGTTTTAAACCATTTAGTATTTTTTTCCAGTTTTATTTATTTATTTTGTGGCATTTTGTGTCGGTCTGTCACATAAAATTCCCAAATACATTTACGTTTGTGGTTGTTACGTGACAACATGTGTGTGGAAACATTACAAGGGTATGAATACTTTTGCAAAGCAGTATATATATATATATATATATATATATATACAGAGGTGGAAAGTAATGAATTACATTTACTCGCGTTACTGTAATTGAGTAGCTTTTTTGTGTATTTCTACTATTTAAAGTGTTTTAAAAATCTGTAATTTTACTTTTACTTAAGTACGTTTTGTTTGAAGTATTGTAATTCGCTACATTTTAAATCATATTCACTACTGAGCAAAAAATAAATGAATGAAAATGATAAAATAATGAAAATATTATGCTTTGTATAAATGCTTCCTTGCACTCGCGTGTGGTATCATGTCCTGTGTATTTCAACAATAATGTTGTACAAATCCAAATAACTTTACAGATCTTCATTGTAAAGGGTTTAAACAATGTTTTCCATGCATGTTCAATTAACCATAATCAATTAATTAACATGCACCTGTGGAATGGTCGTTAAGACCTTAACAGCTTACAGAAAGTAGGCATTTAAGGTCAGAGTTGTAAAAACGCAGGACACTAAAGAGACTCGTCTACCGACTGTGAAAAACACCCAAAGAAAGACACCCAGGGTCGCTGCTCATCTGCGTGGACGTGCATTAGGCATGCTGCAGGGAGACATGAGGACTGCTGATGTGGCTATAGGGCAATAAATCGCCATGTCCACACCGTGAGACGCCTAAGACGGCGCTACAGGGAGACAGGAAGGACAGCTGATCATCCTCGCAGTGGAAGACCACGTGTAACAACACCTGCACAGGATGGGTACATCCGAATATCACACCTGCGTGACAGGTACAGGATGGCCACAACAACTGCCCGAGTCACACCAGGAACACACAATCCCTCCATCTCACAGCAAGAACTGACAAATCTGGTCCAGTCCATGAGGAGGAGATGCACTGCAGTACTTCAAGCAGCTGGTGGCCACCAGATACTGACTGCTACTGACTGATTTTGAGCTTCTCTTCATTCAGGGACACATTGGGAAACATTTTAACTTTATGTCTTATGGTGTCGACTCTTTTAGTGTTCATACAAATATTTACACATTAAGTTCACTGAAAGTAAAAGCAGTTGAAAGTCAGAGGACGTTTCATTTTTTGCTGAGTATATATATATATATATATATATATATATATATATTCCTTCAAAGTCATATTGAAGACCACCAACTGATGTTGTTCTCCTGCAACTACCTCACACACCTCATTCATATCTCCTACACAGCAGATAGTCCACCTGAATACATTTTCTCCCACTCTTATGGCGCTTTTCCACTGCATAGTACGGCACGACACGGTTCAGTTCAACTCACTTTTGGGGGGTTTTCCACTGGGAACAGTACCTGGTACCTGGTCCTTTTTTTTAGTACCACCTCAGCCGAGGTTCCAAGCGCGCCGAACCGTTACCAAAACGTGACGTGTAAACTCTGCTGATCACTGATTGGCCGGAGAAAATCGTCATTACTGCGTCACTGAACTTGCGACACGAGACACAACAGAACCGCTATATTTAGAAACAGCCAGAGAAGGATCGGACGCACCTGTATTAACCAAAAATTTTCTTTGGCTGCCATCAGCCTTTTTTGAAACAAACTCCTTCGTCTCGCTGTTAAAAACATCCACATGCCGAGAATGAAGAACACCATGCCGTCGATATGCTCCATTGTTGTGTGTTTGTTTGTTTGTGGCGTGTTTACGATGATGTCACGGCAGTAGCGGCGGCCGCAACTAAAACGACATGTGAATAATCCCGCCCACTCTAAAGCGTTACTAAACTGCAGTGGAAGCGAAACCGAGCCAAACTGAGCCGAACCAAAGTGAGTTGAACTGAACCGTGTCGTGCCGTACTATGCAGGGGAAAAGAGGCATTAGAATGTACACTATGTCCCCTGAGTTCCTTTTTCTTCTTAAAATATGTATTCACCACTGTTATTTCCATCCTTTTCGTGAAATCTACAATAATCTGTCCTTCCACATTAACCCCACACCTACCCATCGCCTCCTCATCAGCTCTGTTCCCTTCTCCAACATGTCCATCTGCTCCAATCACCAAACTTTCTTCTGTTGAGATACACACTCCCACTTTGTATTGCTCACTCCAGAAATCTTCTTTCTCCTTCACATCACATCCCACCTGAGGAATGTATGCACTGATGACCCCTTCAACCTCCAGTTTCACACTCATCACTCTATCACTCTCCTCACTTGCACTACACTCTTGGCATACTCATCCCTCAGTATTAGACCTACACTACTTCTCTTATTGTCTACACCACAATAAAGCAGATTGAACCCATCTCCAATGTTCTTAGTCTTGCTACCCTTCCACTTTGTCTCCGCTACCTTCTTCTGCTCCATCATATAGGTAGCTCTGTCCTTTTACCAGTCATGGTGCCAACATTCGAAGTTCATACTTTAACCTGTACACTTATCCCCTTTCTTATTTCCCACTTACTCTTATTTCTTCCGTCACATCTGGCACATAAATGCTCATAACTTTATTCTATTCCACTTTTGGATTTCATTTATGGTGCAGGTTTAACTTCAGGTAAATACTGACGAACTGCCAAAGTTTAATCAAATTCTGTCCAGCCAATTTAGTGTGATGCTGTGACAATGTCTGACTGGACAGACATACAGACAAAAAAATAAAAAAATAAAAAAATTAAATATATATATATATATATATATATATATATATATATATATATATATATATATATATATATACTGTATATAATTTTAATTTATAGAGATCCCAAATGTATGAAACTTCAAATTTCATCGAAAGAGTGTCTGTTAAGTATAAAATAAAAATGTCTTGATTATAAAATTAATTTAAAGGAAGAATAATTATATATATTTTTTTGTATCCGCTGAATCTCGACACACTTAGTGGATGGCTTTGTGTGCAACCAGAAGACACATGCACGTACACACACCACACACGTAATGTGCCAGAACACACTCTCTGGTTTATTCAAAGGATAGACAGAGTGTTTAAGCTTTCAGCCAAATGCCATGTGACACATACATCTGTTACAAAGCTAATTAACGTTCCGGGCTGAGCAAAGAGAATTAGTCGTATGAAGACGCTGAGACAGACAGACGATTGGAAGTGCATTAGTATAGGAAGTATTACCATATAAGGGATGATGATGATGTATTCTGGGGATGTTTCATGAACATATATGTCATAGAACAAAGACGGGTGTAAGAGATACAGTATATTTAGATATATTTCAGTGCTGTAACAAAGAACAACAAGCTAACATTAACACTAATGGCAATCACTTGTGAGCTACACTTTGCAAAAGTAACTTTCTGAGACTGTTAGCTGTTAAATTTCACATTTATTGAAAAGTCATACTGTTGTCATGTCATGACCTGAGGTTGGTTAATGATACCTCACACTGACACTAATACGACCGCACGTGTGTATCAGCTCATAGCTCTGCTTGGCTCCTACAGCTGTATGGATGAGGGGTCTGCTAGCCGATACTGTCAGTGTACAACGCTCAGACTTTAAATGAGAATATAACCGTACAGAAACACACATTATAGTTTAATGGTATGTGTATGGTAGCGGTGCAGGAGAAGCCCAAAAAACATTTGAGGAGGCTTAAAAAGTTGAAATGTAGTCACAGATTAATGTAGCAGCTCTTAAATTAATCGACTGGGGATTGTAAGTGGCTCATAATCTATAATAGAGCACAAAAACATACAGAATTCCTTGTTTAGTGTTGATTGAAGATCTGTGAACTACAGTGGCACCTCGGCAGATGAATTTTCATGAATTTTCGCCTGTTTCACCTGTTTGTCTCAGTAGAAAGCCAAGTAATACACATTAACTTGTATTTTTTAAATCCGGTTTTTAAAGCCGGTGCAAAGAGGAATCATAAATTATTCCTCTTTGTTACAGTAACAGCATTAAGAGAGGTTTAATGTCAATTTATTTCATATTTTACTTCATTTACATGTCTTTTCTAAATATTTAGATTAAATAGATTAAATAAAATATATAATTATATAATTATAGTGTTGGAAATTGGTGTTATTGGTAATATCTTTGTGAGGTTTATTATGAAAGTGCATGGCAGGTTCCAAGCGTCTGTACTCACAGGGATCCATGACGCTGTTAACAGGTGGGAAATCAGAGTAGACATCTTGGCGATTTATGTATATCAAATTGTGAACTGTAGTAAGTAAAGTAATATGGAGAAAATGTATTTAAATGATTGCATGAATACATAAAGTATAAACCTGTTATTTACTGTATAGCTGCACTAGTGACTGTGCTGCTCTTATAGCAAATTAGATTTGATTAAGGAAGGAAAACACAGTATTCAGACTTCTAGCACGGTGGTGTAATATTTATTATGTGACCCTTATGTATGGAAAATTTCTCAGAGTCATGATTTTATTTCTTGCTAATGAAAAGATACAAAATATCTTCAATTTCACAGCGCTTAACCACGTATTGGTGCTTACACAGGAACATTAATAAAAGTGTGTGCGAGACTAAATGTCAAAATCAGTGCTTGAGCAGAATGTACTAAATATTGAGACATTTTTTTTTATTCCTTCTATGCATTTGAATGCTCATGCTGTGAATGTACTCCACAATTAGGGCTGCTTTTGACCGACACAATGCACACAATGTTTTCTCATTAAGCACACAGTGTGAAGGGTGTGTGAAATACTCGAGACCTTAACTGTAAATTGATGTTTTCTGTTCTGGTCCTCAGTGACCCTCGGATTTCTTCTAGCCGCCAGAACGGCTACTTAGTGTGTTGAATGCTTGTCGATGAGTGTGTGTTCCTGAGGATTGGTTTAGAAAACACTGACTGAAAATTAAAAAAAACGTACTGTACGTTCAGACAGACAGACAGACAGACTTTCCATTGGACTTTCTCCTAGATCTGATGCAGAACATTTATTGCTGTTCTTGGACCTCAGAAGCTTTGAAACAAGGGTTGTTCTTCTCAACAGATCCCCAAACAGCCTTTCGAAAGGTCCAGATCGAGCGGCTCATGCCTCAGGTGATGTTCTATCCTCATCTTTGAATTTAATTATAATTCTGTTGACAGTAGAAAGCAGAATGTTAAGATTTTTAGCTATTAACAGAGGATTTCAGCCATACCTGCAGGATTCAATTATCTCCAAGAATCTGGTGCTTATTGTAGCTGCATTGAGCAAAAAAAAAAAAAAAAAGTCTGAACAATTCTATAAAGGGCTTAAACTCAGCCAATTTTTTTTAAATGAAACAATGCAAAGAAACTATGGTTAAGAGTGATTCATAACCAAGGCAAATCATTCACATTCACAGCGGTACACATTGTGTCTGTGTTACAAAACACCAGTGCAGCTGATGAATTAGAGTTCTTGGGATGTAAAATGTTAATGAGGCACATAAATAAACTCTTTAAAATCCATAGGACATTGCAGAAGCATCCCAGGGTATAGCGCCCTATAGGTGACCGCCTATGGTTCCTACACCGCAGGCCGGCACTGTTCCTATTAGTCACTAAGACAGTCTACTCTCAGACTGACAAACAGTACGGCTTCTTGGAGAATAGGAAAGAGATTTTCCACGTCTAGGCATGCCTATGAGTCTATTCCAATATTTAAAAGAGGAAACCAGTAGTAGGAATGAACCAAGTCTAAACTATGATTGTCTGTTTGCTCCAGTGAAACTCCAGGTTTCTAATGGTATCAAGGTGAGAAAACTACTCGCTCTAAAGGTCGGCCCATCTGACCAACCACACATACAGCTTTGGAAAAAAAAGCAAGATAATACTGTTTCTTATGGGTTTTTTTCCCTACAGGTGCATGTGTTGGTAAGATGAATGTCTTGGGTTACTTTGCTGTAACCCTGTTCCCTGAAAAGGTGGGAACGAGATGCTGCGTGAAAACGTTTAGCTCCACGAATGAAATGGGCAACTAAAGGGTGCTTTCCAACGGAAACCCCATCAATCAAAACGTGGCAGGCTGAAATTGCGGCTACGTACGTTCTGAGAGTACTAGGGTGCAAGCCTGAGGACAACTTTTCCTATAGAAACTCCAGCACTGAAACAATTCGGCAGTGGACTGGGTCTACATGTTTTGTCATGCACCAACTTTCAAATACATTCCATTTGAGGGCATAAGCTCTTCTAGTGGAGGGAGCCCAAGCTAGAATAGTCTCAATTACGCTGGCTGGAAGACCAGCTTCACTTAGTTGGTCCCGTTCAGGGGCCAAACGTGAAGGTTCCAAAGCTCGGGCCGAGGATGAAATACGCACAAAGGCGTAATCTGGGCCAAGGCGTCCAGACCCAGGGGAGCTGGAAGAGTCAGAGAGTAGTAAAGGGGACATTTGCTGTTTCTTCATATAAGACCGCTCCCCAGCCAGTGAGGGAAGTGTCTGTCATTAGCATCTTGTGACAACAAGACGGACTTAGAGTGGGACCCAGAGTCAGAAACCGGGGTTTGAACCACATAGAAAGGGTTTGAACCCCCTGGCGCGTAACCCTTATTGGGGATTGGCCCTAGAGTGAAATCCCCTGGTTCTTAGCCACAACTGAAATGCTCTCATGTGCAGAAGGCCCAAAGGTGTCACCGTGGATCCAGCTACCATGAGAGTGAAGATCTCTGAAAGTGATGAACAGTCACTTTTTGGTCTAGCTTGATTTCCTTGAGGGTGTTGAGAATGGATTCGACACGAGCAGGAGACAGCTGTGCCCGCCTTACGATCGAATCCCATGTTACACCCAAATATGTTATCCTCTGAACAGGAAAGAGCCAGAACTGCATCCATGCATTTTGTGTATGTGCGGGTGAGAGAGCTAGACCAAATGGAAGGACCCAATACTGGTAAGCTTCGCCCCTGAAAGCAAACCTCAGGAACCTCCCAAAGGCTTGTTCATATACTGTAACTTTGCCTCATGAACCTATTGGCAACTGAGTTAACGACATCGCCAAACAGGCCAGAAGGCGAGATGGGGGAATCAAGGAGGAATGCACAATCCTTATCCTTGATGCCCCTGAGATTCAGCCACAAATGCCTCTCCACGGAAACCATCACAGCCATAAAACGGCCGATAGCACGAGCCGTCTTCTTTGTTGCACGAAGAGACAAGTCTGTGGCCCGGCGTAATTCCAGAACGCCCTATCTTCAATAGCCCTGCCAGTGCTCAAGTCTCTCAGCAGGTCAGCCTGGTGTGCAATGGAGCACCAACCTGACCTGCTGCCTGAAAAGCTTTTCCCTCCAGGGAAGATTAAAGTCTACGCAGCTTGTTAGCGTTTCAGGGAGAGTGATGTCCCAGGAGAGAGATAGCCTGGAAGCGTCTCTTCTATCTGGGCGTCATCATATAACCCTGTGCTTCCACATCAACTATATTTAAATAAATAAATAAGTCGATAGCACGAAAACACAGGATAAATACAGCTTACTCCATGAAAGGGTTAACTCATCATGGAGATTGCTAAGAAAAGGCCGAGAGCGTCGTTGAGGCTCTGCCCCCGGCCACCCGACAGAAGCTGCCATCTAATGTCCAGTGCTTGGAGGCTATTTCCATCTCCACGGAAGCGAGAGAGGATGTCTCTCCTTGCCTATTCAACATGAAGCGCCAAGGGGCGCTTGAGAGCGGATGGAGGAAATTCCAGACCCGGCGAGGGCATGAGAGAAAGGAGGGAATCCGTCTCCCGCACACCTGCCAGATTCACGTGTAAGCCCCAGGAATGCGCCGTGGCTCGAAGCTTCTCAAGGAATGCGAGCCGCGTGCGAAACGCTTTAATCAAAGCAGTAAGTGTAGAGATCGCCCTCCAATATGGATTATCACACACGGAGGGACATCTCGTTTAAAACTCATATCAGTGAGTTAAACACTTTCTTATTTTTGCTGGTTTAAACACAGACACGCGAACACAACTAGGCTGTCATGAAAACATAAAGATCTGAGGAATGTTTCCTATTTATAACCTACAGCTGCGTCTCATCAGATGACGTCACCTGACCGAGGTTATACTGTATAAGCCTTGGGGTAGCTCAGTGGTTAAGGCATTGGACTACGGTTCAGAAGATCCCAGGTTCAAACCCCGCAACCACCAAGTTGCCACTGTTGGGCCCTTGAGCAAGGCCCTTAACCCTCAACTGCTCAGATGTGTAATGAGATAAAAATGTAAGTCGCTCTGGATAAGAGCGTCTGCCAAATGCTTAAATGTAAGCCAAAATTTGGCGTGTTTGATAGACACATGCTTCACAACCGCAACACAAAAATATGTTTCCATAGCGTTTTCACGCAGCATCGAGTGTAGCCTTTGAAAGGGAACCAATTTTTTTTTTTTTTTGTGAACTGCTGACAATCAATAATAAACTATCCTAAATTCAAAATATAACTATTGTTATTTAGAGGGTATATTTAAAGGAAATTACATCAGCCCAAGATCATGCAGTATTTGCACAGCTTTAATAACTCAAACAAAGCAAAATGCAAATAATTTGTAAACAGATTGTGTTAATGCTTTGGCTAAATAACATTAATAAATCAGTATTTGGTGAATTAACTGAGATTTGAAATTACAGCTTTCATGCATTTTGGCTTTCCACCAGTTTTTCACATTGCTGTTGGGTAACTTACCTTTATGAAATTTTTTGCAGTTCAGCTTTGCTTGATGTTTTTCGACCATCTGGAGTAAATTGCAGTGTATATTCTGAGTTACCTTCTATCACAATTGAACCATTGGAAGCTTTTATAAATCATTACAATAATTTCTGATGTTCCAATCTGATTAAAGAGAAGGTCAACTTGGTGAATGTAAAGTTTTGGAATTCTAATGAAGTCCCCTACATATGAAGATTCGAGTTACAAACTTTAGAAGACACGAACATGTGTTCGCACATGTTTAATCATGGAAATTAGATCACATGTCCAGCATACAGTACATTGTCACGTGCATGCATCCCAGGAAGTGAATGTAAACGCAGCGTAGATGAAGCTGGTACAGCTAAGAAGCGCCAAACAATAATGATGGAAACAAAAATGAAAATAATTGAGAGAATGGAGGGGGTGAAAAGATGGCAGGCATCGCTCGTTCTTTTAGCATAAATCATTCAACCATTGGCACGATTCTAAAGAATGAGGACAAGATAATGTAACATGTTAGTGTTATACCATGGATAAATCTTGGAAAAATCTTGAGATTGTGTTAGTATCCTAGTACCTAGACAATGTTTGTTGGACTTACAAACAAATTGGACTTACGAACAAGCTTTTGGAATGGAACTCATTTGTATTTTGGGG
This sequence comes from Channallabes apus, assembly GCA_030522415.1. NCBI lineage: Eukaryota > Metazoa > Chordata > Actinopteri > Siluriformes > Clariidae > Channallabes > Channallabes apus. Next base: position 19,284,665 of record CM060131.1, read on the forward strand.
ACTTACTGTGCAATAAATTAAAGCTGAAATTAGTTCACTTTCAAATGACAACTGATGAGAATAAGCCCTAACGAACCTGCCAAAGGAAATGTACAGAAATGTGCAGAACTGTGAGATAAATATTTTTAGCTAAGGTTAACAGTATATAAGGTTGTAGCTTCAAGTGCAAGTAGAAATAACAATAAATATTGTAGAACATTCTGAAGTATTTTCTCAAATTTTCAGGCCACTCGAGTACGACTCTCTTGTACTTCAGATGACACGGGCACTTAGATGGATGACTCAGTGCAAGACTAGTAAAAAAGGCATGGAAAGAAAAGGCATGAAATGAAATGGGAAAATGTGGACTCTGCATGTGGTTACATGACACCTTAAAAGGTAGGGGACAAAAGCAGAGGATTGAAATTTAACAAAAAGGGGGAAAAAAATCAGAAATCATGCAGTCAAAAAAGTTTATACTTACATAATCATCTAAAAGTGCTTTTTCAAAGCCCACCCAGTCCTTCATTATTTCTAAATCCAGTGCATTGCTGTATCGGCTCTGAGTGATTCCTTTCCTCCCTTTTCCTGCCCGTGACATTTTCGCTGTGTGCGTCACGCCCCGGCGTGCAGCTCTTCTCACAAAGACAAACTCCATACCGGCAGTAAATAATAATGACATGAAATCAATTTCAAGAACAAATAAAAGGCCATGACAAGTCTAAGTGTGGAGGACACCTTCCCGGAAATAATGAGAGGGGTAAAAATAATTAAATAAAAAGCGTGTGGGGGATAGAGAGAACAAAAATAATGAAATTAATAAATAAATATTCATAAAAAAAATCCGCTGGCTTTCAGATTTCTAGTTTACAATAAACAAAAATGACGTTGGCCGGAGGAATGAGTTTGAACTAGTTATTGACTAAAGCGTTCCAGGAACACTGAAGAACGGTAAATGTTTGCATAATAAAAAGCTCTCCAGATAAACCAGTTCTCCTCAGAATGGAACAACAAAAACTGTTACGATACAGACCGCAATGTTTTTCTCTTTCTTCTCCCATTAGGAGTCTCCACAGCAGATGACAGGCCCGTATATTTGACTTGGCAAAGGTTGTTATGCTGGATGCACTCCTTGGCATAATTCTCCCCATTAAAAGTGCACTAAGTGTGTAATAGCTTGTGCAACCCCCAGTGGGGCCTAAGCCTGGGCCACAGTGGTGAGAGTGCCAAATGCTGGCCTCCAGTCCACCAGGGAACCTAGCGATACAGTCTGTATATAAAGCCAGCTTAATGTTCATTTTTCTTTTTAAAACATTTCAGACTAGACAAACTCAATTCTGCAGTCTACTGCACAGTTAAACAAGATGTAAATCAAATCCTTAACATACAGTAGTGAAGTTCTTCATGACTAGCCCTGCAGCGTTCTCATAAGTAATGTTGAAAAACCTCACAGACGGCGCTGTGTGCATCACATCCTTCATCCATGGAAGGCCACTTACTGAGCCAGAAGGAGTGCACTGCTGATGGACGTGAGCTTCCACACTGCATGCTCCCATTTCCTGTACGTACATCGATGCTACTGTATGTACGCCGATATGATGGTTTAAATAATATTCTGTTTTGTAATTTACATTTACAATGTTCATTACTTCTAAGAAGATGATTTGCCTTTTGTAATATTGAATTTTGCACGCTATCCAGGGTGTACCCGGCCTTGTGCCCCGAGTCTCCTGGGATCCAGGTCCCTGCGACCCTAAATACAGAATAAAGCAGTATAGAAGATGAATGAATGAATGAATGAATATTGAATTTGTTCAACTACAGTAACAGCTTTCTAGTATGCACAGGGTATCTTAACCCTGGCAGCTGGTTAGCAGGATGTCAATGACTTTACCAATGATTCCTTAGTTAAGAATAAATAATTGGAGCTAATTCATTTATTAAAGGCTTTTTTGTTTGTTTGTTTGTTTTTTGTGAACTTTTTGACTTTATGAAGTCTTTAAACAAAATATGGGGCTGGCGAATGCTCTAATGTTGCAAATTCTTAGAGTCTGATGATTTGCCTCAACCACCTCTCTTCTTACCCTGATGAAGCCGTCTCTCTGGAGCAGGGTGAATCTGGACTCATCAGACCACAAGACCTTTTCCCAATGCTCCACAGTTCAGATTAGCCTCACTGTTCTCACTGTTAAGTGTTGATATTAAGGCGACACAGCTGTTTAGTCCCAATCCCTCATATTGTGTATGTGGAATTGCTACTAATCCCACTGTGAGGACTGTCTAATCGTAACTCCACAGGGATCTAATCATTTTGATTCAAACACATTTTCCACATTTCATAAAAATTTCCATAATTGTCTTTTGAGTGTGTAATGATGCTTTGTGACAGTTGCCATTGTTAAATGCGCTATACAAATAAAATTTTATTGAATTTAATTAAATATTAGACACAGCCATGGGCCCTACTGTTGATTTTTTATTATTATTATTTTTATTATTATTATTATTATTATTATTATTATTATTATCATTTCACTAAAAGTTTAAGTGATTTCCCATCGTGCTCATTCAGGATGGTTTTGCTGGCCACATTTCTTCCTCGAAGATGATGGGTCACCACTATCTTCCCAGGTTTTAATAGTCTGTTTTACAATTCTTAACACAGTTTAAGTAGTTTTAGCAAAGTTGTTCCCTTTCAAGGCTACACTTGATGCTGCGTAAAGCGCTATGGGAAACATGTCGGCGGCTGTGAAGCATGTGTGTACAAACACGCCAAATTTTGGCTTATATAACCTCGGTCAGGTGACGTCATCTGATTAGACTCAGCTGCAGGTTATAAATATCGGTGAGCCGCCGACAACCTCAGATTCATTTGTCTTCACGACACTGTGAACGCAACGTGTGCAAAAAAAAAAAAACATTTAAAAACGCATTTAAAAAAAATATCTTTAAAAATAAAAATTATCACTGAGATAACGGCGGAGTTTAGCACTGTATGTCCGTGTGAGAACTATCTCTCCGAAGGCGACACGCACACTCTTTGTTTTAAATGCTTGGGTTAGAGCCACGCTCTCGATGGATTTAAAGGAGAGTGTGAGCATTGTGACAATCTCCCGGTAAAAATGCTCCGCGCGCGCCTTGCGTTCTTCAGGGAACCACGCGCCGCGCTGCACTCCTGGGGATCCCAGGTTGATCTGGCCGAGGCATGAGAGACGGAGCCTCTCCTTTCTCTCGCCTCCTCCCCCGATCACGTAGTCTCTCCCTCCACTTCACGAGTGAGTCGATGGAAGTCGATGGAAGAGACCCTGTCCCTTGCTTCTGTAGAAATGGCAGCAGCCACCTGAGAACGACCCTCTAGCAATGACAGAGAGTATGAAAGGTTGCTGGAAGTCATAACGTGTGCAGTTGAACGGCTTCACATTGACTGGCCACAGGAGCAAGCTCTCACCACACACTCAAAATTAGACGACAGATTTCTGTCGGGTGGCCAGGAGAGGGCGCCAAAACGCCGCTCGCTCCCATTTTTCGATGATCTCCATAGTGAACTATCCCGTTCATGGGATAAACCATTTTCATCCCGTATTTTTGTACCACCAACCTCGTTCTTTTACAACATTGTTGATGCTAAGACACGAGGCTATGTGATGATAGCCTCAAGCAGCAGGTCAGGCTGGCGCTTCCTTGCACACCATGGCGGTTTTGCAAGCGTACCAGGCTGATCTGCTGAATGATTTGAGCACGAGCGGCACTGTGGATCAAGAAGCATTCACAGAGTTATGCCGGGCTACTGATCTGTCCCTGCGTACGACTAAACAAACAGCCCGTGCTATCGGCTGTTCTATGGCATCCCTGGTGTGTGCAGAAAGACATCTATGGCTTAATCTGACGGGCATCAAGGATAAGGATCGATCATTCCTCCTTGATGTCCCTGTCTCACCATCAGGCCTATTTGGCGACGCCGTTAATTCCGTTGCCACCAAGTTTCAAGATGCCAATGTCTAGAAACAGGCTTTTGGGAAATTTCTCCCCCGCCGTGCTCAGGAGCCGACCAACCGACTCAACCAAAGCTGAGTCTCGCAGAAAGGCGAGAGGCGCAGAAGGAGCGCGTCAGTAGGGACCCCCCCCCATAAGGACTGGGGTACGGCTCGCCGCCCCTCACAGATCGCCTCTAAAAGCTCAGACCGCCGCGCCGTCTTCTTCTCTAAGAAGAGGCCCTGAAGGATTGTGGGGTCTTCCCCGGGGGAGAGCACGTAATTTTCTTCTTTAAGAACAAGAGGGGGGGGGGGGGGGGGCGTGCGCCACTACACATACCTTGTCACTGGATGAGAGATGCTACTGCCCTCTCCTATGAGGCGCATGAGCTCACTTTGCCTCTGGGAGTCAGGGCCCATTCAACCAGAGGGGTCACCTCATCTATTGCTCCTGCAAGGGGTACTCCCTGCAGCAAGTGTGTGATGCAGCAGGTTTTTTCCTCCCCACACATTTGTAAAATTTATAGTCTGAATGTCCACGTAGCTCCCAGACATAGTTCTGAGACTCCGCGGCCTTGTGCACACATGCTACACAACCTAAAAAAAGTGGGTCCAGACACGTGCAGTGCGGCGGCGTTGGTATTCTCGTTCCCATAGCGCTTTACGCAGCATCGAGTGTAGCCTTGAAAGGGAACGTCTCGGGTTACTTTGCTGTAACCCTGTTCCCTGAAAGGCGGGAACGAGATGCTGCGTCGCAATGCCGCACTGCCACGTGACCGGACGTCCGTTCAGACAAATGAATCTGAGGTTGTCGCCGGCTCACCGATATTTATAACCTGCAGCTGAGTCTAATCAGATGACATCACCTGACCGAGGTTATACTGTATAAGCCAAAATTTGGCGTGTTTGTACACACATGCTTCACAGCCGCCGACATGTTTCCCATAGCGCTTTACGCAGCATCTCGTTCCCGCCTTTCAGGGAACAGGGTTACAGCAAAGTAACCGGAGACGTTTTCTTTGCTTAATGCAGAACAATAATTTGACCTTTCTGAAACGGAGTAATGTCTTTGCCACAAGGGCGGAATATGTCTCCTGTCATGGTTGTTTAAGAAATGAGAAGTGACTCACTGCATCAGTTAGGGTTAAATAACTTTTATTTTGCTAACTATTTACTGTAACTAACATTTTTTTGGCAAAATGCAGAATCTAATCACAGCCATTTTTGCAGACTAGTCAGCACCTGTTCATGAATTACAGCCTGATAGTTTAAATTTATAGTGATACAACCCCAAGGTCTGTAATGTACATAGAAGTACAAAAAAAAACTAAATGCATAAAAATAACAAAATGGAAAAACAACAAGGTGCTCATATGGGGGGAAAAATCCAGTTTTGTACTGAAGTCTAGCCTTTACCCAATATTGGTGGAAAGAGTTCTTGTGTAGGGACACCGTTATCCCGAGTCATTACAGCTAAAACAGCCCTGCTGAGAGTTTCACTTAGTTACACAGCAGTATCAGGGAACATAAAACCTGTTTATGACTGTAGCATGGGTTCAGTCAATTCACCTAAGCTGGACTTAAAACTCCCTCAACTCCTAACAAAACACAAACCAAACATTCTGGGAAGTCTATCATCAGTATGTTGTTTTTCTCTGTTTAGCCCCATGGCAACATTAATGGTTAATGAGGGTGTTTGATGTTCTCACCCATTCTTTTATAAAGGACTGTGCAAAAGATTTGAGCCTCCTTCATTTCTTCATATATTACTTCCAAAGTTCCAGACTTTTTTTGTATTTCTCCAGGTTCCCTGAATGACTTTTTTTTGTCTCTCATCATTTTTAGTCCAGTCCCTGTACCTCAAAGGAAGGTTTTTTGTTTGTTAAGCCGCAAAGTGACCTATGAATCATTAAAGCATAAAAATCATCTAAGTTAAGGCATGAACCAGTGAGAAACAGGTGCTGATGATGACAGATGATCAGGCCGGTAATTAGTATAATGCTGATGCTGATTGCAGAGTGGTTGGAACAGATGAGAGGGGAAATGAGGTCGCTGCTGACATTATTTAATTAAAAAACTGATTTTTAAATTGTATCTTTTGGGCAGTTTGCAGCCTGTCACAGTAAAACATTTGTCAGTTAATCTGTATTACTTAGTTCCCTTTCAAAGGCTCCACTCGATGCTGCATGAAAACGCTATGGGAACATCTTGTCATGTTGCCGGTTGTGAAGCAAGTGTGTATCAAACACGCCAAATTTTGGCTTATATAACCTCGGTCAGGTGACGTCATCTCATTAGACACATCTGGAGGTTATAAAAGGAGTAAACCGGAAATACTCCTCAGATTCTTTGTCTTCACCTTGACCTTGTTGTGTTAGCGTGTCTGTGTTTAAACCAGCAAAATAAGAAGTGTTTAACTCACCGATATTCTGAGTTTTAAACGAGATGTCCCTCTGCGTGATAATCCATATCGGAGGGCGATCTCTACACTTTACTGCTCGCTCGCGCGCGCCCCGCATTCCTTGAAAAGCTTTGGGCAGCGGCGCACCTTCGGGCTTAAAGCTCTTTTCTTCACGTTCTCATCGGATCGAGAAATTCCGTTTTCAAACGCACCCTGCGCTTCTTCAATGGGTAAGGAATAAACATTCTAACCATACTAAGCACTGGGAAAACATTAAACGGCAGTTTCTGTCGGGTGGCCGGGGGGACGGAGCTTCATTTACATTTACATTTAGGCATTTGGCAGACGCTCTTATCCAGAGCGACTTACAAAAAGTGCTTTAAAGTTTACATCACTGGATGCATACTTACACTGGGTTAACTAGGTTAATAACTAAGTGCCATTAGGTCAACACAACTGGAAAGAGGGATTTTTATTTATTTATTTTTTTTTGGTGGGGGGGGGCTTCATGACGCTCTCTCTCCAACCCCCCCCCCCCCGTTAGCTCTCTCCATATGAGTTAACCCTTTCATGGAGTAAGCTGTATTATGTCACACCTGTGCCACCACGATCCCGGGGAATAAGATCTGGCTCTCCGGATTACTGAGCCGCACCCTTGTCTCCCCCTAGTGTGTCAATGTCAAAATGTCCCCCTGGAATGTCTGATTAGTCACACCTGTCTCTCCCCTTTGTGTCAGTATTTTAACCAGTCAAACCCGTAGGTCCCTGTCCGTGTTTGTTTTGCGTTTTCAATGTCATGCTTGTGACTCATGTGTTCTGTGCTCCTCAGGATTAGGCGGTGTCTACAGGGACTGGGCCTGCATGCGCAGGATCATAACCAGTTCGAGTTTCCAGTGGAGAGGCCGGCAGCGTATGGCTCAGGCTATCTAAGTGCTCTCCGAGTTTCTAAAGTTGTTATTTCCCTTTCGAGTATTTCCTGCCTGCAGACCCGACCTGAGAGAAGTATTTGTTTCATGTGAAATGTTCACGTGTGCTTATCATTTTGTTTTAGTCACATCCCTCAGTTCATAGCAAGAAAAAATAAAGACTGTGTTCTGCACCTGCATTTTGTGTCCGTCGTCTACCTGCTAGATCATGACATACAGTATTATCCCATGTTTTCCAGACATCTACTTATTTATTCTCTTAAATATAATTGATGTGGAAGCGCTGAGTTATATGATGACGCCCAGATAGAAGAGACGCTTTACAGGCTATCGCTCTCCTGGGGCATCATCCTTCCTGAAAAGCTAATACATCCTTCAAGCTGTGTAGACTTTCATCTTCCCTGGAAGGAAAAGCTTTTCAGGCAGCAGGTCAGGTTGGTGCTCCTTTGCACACCATGGCGGTTTTACAGGCCTACCACGCTGACCGGCTGAGAGACTTGAGCACTGGCGGGGCTCTTCAGAGTGCTTTCCTCCTGGATGCCCCTATCTCGTCTTCCGGCAATATCGTTAACTCGGTCGCCACTAGATTCATTAGGCGAAGTTATATATAACAAGCCTTTGGGAAATTCCTTCCCTGCCATGCTCAAGAGTCGGGACTGTCGGCCACCCAGTCTCGACCGGGTCTGACTCTGGTGAGGTGTGAAACACAAGGTGTGTGTTCTTGAGCCTGCCACCCCTCGTAAAGATTGGGGTGCGACGCGCCTCATTATCCCCCTCAAAAAGGTCAGACTTGTATATTGTCTTCTTCACAAAGAAGCCCTGAAGTCCATGTGCCCAGGACCATGGGGGTGGCCCCCCAATGGGGAGAGGCACACAGAATTCCTTTCAAGACAACACCAGTCTCCAATAAAGTGTTAGTTCTTCAGTTTTTCCTGCCATGTTTCAGGATGCCGAACATCTAACATCCCCCTCGTTTAACCAAGCCGCCGAAACTTTGCCCCTTTCTGAGAAACTGGCAGCGTAGAAGCTACTGCCAAGTATATCTCCTTGGGTACTAAGCACTGTAGAAAAACTACAGGATTCAGTTCTCACGTCACCCTCCGCGTTTCAAAATGGCGTGGTCTCCACTTCCATGAAACCGGAAAGTACACATCTCTTGACAGAAGTTGCTGGGGAACGAGGCCATGGAAAATGTTCCCCTACCAGACAGTGAGTCAGGCTACTACAGTTAGTATTCCTTGGTTCCCAGAGGAACGGGGGGCTGCGTCCAAATTTTTCACGGGCTGTACCACTATCTAAAATAAATAATACAGTTTCAAAATGTTGACTGTCAAAGTGATTGCTCTCAAATCCTACCAAGCGATTGATTTGTGACAATCGATTGAAGGACGCTTACTTCATATAGAAATATTGCCACAACACAGGGAAAGACCGGAGGTTCGCTTTTGGGGGCGAAGCTTACCAGTATCGGGTCCTTCCATTTGGTTTAGCTCCCTCACCCGCACATATATAAAATGCATGGATAGATGACTGGCTGGCCCAGTCTCAGTAGCTAGCGCTTCGACATCAGCATGTCATCCTAGCTCATCTTTGGTTCTAGGATTGAGAACCCAAAAGTAAACTAATCCATTCTACATGAAAATCAAGCTAGACCAGAAAGTGATCATCACTTTCAGAAATCTTAGCTCTCATGGCAGCTGTATCCACGGTGACACCTTTGGGCCTTCTGCACATGAGAACATTCCTAGTTGTGGCCAAGACAGGGGATTTCAAACTAGGGCCAATCCCAGATAAAGGTTACGCGCCAAATGCTCCGTACCCTTCCTACGTGGTTTAAGACCCCGGTTTCTGACTCTGGGTCCCACTCTAAGTCCGTCTTGTCGTCACAGATGCTAACGACAGACAGTTCCCTAACGGGCCAGGGTGCGGTCTTAGATGACTGTCCAGCCCAAGGGAATTGGAGATGCCTTCTTCTCACGCGGCACATCAATTGCCTCAAAATGATGGCTCTATTTCTGGCCCTAAAGTACTTCCTCCAGCAGTTGAGAGGCTACCATGTCCTAGTGCGGATGGACTACACTATGGTAGTCTCATATATTATCGCCAGGGTGGACTGTGCTCGCGCCGCTATACAGCTAGCGCACCAAGTTCCTCTCCCTCAGGGAGATTTACATTTCAGGACATATGAATAGGAGCAATTGCACTGTCCAGTCAAGCTCTGACACACGGGGATTGGATACCCCACCCCGAAGTAGTCAGTCAATCTGAGAGAGATTCAGCTAGCAGAGGTGGACCTCTTTGCCTCGTAAGATCAGCAAATGTCCCCTTTGCTGCTCTCTGACTCCCCCCCCCCCCCAGGGGTCTGGACTCCTTGGCCCGTACGTGGCCCAGGTTACGTCTCTATTCATTTTCCTGATAGCTCTGCTCCCGGGAGTCTAAGTCAAGCTGGTCTTCCAGCCAGCGTAATTAAGACTATTCTAGAGGGCTCCGTCCCCTAGAAGAGCTTATGCCCTCAGAAGGAATGTATGTGAAAAGTCGTGCATGACGAAGCAGTTAGACCCAGTTCACTGCCGAATTGCTTCAGTGCTGGAGTTTCTGCAAGAGAAGTTGTCCTCGGGCTTGTGCCCTAGTACTCTCAGGACATACGTAACTGCTATTTCAGCCTGCCACGTCCTGATCGATGGGGTTACTGGGGGAAAATACCCTTTTTTTGTGGGTTTTAGCTATCGTGCTCGAAGGCCCAATTGACGCCCCTTTTGAACCACTACAGTCAGCACCTCAGGTTTTCTGACCCTTAAGATGTTTTTTCTAATGGCCGTTACCTCTCTAAGAGGATTGGAGATCTGATCAGTCTCCCCATTCTGCCCAGACTTTGCCCCTGGCTAGTCAGGGCCATTTTGCATCCTCACTGACCTATCTTCCGAAAGGTCCATTTTCAACTTCCCTAATTGTTTGGAAGTCTTCTGTCCTCAGCCTTTTACAGCTTCGGAGCAGGAGAGACTTCACTTACTGTGTCCAGTACGTGATGATCTGATTTACGTCCACCGCATCAGCCAGTGGCGTAAATCAGAGCATATTTTACATGTTTTGGGGCCGAAACCGTGGGGCGACCTCATCTATTCCATCAGCAAGAGGTATTCCCCTGCAGCAAGTGTGTGCTAAGCAGGTAGACCCAGTCCACTGCCGAATTGTTTCAGTGCTGGAGTTTCTGCAGGATAAGTTGTCCTAGTACTCTCAGGACGTATTTAACTGCATCCTCACTAATTATCTTCCGAAAGTTCCATAAAGACCCAACATTCACCCTATTGTTTTTGAAGCCCTCTGTCCTCCGACTTACAGCTTCGGAGCAGGAGAAACTTCACTTACTGTGTCCAGTACGTGCTCTTCAGATTTACGTCCACCGTGTCAGCCAGTGGCGTAGGTCAGAGCAGCCTTTACATGTTTTGGGGCCGCGGGTGTGGCCCTCACTACACTGGGTAAGAGATGCTATTGCCTTCTCCTATGAGGCGCGTTGACTCACTTCGCCTCTAGGAATCAGGGCTCACTCAACCAGAGGGATCGCCTCTTTTTGCACTAGCAGGCGGTATTCCCCTGCAGCAATTGTGTGATGTGGAGGGTTGGCCCTCTCAGCACAAACTTGTTACATTCATAATCTGGATGTTTATGCTACTCCGGGCTCACGTGTCCCCGAGGTAGCTGCCCAAGCATAGTTCTGAGACCTTCTCGGCCTTGTGCGAGATGCTGCGTCCCATTGCCGCACTACCTACGTGACCGGACGTCCGTTCAGACAAATCAATCTGAGGAGTGTTTCCGGTTTACTCCTTTTATAACCTCCAGATGACGTCACTTCACCGAGGTTATATAAGCCAAAATTTGGCGTGTTTGATACACACATGCTTCACAACCGGCAACATGACAAGATGTTCACCTAGCGTTTTCACACAGCATCTCGTTCCCGCCTTTTCAGGGAACAGGGTTACAGCAAAGTAACCCGAGACAATTTCTTTTATACTGTATGTGAAGAAATGACTAGGATGGGGGGGACTACAGACTGTTTGCAATACTGTATATTTATAATATTATCTTTTGGTATGCCTGGGAGTAATGTGCAACAGAAATAAACCGAATAATATTTTAACATTTAATTATACGTTTTAAGTTTTTAGGGTGGAATAAATATAATAACACTCCACACCACCACTTCCACATTCCAAGACATTAGAGAGGGTGTGCAGTCATGTGACCAGATGTTTCCATTCTGCTATTTTGACAGTAAGGTGACTTCTAGCCTCCAGGATTCTTGTGATAGAACAAGCGATAAACATAGCATCTTATTTTATTTAGAAAATTACAAGCCACCTGAATATAGTTTAAAAACAGAGATATGAATCCAAACTCTGCAGATTTCACTTATCGGACCCCCACAGTGAGCTACATGTGCTGTTTACAAGCTTGAGAACTGATGAATGTGCGCCAACTCACCAACTCATCTTATCTGTGAAATATAGTAAGCTTTATGATAAATATGCAATGTAGCATTTCTTTTGGTATGTACATTGTCATGTTCAAGAAACCAGTTTAAGATTATTTTAGCTTTGTGACCTGGCGCATCATCCTGTGGTCATAAAGGGATGGACACAGTCAGGACCAATACTCAATACTGTCATTTAAACCATGCTCAGTTTGTACTAAGGGGGCCAAAACGTTCTAATTTTGGTGACTCCGTGCGAATTGTAGTCTGAATGCGAATTGAAGTGCAACACTTCTCCATAATTTATGGTTTTGTAGATATAAAGCTAGCAATAAGATGAATGGTATGGTGGCAACCAGAAAGACTGCTGGAAGGCTAAACACTGACATTGTTCTGTTGTTTTTTATGTGTCTTCTACATTTCCTCTAGCCTGTGTTAAATTTCCTAGTTTTCCCCTCTCTCTTTTCTTTCTGAGAGTTCGTCCATACTGTATGCACTTAGGAACTGAACCAGGACTTCCCATCCACCTACTTCACTTTTTCTGTGATAAACTAGGGAATATGTGTGTATACAGTATGTGTGTTCTCGCCCAGTTAGCAAGTGTGTTGGAGCTGACCAGTAAGCGTATCGAGATCATCAGCCGAGTCTTCCCTTATTTTTCTTTTTTACCATAACAAACATCAGAATAACTTCATTAAAGTATCTTGCCTAGTTATCCATCTGGCAATACATGTATGATTTTTGGTGTTGTTTTGGGAAAATTCTGAATTTGGACCAAAAGCTCTTTTTGTGTACTCGGCACCTAGATTCAAATTACAGTTCTTCAACTTTACAAAGCCATGAAAGCAATTTGCATTCAGAAGAAACTGTGCTTTGAATTTTATTCTATAATTTCCTAGTAAGTTGGCCATATATTCCATTCAGCCAGACAATCTCAAGGGTAAACAACCAATAATTCACAGTGTAGTTGCCAGCATTGCCATGTTGACAAGATAACCTTATTATAAAATTGACTGTGTATTACAGTACAGTAGGTGAATTTGCCCAATGGATGTATTCTGTAAGTGTAAAGTAAGCTAGGCTAAATTATGGTTGCTACATGTGATGTACAGGAAAAAAATTTTAAATTTTAATTAAAATACTTTTTTAAAAAAAACAATCACATCACCATGGCCGAAAAGTAACCAGCCGCTGCCTCAACACCCAGGCCTCCTTCCCAGTCAGGATCACTGCTTCAGCCACTGGACAGCAACAGCCATGTCTGCTTCACTGGGGATACCAGATATACGTTGCTGCCACAGTAAAGAAACGGCTACAATGCCTGGGATTCTGGAGCATCTACAAAATGCTGATGAGGAGCCTACAGGAGATATTTCCTGGGCGAGCACACGAGTCTTTGCCATCACTTGCCATTCTTGTGCCCTCATGAGCTCACACTGCTTTCAACCCTCACCTTTCCTTCTTTATTTCCTTTTCTAAATTCGGCTTTTTTCCATTTGCTCTTAAAAAAAACCCTTTTCCCACTCACTTCATGTCTGTGGTCAAAGATCTTAGAATAAGTTGAGTTTTTCAGACCGTAACTCGATCATACAGTAATTCAGGGATCGTGATCGGGAATATGGCAAAATTAATGTAGACGTTTATCAATCACAATCAAATGTGCTTCCATTCCAGATTTAGTCTTTGCACTTACAGTCACTCCTCTTTTTTAATGCAGAATTTCCAGCTGAAGGAAAGTGAGAGCCAGGCTCTTATGTTGACCTTCTGCTCTTCAAAGCCCACTTGATCTCCTGAAAAAAACAATCATACTGCACAATGCTATCAAAGTATTGAAGTGGAGAATAAAACATGTCCACATATTGAGCAAAGACAAAAGGCAGGAAAAAGATTTTTGGCAGAAAGACAGAAAGACCCAGCCCCAGTTATGGTGTTCATCATAAATAAAAAAGAAATCTTGTGAACGTTGTGAAACTGTGAAACCTCGTCTGGACAAGGCTGATAATCTGTAATCTCATATATCATTTATAAGTTTACAAGATTTTCTTGTTTGCTTTTTTCTCCCTGAGAGGTCATGCAGTCAGACAGTCGAGGCAGTAAAAGCGAATGTTGGTGCTGGAAGAGATTTGCCCAGTGTAGCTGAGTGTGAAGCTCCTTCTACCAGAAAATCTAGCAGAAAATCCGGGTGCTTTAGTATCAGTAGAAGCACAGTGCATTTCACTACAGCAGAGAGAGGGAGAGAGAGGGAGAGATGGACAGAAACTGCTTCTTAAAACTGGTCTTTTAAGGATTCAATGAACAGAGATTTTCTCCGAGTAGCTCCAAAATACATCTATATTTATTTCCGTACGGCTGATTTACTATAATGTGATGATGTGACGAAGTCCAGCACTATTTACATTGAAAAGGAAATTCAAATTGACTTGAAATTAAATCTGATGCCCTGCTATGGTTGCCCTGCATGATGGATGGAGTTCACCAAGTAACATGCGATTCAGACTTTGTGTGCAAGCAGGATTTTTTTCTCATTGCATGAAATTAACAATAACCTCAGCACTATTTTTTTAACAATAAACACAAACATAGTTTCATGACCAGTCTTAATTATTTGTATGTACGATTAAGCATACAATTGTCTTTTTATTTCTTTGCTGCTACTCATTTGCTTTTTACAGTTGACTAAACTTCATGTTTTCTTTATGCTGCCACACTATAAGTAATCAGATGTGCCGGATCAAGTGCTATTTCATAAGATGTACAGTAATTGTAGGATTCATACTATTAAATGAAGTAAAATTTGCCTGTTACTGGGGTTTGTTTGTCTCGCAATCTCTGTTCCTGTTCATCCCAAAGGTGCTCTATGGGGTTGCGCTGTCCGAGATGTCTTGGTTTGCTGAAGCATTTAGATTGCATGAGGATGACTAGGGATGAAGGGCCTGATTAAAATACCTGAATTCAACAATTAACAGGTTTGGCCAAATACTTTTGTTCATATTGTGTATATACTGTATACAAGGTGCCCGTCCATTGCAGAACACGCACACACACACACACTTTATTTATTTATTTATTTATTTATTTATATTACAGTGAAATACACATAAGTTTATCACAAACATTGCTAGAATAAACCAGTCCCTATTTTTTATGCACCTTTTAATTTTTCTAGATTTTCTAGTTTGTTTGTCATTTGTGTGTGTGTGTGTGTGTGTGTGTGTGTGTGTGTGTGTGTGTGTGTGTGTGTGTGTGTGTGTGTGTGTGTGTGTGAGAGAGAGAGAGAAAGGGATAAATAAAATTTGGAAATGAAATTAGAAATTAAAATGTGAATACCCGGAATCATTTGTTTGTTTGCTTGTTTGTTTTTCCCCCTTTTTTAATAACTAAAACACATATTCTCTGCATTCACCAACCCACAAGTGTAAGACTTCATTTGAGGAATGATAATTACATTATTGTGGTTTACCATTAAAGGCTGTATTTACTAACAGGAAGCTAATTACAGGCTATTTAGCCAAGAAGATGATGCAGATAAACACACATGAACCTAATTAACACAGCATGTGGCTCAGTCTCAGCAAACAAAGTGAAACTGGCAATATTTACTGTAGGAGTCTGTATAATTTACTTAATTTCTGCAAAATTACACCAATGTGTATTAATCCAGACAAATGTACAGTACGAGCCATCAACGTTTTTATTACAAGACATATCATGGAGTCCAGGCAGCAGTCAGTGTGTGTTCAGTGTTTTGAACTAACATACTGTACCAACCCAGTAGTAAGAACATTTATTACAAGTATTTATTATAATAGATAATATATTAGCATTTTTTATGAATTTCTATAAACCCCAGGCATTTTACAAGCATACAAAGAACACTGTGCCAATAATGTACACTGGAGAGTAAAATAGCTTTCTGCAGTGTGTGAGCTTAAATTCCTCTTTTTAAACAGCTTCATTTGAAAATAAAGTAGAAATAATTGTGGTGATCCAGCTCGAAATCTGCCATCTTCACTACTCATCTTCAAAGACCCTTGGGCCTCACCGGTTTCATGATGATAGAAAATAGCTATGATGGCACCTAATTTCGGAAAGTACACAACAAAACAAAGTTCACAGTCCAAGAAAGTGGGAAACAGCTGACAAAATGGCGTCCAGGACTCCCCTCGCGATTTAAAGGCACAGAGACAAAACTGTTACATTTCACATGTACGTAACACCTCATCCTTCACGAGGATGAACTTATTTTTCCTTCTAAGTAAAGTCATCCATCTTTTTATACTAATATTTTGAGGGTTCCAATCCATAGAGTTTCCATTATTTCTTTTGGTGAAATTCGCTCTGAGACAACTAGCGTCAGGGATTCCCTCGTGATTTAAAGGCGCAGGGACAAAATTTCACTGTGAGATTAATTTCCTTAGGCACAGTTATGGATTTTGGCCACATGATGGCAGTGTTGTGAAAGGGGACAGATTTAGTGAAGTGGATTGGTATGCTTTATATTGTATATTCGTGTCAAAGACGTATAAGACTCACATTCGACTTATGAGCAAATCTGACTTACAAACATGCTCGTGTGGAACTTGTTCATAAGTAGGGGACAACCTGTACAGTGCTACAGTATAGCAAAAAGAAAAGTGCAGCTGGTGTCAGGTAAAGGCTGGACACAAAGGATACACACACACACACACACACACACACATATATAAATATAAATACTGTGTATAATGTATAAAACATTAAAACCATTATTCAGTCATCTGGGAGCGTGATATGTACCAAATAGTTCAGTTTCTATTTAGATGACATGATCCTCTGATGTTTTTTTGTACCGGACCAGCAGTGATATGTGCAAATATCCATATTTCGCTGAAATCAGCATCATAATCTTTAAACCGACAACAAACCTATTTTTTTATGTAACTTTTAAAAGCCATTCAGTGTTTCTGGTTTTCAATGTACCATATTTTTTACCAGATCTTCAAAGGGGTTTTGTAGAAATACATCAATGACAGCCTCCATTTTTCTCTTCTCCTTTAGTTTTCCCCTTTTTACCATTTTACTTGTGATTTCCTCTGTGCCACTTCCCTGAAAATAACCCAAATGCACTGTATTTTCAGCTCCCAAAGCTGAAGCCCCAAAGCTCTGCTGTGCTTTACTGTTTCTACAGAGCCGGTGTGCTAGTGTATTCCCCCATCCCCACTCTGATGTTGATGCCTATTTGCTTTGTCCTTGTTTTCTTGCCTGTTGCAGAATATGGTATATAATAAAAGGTAGAAGGAGCAAATATCAAATTAATATCAGAAGCAGGATGGGAATTGCATTAGAGCCAGTTAATCAACTCTTCTGCTGATACAGTACATCTCTTAGCATATGCTCAGTGTCATTAAACTAATTATAAAACTCTTCCTGGAAATCTCAGGAGAATCAGTTTACATGAAATTGAAGGTAAATAAAAGCTAAAAGAGCTACTTACAGTACGAGTTAGATGTTGGCTGACCCTCAATAATTTGTTTCAATGTCTATGTCCGTTTTGGGGCAGTGGTAGCTCAAACAATTAAAGCTCTGGGTTACTGAAGGTCAGTGCCCTTGAGCAAGGTCCTTAACCTTATCTGCTCCAGGAGGCGCTGTATCCTGACTGACCCTGCCCTCTGACCCCAGCTTCCTTACTGGGATATGCAAGAAAATCACATCACTGTGCTGTAAGGTACATGGGACAAATACAGTAATGTTGTCTATTTTCTACACGTGTTAACAAAACCCTGTCACGGTCATTCCTCCTCAAGAAAAATCTGGAACCTCTCAGTTAATTGTAATAATCTGTATTTGAAAATGAGGATTGACTGAAGCAGTAACCTGACTTACTGTATAATATGATGAACTTTGAGAAAATCTTGGACAAATCGATGCAACTTTTTGCCTTTACTTTTGCCTCTAACTTTAAGTGCATTTTTTGGTGCTCTTTTTTTAACAGCATGCAACTTCATCAGGACTTAATGGGTTTTGATGTCCGCCTGAATGCTTTGCTGAAAGATCTGTATTCAGAGCGTTTGCAGTTTGCAAGAGCCATTAAAGGCCATCAGAATGGATGGCTTGAAGTGGATATCCCCAGGTGGACAAGGGAACTCGAGCGTTACTCATTGGATCTTTGTCTTCTAGCCTGGCTCGGCACATCTGTAATGCTCTAAAGAAATCAAATGTCCTGTCAAAGGATGTCGAACCTCGGGCACTTAAGTCTGGAATAGGAAGTTCACTGACTTATGCTTCAAGTTAGGGGCATGGATTTATGGCTGTGTTCTGGCCCCTGTATTGAACTTCCAGCTTGCCGTTGGTGTTTTCCTACTGTTGTGAGTGATTAACAATTGTCTGTCATGCCTACATCACAGAAGGATGGTGCTAGTGCAAAGAAAAGCAAAAACAGAAACAGTCAGGTTTTGATTTTTGCCTCAAAAATGAAAGTACAAGACCATTGGGAGAAATGTAGCATAGAAGTATCAGAGATGTTTCTGAAAATACTGGCATGGAGGTCCAGAATGCAGTGCAGGTACATTACTTGAACATTTAACTCTGCTAGTTAGCAAGTCATGAGCTGCCAACTGCGATGGCGATGCAGTTGATGGCTGTATTTCACAAATAAGGTGAAATTTGAAGCATCGGAAGCTGATCTGTTTGAACAAAGTGTACAGATGAAGAGGTGAAAGAGGGCTCTCTTTATGGATGTTTATCCAAAGGTGGGTAGACAGCCAGTGCCCAAACCCCAAAGGCCACTGGATGCGGTGCGGCTCAAAGCATAAAATGGGAGGGTTGCATCAGGAAGGGTATCCGGCATAAAACCTGTGCCAAGTTGTTGTGTGGACTGGATATTCCGCTGTGGCGACCCCTTGCCGGGAGCAGCCGAAAGACCAACAACAATCCAAAGGTGGGTAGTAACGAGTTACATTTACTTAATTACGTATACTTCAGTAAATAAAAAAAAAAAAACTTCTATGAGTAGTTTTTTTTCTATGAGTAATTATATTTTCTTTTCTATAATTATTATTATTATTTGTTTTTATTTATTTATTTTCTATTATTATTATTTTATTTATTTATTTATTATTATTATTATTATTATTATTATTATTATTATGATTTGTTAAATTTCTTTAATTTTTGTGAAGCTGCTTTGAGACAATGACCATTGTTAAAAGCGCTATATAAATAAAATTGAATTGAATTGAATTTTATTGCACCATACTGTACTTTTTCCTTTTACTTGAGTAGATTTGTGAAGAAGAAATGCTATTCATACTCGGCTACACTCGACTCGTTACTTTTCTAACAATTTATTATACACAGCCGGTGGATCTACAACATGACTGTTTCACCAATCAGATGCAGCAACAATAATCACATGACTCAATTTGACCAATCAGCCACAGTAACAATAACCATATACACAAACTATGTTTTGCTTGCCAAAGCATACTGCGGTGTCTATAATATAATATAATATAATATAATATAATATAATACTGTGTTATGTGTGTGTGCCCTGCGATGGATTGGCACCCTGTCCAGGGTGTACCCCGCCTAGTGCCCGAAGTCTCCTGGGATAGGCTCCAGGTCCCCCGCGACCCTGAACACAGGATTAAGCGGTATAGAAAATGAATGAATGAATGAATAATACTGTGTATAATTCCTTTAAAATATATATATAATAATCGAACATGACAATTGAAACAGTTACTCAGTACTTGAATATCATTTCATCAAATATTTTTTTACTTGAGTAATATTTTGGATTATTACTTTTTACTTCTACTTACGTAATATTATTTTGAAATACTGTTACTCTTACTTGAGTAATTCTTTTGGTTACTCTGTGTGTGTGTGTGTGTGTGTGTGTGTGTGTGTGTGTGTGTGTGTGTGTGTGTGTGTGTGTGTGATATGAATTCTGTAAAGAGCTTACAGTTTTACGTCAATTGAAAGGTTTGGAAAGGTGAAGAGAAACTTTATTTGTGACAGCGTTTCACTCTTCATTAGGGAGAACTCCTTCACCTCTGCTTAAAGAGCTGTGGCAGAGGAATCTGTAATTAATGGAGCACATGCTGAGGAAGACGAAATGTAATTATACCCCAGCTGACACTTTACAGTGTGCAGTAAAAATGTGCATACATTTAGCATCTTAATGTTAGTATGCACTGCAGACATGAATATAGGTACACTCTATAATGAAACATTTAACATACCTTAGGCTACGTGCATAATTTCATTCGTATGTGTATTTTAGACCTTTACAGTAATAATTGCAGCACCTCTGTCTGCTGAGATACACATACTGTACAGTAATGATGGTTATGTACAGTATCTCATAATGGCCAAGTACCACTGTCAAACGCAAAGTAAAACTTTATTACAGTAAATAAGGTCCAGGTTAATTAAGGGAAGCTGTGACGCTCAAATCACTATTCTGCTCAAGTTACCGCCTTAAAAAATAATGGGTATTTCCCCAAAAACAGGATTTCTGATGTCCCACTTTTTGCGCCCAGAAGCTTCACATAAACAGGTTTTAAATGTGTGTAAGTGTTCATATGTTGAAGTTTTCTGTAGAGTTTCAAAAGGAGTGACCTTTCCAAGTGACCTCTGAAAAGTTGAGTGAGAACAGAAATGTTTCACAATGTTAACTATGAACAAACCATAACATGGTAACAATTAAAATGTAAATGTAAAAGCTTTTACATATAAATGAAATACTAGAGCTTTGATCATGGCGAATCTGCTTCATCACACCATTGTAGAGTTGATTATTTTTCTACAACAGCATGACACAGTGTTTTATTCCCCACACAATGCTCTTTCATGTCTTTATAATACAGTACACCGCTCACTAGGTTTTTCATGGATCTGCTTCACAATAAATATCTTACATTCAGTCCGTCTCTTCCTACTGCGTATTTCACTGCCAGTTTGTCTGTGGATGATAATAAAGTCTTCTCCGCAATTATGCTGCAGAACAATGGTACAGAGCCGTACAGTATCTTCTCTACAGCTATTCCTAGTCGTTCTCTATATGAGAGAAATTTGTCATTATTCCCCACAAAAGGAAAACATTTTTGCTGTTGTTGTTCGAGATACAAAGATTCCTGAGCCTGCAGATTTATTGTGCTTTAAAAGCGGATTTGCAAAGAGTAATGTACGCTGAAGTGAAATAGAGAACCGGCGTAGGATCATGTGCCAGCTGAGACTGTCTGAGACTCAAAATAAATGTACGATTGTGTTTTAATGCGGTCTGAGCATCAGAGCATCAGAGTGTCACTGTTTTCTTTCTGTAGTGTCGATAAAGTGGAATAAAATAGTAGAGCCGACACACATCGACTCCCAGGTGTTAGAATTTAAATTATAAGTCTAAAACTTTTAAAGTGTCTGCCTTTCTAACTCTATAACAGGAAGCCAAATAAACCACGTGAGGATTTCTGACAGGTGCACGCTGAGTTTTCTGTGTTACTCTGAGTGCAGGTTATTGTGCATCATTTGGGAGCTTACATTTTTCTTTATCTTTTATTTCCTAACCTTTTATTTGTCAGTACACCTCGAGAAAGCCCAGAAACTGCACGCTAGTTAAGTTCCATCACCTTGCTTTCTCAACTACCAGCAAATAACTACTGCACTTGATGGACCTTGGTACTGTAAGGTCAGAAAGGGTACAAGTGTTATTTACAAAGTGCACAAAGTAGATCGGTACCTCTGCATAAAAACTGAATCTTTTCCGGGGGCGAGTTCTTAAGGGTGAAATTAAGAGGCCTCCGAGACCTACTGTATGTTAACTTTGTAAAAAATATATATTTTTAGATCATTTTGCTTTAAAACAAGCTGCTGCTATTTTTAAGCTAACCCCAAAACACCACACCTGCAGACCTGCTTTTTCATCACTCGACCTCTCTCTAAATCTAGCACAGTTTCTTTTATTTTTAAGTGACCCACGCAACCTTGAGTCTAGAATACTAAACTAAAAATAAACTTAAAATAAACTCCAATCTGTGTCTTTGCAGCCAAGCAGCCAGACCTTTATCTCATACAAACACCTTTTAATGATGCTAAACTAAATAGCACAAACCTCAGTGATGTAACCCTCACATTGTTAATGTTCCAGATCAGAAAGGTGAATATTGAATATTATAAAATAAAAAAATGTAAAATACTTTCAGTTTGCATCATTCTCTCTTTTCAGACACCGCGCTAGAGTTTAATGAGACAGAAAAAGAGGGTGGACTCCATTTTCTGACGTATTACTTGATGAATGTGCGTTCTACCCAGAACTAATGTTCCGTGAGCTGGAACTCAAAGCTGCATTGGTTCTGGTTGATTTATTTTTCCAACTTTGGTATTATTCCTTAAGGTGCAGAGCGAGTGATAGTAAATAGGTTATGCACTTTTCTATAGTTAGAGAATGAATCTGGTTGAATGAATTAAGACGGATGGATGAATTAAGACAGATGGATGGATGGATGGATGGATGGATGGATGGATGGATGGATGAATTAAGACAGATGGATGGATGGATGATGGATGGATGGATGGATGGATGGATGAATTAAGATGGATGGATGGATGGATGGATGATGGATGGATGGATGGATGGATGAATTAAGATGGATGGATGGATGGATGGATGAATTAAGACAGATGGATGGATGGATGGATGGATGGATGGATTAAGATGGATGGATGGATGGATGGATGAATTAAGACAGATGGATGGATGGATGGATGAATTAAGATGGATGGATGGATGGATGGATGGATGAATTAAGACAGATGGATGGATGGATGGATGAATTAAGACAGATGGATGGATGGATGGATGGATGGATGGATGGATGGATGAATTAAGACAGATGGATGGATGGATGAATTAAGATGGATGGATGGATGGATGGATGGATGATGGATGGATGGATGAATTAAGATGGATGGATGGATGGATGGATGGATGAATTAAGACAGATGGATGGATGGATGGATGGATGGATGGATGGATTAAGATGGATGGATGGATGGATGGATGAATTAAGATGGATGGATGGATGGATGGATGAATTAGGATGGATGGATGGATGGATGGATGGATGAATTAAGATGGATGGATGGATGGATGGATGAATTAAGACAGATGGATGGATGGATGGATGGATGGATGAATTAAGATGGATGGATGGATGGATGGATGAATTAAGACAGATGGATGGATGGATGGATGAATTAAGACAGATGGATGGATGGATGGATGGATGAATTAAGACAGATGGATGGATGGATGGATGAATTAAGACAGATGGATGGATGGATGGATGGATGAATTAAGACAGATGGATGGATGGATGGATGGATGGATGAATTAAGACAGATGGATGGATGGATGGATGGATGGATGAATTAAGACAGATGGATGGATGGATGGATGTATGAATTAAGACAGATGGATGGATGGATGGATGAATTAAGACAGATGGATGGATGGATGGATGGATGTCATTGCACTGTACAGGTACTTATCAGTTAAATGCAGCTCTGTTTAGATACAGTAGGAGCACATCTGAATCACTGCAAATATTAGCAAGGTGCCGATTTTACAAGTAAATCCTGTAAGTTGTGTTGGAAAAGTTCATTAATGCAGAGTTTGCCTACCTAATTCCCCTTTTCAGGTTGGCTCTGCCACATGCCTCCACCTCACTGGATTTACAAGCAGCATCTCCTGCTTTCAGGCACATCAGAGTTCATTCACAGCTTCTGATGCTCCCATGCTTTGATGCTCAGACTGCATTAAAAGACCACTGTACATTTCACAGATATGTCATTTATTTTGAGTCTCAGACAGTCTCAGCCGGCACATGATCCTACGTCGGCTCTTTATTTCACTTCAGCGTAGATTATTCTTTGAAAATCCTCTTTAAAAGTACAGCAAATCTGCAGGCTCAGGAATCTTTGTATCCGAACAACAACCACAAGAAAATGTTTTTCTTTTTGTGGGGAATAATGACAAATTTCTCTCATATAGAGAACGACTAGGAATAGCTGTAGAGAAGATACTGTACGGCTCTGTACCATTTGTTCTGCAGCATAATTGCGGAGAAGACGTTATTATCATCCACAGACAAACTGGTACTGTAGATGTGAGATTCGTCACGGACAGAGTGAAGGAAGCAATAGGAAGCGACTGACTGAAGGTCAGATATTTATTGTGAAACAGATGTATGAAAAACCGTGTGAGTGATGTATTATAAAAACATGATGGAGAATTAGAGAGAGCATTGTGTGAGATTTAAAATGCTGTTACAGGAAAATCATCAGTGTTGATGTGCTGTGATGAACTGGATTTAACTGGTTACCAAACTGTAGTTTATTGTTTTGCTAAAACATATCATTCTAAACATTTTTAAACAACAACAAAAAATTACCAGTAGTTACATATAAATTCTATTTATTAGTATAGCGCTTTTAACAATTGTCACTGTTGCAAAGCAGCTTTACACAATCAAAATAAATTACGGAAGTTTGTATGAAATGTCAATGTGTATAAATCGGACTGATCAGAAGCCGAGGGCGACGGTGCTGAGGGAAAAACTCCTTGAGATGGTATTAGGAAGAAACCTTGAGAGGAATCAGACTCAACAGGGAACCCATCCTCATCTGGGTGAATAAAGCTTCAGTTCTCACTTACATTATAGCAGCTATACAGTACAATATAGTCATTTCCTCCCCAGCCTTTATTTTCAGAAGTGTCAGAAAAATCTAAACATATAGCTTTATGTTTGACTGTTACAAAGCACTTGCACTGGAGACTCCTTCCATCTTTTTGTCTTTCAGCTGTTCCCTTTCAGGGGTCGCCACAGCAAATCATCTGCCTCCATCTAACCCTATCCTCAGCATCCTCTTCTCTCACACCAAGATTGGCAGCTCCAGCCTCAGCATCCTTCAGCCCATATATTCACCATCTCTCCTCTGAACATGTATAAACAACCTCAAATCTGGCCTCTCTGACTTTGACTCATTTCATGCATGTGAAAAAAAATGTGCATTAATATACTGTAAACCTGCGCTTTGTGGCTGCACTACTGTAAGAGCTTCTGCTCTAGAAAATTAATCAACACCTTCTGAGCAACATAATCCTGAATTTAACATGCATTTATACTGTACTGTTGAATAAATGATCAAGCACCTTAATTAGGTTTCTTCTTTACAGTCTATCGTGACAGATTCAGCTCATGTTCCAGAAAGTTCCAGATAAGGAGATCAGCATGGTGACTCTGTACCTGAGGATTTCAACTGCTTAGTTCAGCTCGATTTGACAGAAGTGCTGGAGGTGGAGGCGAGCGGAGGAACATATGGAGGGTTCGGTGCTGCGTCAGCCTGTTGGAAAAGCTTTTGCTCAAAGTTAAATTTAGCTGTCTGAGCTGTCATGTCACTTTTTTTTTAAATGACACATCTTAAAACTTGAGTACGAAATGGAAATCTTTATTTGGAAATTTTGTCTTATTTTACCATCCGGAACAGTTACATAATGCAAACCGGATTGCAAAAAAGTTGGGACACTAAACAAATTGTGAATAAAAACTGAATGCAATGATGCGGAGATGGCAAATGTCAATATTTTATTCAGAATAGAACATAGATGACAGATCAAAAGTTTAATCCGAGAAAATGTATCATTTTAGAGGAAACATATGTTGATTCCAAATTTCACGGTGTCAACAAATCACAAAAAAGTTGGGACAAGTAGCAATAAGAGGCTGGAAAAAGTAAATTTGAGCATAACGAAGAGCTGGAAGACCAATTAACAGTAATTAGGTTAATTGGCAACATGATTGGGTATAAAAAGAGCTTCTCAGAGTGGCAGTGTCTCTCAGAAGCCAAGATGGGTAGAGGATCACCAATTCCCACAATGTTGCGCAGAAAGATAGTGGAGCAATATCAGAAAGGTGTTACCCAGCGAAAAATTGCAAAGACTTTGCAGTTATCATCATCAACTGTGCATAATATCATCCGAAGATTCAGAGAATCTGGAACAATCTCTGTGCGTAAGGGTCAAGGGCGTAAAACCATACTGGATGCCCGTGATCTCCGGGCCCTTAAACGACACTGCACCACAAACAGGAATGCTACTGTAAAGGAAATCACAGAATGGGCTCAGGAATACTTCCAGAAACCATTGTCAGTGAACACAATCCACCGTGCCATCCGCCGTCGCCAGCTGAAACTCTACAGTGCAAAGAAGAAGCCATTTCTAAGCAAGATCCTAAAGCACAGGCGTTTTCATTGGGCCAGGGATCATTTAAAATGGAGTGTGGCAAAATGGAAGACTGTTCTGTGGTCAGACGAGTCACGATTCGAAGTTCTTGTTGGAAATGTGGGACGCCATGTCATCCGGACCAAAGAGGACGAGGACAACCCAAGTTGTTATCAACGCTCAGTTCAGAAGCCTGCGTCTCTGATGGTATGGGGTTGCATGAGTGTGTGTGGCATGGGCAGCTTGCATGTCTGGAAAGGCGCCATCAATGCAGAAAAATATATTCAGGTTCTAGAACAACATATGCTCCCATCCAGACGTCATCTCTTTCAGGGAAGACCCTGCATTTTTCAACAAGATAATGCCAGACCACATTCTGCATCAATCACAACATCATGGCTGCGTAGGAGAAGGATCCGGGTACTGAAATGGCCAGTCTGCAGTCCAGATCTTTCCCCTATAGAGAACATTTGGCGCATCATAAAGAGGAAGGTGCGACAAAGAAGGCCCAAGACGATTGAACAGTTAGAGGCCTGTATTAGACAAGAATGGGAGAGCATTCCTATTTCTAAACTTGAGAAACTGGTCTCCTCGGTCCCCAGACGTCTGTTGAGTGTTGTAAGAAGAAGGGGAGATGCCACACAGTGCTGAAAATGGCCTCGTCCCAACTTTTTTGGGATTTGTTGACACCATGACATTTTGATTCACCATATTTTTCCCTTAAAATGATACATTTTCTCAGTTTAAACTTTTGTTCCGTGATTTATGTTCTATTCTGAATAAAATATTGACATTTGCCATCTCCACATCATTGCATTCAGTTTTTATTCACAATTTGTTTAGTGTCCCAACTTTTTTGGAATCCGGTTTGTAGTTAAAGAAATCAAATTCTTAGATGAACAAAATAATACTTATCTTGTCAACACTTTTGTGAAATCTTTTTTTTCCCTTATTTTAATGTACAATCTATCATATTCATATGATCACGGCGGAAATCATTCTAACTAAACAGAAAGTTAAGTTTCACTATTTATTGAAAGAAGACCCGAAGTTCTCACTTTACTCTTTTGTCTTTGCAGAAAGTCTTTTTCCCCCATAGAATGACTTTCTTTAATAAAGAGCGACTAGCAGGCAATGACATCATTCCCACCATGTGCCCTTGTGCCCTTATCCGGGGCTCTGAGGGTTTTAGAGGATGAACTCCCGAGGTGTTGATGGACAGATCTAAAACACAGAACCTCGGGCAGTAATATCGGGAACATGACTGTCTCAAAGATTGCAGCAGAGTTTTTAGATAATAGTAGAGGAGTTAGAAAAGGCCAGGCGTGATCATTGCTCGTTTGGCTTCAGTGAGTGTTCTGTCCTCAGGGTCATGAACAAAAAAAGCTGGAAATAAAAGTCTACTGAGTAGAAGTGTTTGTGAGATTGAAACTGAAGGACTGGTGTATGTAACAACACAAAAATAGCTAGAGATAGAAAAAATAGTTACAGGTATTTTTTTTTTCCTTTTATGTTCTTCTACAATATACGTCATATATCATGCTCTTAAAGTTGATTATTTTCCTGTACCAGGACCTCTTGAAGAGATAACCTGTCATTCTCTCACCACCGTCTTGTCTTCTGTCTCCTAAGTTAAATTATGGCGTTTTCACATTATGGCCCAGGATCGTGTCCGACAACACTTTACCCCAAAGTCTGGTTCATTTTGATCAGTGAGGACACAATCATTCTGTGCTTTCAAGAATGATACAGTACAGCGTATTCCAGCACAGATTGAATCAGATATGGAAACTAATCATACCTGAGAACTCTTCTGTTCTGACATTCTTGAAAAACTTCACTACTGACACTGAAGACTCCTTCATTAGGTAAATGTTTAGACACTTTTTTAACTTTTAAAATTTTTTCACAATTTTAACATTTACACACTTTTTGCACATTTCCTCTCCCAGCTGCTGTTATAAAAACACTTTTTGTCCAATGATTCATAATTTGTGCTGATTACAGCTGCACAGTTATCGCCCACATTTCAACCTGGCTAATTTAAACAACATCTCAGGTGCTTATGAAGAATAAAATGAGTCCATCTGGAACTATTATGATTATACTTATCTGTTTTATTGAGAAATTGTTAAGCATCTAGGAAGAGTGGAACTCTGCAAACAAATTCAATTAATTTGTAAAACCTGAGGCCAACCAAAAGGTGATCCAATTAGAGGAATGAGGGGGAGAAGATCCGGGACCCAACAGTACTCCAAAGACTTTACGTAATACAGTAGTGGTGAATGCTGTGAGGCAGACCTAAGGCTAATAAGATTTGCATGATGGCTGAGATACAACAAGGTCTGCAACGCGTCACATTTGAGCGAGGAGGACTGGAGGGGTTCACGGCTCATTTCCAGACGCGTTGCGCTTCACTGATGTGCTCATGACAAAACTCTTGGTCTTGCAAAAGTAAATTATGGGCTTTGAAAAACATTATGAACATAAAGTCCAACCTGTTTCAGGAACAAGAGTGATGCATCCCGTTCTTTCATCTTTGCATCTTATTGTGCATTTTGTTCAGCCTTGACACTTCCTAAGCAGCTTCCTTATTTAGAACAGCAGATTTATCCATCTTTAGATATGCACAAATTTCGACTTTAGACTGCGAAAATTAGACTAAATTAGCACCCATTAGATACATTAGCATGGGCATTTTGGAAATACCAATTAGTCTAATCTGCAAGTCTTTTTTTTTTTTTTTTTTTTTTCTCGATTTTCTCCCCTAATTTAGTCGTGTCCAATTCCTCCCCGTCACTAGGGGGCTCCCACATTAAGGCTACTACCACCATTCAGTCGGGAGGGCTGAAGACTATCACATGTTTCCTCCAAACCACGTGACGCCAGACGACCACATCTTTTCGAACTCCTCGCTCGAACATACTCGGAGGACAGCGCTATCCGCTCCTTCCGCATGTGTGAGCTCACACACGCCCCTGATTGGCTGTATAGCCGTGATTAATGTGGGAGCACGAGGTACCTCTCATCCCTCCCCTCTGAGAGAACTCGGCCAATCAGCTCCATCTGTGAGAGGTTACAGCATCACCCGGGAACCGAACCAGCGATCTCCGGATGATAGGGCGAGCACTTTACCACTGCACCACTCGGAGGCCCTAATCTGCAAGTCTTTGGGAGGAAACCGGAGCACCCAGAGGAAACCCACCAAGCACAGGGACACAGACCCGAAGTGGGACTCGAACCCTCGACCCTGGAGAAAGTGCTAACCGCTACGCCACCAAAGAAATTGTACCAGCCACCAGCCATGAAACTGTATTTTTGGAAGGGATGTCACACATGAAGAGTGTTCATTCATTATTCATTTTTAATCATTACTATTAATAAATTTAAGTTAATTTTAGAGATAGAAAGAACTCTCATGTGCAAAACGAGT
Source organism: Channallabes apus (assembly GCA_030522415.1). Classification (NCBI taxonomy): domain Eukaryota; kingdom Metazoa; phylum Chordata; class Actinopteri; order Siluriformes; family Clariidae; genus Channallabes; species Channallabes apus. Next base: position 19,314,109 of record CM060131.1, read on the forward strand.
GCTGGCAAAAAGTGTATTGCAGCTTTATATAACAGATTAGCACTGGTTTCCCGAGCCTTGTTTCATCTCAGCTGATTAGCTCTAGTTAATGAAACAATGTGTGTGTGTGTGTGTGTGTGTGTGGTGTAAGCGTGTAATTAAAATCACCTTCAGCACTCAACTTTCCCCCCATGTCATGGTTGCTCCTGATAGACTGAAGTGTGAGAGGTATTGAGCTGAATTGAAAGCACCTTATCTGCATTTAAAATCTTAATTAAACTCCAGGGGGAAAAAAAAAAAAAACATTTCGCCTCTCGTAAATGTGTGTACGTGTGCAAAGTCCAAGCTGAGTAACTGCACAGGTGAGAGGTGAGTAGGCGGGAGGATTTGACGTCTGTCACAGTGACTAAGGGGTCAGTAGTGATTTGTCTTCTAATACAGAGTGAAGATGGCGTGCTGGGTCTGATTTACCCGGTTGTGTTTAAGGGGCATCGCGAAGGACAAACCTGCAGGGAATCGGGAGCTAACAGAAGGTGGCGAGTTGCCACCGAGATTATCATCTCCCACTGGGAGAGATGCTAATTTGCTGCGGAGTGAGCAAGTGCTCAAGGGGAGGTAATTTCCACAGACATCCTCTTAATGAAGCCTGTGTGTTTATATGACATGGGGTGACCTACTGTTTCAGAGCGCGAAGAAAAACCGAGCAAACTGTTCCACCATCTGCATGAGCACGGTGCATTAAAGATTCATTCACATTATTCTATATGGATTCATTCACCTTATTGTGCTTATAGTGATGTAATGTGCTCATCCAATTATATTCCAGCACGCTTTATGTTCATCGTTTATGTTAGTTTTCTATAGCGCAGCTCCAAATCACAGGGTTATATATATTAATGCACTCATTTTAAAATATATGAAAAGTGTTCAAGTCATAGTGGGACTTTTGATTGTGCAGAATAACAGATCACAGTTCCATTAATTCTCTGTATAATCCCCTGCTACACTAAAGCACTTATCCCACTAGTGCTTAGTCGCCATCAAGATAGAAAGATTTCTAAGTACTGTCTGATTCACGTCTGAAGCACCGGCCTCCCAGGAACTCCTTAAATAGTCCAAACAGTGGAAATGTCTTGGAGTGAGGTCAGGACTGTATGAGGATGTGGTAATAACTCCCAGCTGAGTTCCTGTAACGTGCAAGTGGTGTGTACAGTTCACACAGACGGATGCGTCTCTTCCACAAGTTGGTGAAGAGTTAGTTACCTGTCAAATTTTCAAAGATCAGGCATTACACTCACAATATTATCACAATATCACAACTGAATGTTCACAAAACGACTGCAGCGTGCTCCGAGTCACCTCGGCTGGGATCGTCATCCACATACTGTACTGCCTACTTAAATTTTTTTGAATTTGTAGTTTTTTTAGGATATTTAAGAATTTCCATTGTTAGCACTTCTTAAAACATTTTAAACATTAATATTTAATCAATATCCGTTAAATATATATTTTTTTAATATTCTGTAGTTTAAGAGTAATTAAACACTTTTGGTCATGCTGTTACAGGAAAACAATCACCTACAGCGTTGGTAACAGTCCTTCCACACGCCATTGTATCATTAGTTGTTTTCCTCGAACAGCATGACACAGTGGATTTTATTTCTTTTACATTATCATGTATACATTTAAAAAGCTAATCAATGTCAAAACGACACATTTCTCTGATTTAAATCTTTGATCTGCTTCAATACAAAGATTTAAATGACATACTGTAATGGAGCTCAACAAACGGAACAGCGTGAGGCTGAAAGGCTATCGAATACAGCATGAATATGAATGAGTTCTCAGGCTTGGTCTAATCATCAAACCCTCAATTCCACACAGCAGGATCTCTGTTACAACTCAACAACTTCTCCAACAGAATAGCACATCAGAGAGGCCACAATTATCATTTTAAACATAATTATTTGCTGAAAAAGAAAAATCAACAACATGAGCCTGCAGTGTGTTTGAGCTTTCCAGATTACACAGCAAAATCCCCAAAGCTGAATTACGTGAAGATTACACTCACTGCTAATGTGCACTGTGGATTACAGGAAAAAGATATATATTAAAAGGTAGAATTAAAAGATTATTACATAAGATGATTTAAAAACTGATTTAGCCACAGCTACTTATTATGCTTCATAAAGACAATTGGTAATTAATTTAATTCTGTTTTATCAGAGTGTATCACTGTGTTTTTGTTTGTTTAGTTGATGTTGTTTTAAGAATATAGTTTGAGGATATTTTCTTTGAGGCTTTTTCGATCCAGATTTCAGACATATATGATATTTCAAAGTTAACAACCTAAAAACATAGGAAACAGAAAGAAAGAAAGAAATGCCATTATTATTTCAATTTCTGATCTACCATCTTTAGACACATGACTGCTATAACTTTTGAGAATCCTGAAACCTAATAAAACAGCACCAATAAATATCCAGACAATGGCTCGGACCTCATCACTGCCTTTTGTCTCTCAAAGGATCGAAGAGGGATAAATCTTTTTATTACCGTTTATTATTGGTCATCTTTCTTCTTTTTCTGCCTGTCTCCATGATCATATCTGAACAGTGAGGAAAATCAGAGTGTATTAAAGTGTATAAATCTTACCAGCTCACTTCTTCTTCGGAAGTTCATATGATTTTATATTAATGATGCATGATATTGGAATTTAACTTCCAAATGAGCCACAGTAATCTCTTTGGGTTATTTTAAATGAAAATCGGGAAATGTCCTGATATGTGATCCATGCATTTTAGTTGAAGGAGATTTATTATCTTCATAGAAATGTTTTTTGCAGGCTTAAAAAAAAACCTTATTTTAGTCTTTTTGCTGACTATTTTGACTCACTGTATAACTAACAGTGAACGTGTTGATTTTAACTGGATTTGACAAGCAAATGACTGCAGTCGGCCAAACAGACCCGAATATCCCATATTTTAAAGAAGCATTTAGACTGGAACTGTATTACAGCATATCTTTTATATAGTTGCACTGTAGCTACTAACATGTGGAAGGTTTGTTAACTAAAATCATATGATCATTTTTATATGTTTAAATTACTTGGTAAAATGTTACTAGATTTATTGTTATAATATTACCACACCCCCAGCCCAATTTATAATAAATAAATAAACCTAAAACCAAAAGCATGTAATGTAAACAATGCTATATAAAATACATTTAAAATTATAAAATTATAAAAACAACCCAAGTAAATTCCATAGATTCTGGCACATTATTTCCCTCAGGTACACACAGCTGTCTATAACAAATGTTTAATTTATGATTAATGCTAAATCTGATCTTCTTTTAGAGGCTTTAAATGGATACATTTCTGGCATAACACAAGAGGAAAAGAAGCCGGCGTGATGGATGAAGCAAAACTACTGGCTGAGCAAAATAATGTTTGCCACAAATAAAAACTGAATAAATTTAATGGACTTTTGTAGACTGTTAGAGGCAAAACAATAGAGGTTTACAATCTGGCGTTGTCATTGCAGTAACACTAAACATATTTAATAAGGTGGTGTCTTCAACTAGCAACGTGTTCAAGGTTTTTCCTAATCCTTAACATGTGGCCATTTTATATTTTTATACTAACTAGCAATGCACAATCATAAACTGCTTATACAATGTCACAAACACAACTTAGGCTTATTTATTCATTGTGACAACACTGTGGATGGTGGAGTTACTGTATAGCGTTTTGCACAATTAAGGATACAACTCCAACAATCTTGAAAAATAACTTTTTGCATTTGTGGTTTAACTTGGTTTAAGCATGGCTTTTTTACTGTAGATCATTTTAATCTCACTTTGCCATCAAACTGTTCATATGTGCGGTATGGTCTGGTTTTGTCACAGCGCTGCTGTATTCTCAATTCTGTTTGATCAGACAATGTTTAATTTTTGACGTCACCTCCAACAACAGTACAGTAGTTTTGTTAAAGATTTCTATGGGGAGATATTTAATAATGTAACAGTTGGAATGAGTCTCCAGTATCAGTGCAATGTAATTGTCAAAAGTAAAGCTGTAACATTTAGATTTCTGACAGGACAGAGGTTTTCATTTTTTTACATCAAGAAAAAGAAAAAAAGTTGCAATGGAAATTTTTTTTGTATGTTTTGTTTTAAATAAAACATAAATTAATGTAATGGTACCATAACCATCTGATCCACTGTATCACACAACAAACGCCTTTTGTTCATTTTTTTTAATTACCAGATATATACTGGTATTTTATGTAGAATTAAATGTCTTACATGTCCAGCTTGTGGCTTTCTTCTTCTTCTTCTTCTTTTTCTCCTTCTCTCTCTCTTTCTCTCTCTCTCTTTCTATCTCTCTCACACACACACACATCCTGCATGATGTCCTGCCTCACTGACTCGAAATTGGCTTCATCCCGAGCTCATTATATCAGCCGATGGCCACAAATCAGAAACATATGCTGAGTGAAGAGTGCGTGTCACAGCAGGACATTTACTCTCAATTAGCCCGAATGGGCGGCTTGTCCGTCCTCATCCATCTGATCTTCACCCCTTCTCAATCTGATCTTTAGTCCATAAATTTCTCTTCCTTTTCTGTCACTGTCACTGTCCCTCTCTCCCTCTCTCTTTACAACATGTTCTGGGAGACTTACAGCAGCATGATGACTGAATCTTAATCTTCTGAATCTGAATCTGTTATCAGGATGACGAGCAGCTCACCGAGCAAATGAATCCTAACTTGTCAGGTGCGTGCCACGCCTGAACAAGCACCGTCCCTGCCTTCTAGATACTCATATACTTCGACATGTTGTACTCCTGGCTCCTGAGTGGCGCAACAGATCTCACAATCCAAAGTAGTCCAGAGATTGTGAGTTTAAATCATAACGATGCTACAGTCATCAATGGGGGTTCTAGTGTAGACAGGGGTAGCTCAATGGTTATACTGATATACTGAGCCTCCTAACACACAGTATGACTGTGTAAAACAATTCCTGCTATCCATTATCACTCAAATGAGGATGGGTTCCCTGTTGAGTCTGGTTCCTCTCAAGGTTTCTTCCTATTGCCACCTCAAGGAGTTTTTCTCTCAGCACCGTCGCTAAGATCATGAAGGTGGCACAGTGGCATTGTGGTTAGCACTTTCAGAGTTGAGGGTTCCATTACTGCCTCGGGTCTGTGTGTGTGTGGAGTTTGCATGTTCTCCACTTGGTGCTTGGTGGGTTTCCTCCAGCTACTCCAGTTTTTTTTTCCCCAGAGTCCAAAGACATGCAGATTAGGCCAAGCGGCATTTCCAAGTAGCTCAGAATGACTGTGTGTCCTGTACTGGACTGCCACCCCATCCAGGGTTTAACCACCTTGTGTCCAAAGTCCTGGGATAGGCTCCAGCCCCCCATAGCCCTGTAAAGGATACGTGATACAGAAGATAAATGAATGAATGATTTCATGGATGCACACCTCATTTCACCAGATCTGTACAAAGGTTTTCCTCCATGGTCTAAACACCTACTGTAACACTTTGGTGTCACGCTCCAAATTATGTTGGAATTTCCTTTTTTTTAACAACTCAATCCACATTGTGGTGTTAAGCCGATTTTGAGGAGCAAAAATGCTTTCTCTAATTAGAATCCATATCTACATACTCCAGGTAAAGAAAAGCTCATTATTCTGCAATATATTTCAAATTAAAGCTGTAATTGGTTTACAGCAAGAAATTCAGTCCTGCATGTTTTATATATTCCATTCACGTCTGTCATAAACCCGTGAAAGTGCTGTATGTTGACTTTGCGCAAATCCATTTGCTCTGTAGATATTGACTACAGGGATTAATAACATTGTTAAACACGCAAGTCCTTGAACTCCTTATAAATGTCTAGGAATCTTTGCATTGTTGAAGGTCAAGTGGTAGTTAGCTTTTTTCCAAATACCTTCTCATCAAAGATTTATTTTAAGACTAATAGCTTGACTTGAGTGCACAGAGACTGAACTTTGCTCCGCTGGAGTGAGAAAGCAATCAGACGTTGAATGCATATGGGAGGAGCAGGAGGGGTGTGGAGGCGGCAGCGGAGGTATGAATGTCACATCTGCGTCCTTTACTGATAAAATTCATTAAGAAGAAGCTCAGTCCTGGATGTTGTGAATTCGGGAAGATCGAAATTACCGAGAACACACAACTGAGAGAGTGACTGCTGTAGGAATTCAGTGATGCGTATTAGATTTCTGTCCTGTGAGATTCTTGCAGATACTGACACAGGGGGTTGTCATGTTTTATTTTATTTCTACGTTGTTGTTTTTTTTTTGCATATAGGAATATAGTTATAGAAACTCAAATATGTACACATACAGTTTGTGCAAAATGTAGAACAAACGCCCAGAGTTTTATGATTAAAATCTACGCACCAGGATGTGTTAAATGTTTGAGCAAGTAAGCTTTTGCTATTAATACATTATTAACACGTTGTTGATTTTCCAAGCACCGACTCCCCCAGGTACCGTATATGATGAGTTGTTTTCATCCCAACAGATCTTTGAAGAGCACAAAAACATCTTTCAGGAGGCCCGGGTCACGTGGGTCATGACTCATGGCTTTCTTTAAAAGCTGAACTTTAATTCTGTTTAATGTAGAAGGTTAAAAGTGATTTTAAGATTCTCTCTGAAGAAGCCCACTTTCAGACTGACCAACAATCTGAGTTATCACTTCCAGGAATGCTTAAAGACAGGACTACAAGGTGATAGCAAAAAGTTTAAAGTTTAACTCGCTGTACAGTATGTCCGATCTTAGGCACCTTAAAACCTGGCTGAGGAATTCACTATTGATGGTCTGGCCAATTCTCGATGCAAAACACCATGAATGTCAAAAAAGATGATGAGCATGTGCATGGTCGAGCATTTTCAGTAAAGGCAATAAAGGGCTCTTCCACTGTGCAAATTGTTGCTTTGTCTCAGGGTCGTACCCATTTGTCACCGGTAATGATTCTCGACATAAAGGACATGTCATCCACAGTACGCTGACGGAGTTCTTGGAAGACTTCAACCCGATGTTCCTTCTGCTCCTGGGTCACCAGCCTGGGGAAGAACTCGGCAGCAGCACAGCACATGTTCAAATCACACTTGAGGATTGCCTGTCGTACGTGCCTTACGTACGACACACCAACAATGGCGGCAGTGTTGTGGATTGTTCTCCGACGAACATCATGAACACGTTGCTGAAGGGTTTCTATGGAACAAAAATCCTGCCAAAAGTATTTGAAATAAAAAGCCTGTTGAATTCCACAAATCGAAAAAAAAATTAACAGTGCTTGCATTGTATTGCATTGTATTTTCATGCTTGCATTTTTATGCGCTGCATTTTAACATGGTTAAAATTTGCTTCCGAAAATTCAGTGGTTCAAATACAACACATCAAATACGACTGCACATCCGGGAAGTGCAGGAAAAGCAGTAGATTACCGATCCAAGATGCCTTCTGCAGTTAGACGTCTTCACTAGCAGGTGGTGCTTTGAGTGTGAACGTCTTCATCAGCAGGCCTTTACAAACCACATGTGCATGTGCCAAGATGATTTAATCTTCCAATTCTGAGAACAAATATATAGTAAATTGTGAGATAAGTAGCGATTTGGATTTCCATAGAATTCCATTCCATTTTTAATTCCATGGTGTCAGCAAGTTTCCATAGTTATATGCTGCTGTGGGAATCCCAGAGCATGAAGTAGATAAAAGTAATACATAAAAGCAGTAGTACTGCAGTAGTACCAGAATCAATTGAAAGTTAAATACATGTACTGTATATAGGCTACTCGCGTTGTTTTCACATGGAGAGATTGTGTGTGCGTGCACGGAGAGTTTGTGTGTGTTAGTGCGCGCGTCTCATATTTGGCATTCATATGGACAATCATATGAAATGCACATTCTTGATACTTGTTGATAAGTGTAAGTTGATAAATTGATAAGTGTGTGTTGTCAAAGTATTTGTGGACATATAATTAGGAGAAAATGTAAATTAAGGATGTCTAACATAATGCAGTAACTCTATTTATTTTAAAATAAGGTAAATCAAGTCAGTATGTCAAATAAAGTCAGTAGAAAAATCGGTAACTGAATAACTACTATATATACTCAGCAAAAAAAGAAACGCCCCTTTTTCAGGACTGTGTATTTCAACAATAATGTTGTAAAAATCCAAATAACTTTACAGATCTTCATTGTAAAGGGTTTAAACAATGTTTTCCATGCATGTTCAATTAAACATTAATCAATTAATTAACATGCACCTGTGGAATGGTCGTTAAGACCTTAACAGCTTACAGAAAGTAGGCATTTAAGGTCACAGTTGTAAAAACGCAGGACACTAAAGAGACTCGTCTACCGACTGTGAAAAACACCCAAAGAAAGACACCCAGGGTCGCTGCTCATCTGCGTGAACGTGCATTAGGCATGCTGCAGGGGGACATGAGGACTGCTGATGTGGCTATAGGGCAATAAATCGCCATGTCCGCACCGTGAGACGCCTAAGACGGCGCTACAGGGAGACAGGAAGGACAGCTGATCATCCTCGCAGTGGAAGACCACGTGTAACAACACCTGCACAGGATGGGTACATCCGAATATCACACCTGCGTGACAGGTACAGGATGGCCACAACAACTGCCCGAGTCACACCAGGAACACACAATCCCTCCATCTCACAGCAAGAACTGACAAATCTGGTCCAGTCCATGAGGAGGAGATGCACTGCAGTACTTCAAGCAGCTGGTGGCCACCAGATACTGACTGGTACTGACTGATTTTGAGCCTCCCTTCATTCAGGGACACATTGGGAAACATTTATAGTTTATGTCTTATGGTGTTGACTCTTTTATTGTTCATACACATATTTACACATTAAGTTTACTGAAAGTAAAAACAGTTGAAAGTCAGAGGACGTTTCTTTTTTTGCTGAGTATATTATTAAAACCAGTGAATGCTATTAAATACCACAATTTTTTTTTTGACCCAGCATAAACAACCCAACGATGTGTTTACAGAAACCCAGCATTTTTTTTTAGTGTACTACTTCAGTACTAATATTATTTTTGTGTTTGTTGCATTTCATGTCTGTAGTTTTATCGATAAATCTGTTCATATCTGCGCAGGCGTTTATCAGCCTTTTGATCTTAGTTCTTATCTTAGTAGTTAAACAAATTCATAATCACAGTATTAAAATTACAGTACAAATGTAGAATTTAGTGGAAAAGAGGCATTATTTAGTACAACTAAATTCCTCTGCGCTCTCGAAAACTTTATGGGTGCGGTTGAGCACTGATTAGACTATGTAGGAAATTAAAGAGGAGAATTATGATGCTTTTAAAAAATATTATTGATTAAATGCGTGCTGAAAAAAATGCTGTCACCAAAAATGTAACCGATGAGAACTCATGTCCATCAATCTGATATACAGTATGCTGGAGAAACTCCCAGGTGGGAAGACACTGCTTTGTGTAGTTAACATCAAAGACAAAAATAAATAAATAAAATAAACATCAACAACTTCCACCAGAGAGTCTGGAACGCAGAGTACAAGGATGCGTCACACAGCCACGACATACAGTACTATGGCCATATTATACCAAAGACAGAAGTGTATATTTTAGTTATTTTAATGTTCTATTCTGAAGGTCTATTTTACCAGTTATTTCAGTTAATAACGATGCGGGTCGCACGAGGGGCAGAGCTGCGCAAAGATGCTTTACACTGTTCTGGGCATCCTAAACAGGCAAAGGCGCGGCCATCTATAGACACGCGGTTGCCAGGCAACGCTGCCGTCATGCAATCGGCCTGAACGAGCCACACCTGGCCGCCGTCTATATAAGGGTCCTGATACCTCCGCACTTCGTGCGATCATTTAGGTAGCACCGGTAAGGTATCAGGGCCATGACAAAGAAAGAAAGAAAGAAAGAAAGAAAGAAAGAAAGAAAGAGAGAGAGAGAGAGAGAGAGAGAGTGTGTGAGAGAGGGTGAGAGAGAGAGAGAGAGAGCGTCACGCAGCGTGCAGAAGGTCTTCCCGTGTGTATCACAAGCTCTTACAGCCTCCTGTTTCGTTGTTCCCCTCTAAAGGCCTGCGTCAGGGCTCTTATAACCATTAAAGCATCTCGTGGTGGCTCTCCATACAGTATAGTAATATTTCTATATTAAAATTTCGATGTCTTTAAATGTAATTTATTTTATAATAACAATAAACTGATACAAACAGAAGCTATATAAAGACTGCGCTTATTTAACACGTATAAATTTGTGTTTCTGGGGAAGAGAAATCTCTTTATCTCTCATATCGGCGCGCAGAGTGAAAGAGCGCACGCGCGCCGCGGGTTCACGCGAACATTTTACATTCAATAAAATATTTATTCACAGCCACATTACAGCCGTTCAATCGCATCTCTTCTCTTCTCCGCATATGGACTAATGTGTCAATCGCATGGGTGGCGCCGACAAAGAGTGTGTTTGTTACCACGCATGCGGATGTATTGCCCTCCCTCACACACACACACACACACACACACACCCCTCTTCACTTTTGATTTACGGAAGGAGAGATATTGATCCTTTCTCGATGCAGCGAATTTCTCTGAGCAAATTAACAAGAATTTCCATGAATGAAGAAAAAAGTTTTAGAGGTAAATGCTGTGAAATGAACAGATTCTGGCTATAAGGGACAGCGAGGCTGGATCCAGAAGCCCAGCACATCCCACATCATAATACACTGGCTCATTAAAGTGGAGATAAATCATACTAATATCAAAATATAACACTATACAAAAACGTAAAGTATATACAGCAAAATGAGACATTTTGGCAGTATTGTAATATATATAATTTATTTATTTCAAAAGATACAAGGCAATACTGCCAAAATGTATCATTTACAGACTGTTTATTCTGTGCGTTGTCTCTTATTGCGTCACGAGGGTTAAAAAGCTATTCATCATTCAAAGTTATTCAGATCAGTGCAAAGTTAGTATGATTTTGAAAGTGCTACAGTATAACTCCACAGTTTCATCCCAGTGGAACAATCTGACAATGCCATGAAAAAGTATTTGCCCCTTTCTGATTTTTTTTTTCTTTGCATACTGTATTTGTCACACTTGGGTGGAATTTCACCCATGAGGAAAAGAAAAATTTGCCCTTTATTCTCAGCATTATTTCAAATTAATATTGACTACCATAATAATTAAAATAAGTAACTAGTTTACTAGCGTAAGCTAAGGCTGCTACTGGTTTTATTTCAGCTTACCTGTTCAGTTTTATTGCCATTCTTTTTAAAATATTGTCTTTATAGATTTAATTGTTGTTTGTCTTGATGTTCTTTCCTTTGTTTCTTTGTTTTACTGTAATGGCCCGATATATGTTCAGTGATGCTTCAAATAATATGTTTAAATAGCATTGATTTCTGTATTGTATTTTTATACAAGCAATTGGTGTTAAAAATTTATCTCTACGTTAATGAACCAATGTATTATGATGTGGGCCAGGAAGTCCAGGGCCACTTTTTGGTCCCAGTCCGCCCCTGGCTTCATTCATAATATTTATCAATCATAAAGAGAGGCAACATATACATGATGGGTGATTGTTGATGATTAAACACTGCATTTAAAAAAAAAAAAAAAAAAAAAAGTGAAAGCGCGCGTGATGTGAGCAGCTTTAATTATTAATAATTAAATAATAATTCAATGCTGGACACAAACAGCTAAAATCACTATTAATAATAATAATAATAATAATAATAATAATAATAATAATAATGTTCTTTTCGTGTATGGGTTCAGCTTCGATCAAAATGCCGCACGCGCAACTCACTTTCACTTTGCACAAGGCAGTGTTTATTGTTTTAGTGCAAAGGCCTGTTGATGAAGACGTTCATACTCAAAGCACCACCTGCTAGTGAAGACGTCTAACTGCAGAAGGCATCTTGGATCGGTAATCTATTGCTTTTCCTGCAGTTCCCGGATGTGCAGTCGTATTTGATGTCGTATTTGAACCACTGAATTTTCGGAAGCGAATTTTAACCATGTTAAAATGCAGCGCATAAAAATGCAAGCATGAAAATACAATGCATTAAAATGCAAGCACTGTTAATTGCAGTGCTGTTTTTTTTTTTTTTTTTTTCGATTTGTGGAATTCAACAGGCTTTTTATTTCAAATACTTTTGGCAGGATTTTTGTTCCATAGGTTTCAACATTTTCAAGGGTTGAGCTCACTGAAGGTCTTCCGTTTCTCTTGTCATCTTCTAGTGATGCTCTTCCGCTCTTCAGGCGCGCTTGTCACTCAGTGCAGCAACACCTCAAACTTTCCAAATCATTTCAAAATGTCTCTGTGGCAGATTTCACAAAGAATTTCTATGGCCTTGTTTCGCAAACAAATTTCATGTTTGCTCTTGAAACAGCAGACGTGGTAACACTCATGGTCAGAATAGAACCAGTTGCACAACTTTCGATGTACACAAATCTTATAATTTGTACATTTACATGGAAATGTGATTTATAATCTGTATAATTACTTCTTGCACACCACTGTACAGTTTCCTATGTTCATTTTCTGAAATAAGAGATGACAAAGGTGTGATGAAGTCTGTCCACCATCCCAACGTTGATTTCTGTTGCAAAAAACTAATCAGCACCTTCTGACCAGTCAGAATTCAGAATGAGAGGTTTGTATTACATATTAGCAATATTTAGGCGAGATCCATGAGAACAGTGCTTTTCATTTCCCATAATTCCGACATTGTTGGTTCTATTTAAAGTGTCAAGGGAACTAAAACAGTGATGAACCTCGTCATTACAGCTTAAATTCACATGCAAAGGTTTAGCGTGTCACCGACTAGCGGCGTCTCGCTGCTGGTACAAGATTAAAACTAAAAGCTTAGCGGACTCCTTTTTCATTCTGTCTGAACTCATTCGAAACCCGTGTCTAGACGAGCCACTCGCTTCAGTGAGGCGTAACAACCCCCTGCTGCTACAGGAAACAGCATGTGGGATCAGTGACCTTGACCAAGAACACCTCTGACTGCAAGTGTGTGTTTCAGCCTGGGAAATACTGACAATACTCACATTAAAAACAATTCCACTACAGCTGGTGACAGAAAGAAATATACTGTTACTTCTAACTTTAAAAATCCTGACGGTATTTCCAGTGATGAACCTCGAAGGTACTGTATTTCCTCGAGGTTCATCATATTTTGACAAAATAGTGAGAGATATAAAACCTCTCACTGTCAAATGCTTTGTTTAACAGTGAATAACATTCTAGAATAATATAAGAAGACTTAAAATAGCTTAAATTAAGCGGTTAAGGCTATGGGTTGTCGAGGGTCAGGGGTCACCACCAGATCACCACTGTTGGGTCATTCAGTAAGACCTTTAATCTTACACCCCATGCAACTCATTCATTAGAAAATTTGTGATGGCAGCGAATCAGGTGTAAAAACTGTGCCAAATATTGCAGATATTGCAAATGATTTGATTTGATCAAAGGAATTGATCATGTGCTCATACATATATACTGTACGGAGGCCTGGTTGAAAGTTTAGAGGGGGTATGCAAAAAACAAAAAAAAACACCTGTATGATTTGCACAGTGATAAATGAGGGGTAGCTCAGTGAAGGTGTTGGCCTACTGACCAGATGGTCCCAGGTTCAAATCCCACCACCACCAAGTTGCCCACTGATGGACCCTTGTGCAAGGCCCTTAACTATCAACTTCTCAGATTTATAAGGGAATAAAAATGTCTGTTGCTCTGGATATCAGGGTGTCTGCCAAATGCCATAAATGTTTACTTCATGCACAACAATCTTACTAAATTCTGCAGCTTGCCCCCTACTGGACTCCTCCGGTAGCATGTGTAGTATATACAATGGTATGTGAGCAAACACACTTACTGTACGATGTTGCCGGCTGACTATGTGAATGCAACAATTATATTTCCACCCAATTTCTCACCTGAATAATCACTGATTCATCTTCAGTAAGTGCATTATCCTGATCCAGGCCGCTGGGGATCAGGAGCCCATTCCGGTAATACTGCCCTCACATGCATAAGACTTCTCTTACAATCAGTGAAATCAGCCAGGCTCTACTCTGTGACTATAAAATCATTCTCACCCAAAATGCCCCATGAGTTTAAAGAAATTGAGCTGAATTAAATCAGTGAGAAGTTTTAGCAAACATGCATCAGGAGGAATAACAGCAGCTCTGTGACACGTGGGATGGGAAAAAGGGAGTGAGAGGAGGGAAAACCACTCGAGCGCAGACATTTCAGACACTAGGGCTGAGAAATGGCTTAATCAATCCACTCAAGGACAAAGATGGATGGAGATTAAAGTGAAATGGGCGTCGTGGGTGTGAGCCAAAGCGGTGAATCCTGCTGACGGTTTCACTTCCAAACACCGAAGCTTACAGTGACTGAGCTCTGAGACATGCTACGACAAATCATAAATCTCCCTGTAAATGAAAAATGTACAAGTGTGAATGCCAGGAAGATGAAATATTATTTTTTTTATTACCACAGGGCTGTAAATTCTGGATCCTGATTGGTCAGAAGGTGTTTTTATATAAAAGACATTAGTGCAGCTGTAAATCACAGGTTTATATTAACGCACTTGTAGAAATGTTCTCATGTAACATTTGGGGAAGGAGTCTCCAGTGTCAGCATTGCGTAACATTGTTTACTGACACTGTTTACTGTTTGTTTTTAATTTCTCTTTAAATTAATAAAAGTCAGACTGGTGACTGGTTATAGCTGATAGCATGGACAGGACCGGCTATAACATGAGTAAACTCCTCTCAGGGACATTCTACGACATTAAATACAGTATAATGGAGAAAACATACTATGATGTGTCATTCTTTAATGAATAAAAATGTGTTAGCTTAGACAAATCACAGAGATAAAGGTGACTAAGTTCTTACATGGGTCTTATTTCGGACTTAGTTACTACAAATTAATCACAATATTTGGACAAACTGGGAAATAATATTTTATGAAAAAGTTTTGTCTTCAGTGGTATAGACAATGATCTCGTAAGGTCATGGGTTCAAACCTGAGCACCACCAATCTACCATTGTTGGGCAAGGACCTTAACCCCCAACTGCTCAGATGTATAGTATAATGAGATAAATGTAAGTCACTCTGGATAAGGGTTTAATGATAAGAGTGACTATAAAATGTCATAAATGTAAAACATGCTTTCAAAGTTTAAATACCTGCCCTTCAAGAAAAACTTAAATGTTTCAATCCACCATGGAAACTAACTGCTAACAAGGCTGAATCCCAAATAACTCTCTATCCCCTGATCAAGGGCACTACTTAGTGTGTGGAACAAGCCAGCAAATGCCACCAAATTCAGGAGGGGTCACATATTTGTTCAGCATCTTCTGCAAATTAATATCCTTATTACCTTCTTCTTTTGTAGACTTGTTTCCCTTTTGAATGAGTTACCAAGTCCACCACAACACGAAAATAATAAGCATGATAGAAGCTATCAAATACTGGTTTACTGTTTTATATGTGACGAAGCATCAGGGAATCCGGTAGGGAATCAGGGAATCATCAGTCAATATTTGTTAGTTTTTGGCTCCAAAATGCACCTCAAATATAATTATTAAAGAAAATATATACAATCGCATTCGATTGTATATCATAATCGAGTGCGATTGTATACTGTATATTCACACATCAACCCACATTGCAGCTGTTTGTGATAAATAAGTGAAATATAGCTCAGCACAACTAATATAACAAATTCAACACAAGTTGCGACCGTAAAACTGTATATCCAGACACTAGGTTATGGGAATGTTTCTGAGGGATCTTAGCCCAATCCTGAGGGATCTTAGCCCTAGTTCAGTAAAAATTCTTGGGTTTGGATTTTGCAAATGCTTTTTTCAAAATTCAATTGGATTCAATTCAGGCGACTATGATGGCTGCACCCTCGAACCCTCCAGAACTTCATCTGATTCCAAGCCTTGATGGACTTTGAAGTATGCTTGAGTCACTGATTCACGCTGATTCATACAGTAGGTGCAAAAAGTTTTGGTTTTGTTTCATCAGTGCACAGAACAAAATTTTCAAACTTCTGTGTCTTTTTTATATGTTTTTTTTAACAAATCGGAGATGACTTTGCTTGTGTTTTCCTGTTTTCTTGTGGGTACTGTATGTACGTACAGTGTGTGCCTTATAGTACAATATAGAGTGAAACTTGAGTGCTGCTGCCACCAAATCATTCTGGAGGTCCTTACCAGTCAATCAAGGGTTTTTTAACCATCGCCTCCTCAGGAACCTGGTAGCAAATTCAAATTAAAAATTCTAATTTTATTTGTCACATACACAGTCATACACAGTACGATATGCAGTGAAATGCTTACACGACCGTCAGTGACCTTAAAAAGAGAATTAAAGCTTATTGTCATGACTGTTCTAGCAGGGAGACGCAGACGCAGGCTTTCAATCACCCAAAGTGTTCTTTATTGACTTTGTTTTCCCACACCCCAACAGTCCCCGTGAAAACAAACAGAAAATAACAGCGGGAGCTCCGAACGCCTAAAGGCGAGAAAGGGGTCCTCGTGTCCGCTGTCCACGGCCCGCGGAGTCCGCGCTGTGAATCGATTCAGTCCTGGTTCAAGAAAATAAGGAGGGCGTAAAAACACAAGCACGTAGAAACTCACAGAAGCACATAAGCGGGTTGTTGCATAACGGTGAACGAACAGGTGGCTACGGGGTCGGCTGGTTTATATAGGAACACACACTAGGAATATACAGGTGAATCTACTTGGTGGTGATTGTGATTGACATACAGACAGACACACTAGGGGGAGACAGAGTGTCGGCTCAGTAGTCCGGAGAGCCGGATCTTCTTCCCTGAGGCCGTGGTGGTTCTGATGTTACAGTACCCCCTCCCCCAGTACCGACCTCCTGAGGGAGGCGAAGGCGCCCCCCCCCCCCGCGTTTTCGAGGGAGCGTGAGCTCACCTGTCTGCCGCACCTGCCGACGGGGGGGGCGACCCGGCGGTCGCGGAGCCGGGCGATCCGGTCTTGCCCTGTGGAACTCCGTGACTAGTTCCCGGCTCAGTATGCTCCGGGCCGGGACCCAGCTCCGCTCCTCCGGGCCGTACCCCTCCCAATCGACCAGGTACTGCAAAGCCCCCGCTCTCCTCAGAGAGTCCAGGAGTTCTTTGACTCGGAACGCGGGGGCGCCCCCTATGTCCACTGCCCCAGGGAGTGAGGGTTCTGCTGCTCCTTCGTCCAACGGACCCCGGACCACTGGCCTAAGAAGAGAGATGTGAAACACAGGGTTAATACGTAAATGTGCAGGGAGGGACAGTTTAAATGATACCGGATTTACTTGTGCCGTTATGGGAAACGGCCCGATGAATCTAGGAGAGAGCTTTTTGCAGGGGAGGTTAAGGTGGAGGTCCCGTGTCGAGAGCCACACCCGATCGCCTACCTGGAGCGGAGCGCTTTCCCGTCGCCGCCTATCGGCATATTTTGAGAACCGCTGCACTGCTCTGGAAATTTGTGTGTGCGTCTTCCCACACACTCTCCGCCTTTTTAAACCACTCATCCACCACAGGTACATCGGTGGGAGTGGCATCCCAAGGACATAGCGGAGGTTGATAGCCTAATATACACTGAAACGGCGTGAGGCCGGTAGAGGAGTGGCGGAGGGAATTTTGTGCATATTCCGCCCAGATAAGACAATTAGCCCATTCATGTTGTCGGCTACTACAATATGCTCGAAGATATCTCCCGAGTTCCTGAACCGTCCGCGCTGCCTGTCCATTAGACTCGGGGTGATAGCCCGACGTTAGGCTAACTGTGGTCCCCAACTTCTGGAAGAATGCTTTCCAGACCTTGGCGATAAATTGGGGCCCACGATCGGAAATAATATCTTCGGGGATGCCGTAGTGGCGAAACACAGAAGTGAATAGGGTTTCTGCTACCTGGAGGGCTGACGGAAGAGAGCAAAACGGGATAAACTTGCATCCCTTAGAGAATCTATCTATTACCACGAGAACCGTGGTGTACCCGTTCGAAACCGGCAGATCCGTGACAAAGTCCACTGCGATATGGGACCACGGTCTGTTCGGCACCGGGAGGGGCATTAATTTACCAACGGGTAAGCAACGTGGGCTTTTCGTGGTCGCACATGTGGCACAAGACAGAACAATCTTTTTCACGGTTTCTCGGATTTTGGGCCACCAGAACTTTGGTTCTAACAGGTGGTAGGTGCGTGCAACGCCGGGGTGTCCAGATGCTAGGCTCGTATGAGCTTCGATCGTCACTCGTTCTCGAAGCGACTCCGGCACATAGGTTCGATTCGGAGGGCAGCTCCTAGGCACAGGGTTGGACTGTGCCCACTGAGCTATCTCCGCCTCGAGATCCCACATAACCGGGGCCACTACGAGTGACGATGGCAAAATTGATTCCGGACTTGTAATTGGTTCCGGCGACGGATAGTAGCGTGATAGCGCGTCCGCTTTAATGTTCTTTGAGCCGGGGCGATACGTAATAATGAACTTGAAACGCGTGAAAATGAGCGCCCAGTGGGCTTGACGTGAATTCAGTCTCTTCGCCTGTTGGAGGTACTCGAGATTCCGATGGTCAGTGAGTACCGTAAATGAGTATTTTGCCCCTTCCAGCCAGTGCCGCCATTCCTCTAACGCTGCTTTTACTGCTAGCAGTTCTCTGTTACCGATATCGTAATTTCGCTCGGCAGGTGTTAATTTCCTAGAAAAAAAGCGCAGGGGTAAAGTTTCTCGGGGTGGCCATGGCGTTGTGACAGCACTGCTCCTAACCCTACCTCGGACGCATCGACCTCTACTAAAAAGGGCTTGTCAGGGTTCGGTAATTTTAAGACAGGTGCTGATGTAACTGCAGTTTTGAGACGAGCAAACGCTTCACGCGCTTCGCCTGGGAACTCGCGGAGGCGTTTCGGCTTACCTGTCAGTAGTGAGGTGAGCGGTGCTGCTACCGTGCTGAAGCCCCGAATGAACCGCCTATAAAAGTTAGCAAACCCCAAGAATCTTTGTAGCTCCTTCACTGTCGTGGGTTCCGGCCATTGTTGCACCGCCGCGACCTTGGACTTCTCCATCTCGACCCCCCGTGGCCCTATGCGATAGCCGAGGAATGCCACCTCCCGCTGATGAAATGCGCATTTCTCTGCCTTCACATAGAGCCCGTGTTCGCTCAGGCGCTGAAGGACAGCGGTCACATGACTGACGTGCTCCGAATATGACTGCGAATAAACCAAGATGTCATCTAGGTAAATTATAACGAAACGGTTATACATATCCCGGAACACGTCATTCATGAACCCCTGAAACACCGCAGGTGCGTTTACCAGTCCATATGCCATCACATTATACTGGTAATGCCCAGATGTCGTGCTAAACGCAGTCTTCCATTCGTCACCCTTGAGCACACGAACGAGGTTATATGCGCTGCGGAGGTCGAGTTTGGTGAAAATGGAGGCGCCCTGGAGCTGATCGATTGCGGCCGGGACCAGGGGCAGTGGGTGCTTGTATTTTATTGTGACTGCATTGAGCCCCCTATAATCAATACAGGGCCGTAAGCCCCCCCCCCCCCCCCTTTTTTCTCTATGAAAAAAAAACCCGCCGAGGCTGGCGACGTGGACCTGCTGATGAGCCCCTGCTGGAGTGCCTCGCTCACGTATTCCTCCATCGCCCTGGTCTCAGCCACGGACAATGGATAAACACGTGAGCAAGGAGGTGCTTTCCCCGGCAACAGCTCAATCGCGCAGTCGCGCTGCTGCCCTAACACTAAATACATGTTTAAAACTTGCATACTCAGATGGCACGTTAATTCTTTGTTGGGCTTTCGGACTTTCTACGGTGGTGGTTTGGACCGCCCAACATGGGCGGTTTACACAATTTGGCGCATCTAGGGGACCATGATAGGACACTTGACTGATTCCAATCGAAATTAGGGTTATGGGCGCAAAGCCATGGGAGACCGAGCACGACGGAATGACCAGACTGAGGGAGCACGAAGAATTTTAGCTCCTCTGTGTGGTCAGGGAAGGTTAATCGCAGGGGCGCAGTGATAGATTTAATAGGCGATTGGTCTAATTCACGGCCATCTAGAGCTTTCACTGTTATCGGCTGTGGAAGCTTCGACACAGGAACTCGCAGTGAGGAAACCAGAGCAGAGGAGATGAAATTGCCAGCCGCCCCTGAATCTATTAAAGGGAAGACAGACAAAACATTATTAACATGGGACAATTGAGCAGGTACACAGAAAGGGTGATGTGTGCGGGGCGGTGTATGTGGTGTTATTTTTTGGAAATGGGCAGTCCTTGATTAGGTGCACAGTACAAACATAGTCCAGATGTGATTCTCCTTCTTCTCTCTGCTCCCGAGAGGCGGGAAGAGTTAACGTCCATGGGCTCTGGACGCGCCGTTTCTCCCAAGTCATGTGGAGGCTTGCGGCGAGTGTCATACTGACGAGGTGGGGTTGCCCTGGCCGGTGTATGCGGGCGTTGGCTGCGGAGGTGCTGGTCGAGTGAGATGGCTAGGATGATGGTCTCGTCCAGCGATAGATTGGCGTCCCGGCAGGCCAACTCAAGCTGGATCTCGGGCTGGAGTCCGTCTCGGAACCTGGCGAGCAGACTCCTCTCGCACCAGCCACTCTCCGCGGCCATGACGCGAAACTTGATGGCGTATTCTGCCACGGGCATAGCCCCTTGCCTGAGCCTCATGAGGCGCTGTTCTCCGGAACGTCCATGATCGGGGTGGTCAAACACTGCCTTCATGGCTTCCACGAAACGAGGATACCGGGAAGTGAGCTCCTCGCCCTCGCTCCAGATGGCCGCCGCCCACTCCATCGCGGGACCTGTGAGCTGTTGAATGACAAACCTGATGCGTTGCGCTTCCGTCATATCGGGATAATCTGCCAGGTATCGTTTGCAGCCCTCTGGATCACCTGCGTACCTCTCGGGTGGGGTGGCGCGCGGCGGGGACGGCGTGGCACGTCTCGTAGCACCCGATGTAGAGGGGTCGGGGATGGCCAGGTGTCTGACGCAGTGCGCCATATCGCTCATTGCTCGTGCCAGGCCTTCGATCTCCTTCTGCTGCTTTTCGATACACCTCCGTAGGTGTCTATCGCTCGGCAGCGGAATGCCTGCTGCGTCTGGGGAGGTTCGTTCATCTGTCATGACTGTTCTAGCAGGGAGACGCAGACGCAGGCTTTCAATCACCCGAAGTGTTCTTTATTGACTTTGTTTTCCCACACCCCAACAGTCCCCGTGAAAACAAACAGAAAATAACAGCGGGAGCTCCGAACGCCTAAAGGCGAGAAAGGGGTCCTCGTGTCCGCTGTCCACGGCCCGCGGAGTCCGTGCTGTGAATCGATTCAGTCCTGGTTCAAGAAAATAAGGAGGGCGTAAAAACACAAGCATGTAGAAACTCACAGAAGCACATAAGCGGGTTGTTGCATAACGGTGAACGAACAGGTGGCTACGGGGTCGGCTGGTTTATATAGGAACACACACTAGGAATACACAGGTGAATCTACTTGGTGATTGTGATTGACATACAGACAGACACACTAGGGGGAGACAGAGGGTCGGCTCAGTAGTCCGGAGAGCCGGATCTTCTTCCCTGAGGCCGTGGTGGTTCTGATGTTACACTTATAGTAAGAAATAAATATGAATAAAAGAAATACGATAGAAAAATTTTATTTACCTAGGATAAAAATAGAAATGAAAATAGAAATATAATGTACAATAGAACATTTTTTTTTTTATAAAAAAATTGGTGGAAGAGTTATGGTGTGCAAGTATACATAAAAACGAACATTGTTGTTTTATTAAGGTGCTTATTAAAGTGTCTTTGTGCAAGGTCCAGAATGTAAACATAAACATGTGAGTTTAGATGTAAGGATTGATGTGCATGAATGTGTCCATAGTGTCCATTGACGTTAACAGATTGTATTAGTCCTGTGCGGTGGTGTGATTGAGAGACCTTATCGCCTGCGGGAAGAAGCTCCTCCTCAGTCTCTCTGTGTTGGCCTTCAGGGAGCGGAATCGATTTCCTGACCGCAACAGAGAGAACAGTCCATTGTTGGGGTGGCTGAGGTCCTTCACGATCTTCCTGGCTTTGGTCCAGCACCTCCTGCTGTAGATCGAGTGCAGGTCAGGGAGCTCGGTGCGGATGATACGCTCAGCTGATGGCACCACCGTCTGTAGAGCTCGTCTGTCCTACATGGTGCTGTTCCCCATGCAGTAGCAGCAGTTGATACTATAGCTTCGTCTTTATGCCACGTCCAGGTAGTGTAGTTACTATACTTTTCAAAATAGGCTTATTGCTTCTATGAACATTTAGTACATTTAGTACATCTCCATCAACAAATCGCTAGAAAGTCCAGATATTTGATGTGTTCCAAATCAAGTACACCTGAGGGGTCTAATCTGTGCTTGAGACATCATCTGATTTACAAATGATGTGCTCTAATTTTTTTTAAGTGGGTTGAATAATCCTGAAACTGCAGTGTTACACCTGGCTCAAAGATGTAACATTAAGGGAGACGACACGGCGGAATAACTTGAAACATAATTGTTATTATAACAAAATTAACCAAAATAACAATCAGTTCATCAGTATGTTCAATCAGAGTGACGTGCAAGTGTCTGGATGTATAATGAAGTGTGGTCAGCGTTAGTGAATGAATGCGAAACAAAACATAACATCACAAATTTGGAGCGTAGCTCTGGCAAACTGCCCACGCCTCCGCGGAGCAGCCGCCCTGACGAACTCTTGCACCATGTTTAAATAAAAGTCATGATGCACATCAGGTGTAATCAGGTCACGCCCCCAAATCAAAAGACCTAATCAAAAGAAACCAAAAGAGAAAACAGAATCCTAACACACACCCCCCTTAAAAAAAATTCCCCCATATCAAAACATTTATTATAACATGCATACATATAAAGGTAGGATAAACTCACATCAATTTGGAGAATACATCCCGTTACTCCCCCACAGGAGCACGTGACAAGGTGTCCGCTAGAACATTTTCAACTCCTTTAATGTGTTTAATCACCAAGTTATAAGGCTGCAAGTAAAGTACCCATCGCATTAAGCGTTGACTCGGACTCTGTAATGAGTGAAGAAATGTTAAAGGGTTGTGATCGGAATAAATGACAACTGGGGACCCTCCCCCCACATACACATCAAAGTGTTGAAGTGCCCAAATTAGTGCCAGTGTTTCCTTCTCAATTACAGAATAATGCAATTGATAGGAATTAAACTTACGTGAGAAATAACTAATTGGGTGATTAACACCACTAGAACCAGTCTGGAGCAAAACTGCTCCTGCTCCTACCTGACTGGCATCAACTTGAATCTCAAACGGAAGACCATTTTTGGGTGCCGCTAATACGGGAGCAGCAGTCAACAGCAACTTCACATTCTCAAATGCCTTTTGACAATGCGGGGTCTACTCAAACTTAACAGAGTTCTTTAAAAGATTAGTCAATGGACAAACGACTGATGAAAAATTGGGACAAAAACTACGATAATAACTAGCCATCCCAATAAATCTCATGAGCTCTTTTTTAGTACAAGGAGTAGGGAAATTCTCTATTGCGCTCACTTTGGTGCGCAAAGGGCGCACCCTACCCTGACCTACCTCTTTTCCCAAGTAGGAGACTGTTGCCCGTGCAAAGTCACATTTCGCCAAGTTTACAGTCAAATTCGCCTCCGCTAGACGCTTAAATAAATCCCGTACCCGTGTCACGTGTTGGTCCCAGCTATCACTGTAAATTATGACATCATCTAAATAAACCGCACAACCTTCTAAACCAGAAACTACACGATTCATTAATCTCTGAAACGTAGCTGGAGCATTGCGTAAACCGAAGCTCATAACAGAATAGGAATATAACCCCGAAGAAGTTATAAAAGCAGTGATTTCCTGTGCCCGAGGTGTCAAAGGCACCTGCCAGTATCCTTTTAAGCAAGTCAAATTTACTGACATACTTTGCCGAGCCTACCTGATCAACGCAATCCTCCATTCTCGGGAGGGGAAAAGCATCAGATTTGGTGATTTTATTAATTTTTCGATAGTCCGTACAAAATCTGTATGACCCATCCGATTTTTTTACCAATAAACACGGCGAGGCCCAACTCGAGCAAGACGGTTTTGCGATGTTATTCCTCAGCATATACTGAATCTCCGACTCCAACTTCAAACGTTTTTCGAAAGGGACACGATAAAAGCGCTGGCGTATAGGAGAAGCATCACCCACATCCACATCGTGCTCTATTAAATGAGTTTGTGATGGAACATCCCCAAACAGTGATGAAAACTCACATATCAGTTGTGACAATTCAGCTCTCTGTAAAACAGACAAATGGGATAACAGATTTTCCAAATCTTTCAGAGTCTCAGAATTTTTTAAACGAGGCTACATTACAGCATCGTCTAAAATCTTAACCCCCTCCCTCTCTTCACATGAAGGCTGCCCCCTAGGTCAAAATGCTAATATTACCAAGATCAGAAAGGGGCAAAACAAAAACCAATTTACACATGCAGTTCCTTTGGACAGCAGAAGCGTCAGGGCGGCTGCTCCAGCCCATCAAACACAGGACTGACTACAGCAGACGGTTTAGCCTCAGTTAATTTACAACCACGAGAGAAAAAAGGTTTCAGTAAATTTACATGACAGACTTGGGTTGCTTTCTTTCTGTCTGGAGTTACAATTTCATAATTAAGATCAGATAATACACGCGCAACAGTATATGGTCCTACAAATTTCGCGCAGAACGGAGAACTCACTAAAGGCAATAATGCCAAAACCTGATCCCCAGGATTAAATATGCGTTGTTCAGTATGGCGATCAAAAAGTTTCTTAATCTTAATCTGCGCCTTTTCCAAGTTTTTCCGTGCTGCTTGACCAACTAAAAACAAACGTCTTCTAAAACCATTTACATATTCAAGCAGACTTTTGGGTGGCTGTTTACCTTTTAACTGATCAGCCACAACTGCAAGAGGACCACGCACATTGTGCCCAAAAACTAATTCGTTGGGACTAAAACCCAAACTAGACTGTGTGACTTCTCTCGCGGCTAACAAAAGCCACGGAAGTCCTTCCTCCCAGTCTCGATTTAATTCAACACAATATGCTCGCAAAAGTGACTTAAGGGTTTGGTGAAATCGTTCCAGCGCTCCCTGGCTCTGCGGATGGTACGAGCTGGAACGATGTTGAACTCCCAACTCCTTCAAAATCTCGGCGAACATTTTAGACGTGAAATTTGTTCCCTGGTCACTCTGAATGACCTTAGGGATACCAAAAATTTAAATGAACTGAGACAGGGCTTTTACTACAGACCGGGTAGTAATATTACGTAACGCATAAGCTGCTGGATAGCGTGTACTTTGACACATTATGGTCAAAAGAAATTTATTTCCCGACTTAGAGGGAGGTAACGGACCCACACAGTCTACTAGCAAATGTTCAAATGGCTGCTCCACAGGAGGAATTGGGCACAAGGGAGCCTGTTTCAATGCCTGATTAGGTTTTCCGGTCACTTGGCACGCATGACATGTTTTAATAAACCAGGAAATATCTTTTTTCAACAGTGGCCAATAAAAATGCTGCAAAACTTTGCCATACGTCTTCTTTACACCCAGATGACCACCTCTATCACCATGAGCCAATCGGAGTACGACATCTCTGAATTTCTCAGGTACAACAACTTGAACATATGACTCACCACCGCAATCTTCTTTTTGAGCCAGCCACTTGCGCAACAGTACCCCATCATCTATGAAATATCCAGTCGCCGCACTCTCAACATCTTCGGTGAAAGAACAGCAGTAAACAAACTTTTTAACCCAGGATCATCCCTCTGGGCGGCCACGAGTTCTACACGAGAAATTTTAGGCAAAAGAGACAACCCAGGAACAACCGATTTTATCGGTATGCCTGAATCACACAACTTAACATTCTCATCATTCATTATTTTGGTTCTAGACCGAGTCACAACACAAGATACATCCTCAGGCAATTCACCACACCCCTGAACACACAAAGGGGACGGAGTGACAATTGGTGAAGGGGCCATTACCGGCCACACACACTCACCTGCCAAATTATTTCCTAAAATGGGGTCCACTCCCTCCACCGGCAAAGAAGGACGCACTCCCATAGTCACTTCCCCATTGACCAACTGAGACTGTAAAACAAACTTGTGCAAGGGAACAGACAGTGTTTGCAGTGCAATTCCTTGAATTAAAACATTCTTACGGGTATATGAATTGGGTGAAAATGGAAGTATAGAATCTAAAATAAAGGACTCTGATGACCCAGTATCTCTCAGGATTTTTACCGGTACCTTCTCTTGCCCCTCTACAAGAGAAACAAACCCGTCTGAAATAAATGGTACATACCCTGTGATGCCTTTACATTGTACTAAACAATTTCTTTTTATTACGGGTGACTCTTCAGTACTGTGTACAAGCGGTACATGCGACAAGCAACTCGTTAAAAGCACAGGCGCAGAATTTTTATTTTTACTACGTCCCTGTTTACCTTTAAGTATCGGACATTGATTCTTCCAGTGCCCAACTTCCAGACAATAACGACACATGGAATCAGTTATCATCCTCTGGGAAGGTGAACCACGATTATTGTACTGGGACTGTTTAGGGTAAAAACTTCCATTATCTTGATTCCCATAACTAAATCGGTTCTTGTGAGTCAGAACGAAATCATCTGCTAATGATGCTGCTTCAATGGCAGTGTGAGGTTTATTCTCATTAATATATACTGCAATTTGGTTAGAAACAATATTTTTTAATTGTTCAATAATCATCATTTCACGCAACTCACTAAATGATTGTACATTTGATGTTGCACACCAACGATCAAAATGATTACTTAGCTCTCTTGTGACTTCCACGTGCGTTTGTCTCTCAGTTTTTCTCCAAGTACGAAAACGTTGCCGATAAGCTTCTGGAACCAGTTCAAATGCTTTTAATACAGCAGATTTTACACTGTCATATTTTTTTCTTTCTTCCACTGAGAGAGCAGTATACGCTTCCTGAGCTTTCCCCACTAAAACAGATTGAAGCATAACTGTACGATCGGTTTCGGGCCATCCCCGTTCGTCAGCTATGCTCTCAAATAACGAGAAAAATACATCTGGATCTCTCTCGTTAAACACAGGCAATAACTTCAAATTATTAATTATATCAAAGGAACAATCTGCACGATCAATAGATGATCTACCATCACCTTTAAGTTTTAAACTCTCAAACTTTAGCTGAAACTCTTGGTTTTGTCGCTCTACAGCCAATCTTTGCTCATGTCTTATTTTTTCGAACTCCATCTCCCGCTGTTTCATCAGATCATCTAACTTGCGTTTCTCTATTTCTATTTCACGATCACGCATCTCCCTTTCATGTAATTGTTGCATTTCAATAAGCTCCTTCTGCTGCTCAAACGA
Organism: Channallabes apus; assembly: GCA_030522415.1. NCBI lineage: Eukaryota > Metazoa > Chordata > Actinopteri > Siluriformes > Clariidae > Channallabes > Channallabes apus. Next base: position 19,341,614 of record CM060131.1, read on the forward strand.
CAAACCAACCAATGAAATCGACTTTTGAGCTCCCGGATTAACCCCAGCTGTTACTTGTTTGTATATAATTGGTAAAATCTGAAGATCACACAATCTATTTCTTATTATTCCTCTAGCCTCATCTTTTCTCAATCTCCTATCAACGCCACTGAATTCAAATCGTTCTACAATTTCGCACAGCTGTTTTTTCGAACACCGATTTAATAGCTCGTCCGAAGGAGCTTTAAAAAATTCCTCAGTTGATGTCATAATACCACAATGCAAAAACAACCTTACACAAATTAATACAAATATTCAGCCTACCTATATATCAATTAACAATTCAGCTTAGGCAATTCTTACGGTTAATTTGTGCACAATTTCCAAATAATCCTACCAAAACATTCTAACTAACTATCTTCATGAGCTCCCAAGAGTTAAGCCCTTTGAAGCACCCAAATACCGCTGGTGTCGAACCGAAAAAAAATTCAAGAACTAACACCACGGCAGTGCACTCAACCCAGGAGACACACAAAAATAATAAACTAAAACAAAAAAATTTATACAACCTCACTACAACCTAACAGGAGGATTTATAAATACACAAATTCCAAACCGCAAGAACTTACCTCTTCTGAGCTGACTAACAACACAACCAACGCTCCAACAAATATTTCCGCCTCCTAGTCGCTCCCACCTAATCAACCAAACAAACAAAGGTCCACATCAACAAAATCAAACTAAATCTAAATTAAACGAGCCCCCATATGTTACACCTGGCTCAAAGATGTAACATTAAGGGAGACGACACGGCGGAATAACTTGAAACATAATATTTATTATAACAAAATTAACCAAAATAACAATCAGTTCATCAGTATGTTCAATCAGAGTGACGTGCAAGTGTCTGGATGTATAATGAAGTGTGGTCAGCGTTAGTGAATGAATGCGAAACAAAACATAACATCACAAATTTGGAGCGTAGCTCTGGCAAACTGCCCACGCCTCCGCGGAGCAGCCGCGCTGACGAACTCTTGCACCATGTTTAAATAAAAGTCATGATGCACATCAGGTGTAATCAGGTCACGCCCCCAAATCAAAAGACCTAATCAAAAGAAACCAAAAGAGAAAACAGAATCCTAACATGCAGTAATCATTAAAAGGCGTCGTTCGTGTTGAATTTGGAGAAAACACTCATTATAGTTGTGTTGAGCTACAGTATTTATTAAATTGCTCTTGTTTCCCTGATTTATTACAAACAGCTGCAGGTTAGTAATTTTGGGCAAAAAAATAAAAATTCAATAGGGGTTGAATAATTTCGAGTGTCATAGCCTAATATTGGTTAACAGTACTTGTTAACGCTGTTGTGACTGATATCCTGGTAGTCACGTGAGAGTTGAAGTGACCGGTCGAACAGTGCTAGAGAGTCATGGTGCAGAGCTTGAAGGTAAACATCCTTTAGTTTTAGTTGGTAATTCTGTGTATTTATGTCTTTATGTATTTATTGCTATCTCTTATGACAACTCTTATGTTTAACCTACTTACATCAAATCAAATGCACAGTTTATAAACCTGGATAGAGTTTTATATACGTCTTGTTTCACAATGTCTATTAAAGAAGATCTGCACTTGGATCCTCCTCGGTCTCAATATGTCCTGATGAAAACGTTCTCATAAAAGATTTCGGTCCATTTTTTTCAGAAATAATCATGAGATGTCTACAGCTCGGTCCTTAAGTGGTTTCAGAGCTGGCACAAAAGAATCGAAATGAAAAAGCACAAAAATGATGAAGGACAAGAACAAGTGGAAGAGTTCTTCACCCAGAGCTGACCCATTCCATGGAATTTTGATTAGTTTCCTCTAACCTTGTTCTCTCTCCTCTTCACACCGTCCCACTATGGAGTAGTTACTCAGCCTGAAGAGGACACGGAGTGTGAGTGGACCGAACCTCAAGCCACTCACAGGCAAGCAATTACCTTCTGGGTTAAAGAGGGAACACTCTCAGGCATGAGAGAGATATGAGCCGAGCACGGGATCTAGTCTCTGTTCATTCATTCTAATATTCATTCATTTATTCAGGGATCAATCAGTCAGATTTTAGGTCCAGAACTCAATTACAGAATTGTTTTCAAATGTACCGATACAAAAAAAAAATGTTAATCATTTTGTGTGGAAATGTCCTTAAGATATTTTATGACATTATGATCCTGGCGAGATTGATCGACAGTGTGTCGCGATCCACATGATTAAATAAAAAATTCATGCCATCACATGATCATTTAATTGACTTTTTTCCTCATCCTTCCCTGAGATTAATTTCTGCCTCTGGTTTATGTGAAGCTTCACATCACAGATTCTGGACTCAATTTATGTTTTAATTTAGCAGCTTTTAAATTACACCATGTGATTCAGACACTGACGATATTCTACATTGTATTACACACACTGAATGAATAAAACATAATAATAATAATAATAAATGTCTTACATTCAGACTTGTATTAAGTCCAGAGCTTCAGCTTGAAGGAGTTCCTCTTTCTGTACGATGAATTACAGCTCCATCTGCAGCAACCGCGTCTCTACTGCAGCTTCTGGAACCTCAACATCAAGAGGTATGATTTAAAAAATATATATTATATAAAATAAAAAATAAATAAATAAATAATATATATATATATATATATATATATATATATATATATATATATATATATATATATATATATATATATATATTAGCCACATAATAATAATAATAATAATAATAAAAACCTATTTTTAATATTGTTCTTCCTTTCTTGGAAATCTAATGTTACTAAAAACCTGCTGAATATATTTGTATATCTTGTTGATCATAACCTTAAACCACTTTATAGATGAGATGAAAGTTATTGTAATAATAAAAACAAAGCATCCAACTAAAGTAATCCAAGTTTACTCAATAACACTGGGATTAAATTCTTTAAAGATGCAACTCAGTATACACACACTACCGGTCAAAAGTTTGGGGTCACTTTCTAACTTCATGATGGTTCCTGATTTTTATTTCTTTCTACATTGATTCTGCATGAATCTCCTTTGAGCAGTTGATATTGAGATGTTTCTGCTACTTCTGCTCTGTAAAGACTTCATAACGCCTCTAATCTGAGCTGCTGTTAATTGGTCATTTTTCAGGCTGATAACTCTAAATGAACTTCTCGTCTGCAGCAGAGGTAGGTTTTGGTCTCGTCCTCCTGGGACGGCCTTCATGAGAGACAGTTTCATTATGGTGCTGGACGGATTTTGCAAACGCACTCGACACAATACTGTTCTTGCAGGAACTATTACAGAAAGGCCGACCTCTGTGTCTTACAATAACAACTGGTGTTTTTCTTGTTGTTACGTAATTACCGAATTCCATATGTGTTATTTTATAGTTTTGAAATCCTCAGTATTGTTGTAGAATGTAGAAAATAAATCACTAAACAAAAACAAAGAAATTTGCAAGTGACCCCAAACTTTTGAACGGTAGTGTATATAATATAATATAATATAATATAATATAATATAATATACATTAACCAAGTGATTTCCATTCATGATTTTTTTTTCAGCCATGTTTCTCCTGTGACTGCGACAGTTCAGCACTATCCTTCTAGGGTTTAATAATGTGTTATACTGTACTGTACATTTCATCACCCATTTCCAGTCATGTTTGATTCCAGTCAACATTGATCAGTTCAATTAATTATGTTTATTTTTTTTATTGTTTTTGTTTTATTTAGTTTTTTTACCAAACTAATACATAGTGACAGGGTGATGTGATGACGTGGAGTTACAGATACCATGCTGAACAACTGAACAACAATTAAAAACATTCTTAATTAAAGAACAAAATGTTATATGTATTTACACTTACAGTACTGTTGCGGTACATCAGTGACCTCATGATGCATACCTGAGAATGAGTCGTTACTGTAGAAATGATGGAGTATTAAAGCGAGTGCATTAATATTAAATAGTGATTTGTAACCACACTGCGGTCAGAGCTAGTGCTGATGCAGAATAAATCCTTCCCAGCTAAACTCCTTCCTTCTAAAGCAGATTTATTGTATGGTATGATCGAGGCTGTATACTTCAGGCTGTAAATTAGTGGAGCTACAATACCTTGACACGGGGAACAGGCCATAAACAAGGCGGAGGAGTAGCGGAGATGGAATGTAACCTGAGACGAGAGAAGAGACCTTCCCTGACTGCTGCCTTCATTAATTTGGAGCACTGGCGAGGTGAGATTTATACCTGTAATCAGCGTGTGGGGATGTGGAGGGGATGATACGGTGGCTGCTCGGGGGAGATAAGTGCTGCAAGTGCTCGCTGGTAATTGTCAGGATGGCGATAGTGCGCTGAGATGCCATTAAAAGCACCCGAGTGCCCTGTGGGCCTTTTTTCTTCAAATCAAATAATGGGTTTGTGTGAAGATCGGGTCACGTTCTGCTTGTGTGTGTGTGTGTGTGTGTGTCTCCTCCCTATCTGGCTGAATTATAAGTTGCTGCAGAACCAGGCTGCAGCAGCATGACATTGTCTTAGATCATCTTCTCACCTTTTTTTTTATTTTATAGGTTGCGACAGTGTGACTTAAATCAAAGTGATGTGACATACGTTACACATTATTAACTCTGTTTTGGACCTCAAGACATTAAACCCAGGGGCCACAGATACAGTAGGACTGCAGGAAGTCTGAAGTTGAAGTAGGGCCAGCTCAGTGGTTAAGGCATTGGACTACGGTTCGGAAGATCCCAGGTTCAAACCCCACAACCACCATGTTGCCACTGTTGGGCCCTTGAGCAAGGCCCTTAACCCTCAACTGCTCAGATGTGTAATGAGATAAAAATGTAAGTCGCTCTGGATAAGAGCGTCTGCCAAATGCCTAAATGTAAATGTAAGACGCCTTTAACATTCGAACTCCTCAGACGTCTTCAGGACCGATTCCAGGTCTCTCACTAAAGTTAAAGTTAAAGACATTTAATGAAACTAAATCTTTCGGGATTTACCTGAAGTTAAACCTGCACCATGAATGAAATCAAAATTGTGAAATTATGGGCAGTTTTACTGTATGTGCCGGATTAGAAGCCACAAGTTTTAATTCAACAGCTGGACAGAATTTAATGAAACTTTTGCAGTAGTTAGAAATCTGCCTGAAGTTTAACCTGCATTATAAAACACATTTAAAAAATGTGAAATGTAAATTTTGTAACTGATGTACGTATTTGATTAGAACTTACTGGGTCTAGTAAGTAAATCGAGTACTCGATACTCAATAATACAAGATCTCGTTTCTTTGCATTAATACGTTAGAGAGTTCTGCAGTACAGTACGAGAGAAAGACGTCACTGATTACTGATTAGCTGTAATGGATTAAAAAGTATGATGTGTCAATTTAGTAAATAAAAATGGTTAGTGTTAGAAGTTTGTGCTGTGGTATAAGAAAAATAAAACACTTTGGGACAGTTTTTTTTATGTAGTTCTAAAAGTAAACCGAAGATAAAATAATTGAAATGGGAATTTGTAGGACTTTCAGTAAGCTGATTTAAAGTGATAGAAGTGAAGCTGAACTTGACTTGATTAATTGATAATAATGATGTGGAGAGGAAATGATTAAATACAAATTTACAAAATTGAGTAAATTAGTCATTTTTATTTTATTCTGAATTATTTCTTAAAAATAATAATAATGGTGCATTTCTGTTAACTTTCAACTGATGAGTGGACATCTAGATCACCTGTCGATCAGGAAAGACACCAACACACACACACACACACACACACACACACACACGCATGTGGCAAGAAAAAAGATGTCTGACATGTAAATGATGATGAACATCCCCGATAATGATTGGTAACATCCCTGCTTAATGAATCACAATAAATACAAAACCATGACAGCCATAAACCAGTGCTACAGAACATTGTAAAGCACTGAGAGACACACACCACAGGGAGTGTGAGCGGGAAAAAAAGATTAGGAGGAAAAAAAATGGAATTTTAAGATTTTGAAAAAGCAAAAAGTACTTTTTTTTTTTTTTTAATTCTTGAAAGTGATGTAAAATTGATTAGACAGTTGCTCTCGCGTCAGCTGCACAGCGAACACTAAATATATTAAAAATAATATTTTTTTATATTAAAAATAATAACAATAATAACTGGCTCAGGATCGTGCAGTATAGAGTGACGTATCCTTTTTTCAGCACAACATAGGCAATATGATAAACTGAAGTTTAGTTCATATTAACCAACTGGGCTGCACGATATTAGGAAAATATGCGATATGTTGATGAATATTACAATAATGATATTTCTTGCGATAAAACATTTCCCTAGAGAAATGCATTTTTTATTAATATTATTGCCTATTTTTTTTTTATCATGTATATGTAATGATGATACTAATATAATCAGGTAATAGATATTCGTCTGATGTAATTAAATCTAATTCAGGCTAAAAAGAAACTATATGTCAAGGAAGTTGAAAATATTTAGACTTCAAAACACTATGAATGACTTAAACCCTCAGCAGATATTCTGACTTCTGGTTTGCTGTTACTATACAGTAAACCTGCCAACACAATATGAATTACTTTCAAACATTACTTTTTATTTACATGTAACCATACACTCATCAATAGTGTCTTAAAACAAGAGCATCTTTTAAACTAAATATTTCCTTCCTGTTTTTTTTTTTTTTTTTTAATAAAAATAAATATTATTAGTGTAGTGGTTAGCACTGTCGCCTTGCACCTCCAGGGTCTGGGTTCGATTCCCCGGCCAGGCTCGATTCCCGTCTCTGTGTGCATGGAGTTTGCATGTTCTCCCCGTGCTTGGTGGGTTTCCTCCGGGTACTCCGGTTTCCTCCCACAGTCCAAAGATATGCAGGTTAGGCTAATTGGTGTTCCTAAATTGCCCATAGTGTGTGATTGGGTGTGTGAGTGTGTGTATGTGTGTGTGCCCTGCGATGGATTGGCACCCTGTCCAGGGTGTACTGTACCCCGCCTAGTGCCCGAAGTCTCCTGGGATTGGCTCCAGGTCCCCCGCGACCCTGAACACAGGATTAAGCGGTATAGAAAATGAATGAATGAATAAATATGATTACACAAAAATTTTTATTAAAAAATCATATTTGTCACACACACATGCGCGCACACATACTCGTTCCGCGACCGGCACTATGACCCGGAAGTAACACGGTCACAACACAGGAAGCATAAACGGAAACAAAATGGCGCATCACATCGCTCAGTCATTGAGTTCGCCCATTTCGTGAGTCCTCACTTTCTTGGGTTTACGTTCTGATTCGAGTGTGTGCGGGTTAAATGTGTGTTTCCCTTGCTCCCCTTCTGTGAGAGTCCTTAGACTAATTCGCGTGGTTATCCTGCCGACTCGCTTGCTTCCGCATTTGGGTTTACCATACATGCTACAAAAGGCTAACCGCTAATCGCTAAGTCTTCTGATCATCCCGGGTTAGTTCGCGACAGAATTAAGTATAAAGGTATAAATATAAAGATATAAGCAGGTATAAAGATAGTAAGGGCCCATCTGATTGGTCAAATTTGGTCATACAAATGCTTGGCACATAAATTAAACTTAATTTATCGCAACTCTTTGCGATACAGATATCGCGTGTACTATTATCGCGATAACGATAATTTTTCGATATATCGTGCAGCTCTACCAACTGCACAAAAATGGGTCACATTGGCAAAGAAATAGCACAAATACACATCACGTGTATTTTTATTGTTGATTTCGGTTGCTTCTACTAATCTGTGGCACTTGCTAAGAGATTCAAAGGAGAACATTTACGCAAAATTCCCTTTTTTAGTCATATTTAGACATTCAGATTGACCTCCAGTTTGTGTGTTCGAATAAAAACATTTTTTGTATCGGCCAATTAGATTTTAAACACCCTATTGTGGCCTCATATAAGAAGAGCCCCTCCCCCAACTGGTTGCTTTGCTCTGTTGTTCTCTCAGGGGCGTGGCTTAACAGTAGCTCATTTACAGTGGGTATAGAATAGAATCCCCCCCTCTACCCCCCCCCCCAAATAATCACATTTCAAAGCAATTTAATGTCTCTCCTTAGTGCCACCTAATTCTATACCCACTGTTAACCGACACCAAACTGCACATTTGGAGGAATGAGATGGGCAGTGTGTGGGGTGTTTCAGCTGGAGCATTACGTTATACCTGTGTTAACTTGTTAAATAAATAGTAAAATATGGGTGTAGATGCGGTTGGCTTATTTCACTAGTTTTGACGCGTAGCTAATGTCTTAAAGTTTCACTCACATGACAGAAGTCCGATCTCTTTGTCTTTTGTCGTTTATTTTGTCAGCATCAAAGAATCAACACTTCATACAGTCGTCTTGAGTAAATCCACTGTTATTACAGACACCAGTTGCTGCATCTTGCAAATCTCTGAGTTTTACAACAACTTGTTTGCTGTATCTTGCAGATTACAATCTTGGCTTGGGTATCTAACAACACTCTTGTTGTTTCTTACTTTCCCAGCTTACGTTAGCTTACGGTTACAACAACCTCGTTGCTGTATTTTACATTTCTAGCTTACCGGGAGCTCTCACTAGCTGACGGTTACAACAACCTCGTTGCTGTATTTAGCATTTCTAGCTTACCGGGAGCTCTCATTAGCTGACGGTCTAAAGCTTGTGTTTCCGTAGCCTTCCAAATCTATACTGAGCTTTCTAGCATATCACAGTCACACAAATGCATGTAATAGTAGAATGACATCACAGACCAACCTACGATTATCAACTTATGATGCATAACTAAGAAATTTAAAGCTTATGGCTTATGTAACAAACTTAATGCTTAATGCTTAATGCTTTACTAATGAATAGAACAAGGTAGAATAAATGAAATAACAGCAAGTAAAATAAAATAAAATGAACACAACAACAAATTCATAAAAAGTGCGATATGGCACTTACATTCCAGCCCCTAATTGACAGGCATGGAGACTGACAATTACAATTTTGTGTTGTTGTTTTTTTTTTTTTTTGATAAAGCAATGAAATCAAACATTCTTAACCTTCTAAAACGTTTTAAATCTTTTAAGTGTGTAATATTTATCTCAGGTGTTTCCATTTGCATATCACATTTCATAACATATTACCACACCATAACAGTCCATTTCACATGTGAGGCACAGCTTGTCGCTGGGTCTTTCCAGAGTGTTGGTCTTAGTTTTAACTAACACACGTTTCACCAGTCCCCCTTTGTTGGGGAACACTTTCGTGATTCTTCTCATGACCCATGAATTGCTTGGAGAAGACTCATCAGTTATTAAAACTATGTCTCCAATCGAAAGGTTTTTTTTGTTTTGAAACCATTTTTGCCGCCCCTGGAGCAAGGGCAAGTATTCACGTACCCATCGCTTCCAGAGCAGGTCTGATCGATGCTGGATCTGCTTCTCCCTGCGACGTGCATAGATGACAAATCCAGGTGGCAGGTTTGGCTGTTTTTTCATCAGCAGCAGGTAGTTTGGTGTCGGAGGATTCAGTTTGGGCGAGCAGCTGTTTCTTTTCACAGTTGCCTTTCGTTTTTGTTGTGTGCGAATTCCCTGTTTGAATTCTGCTGCTGCTTTACCCTTTTGCAACGTGAGAAGTTCTTCCTTAAAATTTTGTCTTTGAGTGAACTTAATGATGTCGTTTTCTGCTCTTGTTAGGTCTTGCGCTTTTAGAGACTTGTGATTTTCTGTCTTTGGGTTATCTACTTGTGTTTTAACCCTTTTTGTTTTTTGTTTCAGCATGTCTCTGGTGCGAAGGATCCAGGCAGCGGATCTTTTTAACTTGTGCCAGTCAGAGTGATGATTAATCAGTTTACTCACTGCATCTGTGTCTGTGCATTTTGTAATGCTCACAATATTCACTAAAGCTGAGAGCTTAACTTCATCAGCATTTTCATCAAAATTTTCTTTTATTGATGTGTCATGAATATTTTTAGGCCATTTGCACTCTGCTTCTTTGAGGAGGGAGGGACCTTGGATCCAGTTGACATTTTTCATGAACTTTTCACAGGATACCCCCCTGGAGGCAGAATCAGCTGGGTTTTGTGAGGTATTAACGTACCTCCATTGCTGTGACTTGGTTGACTCTCTTATAATGGCGATTCTGTTGGCCACAAAGGTTTTAAAACGAAGTGTTTCGTTATCAATGTATCTCAAAACAGTTGTACTGTCAGTCCAGAACATAGAGTCCAGCAATTTCAATTCTAGCTGTTCTTTCAACATTTTGTCATTTTTTACAGCGACCATTGCCGCAGTCAGTTCCATTCGTGGAATGGTGGTTTGTTTCAGGGGTGCTACGCGGGAGTTCCCCATCATGAATGCACAATGTGTAAGTCCATCAGCGTTTACTAACCTGAGGTATGAGACAGCTCCGTATCCCATTTCACTTGCATCCGAGAAGTGATGGAGTTGTGCTGTAGCTGTAACTCCGAAGTCGGCTGGTTTTATGGACCTTGCTATGCTGAACTTGGACAGTCTGTGCAGCTCTTGCAGCCAGGTTTTCCACGCCGTTGCAAACTGCTCGGGAATGTCATCATCCCAGGCAAGTTTTTCTTTACATAACTGTTGCATTAGGATTGTAGCTGGCAGTATGGCAGGTGGGAGAAAGCGTAACGGGTCGTATGTTGAGCTAGTGATTGACAGAATTCCTCTTCTTGTCACAGGTCGTTCCTTTAAGCTAATCTTAAACTTGAACATGTCTGAGTTAATGCACCACAGCACCCCCAGAGCTCTCTCTATGGGCAGTGCATCGTTACTCAAGTCTAAGTCTCTCATGTCTTTGATCATTTCACTCTCGGGAATGACAGTCAATAGGGCACGGCTATTGCTTGCCCATTTTGTGAGGCTAGACCCTCCGCTTGTACAGAGACTTGTGAGATCATTGGATAGGGCGACTGCTTGGTCATGACTCGAAACAGATTTCAGGCAGTCGTCTACATGAAAGTTTTTAAGCACTGTGTTAACTGCCACAGCAGATGCATTGCTGCAGTTTTCTTCTGCTGTCTTTCTGAGGGCGAAGTTAGCACCACTAGGCAACAATTTTACACCGAACAGATGAACTACCATTTTATTTTCAACTAAGTCTTGGTTCACATCTCCATTCGGCCACCATAGGAAGCGCAGCAGATCAGTGTCCTTCTCGGGGACTTTCACGTGATAGTACATGGCTTCTACTGTGTCCTTTTTCTTGGACTTTATTTTAACGGGCACAATGGGGAGGATGCAATTACCTCCAGCCCCAGTGAGCGCATTTGATTCGTGACTCTCTGCCGGTGGTGTATTTTTTGTGTCACTTTCGGTTTCATTCTCGTCAGCGCGTGTACCTGGCTGCGCCGTGACTTGCACTGCGCTGTGTAACATGCTTGGATGTGACTTTGAACACAATGAACATACAATTTTTCTGGTACAGTCTTTCCACAAATGACCCGTTCTTAAACATCCGAAACAGAATCCGTTTCTTTTTAAGAATTCTACTTTGTCTTTGTGTGTCTTATCATTAAATTGGAAGCAATCGTCTAAGATATGCTCCCCTTTGCAGTGTGCGCACGGGTTAGTAAAAGCGCTGACAGGTGATGTACCGGCATTCTTCATTGTAATCAATTCTTTGTGAATTTTACCAACCTGTCCGTCCTCGGTTGCGACGCTGACCCTGGGTTTTCCTTGGCCCGTTTGTTTGGGTCCTTGAAGGGATGTGTGACAGGGTTTTCCGTCGCTGATTGCGGCGTCCAAGTCCGTAGAGTGTGCGCTGCTCAGGTGCGCGTTGCTCAATTCAGTGACCGCGCTCTCGTTCGCAGGCTGCGCTCGGCTGTTGCATGTTGAGTTGGAGAGGTGAAAGTGCGCGCTGCTCGGGCGCGCGCTGCTCGATTCAATGAGTGCACTCTTGCTCTTGGGCGATCGGCTGTCGTATTTGCGATCTTGACGTTGAAGCACTCTTAATTTGGCATCATGCATAGCAAGCACCGTTTTGGTTTCCAGTCTGGGAGCGCATGCGCTACTTGGTTCGTTGACTGTGCTCTCTTTTACCGGCTTTCGGCAGCTGTCGTATTCATGTTTGTGGCCCGTCCAAGGCGGGCTGCTCGAGCGTGTGCAGCTCGGGTCGATGACTCCGCTCTTTGATGCAGGCTGTCGTTTTTTACAACACTGATAAACCTGTAATTCAGCGTCGACAATTGCGAGCGCAGTTTCTAATTCCAACTTTTCTTTATCAGCTTTTAGTTGCTCTGCCTCAGCCTTTAATTCTGCTTCTTTTGCCTTTACTTGTGCTTCCTTCTGTTCTAACGCCCGCCGTTCTGCTAAGGCTGCTGCTTTAATCAACAAGGCTGCTCTGTTGGCTTCCGCTTTCTTTATTAGGGCTGAGGATGATGTAGAAGTTACAGACCTTTTGGATGCTGCCGTTGTCTGTGACACGCTGACGCCCGGCGAGACATCTTCGCGTATTCGCGACGTCACAGAGTGGCTCTTAGTGTCCTTGGTGTCCGCTTTCCAGCGACCCACCGTAGCTATGAATTCTGTGCGGCCTTGAGCCTCAGGTGCGCCGCAAGCGACCTGATCGCGTCTGTATTTGTCTTCATGAGTGTACACAAGCACATCAACGTTACTTCTCATGAAGGCCTCTCTCAGCTTCCCGTATTTGGGTCTGTACTCAGTTTCAAGGATGTCTAACTTACGTGCATAGTTCATGGGTGTCTTTAATGCAGTAGACGTTGCATTCAGTCGAATTCGCTTGCCTTTTCTTGCATCCAGCGCCTCGTTGAGGTTTTTTCTGTTCATCTCGTGGAGCGCCGTTAGGCTCCCCAGCCAAGTGCCGGGAGCGTTGTCCTCGTTGTTCGGCATGGTGAAGTTCGACGGCTATTCTCTTTCACTTTCCATTTCAGTGTTCACTTGTTTTCGTTCAAACAGCGGAAAAGCTTTAGACTTTTGTAGATGCGGTTGGCTTATTTCACTAGTTTTGACGCGTAGCTAATGTCTTAAAGTTTCACTCACATGACAGAAGTCCGATCTCTTTGTCTTTTGTCGTTTATTTTGTCAGCATCAAAGAATCAACACTTCATACAGTCGTCTTGAGTAAATCCACTGTTATTACAGACACCAGTTGCTGCATCTTGCAAATCTCTGAGTTTTACAACAACTTGTTTGCTGTATCTTGCAGATTACAATCTTGGCTTGGGTATCTAACAACACTCTTGTTGTTTCTTACTTTCCCAGCTTACGTTAGCTTACGGTTACAACAACCTCGTTGCTGTATTTTACATTTCTAGCTTACCGGGAGCTCTCACTAGCTGACGGTTACAACAACCTCGTTGCTGTATTTAGCATTTCTAGCTTACCGGGAGCTCTCATTAGCTGACGGTCTAAAGCTTGTGTTTCCGTAGCCTTCCAAATCTATACTGAGCTTTCTAGCATATCACAGTCACACAAATGCATGTAATAGTAGAATGACATCACAGACCAACCTACGATTATCAACTTATGATGCATAACTAAGAAATTTAAAGCTTATGGCTTATGTAACAAACTTAATGCTTAATGCTTAATGCTTTACTAATGAATAGAACAAGGTAGAATAAATGAAATAACAGCAAGTAAAATAAAATAAAATGAACACAACAACAAATTCATAAAAAGTGCGATATGGCACTTACATTCCAGCCCCTAATTGACAGGCATGGAGACTGACAATTACAATTTTGTGTTGTTGTTTTTTTTTTTTTTTGATAAAGCAATGAAATCAAACATTCTTAACCTTCTAAAACGTTTTAAATCTTTTAAGTGTGTAATATTTATCTCAGGTGTTTCCATTTGCATATCACATTTCATAACATATTACCACACCATAACAGTCCATTTCACATGTGAGGCACAGCTTGTCGCTGGGTCTTTCCAGAGTGTTGGTCTTAGTTTTAACTAACACACGTTTCACCAGTCCCCCTTTGTTGGGGAACACTTTCGTGATTCTTCTCATGACCCATGAATTGCTTGGAGAAGACTCATCAGTTATTAAAACTATGTCTCCAATCGAAAGGTTTTTTTTGTTTTGAAACCATTTTTGCCGCCCCTGGAGCAAGGGCAAGTATTCACGTACCCATCGCTTCCAGAGCAGGTCTGATCGATGCTGGATCTGCTTCTCCCTGCGACGTGCATAGATGACAAATCCAGGTGGCAGGTTTGGCTGTTTTTTCATCAGCAGCAGGTAGTTTGGTGTCGGAGGATTCAGTTTGGGCGAGCAGCTGTTTCTTTTCACAGTTGCCTTTCGTTTTTGTTGTGTGCGAATTCCCTGTTTGAATTCTGCTGCTGCTTTACCCTTTTGCAACGTGAGAAGTTCTTCCTTAAAATTTTGTCTTTGAGTGAACTTAATGATGTCGTTTTCTGCTCTTGTTAGGTCTTGCGCTTTTAGAGACTTGTGATTTTCTGTCTTTGGGTTATCTACTTGTGTTTTAACCCTTTTTGTTTTTTGTTTCAGCATGTCTCTGGTGCGAAGGATCCAGGCAGCGGATCTTTTTAACTTGTGCCAGTCAGAGTGATGATTAATCAGTTTACTCACTGCATCTGTGTCTGTGCATTTTGTAATGCTCACAATATTCACTAAAGCTGAGAGCTTAACTTCATCAGCATTTTCATCAAAATTTTCTTTTATTGATGTGTCATGAATATTTTTAGGCCATTTGCACTCTGCTTCTTTGAGGAGGGAGGGACCTTGGATCCAGTTGACATTTTTCATGAACTTTTCACAGGATACCCCCCTGGAGGCAGAATCAGCTGGGTTTTGTGAGGTATTAACGTACCTCCATTGCTGTGACTTGGTTGACTCTCTTATAATGGCGATTCTGTTGGCCACAAAGGTTTTAAAACGAAGTGTTTCGTTATCAATGTATCTCAAAACAGTTGTACTGTCAGTCCAGAACATAGAGTCCAGCAATTTCAATTCTAGCTGTTCTTTCAACATTTTGTCATTTTTTACAGCGACCATTGCCGCAGTCAGTTCCATTCGTGGAATGGTGGTTTGTTTCAGGGGTGCTACGCGGGAGTTCCCCATCATGAATGCACAATGTGTAAGTCCATCAGCGTTTACTAACCTGAGGTATGAGACAGCTCCGTATCCCATTTCACTTGCATCCGAGAAGTGATGGAGTTGTGCTGTAGCTGTAACTCCGAAGTCGGCTGGTTTTATGGACCTTGCTATGCTGAACTTGGACAGTCTGTGCAGCTCTTGCAGCCAGGTTTTCCACGCCGTTGCAAACTGCTCGGGAATGTCATCATCCCAGGCAAGTTTTTCTTTACATAACTGTTGCATTAGGATTGTAGCTGGCAGTATGGCAGGTGGGAGAAAGCGTAACGGGTCGTATGTTGAGCTAGTGATTGACAGAATTCCTCTTCTTGTCACAGGTCGTTCCTTTAAGCTAATCTTAAACTTGAACATGTCTGAGTTAATGCACCACAGCACCCCCAGAGCTCTCTCTATGGGCAGTGCATCGTTACTCAAGTCTAAGTCTCTCATGTCTTTGATCATTTCACTCTCGGGAATGACAGTCAATAGGGCACGGCTATTGCTTGCCCATTTTGTGAGGCTAGACCCTCCGCTTGTACAGAGACTTGTGAGATCATTGGATAGGGCGACTGCTTGGTCATGACTCGAAACAGATTTCAGGCAGTCGTCTACATGAAAGTTTTTAAGCACTGTGTTAACTGCCACAGCAGATGCATTGCTGCAGTTTTCTTCTGCTGTCTTTCTGAGGGCGAAGTTAGCACCACTAGGCAACAATTTTACACCGAACAGATGAACTACCATTTTATTTTCAACTAAGTCTTGGTTCACATCTCCATTCGGCCACCATAGGAAGCGCAGCAGATCAGTGTCCTTCTCGGGGACTTTCACGTGATAGTACATGGCTTCTACTGTGTCCTTTTTCTTGGACTTTATTTTAACGGGCACAATGGGGAGGATGCAATTACCTCCAGCCCCAGTGAGCGCATTTGATTCGTGACTCTCTGCCGGTGGTGTATTTTTTGTGTCACTTTCGGTTTCATTCTCGTCAGCGCGTGTACCTGGCTGCGCCGTGACTTGCACTGCGCTGTGTAACATGCTTGGATGTGACTTTGAACACAATGAACATACAATTTTTCTGGTACAGTCTTTCCACAAATGACCCGTTCTTAAACATCCGAAACAGAATCCGTTTCTTTTTAAGAATTCTACTTTGTCTTTGTGTGTCTTATCATTAAATTGGAAGCAATCGTCTAAGATATGCTCCCCTTTGCAGTGTGCGCACGGGTTAGTAAAAGCGCTGACAGGTGATGTACCGGCATTCTTCATTGTAATCAATTCTTTGTGAATTTTACCAACCTGTCCGTCCTCGGTTGCGACGCTGACCCTGGGTTTTCCTTGGCCCGTTTGTTTGGGTCCTTGAAGGGATGTGTGACAGGGTTTTCCGTCGCTGATTGCGGCGTCCAAGTCCGTAGAGTGTGCGCTGCTCAGGTGCGCGTTGCTCAATTCAGTGACCGCGCTCTCGTTCGCAGGCTGCGCTCGGCTGTTGCATGTTGAGTTGGAGAGGTGAAAGTGCGCGCTGCTCGGGCGCGCGCTGCTCGATTCAATGAGTGCACTCTTGCTCTTGGGCGATCGGCTGTCGTATTTGCGATCTTGACGTTGAAGCACTCTTAATTTGGCATCATGCATAGCAAGCACCGTTTTGGTTTCCAGTCTGGGAGCGCATGCGCTACTTGGTTCGTTGACTGTGCTCTCTTTTACCGGCTTTCGGCAGCTGTCGTATTCATGTTTGTGGCCCGTCCAAGGCGGGCTGCTCGAGCGTGTGCAGCTCGGGTCGATGACTCCGCTCTTTGATGCAGGCTGTCGTTTTTTACAACACTGATAAACCTGTAATTCAGCGTCGACAATTGCGAGCGCAGTTTCTAATTCCAACTTTTCTTTATCAGCTTTTAGTTGCTCTGCCTCAGCCTTTAATTCTGCTTCTTTTGCCTTTACTTGTGCTTCCTTCTGTTCTAACGCCCGCCGTTCTGCTAAGGCTGCTGCTTTAATCAACAAGGCTGCTCTGTTGGCTTCCGCTTTCTTTATTAGGGCTGAGGATGATGTAGAAGTTACAGACCTTTTGGATGCTGCCGTTGTCTGTGACACGCTGACGCCCGGCGAGACATCTTCGCGTATTCGCGACGTCACAGAGTGGCTCTTAGTGTCCTTGGTGTCCGCTTTCCAGCGACCCACCGTAGCTATGAATTCTGTGCGGCCTTGAGCCTCAGGTGCGCCGCAAGCGACCTGATCGCGTCTGTATTTGTCTTCATGAGTGTACACAAGCACATCAACGTTACTTCTCATGAAGGCCTCTCTCAGCTTCCCGTATTTGGGTCTGTACTCAGTTTCAAGGATGTCTAACTTACGTGCATAGTTCATGGGTGTCTTTAATGCAGTAGACGTTGCATTCAGTCGAATTCGCTTGCCTTTTCTTGCATCCAGCGCCTCGTTGAGGTTTTTTCTGTTCATCTCGTGGAGCGCCGTTAGGCTCCCCAGCCAAGTGCCGGGAGCGTTGTCCTCGTTGTTCGGCATGGTGAAGTTCGACGGCTATTCTCTTTCACTTTCCATTTCAGTGTTCACTTGTTTTCGTTCAAACAGCGGAAAAGCTTTAGACTTTTGTAGATGCGGTTGGCTTATTTCACTAGTTTTGACGCGTAGCTAATGTCTTAAAGTTTCACTCACATGACAGAAGTCCGATCTCTTTGTCTTTTGTCGTTTATTTTGTCAGCATCAAAGAATCAACACTTCATACAGTCGTCTTGAGTAAATCCACTGTTATTACAGACACCAGTTGCTGCATCTTGCAAATCTCTGAGTTTTACAACAACTTGTTTGCTGTATCTTGCAGATTACAATCTTGGCTTGGGTATCTAACAACACTCTTGTTGTTTCTTACTTTCCCAGCTTACGTTAGCTTACGGTTACAACAACCTCGTTGCTGTATTTTACATTTCTAGCTTACCGGGAGCTCTCACTAGCTGACGGTTACAACAACCTCGTTGCTGTATTTAGCATTTCTAGCTTACCGGGAGCTCTCATTAGCTGACGGTCTAAAGCTTGTGTTTCCGTAGCCTTCCAAATCTATACTGAGCTTTCTAGCATATCACAGTCACACAAATGCATGTAATAGTAGAATGACATCACAGACCAACCTACGATTATCAACTTATGATGCATAACTAAGAAATTTAAAGCTTATGGCTTATGTAACAAACTTAATGCTTAATGCTTAATGCTTTACTAATGAATAGAACAAGGTAGAATAAATGAAATAACAGCAAGTAAAATAAAATAAAATGAACACAACAACAAATTCATAAAAAGTGCGATATGGCACTTACAATGGGACCTTTAAAAAGTCAGGTTTTCATTGTTAAAAATGTAGTAGAGTGAAGTGGAACGGACGGGAGATGAGTCAATATTTTTGTTGAATACATTCTCAGTTAAATACCATCTTTGTTTTAAAGTAAATGTGTTATTTTTTTCCAGGTACGAGCAAAGCGTACCGGCTGATCTGACTGTTCCTGGAGTGAGAAAAAAAAAAAGGATAAACATGTTGTTTCTGCAATTTGTCATTCTATCAATATAGTTGCTTCAGAAGACACTTTTTTTTTTTTTCCATGCTGCAATTTCCTAAGTGATTCAGAAACACTTGGCGTTTTAGTGTTATTTTCAGAAACTGCACTCAGGCTGAGAGGGACAGATAAAAGTCAGGCAGGAAAATGGCACCTAGTGAATGAGATGCATTTCATTTTTAACTCGTCCTGTTCTTTCACAACAACATGATAACGACACAACGTCGTACAAACACAGCTATTTACAAAAGGAAAAAATAGTTATCACTTTTCACTAGAAAACAGTGAAAATCTGTTCACTAGCAACAGATGAGTGTAACAAACATCATGTCACGAAACACACAACAAAACCATCAGTTCTCCACCTCAATGCAAGACACACTCCATTACAGGGAACGCGATAACGGAGAATCAATCAGCCTACAGCAGACCAATAAACTGAGCCACAGAGGAGTAATGACCTCCGTCAGCGCCTGCCGATAGTCATTTACCCTCGTGTTTAAATCACATCTCAGCACCTTCTACAGTACGTCTGCTTCACCTTCACACTAGTTAGATGTTCCAGGTTCGATCCTGCTGAGAAGAAACTCCATAAAGACAGGATGTTAAATATACTGTAGACAAAACAATCGATATGAATAAAAGGAATATGATCATGTATATCACTTCATCCTGTATACAGGATCACGCGGGGTGTGGAGCCTATCCCAGGAGACTTAGGGCACGGGAACAGGGTGCCAATCCATCACAGGGTACAAAAACATACCTATGCTCAATCACACACTACTGGCAATCTGGAAACACCAGTTAGTCTAATCCCAGTGTCTTTGGAAGCAGTGGAGAACGTGCAACCTCCATGCACACAGACTCTAAGGGAGGAATCGAACACAGACCCTGGAGGTGCAAGGCAACAGTGCTAACCACTATGTCACTATGTCACCTACTGTAATTCAATTCAATTTTATGTATACAGTATAGTCCCTTTAATATTGTTATTGTAAAGCAGCGTCATGGAAATGAGTGTGAGGAAATATGTATAAATTATAATTATAAAGTTTTCAGCTTTCAAAACAGGATTTAAATGGAATCTGTTCTGCAGGGTTCTGTGTAGAACATTTAAGGGTTCCTTTAATGGATAGAGCATTTTTATAAAAATTAAACAATTAAATTGTTCATAATCTCCATCGACATACTGCAGGCACAGGGTTTTTTGACAGATTTTGTCACCGGCACAGTGAGATCTACAGGCCTAGTATTTTTACTATAGTGTCATTTTATTTCATTTTATTTCTTTATTTGTAAATTGTATGAAAAAAATGTAAATTATGGGACAGTTTTATGGTTAGCACTGTCATCTGTCGTCTTTGAATCAGAGGTTTTGAATCTTACCATTGCTGTGTGTGTGTGTGTGTGGCTGATTGGCCTGTAGTGTCTGATTGGGGGGGGGGGGGTGTCTGTACCCTGTGATGGGGTGTCCTGAACCTTGAGCTCCCTGGGAAAGGCTTCAGGCTCAAGTGACCAGGATAAGCTGTATAGACAATGAATATAGAACAATATATAAAGCATAATTATCTTCACCCTGTCCAGGGTGTACCCCGCCTAGTGCCCGAAGTCTCCTGATATAGGCTCCAGGTCCCCCGCGACCCTGAACACAGGATTAAGCGGAATAGAAATGATGATAATTATCTTCTTAATTTTTTTCAGTAATTGATTTGATAAATAAAGCTATATGTTGATAAAGATTCTTCATCGTCAGTTGAACAGAAGTCCTGGCGCGAGCAGACGTGATGAAGGTGCAGTACAAGACGTATGACGTGAGAGTTTTATATCAGCCGTAATAAGGTGGAGTTGGAACCGCTGATTAGACCTGAGGACACACGGCAGCGGAGCAGAGTCACAAAAAGCAAGATTTTATTTCACGTTTTCAAAATAACGTCTTATAACAAACCCATGTACCAACCTTGATATCCGACTATATACGGTACTATAGATGCCTGCACATTCTTTATTATATGTTAAAATCATCCGAAAAACTGTATTATATTTATTTAAAACAGGTACTCAATTTTTTTTTATTTTTTTGCTATGAACTGGTAAATAATTATTTTACTTAATTACTGGTACTTATTCTTTGGTAGAAGAATGACTTCTTTTATCCTGCTTAAATTCCTGCATAGTTGCAATCTTTAAAGCAAAGTTATGTGTAAATGTTTGTTGAAGCCAAAACAAATTAAGTTTTCCTCCCATAAAAAAAAAATTATCTTCATATAATCCATTTATACAACGTTTAAATTTTTTGATTTAATTAAAAGATTTGTTTTATTTTGTCCTAATTTATAAGTTTTTACTCAGTTTGTTTATTTATTTATTTTATGAATGCCAGTATAAATGAATTCCTTGTATAAATGAATTTATTAAAAAAAAAAAAAAAAACACTTGTACCCAGCATGATAAGTGAAGGCCAAACAAGTGAAAGTTGTAATTGAAATTCCTGCTAGTAAACACTAGGGGATGGAGACGGGTCATTAAAAAAAGTACATAAAAATGTCATTGTGCCATAAAATTTGTATTTAGTTCTAGATATATTATAGGTAAGGAAGATACTGTAGATAGATAGATAGATAGATAGATTTGCAAAAATAGTCATGCCCCTTGAACTTTTCTACATTTTGTCATTTTACAACCACAAAGATAACAGTATTTTATTGGGATTTAATGTGACAGTAAAGTAGAAGGAAATGATAAATAGCTTTAAAAAAATTATAAATAAAAATCTGAAAAGTCTGGTGTGCGTTTCTCTTCAGCCCCCTTTACTCCGACACCTCTAATTAAAATCCAGTGGAACCCAATGCCTTCAGAAGTCACCTGATTAGTAAATAGAGTCGACCCATGTGTAATTTAATCTCAGTATAAATACAGCTGTTCAGTGAATCCCTCAGAGGTTTGTTAGAGAACATTAGTGAAGCAGCATCATGAAGCTCCAGGAACACACCAGACAGGTCAGGGATAGAAGTTATGGAGAAGTTTAAAGCAGGGTTTAAATATCCCGAGCTTTGAACATCTCACACGGCGCTGTTCAATCCATCATCCGAAAGACTACGGCACAACTGCAAACCTACCAAGATATGGATGTCCACCTAAATTAACAGGCAGGCAAGAGGGGCATTAATCAGAGAAGCAGCCAAGAGGCCCATGGGAACTCCGGAGGAGCTGCAGAGATCCTATTAGTCGTGCACTACAAATCTGGCCTTTATGAAAGAGTGGAAAGAAGAAAGTCATTGTTGAAAGAAAGTCATAAGAAGTCCCAGGTCCACATGGGTTGTTGCAAAAGGACAGATTTGTGAAGTGCACAGGTATTGGTTGTCCTGTGGACAAATTCTCCCACCTGAGCAACATAAATCTTTTACTATTTTATGAACTGCATTACGTCCCTGATATTATTTTTTTCTTTGTGTTGCCTGCTCTATTGGGTGTGTTTCTCTCTCTCTCTCTCTGTTCGTAAAGCAGATTTCCTCTACCGTGGAGATGATGGGTGCTGATTGAAGGATCAGTCAGTGATGTGTGCTTTACTCCCGCCTCCTGTGTCTCCATTGGACAAACACTTTGTGCAGCTGTATTTAAACACCATCCTGTCTGCTGCTCTGCTTGGCTCGTTACGGTGTTTTGATTTACTGCAAATTATCTACTTTTTGCTGCCCTTTTCCACCTCGATTTTGTTATTGCCCCCTTGTACATAAATCTGTATACTTTGTTAATATCATGCTGTACATAGTGGTAAGTAGGGAGTCGATGCCCTCTTTGCCAACCCCCCCCCCCCCCACCAGGTTATGCTAGTCAGGGAGTTGGGTAAGACTCAATGTATTTTGGTTTGTTTATGTTGTTGGGTAGCCTTTCGTGGCTGTAGTTAGTGGGTTTTGTTATTGTTTTGGTGTTGTCGGCTCCTGAGGATATTACCATCTTTGTAAATACTTGTAAATGGAATTACACTGCAGTTGATCTCACAATACCCCCCCCCCCCCCCCCGTTTATTTCCCCATTATTTTCTTTCCTTTTCACAATATTTTTCTTTATTGGCTGTTGCAGCCTGACCCTAGACCAGGACGTAACGACTGTAGTAAAGAAAAAGTAATGCATTTACTTTTGGTGTTTTATTATTATTTTTTAAGTAAGGGTGTGATAAGTTTTGCACTGTTCACAGATAGATTAATTTGCAAACACTTTTATCAGATCAAATGCTTCCATCAAAAATTATTTCTTATTCCCATCTACATTGCACAAATGCTCCGTCATTGCATTTAATCGCATCTTATTTATGTAAATAAAAATAAATAAATAAAACACGTTTTTGTTTCAGTCGATACAAGAGGTAAAGTTACAATGGCTTTGAGTTGCATGTTTTGGCACTGAAGCTCTTTAAACTTAATGAAAATAGAAAAATGAATAAATGGATAAATGCACATTAACGGATCAGCGCTCAAAATAAATGGAAGAAAATAAAATTAAAAGAGGACAGCCATCTCAAGCTAGATTACTGTTCGAGCCTTGGAGAAAAACAAAAAATATAATTACACACCTCATTTATGACTGACTTCCTGTTTCCAAATTGTGGGGAAAAATAGAATAAAGAGATCAAAAAGCACAGAAAATCAAAACTAAAGAAGAAACAGCAACTTTAGCTTTATGCTATTTATTATCCTTAAATTGGGTTTGTATGTAAAAGGTGAACTTGTGATTGAGAAATAACATCTAGTGCAAAAGATGAAAGAACGTAAACATGTAGCGTGTGATTTGTGAATTTCAAATATTACTGTATATGTATAAAATATTTAACACAAACTGTTGCATAACTCTGCAAGGTGACCGTCATATCCTGTACAGTCTACATTTATACATCCAAACGCTGCGCAATCCTGGATTCTGATTGGTCAGAAGGTGTTGATTAGTTTTCTGTAACAGCAGCTCTGATACATTAATGTGCTCATTCTAATACGTTATCATTTCTATAGAAACATCTGACGATTACGATGGATAGTGTTGATATGGCGAAGTGTTTTTGTAAGGAGATGTTTATTTAACATTTATGGAAGGAGTCTCCAGTGTCAGTGCTAAAGACGTGATGTTCGGGATAAAGCTGTTTACTCTTTTTTTTTTTTTTGTAATTATGTAAGGAAATTGTAAAAATTGTTGCCAAATCACTGTGAGGAATAAAAAACATGCTGTTATAGGAAACTAATCAACATTATTATTGTAACAGTAGCTCTTCTTCATCACACCTGAGTGTGCAGTTATGGATCAGCCGAGGTGTTCATGGCAGAAACAAAACAATTTTAATGTTCATGATTTTTTTTTCATAACCATCATCATTCATCATTGCTGATTGTTTGAAATTAGAATTAGATATGAAAGTAGCAATGGATCCGATATTGTCTTTTATTCAAAAGCTTTACTTGATGCTAAAATATAATGCCGGTGTACTGGTAGGAAAGGAGACAAAGCTGTATAAACAGGCAGGCTTTTCATAAAACACATACACCTTTAAGTTCCTCTATGGAATGGAAGTTTCCAGTGAAGTTCAGTCGCCTGGCTGGAACCAAACATCAGCGCCCCTAAGCTTGTTAGTGCAGTTTGTCTTCTAGTCCTGCAGGGGGAGCTCTAGACCTGGAACTCGAACATGTCTGCTTGCTTTTTGGCCAGCTTGGCGACCTCATCTCGGATGGCCTGGACCAGAGCCGAGGTGGAGAGCGTGATGGGAGTGATCACGTCTACGTGTTCGTTGGACAGAGAGAACGGCTGATCCGGTTCCGTCTGAGGATGGGATACCGCCTGGCTGGGGTTCCATGGGAAAGGACTTCCTCGAGGGTAACGCGGGTTCGGGAAAGCTTCTGCGTAACCTGGCAACGGAACCTGAAACAGAAATCGCTGCTTTAGTAATGTTCAAGTTTTTTCGCCAGAAATAGTTCCTGGGAAAGGTGCAAATTTTTAATCTAATTCGTTTCAACAAAGAGAAAAACAGAGATGAACCATGTCTTTAGCTGCTACAATATAGGAAATAACATTTAAATATGATTTAAATAATGTTAAACATTAAATGTAACTAAAAACAAACACAAGATAAAGTGTATCGTGACCCAGTTTATCGCAATCTCAGTACTGCATCGTCATATCACTCAGCCTGATTGATGTTACAGTATATCAGGTATACGTAAAGAATAAATCATATACAGCGCTACCTCGGCATACGAGTTTAATCTGTTCCGGAAGCGAGTTCTTAAGGTGAAAGTCCGTATTGTGAAAAGCACTTTCCCATAGGAAATAATGTAAATACAGATAATCCGTTCCAGCCACCCGAAAATTATTACCAATATTATCAATTTCCATCACTATAAGCGTATTTTTGCATATAAAAAGAATCAAAACGCTTAGAAAAGACAAATACTGTAACTGAATTGAAATATGAAATAAATGGACATTAAACCTCACTTAACATTAATTTATGATTCCTCTCGGCACCGGCTGCTTTAAAAACTTAAACTGAAAGCGGATCCCTTTTCTTCTTGATATCGTCCTTGAAACATTCTTGGTTCCCCTGGTGCTGTGTCTTCACTAAATCTTGCACAAAATGAAAAAAAAAAAAAAAACACAAAAAATGCGTAAACTCACTTCACTTGGCTTTCCATTAACGCAAACAAGTGTTACGCGTACTGTGTACACGCAACTGGTTTGGTCGATTCGGTCGCAAGTATGCCGAAAATGGTTTGTATGCCCAGGCAAAATATGCATATGCTGAGGTACCGCTGTACAGGACCGCTATACTTGTTTTATGCTAGGTGTTATTAACATTACACAAGATTACGCAGCTCGGTTCTGAATCAGGACTCCCTGTGAGACCGTATGGTTATAAAAGAGTCTCGTACAGATTCAGTCCACGGTGAGGACACGTCCTCGGGCTCTGGGGGATACGACATCCAGGAGGGACTGTGATAGGACGAAGGAGGCGTGGAGATGAAGTATCCGGGGTAGCCTGGCCTGCTGGTGGGGATGGCGTACACAGCAGTCATCGGGTTTCCTGTGAGACACGTGTGACACGTCATTTCAGTACGGTTCTGCCACTCAGGGTTCCTGATGCTCTAGAGAGGCTACTGTACACTAACGCTGTTCAACACAGGAGACTAAAATAAATGCAGAATATCACATTGTTTAACTGTTTTATTAGTCTTGCTTACGGTTTAAATGTAAATATTTCATCAGAAATATTTCAGATTAAACAGTATTCTAGAATGTTCCTCCTCATTGGATTGTCTCTTTCTTTTCACCCACGTCTTCATCCTCCTTATGTCGGTGTGTGTGTGTGTGTGTGTGTGTGTGTGTGTGTGTGTGTGTGTGTGTGTGTGTGTGCTGCCATGGACAGTTTTTCTCTCTTAGAATTTCTGTTTAATTCTATTTCATTGTTTCCTTGTTTTAGTCTGACTCTGGTCTATTTCTTGTTTTTGATGACTTGCATGTCATTTATTTCCTGTTTTTCAGCTTATTTTACATTTAATTCACTTGTTTTAACCTTATTAGCCCCCATGTAGTCATTCCTATTTTGCTGGACACACACATGCACATGGGTATTTCTATTGCATAATTTTTTCCCCACTTTTTTTCCTTTTCCTCTAGAGTTATCAATACGGTATGTAAAACTTTTTACACATTATTGCTGAACATATAGGTACTTATTGTCCTCTACAGAATGAGAGAATAATGGAATTGGCAGATTTAAATTAAAAAAGGGCTTTTTTTTTATCTTTGTCTAGCAGTCTTCTTATTCTATCTGGCATTTATTTGTTTCTGGGTTTTTTTTTTGTTTTGTTTTTCTCGTACTTTGATGCCACTTCTTAATTTCAAAAGCACAAAGAGAGTAATTTAGATAATAGCACTGTAGTAAATCTATTAGACAGTAAAAACCTTAGCATTCCTACACACACACACACACACACACACACACACACACACACCTGAGTGGTTGGGTAGAGGCTCAGTGGTGACAGGTGGGAGTGGTGCCCTGCTGACTGGCACGTACGTGCTGCTGTCCTGCTGACTCTGCTGCATGTCTGGCACCGACGATTCAGAGCTGTGAGCTTTTGGGCCGAGATCCGGGGTAGACCTGAAGATGATTGGAACATGCATTAACTGGAAAAGACCACTAGATGGCAGTGTAGCTACAGAAATGATCAAACATGCACACTGACAGTCTGTGTGTTTAGCACTGGACTTGATTCTCACACCTCTGTAAGGAGCTCCTGGGTACTGGACCTGTTCTAGGAGGAACCGGAGGAGGAGGAGAGTCCGTGCCCATCTCCGGGAGCTGAGTGAACCTGAAGGTCTGGACAGTGCAGAGAACATGAGACGGACATTCACCTCCCCTGTGTCCAGTTTGGATTCTGATTATCACATACAGTTAAACTAGACACAAGTGGGCACTGCAGAATGTACTGGGAGGGAATTAATCTATGATGTAATGTGTCGAGGTTTTTAATGATGTCATACAATGGGAGGAGTTATTATAATGCATTAGGAGATTTTTCTTTGGATGATGTGTTGTAAAGGGTTTTGTGATAATGTAATGCAATAGAAGATGGTTTCTGATGATGTAATGTTTCAGTATAGTTTTTGCGATGATGTAATGCTTTAGGACGTGTTTTGTGGTGATATAATTCATTCTGAGGGCTTTTGCGATGACAATGGATTAGGAGGGCTTTTTGTGATGATGTAATGTTTCAGTAGGGGTTTTGTGATGTAATGCATTAGGCCGGGTTTTGTGATGATGTAATGCATTAGGGCGGGTTTTGTGATGATGTAATGCAATAGGATGATTATATTTTGTAATGATGCAATGCATTAGGAGGGGTTGTGTAATGATGTAGGGTTTCAGCAGGGTTTTTTTTAAATGATGTAATGCTTTAAGAGGGTTTGTGTGTAAATGGTTTAGTAGGGGTTTTATGATGATGTAATGCATTAGGATGGATTTTGCCGTTTAGGTGATACATTAGGAGGGGCTTTGTTTATGATTTAATGGATAGAACTTTCATAAACGTGAATAGGTTACTTTGACCTGAAAGGATATTGGATATTTGAGGAAGTGGCTTGTGTGTGTGTGTGTGGTTTAAAAACTCACCGGTTTGCCCAGGCTGCACTGATAGAGGTCATGGCCGTAGGCTGGTACCCACTGCAGTCCTCGTTGGGCGTGGTTCATGGTGTCAGGTGCGCTAGTTGCCTCCTCGGGGTAGGGAATCGAAGGCCCGGGGCTGTAAGGGCTGATCGCTTGGTGCTGCTGGTGGTAGGGGTTCCTTCTGCTGGATGAGGTGTGACCTGCAGAAGCCAGGCTGAAGGCTTCCTCTAACAGCAGGTGCATCTGCTGACGAACTTCATCTATAGAGGGCTGTGAACTCAGTGTGGACGTTTCAGACTGACCTTTGACCTGCTTCCCGTAGCCGAACTGACGACGAGCAGCCACGCTATCCACATTGGTTTCCTCGATGATCTCGGGCTCCGTCTGAGAAATGAACACGTAGACAACGTGAACAAATTCAGCCAGAAGGCAATACATCATGCCACCAGCGCCCGTCCAAAACAATCTATAGATGTAATTAAAGCCTGAGACTGACCCTCATAAATGGGGTTTAAAGACAAACATCAGGCGCACATGACTGGACTGACAATATCAACATAGAATAATATTGCAAACTATTCCAAAAGAAAATTTAACAGCAAATAATAAAAAAAATGAAACCCTGTATTGATGCGATAACTTAGAGAGATTATTTATGAAAAGCATGTAATATGAAAGTCATGTTGGTTTCAGGGTATAATTGCACTAAAATGGTGAAACCTTTCACTGTGTTCTAAAGATCATGCGTTAGAGAATACACACTGAGCCGCTGTGTGAGATGCATTTTGCTGCTGCTGCTTTGAGCGCTGAGAGAGCCGCGTTTATTTATCACTTGCTTCGGCTCCGCCTCCTCTGATTAATAGCCGGGGCTGAGCTCGTAAACGCTGAGTTAGTGCAGTAATGAAAAACGAAGCCCATCTGCAGTCTACTGCAAGTGTGTGTGTATGTGTGTGTGAAATCTCTCTCTGCCTCAGTCCACCATCTTTCCTCCTTCCTTTCCTCCATCTTTCTTATGTCACAGGAATCCGTAGTACCGCACGGCAGCGCTCGTAAATCGCGTTGTGCTTGACACGGGGTTCTGCAGTAATCTCCGATGGATCCTCTCACTCTGATCAGGACATCAAACTGCAACTGTAACTGGTTTACTAGATATTGCACCAGTGGCAAAAAGATTACAGGGTGATAAGATTCCTGTTGCAAAAGCCAGTCGTTTGTATTAAAGCTGAGGTAGAGTGATATTACTGTAGGTTTTCGATGTTTAATAATGAATGAAATACGGCTAGTTTGAGAGCAACTAAATCCCTCAGTAATAAAACACATTCTGCTCTCAGGCAAGCCAATCTAAATACACCAATGTGCTGTGTGTACCTCTGTGGTCACGTGGAAGGACGAACAATGGTGCTTTTGGAAATATTCCCTGGATTGCATCATATAAACTGTGTTATGTAAAATTCCTTGGAGGAAACCAGAGGACCTGGAGAGAACCAACTAAAAACTGGGAGAATGTCCAGACACCATGTAAACAAGACTGGAGGTGAGATTCAAAATAAAACAAACTAAAACAAAAAATAAATCCATCCAAGTGCACCGTGGCTCTTCCGCTTGCCTGTAGCTTGTCTGCAAATGCAGTTCAAGCGTCTGGTACGGACCAACTGCGGTCTGAGGACATGGTACCCCTGCTTGCCTGCTGAGTTTGGTGTGGCGTCTACAGATCAGCATGACTCACGTCGTAGCCGCTGTTGCGGATGCCTTTCCTGGGCCGTTCTCTCATCACCAGCAGGTCCATCTCGGTTCCTCCGGGACTCGGGCTGTTTAACGACTGTCTGCTCCGATACGCTGGATATTTCACCTCAGAATGTCTGCAATTAACACACACACACACGGTAATCATATTGTTCTCATCCTAGACTGAATGTGACTGGACAGAAATGATAACCAGGCTGTAAATTGTCTCTACATGTCAGATGTCAAGCTGCAACATTTCCAACAAAGAGTTTGTGTTTTGTGGTCTCTCAGGAGCATCTTGGTTTAGAGATGTTCCACAACATCATTTGGAAACGGCACTTATCCTAACCTAAAGTCTTTGGACTGTGTGAGGAAACCGGAGTAGCCGGAAGAAACCCACCAAGCACAGGGAGAACATGTAAACTCCACACACACAGACATGAGGCTGGAATCAGGCAGCCCACAAGGCACCAGCCATCACATGTTACAGTACAGTGAAATACTTTTTTCATCAGTATATTCCAGCTTGTTAGGAATCTATGGTCAGACATGACCCAGAGCACTGAAGCGGAGGGGGGTATGAACTTTGCTTAAGGGCCCAAAAGTGGCAGCTTGGTGGTCCTGGGTCTTAAACCCAGCATTTTAACTGTTAGGTCTCCACTGCCCCAAATATACAAGACATAAAAAGTAAGGCATTTTTTTTATTACTTCATCTTCTATATCACTTATCCTGTATATGGTCATGGGGGACCGGAGCCTATGCCAGGACACTTTGAGCATGAGGTGGGGTACTACAGCGAGCAATTTGGAAATGACAATTAAACTAATCTGCATGTCTTTGGACTGTGGAAGAAAGCCGGAGTACCCAGAGGAAACCCACCAATTATGGGGAGAACATGCACACAGATCTGTGGCGGGAATCGAACCCTCTACCCTGGAGCAGAAAGGCAACAGTACCTCCTTGGCAACATTAACAGGCAGTTGTTATTTTAAGACAGGAAGATCAGCTGTTCTGGAACAGTTCTTGCAAGAACAGCATCGTCAACTGCATTTGCAAAACCCATCATGATGAAACTGGCTCTCATGAACCGCGCCACCATGCCGTCAACTTGTTATGGCATAGGAGGAATAACACACTGTTGTTACTGTTAACTACAGCACTGTAGATTATTTTCCCATAACAGCACAACACAAACCGTAACAACAGAGATCTGAAGTATTTTATACAAATGTACGGTGGGTTGCCAAACCCCATACAACAAAGGGTTGCGTCAGGAAGGGAATCCGACGTATAAGGTGTGTGCGGATTGTGTGCGGGTCTGCTGTGCCGATCGCTTGATGGGAGCCGACAAAAAAAAGTTACTGTACAGTCACATACAGCAAATATTTCTTTAAGCAGTGAGTGAGTTTGTAGAAACCTGCTTATAATTAAAAATATGCATGAAACCGATAACACATTGGAGCTATGCTTGATTTCCTTTTTGGACTTTTAGATTCTCAGAAGCTTAACATATTAATCCAGCTTGAAGCTTAACATATTAATCCATTTTTTTTGCTTTGGAGCGTTTCCTGTTCTGACTGTATTGCATTTCGCTTCATTTCCTGTCTATATGCAAAATTGATTGACTGCATCATCAGCATATGTGAGTGCACCAAGCCTTGATCATTACATGTCGCACACAAGCATGAAATTAGCCAAAGGAGGCTACAGAAAAAAAGCCTGTGTTACATTGACAGTTGGATCAGATATCCTTCAGTGACTGCAACCAGAGCCACTAGCTGATGCATATGTCCTTGCACCGGTTAAAGAAATAAACGGTAGAAAATAAAATGCTAAGAAAAGCAGAATATTGGCCTTGTGGCTGGGTTTAATGACTGGATTACACTGGGCCTGGGGATAAACTCTTGAGCTCGGTGTGTAATCGTCAGTAATTGGCTGTAGTCAGAGAGAGGGAGAGGGTGTGCTTCTGTAGGCGCATTTGTGGTCTGCAACTTGATAAGAGGATTTGCCTAAATTGGCTGACACGATTTCAAATCCCTCGGCCATCCTCTGCTTAAGGTCACTTGTTTAATTTGGGAATTGATGGCTGTTTGTTTGTAGGAAAGGTCTGTCTGGATCAAAACCAACAAGATGAAAGTAATTCTTGATACTTGTAGGAATCTGAGGAACATCTGGATTGTGTGATTAAGTTGGGGTTACATGAAACATTTCTACTTTAGGCTCGATTCACAGCCGAGATGAGTCGACACATGCTTATGACCTCAACCCAATTGGAGGAACAGGGCAAATGGGAGGAACAAACAGAGCTGGTCGTTGGTTGGATCATGCTTCCTTACTTTACTTACTTTGGTACAGTTACCACAAGCTTAGCTTTAAGTTTGTCACATTTTTTTTTATTTTCCACCCATCTATTCATCTAGGAACCTCCAGCTAGGGACAGTGGAGGCCAGTGGTGACCACTGTATTTTACACTCATGGTTGGACCTCTGGTCAACATTCACACATGCATTCAAACACTAAAGGCAATTAAAGGAGAACACTCAAACTCATGCACAGATATTAAAGGAGAACATGCACAGAGACTCAAACCCGGACCCTGGAGGTGCAAGGCGACAGTGTTAACAACTACACCACCATGATGGGAACTTTGGAAACTCCAATTAGCCTAATCTCCAGGTCTTGTACCCTACATAACAGTAATACAGTGGTGTGAAAAACTATTTGCCCCCCTCCTGATTTCTTATTCTTTTGCATGTTTGTCACACAAAATGTTTCTGATCATCAAACACATTTAACTATTAGTCAAAGATAACACAAGTAAACACAAAATGCAGTTTTTAAATGAGGGGTTTTATTATTTAGGGAGAGAAAAAATCCAAATCTACATGGCCCTGTGTGAAAAAGTAATTGCCCCCTGAACCTAATAACTGGTTGGGCCACCCTTAGCAGCAATAACTGCAATCAAGCGTTTGCGATTACTTGCAACGAGTCTTTTACAGCGCTCTGGAGGAATTTTGGCCCACTTTATTCTTTGCAGAATTGTTGTAATTCAGCTTTATTTGAGGGTATTCTAGCATGAACCGCCTTTTTAAGGTCATGCCACAACATCTCAATAGGATTCAGGTCAGGACTTTGACTAGGCCACTCCAAAGTCTTCATTTTGTTTTTCTTCAGCCATTCAGAGGAGGATTTGCTGGTGTGTTTTGGGTCATTGTCCTGCTGCAGCACCCAAGATCGCTTCAGCTTGAGTTGACGAACAGATGGCTGGACATTCTCCTTCAGGATTTTTTGGTAGACAGTAGAATTCATGGTTCCATCTATCACAGCAAGCCTTCCAGGTCCTGAAGCAGCAAAACAACCCCAGACCAACACACTACCACCACCATATTTTACTGTTGGTATGGTGTTCTTTTTCTGAAATGCTGTGTTACTTTTACGCCAGATGTAACGGGACACTCACCTTCCAAAAAGTTCAACTTTTGTCTCGTCGGTCCACAAGGTATTTTCCCAAAAGTCTTGGCAATCATTGAGATGTTTTTTTTAGCAAAATTGAGACGAGCCTTAATGTTCTTTTTGATTAAATGTCGTTGCGCCTTGGAAATCTGCCATGCAGGCCGTTTTTGCCCAGTCTCTTTCTTATGGTGGAGTCGTGAACACTGACCTTAATTGAGGCAAGTGAAGCCTGCAGTTCTTTAGATGTTGTCCTGGGGTCTTTTGTGGCCTCTCGGATGAGTTGTCTCTACGCTCTTGGGGTAATTTTGGTCGGCCGGCCACTCCTGGGAAGGTTCACCACTGTTCCATGTTTTTGCCATTTGTGGATAATGGCTCTCACTGTGGTTCGCTGGAGTCCCAAAGCTTTAGAAATGGCTTTATAACCTTTACCAGACTGATAGATATCAATTACTTTTGTTCTCATTTGTTCCTGAATTTCTTTGGATCTTGGCATGATGTCTAGCTTTTGAGGTGCTTTTGGTCTACTTCTCTGTGTCAGGTAGCTCCTATTTAAGTGATTTCTTGATTGAAACAGGTGTGGCAGTAATCAGGCCTGGGGGTGACTACAGAAATTGAACTCAGGTGTGATAAACCACAATTAAGTTATTTTTTAACAAGGGGGGCAATCACTTTTTCACACAGGGCCATGTAGATTTGGAGTTTTTTTCTCCCTTAATAACGTAAACCTTCATTTAAAAACTGCATTTTGTGTTCAATTATGTTATCTTTGACTAATAGTTAATGGTTTTTGATGAGCAGAAACATTTAAGTGTGACAAACATGCAAAAGAATAAGAAATCAGGAAGGGGGCAAATAGTTTTTCACACCACTGTAGTTGTTGCGATTAGGAGTAAAGAGGCCTGAGGGCGTGGTCTTGCTTGATAATGTGGCCAAGACCAAGATGATGTTTGTGGAATTTAAGAGGAACAGCACTTACGCTAATAATATAGGCCTAGGTAGAAATTGAACCCGTACCCCAGAGATGAGGCCACAGTTCTAACCACTAAGCCACCGCACTTCCATATGCAAACTTTATTTGGATTGGGTTTAAATTTCATGGAACTCTATACATCCATACCCGACACGACATCGCTTGTCAACTCGTACATTTCTTGCTAAATTACAACAATTCCAGCTAGATGGTTAGCAAAAGTGATGCATAGTAGACAGGTAGAGGTTTGACACCTGCACTGCAGCTGTCACTCAAATCGGCCACACCCGCTAATTATGCATAATACATTTATTTATGCCTTAATTTAATGTAAGTGATGAATTTTAGATAAAAATGCACTACTCATGAGTGTCCGGAATGGTTAACCTACTGTAGCTATGGAGACCAGGCTGTAAACATGTTTATTTCAGTTTATTATTAAAGTCAGACATTATAACATGGGGCTCTATGAGAATTCACTCACTTTTGGAGTCTAGTGGTCATTCAACGAACTGCACATTTTGTCACTTCCTTGTGGAATCATTTTATCACTGGTTTGCCCATTGGCAATCAGTGAAGGTCTGCTTTAATATATCAGTATCCACAATAATGCTTTTTCCTTCCAGCACAAAAGGTAACAGGAAGTGACAAAATGAAACCAATCAGATTGTCGATACACCACCCAGGACTACCATGTTTAAACAGACCAGTGATAGGTTCTCTAAGATGGAAGTCATCATTCACACCTCTTAAATCATACAGAATAAATTAGGGCAAGTGAGGGGCAAAAACGTCTCTAGGGGCAAAAATGTTTCTAGAGGTACGATTCTTGCTTTGCATGCAAATGGTTCTGGTTTCAATTCCTGGTTAAGCAATACCTTTTCGGCAGTGCCGGCTCAAACAGTTTGGATTCTGGGTTACGGATCAGAAGATCGAGTCCCATCATTGCCAAGCTGCCACTGTTCAGCCCTTGAGCAAGGCCCTTAACCCTATCTGCTCCAGGGGCGCTGTATACTTACTGACCCTGTGTTCTGACCCCAGCTTTATAGCTGGGATATTCATTTTACTGTGCTGTAAGGTGTCTGTGACAAATAATTGAATCTTAATCTCTTAAAACCGCCTTGGATTCCTAATGAACAAGCAAGAAGCCACAGTGGTGACTCAAAATAGACCCAATTTTCTTCTTGGTAGCACCAGACAGTGGGATTTTATATGAATGATATAAGTGTGCTTACAGGATCTTTATTATGACCAGATTGTGTGTTTATGATGACAGCAGGTAAATTAAGACAGTTGAAGCAGCATCAGGTCTTCAGTGGGTAACCAGTTGGGCAAACAACATACCAAGATCATAACAAGCTTAAATTATCCCAATACCAATACATCCTAAAATATACAGCAGAATGTTGACATCACACACTAACCTTCTGCGAGATTTGACGTACGTGGAGCTCCGTTCTTCGTCGTACTCCGGCGTCCTGCTGGACGGTCGGGTAGCCGGGGTGTGTTCAGGGTTGTCGCTTTCTTGCCTCTGAGACTTGGAGCTGGCGTTGCCCTCGGCCGACGGGATGTCGTAGTAGCCTTTCCTCTTAGCTTTCAGCCTCAGCTTGTTCCTGTAATGCTCGATGTCTGACTTCTGCTTCAGAGCCATATTCACCTGAGGAGAGACAGAAGAGGAAGTGGTTTATCTGAAAGCACAAAATAAAAGAAATAAGAAAGAGGAGCACTTGAGCCTTAATTTCCCATCGGTCAAGTAATTATACACACTCAAGGGAAATTAAGTTTTTTTTTTTTTTTTTTTTATGCTAGCTTAAGTGAATAAGACCAGAATAGACATGCACATGGTGTGCTTTTTTTATTATACGCGACTCCAGGCATAAACTATTAATATAGAGCAGTGAATCCTAAATAAACTATCAATCTGATTCGATTCGATTTGATTCGATAGCTTATAAATTATTAAAGTATTAAAAATGCATAAAAATGGCTAATAAACATTAAATGATGTGTAAAGTGTGTTGTTGATTGTTTAAATGTTATGTCTAAAACTGTACAAACAAAGGGTTTGTCTTCAATACCGCAGTAAATCAGCATACAGTACAAACGCCTCACAATTTTTCACTTTAAGAACTGACATGCTGCTGATGCACTGATGCTTTTTCGGCATTCGAGCGAACACACCAAGCCAAAGCGAACGCCAGCTAAGCTGCGCGTATATCCGGGAGTCGTGAAAACTTGTTTGCGTCAATGGAAAGCTAAGCAAAGTCAGTTTACATATTTAATTTTATTTTTTTTGCCATTTTTATTTAGTGATTTAGTGAAGACATCATGGGTCCCAAGAATGTCAGCAAGGACGGTAGCAAGAAGAAAAGGGAGACACTTTCCAAGAGAAATCGTAAATTAAAGTTAAGTGAGATTTAATGTCTATTTATTTCATATTTTACTTTATTTGCATGTCTTTTCTAAATGTTTTGATTGTTTTTATGTGCAAAAATATGATTATAGTGCTGGAAATTGGTAATATTAATAATATTTTTGGGTGACATTATTTCCTATGGGAAATTGTGTTTTCATACATTCATTCATCTTCTATACCGCTTTATCCTGTATTTAGGGTCGCGGGGACCTGGAGCCTATCCCAGGAGACTCGAGGCAGGGTACACCCTGGACAGCGTGCCAATCCATCGCAGAGCACACACACACACACTGTGGTCAATTTTTGGGAACGCCAATTAGCCTAATCTGCATATCTTTGGACTGTGGGAGGAAACCGGAGTACCCGGAGGAAACCAACCAAGCACGGGGAGAACATGCAAACTCCATGCACACAGAGACGGGAATCGAGCCTGGCCGGGAATCGAACCCGGACCCTGGAGGTGCAAGGCGACAGTGCTAACCACTACACCACCGAAATTGTGTTTTGCAATACAAAATTTCGCCTTAAGGACTTGCTGCCGAAAAAGATTAAATTGGTATGCTGAGGTACCGCTGTAAAGCCAAAGTAATGTCTTTATTTTCCTTCACACTCCAAACCAGTAGGTGGCAGTAATGCACTAACTGCACATAAACTTAAATGACAAAGAAGTGAAACTTACAACATTTGTCAATTTTTGGTAGCAATTTTAAATCGAGATCAATATATTAAACCAACTAACATAAGCACAATTAAATTATACAAGTTATTTTAACAATCAAACACATCAACACATTCCCGAACTAAACAGGACTGTTTAAAAGACACAGAGCCAAGCAGTAAGATCTCATGTCCTTGGTTAAATGATGTTCAAACCAGGAATTTGATATTTGTCCAACATGGTTTGTGTGTTAGCCTACGTAGCAAAACATTGCGTGTAAAACCAGCATGATGTCCTTGTGGCCGTGTTGTTCTATCTTGGATTTATTTTTAGTTCTATCTTTTATTTATTTCTGAAATGCTCAAGATGATAAAGCTTTAAACTCACTTGAGAATTGTCTGGATTTAATAAAATGACATAAAAATAACACAGAATGAAAACTAATAGGGATGCATGAAAAATGTATAAATTTATGCTAGATTGTGAAAAAAAGAAACGCCAGCATAATAAATTGAAACACAACCCAGAAATACATCAACATAAATGCATTGTTATTAACCAAGCACATTTGTGTTTGAATAAATCAGCGGCTTTATGTTGTGGCTGGTAAAGTGTGATGTCATCATGACCTCTGCTATGTACCACCACATTTTGGTCAAAAAATAATAATAATAATAAACGGCAGTATGCACCATGAAGTCACGACTTGGATAACGATCTTAAACGCGTATCTAAATCAACAGAAATGGCTGAAATATGACTGTCTACTATTTCCCTCTTGGGATCAATAAAGTGTATATATCTATCTATGACTTCATATTTTTTTGTGATTTTAAACCAGAAGTCAAACCTGTAAACATACAGAAGATAGAAACCGAAGATCATCATTACATGCTTATTATATTTAAGTGTAATCTTTCCGGAAGACAGACAGCAACATGAATAATGAAGTGCATTTGGGTGGCAATAATTTTGGAAACGGGAGTTTGCGGCGTACCTCGCCGTTCAAGATGGCCGAATCTTGACTGCGGTCAGAAGAAGCTGGTTGTGAGTACGCCGGCGGACCTGCTATGGGTTTTACAGAGAGGAGCTGTAGAGATCCTGACGAGGTGTCGTAGGGATCTGCCAAACACACACACACACACACACACACACACACACACACACACACAGCACTTACTTATATCTTTCAGTGGATGTGCTCTGAGCTGGAAATGCTGTAGATGATGCAATATCTTGCTAGCTTGCATGTACTGGTAAAAAATGTTCTGATACAAACATCTGATACCATGTGATGTCATGATACAAAACAGCAGCGGTATAGATGCAATTTCAGAAGCAAAGTAGACTGCACCCTGTGTTCAAGTATTGGCACCCATGCCATAGTAGTAATGATCTTTCTCACTCATCCTCTATAGCATTTATCCTGTACAGGGTGGCGGGAGGCCTGGAGTTTATCCCAGGGGACTCCAGTCCACCTCAGGGCCCACAAGCATGTAGGAGAACCTCCTTAGTCCAACTAGGGACCGTTGAGGCCAATGGTGACCATTGTATTTATTCCCATGTTTTACGACCATGGTAGAACCTCCGGTAAACATTCACATGCACATTAACACACTACAATTTGCAATTTGGGAGCACCAATTCGCCTAGTCTGCATGTTTTTGAACCGTGGGAGGAAACCGGAATACCCGGAGGAAACCCACCAAGCACGGGGAGAACATACAAACTCCATGCACATAGACCCTGAGATGGGAATCAAGCCCACACCCTGGTGGTGCAAGGCTACAGTGCTAACCACTATGCCACCATGATGGGCAATTTGGAAACACTAATTAGCCTAAACTGCATGTCTTGTATATTAACAGTAATTATGATTAAGAGTAAAGAGAATTATATCACGTCCCCTCTGTGGTTTATTGGTCAAACAGCAGTGCACTTCTACAGTCTTCTCAGAGTCTTCTATGTTTCTATAATTTGTAAAGTGGCTGCCATCTATTTATCTATTAAAACCAACTGTGGTTTTAATACCTGTATCAATCCCACATGAGACATAAACCACACTCACACACTTTATTAGCAAGAATTAAACTGTCGTCATTTATTTTTGGAGATGTATTAGCGGCTGTTCCTCTCTCTTTGTACCTGTGAGGTCAAACACAGTGTGTGTCAGCAGTGGAAGCATATGGCTGTGACAATGTGCTGTACTGTACACACTCCCTGCAGTCCGGACACAGCGAGAGGGAGAACTCTACATGACAGATAATTGTGTGCAACAGAAAAACATCTGCTTTCTTATGTGCAGAGAGATGTCAGTGTGTGTGTTTGTGTGTTTGCTTCAAATCTCACATACTGTATAAAAAGACCCATTTTCATCATAGTTAGCATCTGCTTGTTGCTATTTTGTTTGAAGAAAAATGACAAATTTCCCATATAGGTCAGAAATGTAGGTGTGAAGTGAAGATCATAGTCTCCTGGCACTGTGGGATTTCATAACACACCAGTTTATTATTAGTAGTATTCATTCATTCATTCATTCATTCATTCATTCATTTAAAGGCTTTGAATTTCTGTGTTCTAAAAACAGTATATTTATCCTCAGGCCTACTTCTGAACAAAAGTGTGGATTTCTACACTACTGTACCTGGCGAAAGTTTGTACACCCTGGTCCATGAAGCATCTTCATTTAAATGAACATGTTTAATATTTTCTGTTAGTGGTAATAGCATCTTTTTTATTATTATTATCACTCACTCATTGTCTTTATTGCTTTATTCTGTATTCAGGGTCGCGGGGGACCTGGAGCCTATCCCAGGGCACAAGGCAGGGTACACCATGAATGGGGTTACAATTCATTGCAGGGCACACACACACACACACACACACACACACACACACACACACACACACACACACACACACACACAGGGACTCACACACTCATTCAGAGACTACAGGCAATTTGGGAACACCAATTCACCTAATCTGCATGTCTTTGGACTGTGGGAGGAAACCGGTGCACCTGGAGGAAACCCACCAAGCACGGGGAGAACATGCAAACTCCATGCACTCAGACCCTGAAGCGGGAATCAAACCCGGACCCCAACAGTCCTAACCGCTAAGTGTGTGTGTTGCTCTTTTTCTCTCTCTCTCACCAGTCCTCTTCTTACTTTCCTCCTTCATGAGACTTTGCTGTGTTGTGATTTTCTTTGCCGTGGAGCCTCGTACTGAGACCAGTCTCGCCACTTCGACGCTGCCCACAGAACCGTCCTCGCTGCTGGAAACCATAGAAACAAGATGGTAGAGGTTCATGCGTGGGGATGCTTAAGTATTTCTGTTTCTCTCTTTTTCTTTTTCTCTTAGTTATACCGGAGCTGCTGCACTACAGTAGCTTTCTCACTGAACACACAGACAGAACAGACGTCAGGTTTATAACAGCTTTGGGATAATCTCATAATAAGGTCTTTTTTCTTATTTGCTTGATCTTGTGCATCTTCACAGCCTCAATTCTCCAGATCGTGATTTTTCAAATGACGCATTGAAAGTAATGGAATGTTAGAACATCAGAAATGAATCAGTTAATAAGTTTAGAACAAGTTAACACAGGTCTCAGCACTCCCCCAGTGTGTGTGTGTGTGTGCGTGTGAGTGTTAATGCTCCGGCAGAAATGCTCTTCCGATTTTTCAATATCCCAAACTCCCTCTGTTTCACGTTCCCCTCTACTCTTCCAAATACTCCATTTCGGTGTCTATGCAAATGAGCTATTGCTGAGCCACGCCCCTCCAGGGAACAGCAGAGCTGCGCATTAAGCCAGGGGAGGGGCTCTTCTTATATGAGATCACATTAGGGAAAAAATCTAAATATCTTGTTAAAACCCCGGACAAGGACAACAAGCATCCAGTTTTTTTATTTTCATGTTTTTTTGTCTGCACACACACACACACACACACACACACACACACACACTGGAGAGCCAACTGAATATTTAAACGGGACTAAAATGTATTTTGCATAATAGAACCCCTTTAAGGGGAACATTTAAAATGGACACAAAAGCAACAATGAAACATTCCTTAATAAATAATACTTTATTTAAAACTGAATTCAAAACAAATTTACAAGGGGTGTTTAAGTTAAACCAGGACTCATGATGAAACTTTATAAAGGTATAAAAAGTGATTTACATTTACAGAAGACTTCAAGCACAGTACGATGATGAGACTCTTCTCCCTAATTTAGTTGTGTCCAATTCCTCCCCGTCACTAGGGGGCTCCCACATTAAGCCTACTACTACCACTCAGTCGGGAGAGCTGAAGACTATCACATGTTTCCTCCGAAACAACATGACGCCAGCCGACCGCATCTTTTCAAACTACTCGCTCCCGCACCGCTGGGGGCAGCGTTACACACTCGGAGGACAGCGCTATCCACTTGCACGAGCTCACAGACGCCCCTGATTGGCTGTAGAGCCGTGATTAATGTGGGAGCACAAAGTACCTCTCATCCCTCCCCTCTGAGAGAGCTCGGCCAATCAGCTCTCTCTAGACCTCCAGCTGCGAGAGGTTACAGCATCACCCGGGAATCGAACCAGCGATCTCCAAATGATAGGGCGAGCACTTTATCACTGCGCCGCTTGAAGACAGATAACTTGCGGAAGAGACGCATCTGTCTGTGTGAACTGTACACAATCATTCACCAACACCATATGCATGTTACAGTCCACATTGCCATTAAAGGATCTCCTGGGAGGCCAGCATTTCAGACATAAAGCACACAGCATGTCTGTTAATTTCTTGTCCCACTTTGACTTGAACACCACGTTTAAGTGAAATCTTCTTTGTGCCCCAGGAAAACAAAAAAGAGTCTCCAACCCCCAAATTTAATTATTCTCATCTAATATAAATGATTTATCAATTTAAAGACAATATATTTAGCCGTTTTGTCCTAAAGGTGGAAACTGAACTTGAAAACCTCTCAGTTCTAATTAAGTGGCTTAGCAGGTATAGAAACTCTGTGGAATCTTTACGTCATGACCCGGATGATTGAGAATGATTACGGACAGCTGTATTGTTTATAAATGTAATAGTTGTTAAAGGCCACTTTATGGAATGTCATGTAATAAGCTGGTGCTGGAGCTGAGAATCACAGGTTTATAGTAATGCTCTCTCTAATGCGGGATTGATCAATCATCATTTACACGGACATGTACAGGAGACTCCAAATAGAAAAACTGTATAATTATTAAAGGAGTCTCCAGTGTCAGAGCTAAAGCTGTAACTTCAGGCTGGTGAAGGAACAAGGCACATCTGCTATAACAGAAGAAGATTTAACTTGTTTTTATAACAAGTAATAATGTATAATTCATAAAGTATAATGACCTTTTGTTTTTATTTTTTAAGAAAGATAGTGTCTGTAAAGTTACCCCCAACTAAACCTGCAGTGTCACTTCCATTAACTCACAAAGCAGTTATAGTGTATATTACAAAATAAAATATCCCCCCAACGTTCAAACCTTTTCCGGATTTCACCCCCGAGGATCTTTTTGGAGTTGGTGCCGTCCGGATGGATGACCTTGTCCAGGGAGAGAGAGGCGTCCCGGATCGGAAGCGGAGCCTGTGGGAGGGGGGCGCTGTCCTCATCGGCGCCGAGCTGACCCAAATGCTGCTTAGCGTAATCGAACCCCTGAACCGGCTGCACCAGGGGTGCAACATATATATTAAAAAACACACACACACACACACACACACACACACACACACACACACACACAATTAGCAGATTTTCAGAAATATAAAATTAATTCATGAAGAATATAACGTCTAATATTACACAAGATTATAACAAAGTGAGACAGCATTTAAAACGAGAACAATTCTGGATATTAATCGATATTGTATAATGTTTGGCTACATTCATGTTCACAGACAGACATATATGGCTAAATATTATTTATTTATTTATTATTTATTGACATTTACATTCATTCCACGAATTGAAATAATTTTTTTTTTATAGAATCCTGAAGTATTGTTTGTACATCCCTAAAACCCCCCCCTCTCTCTCTCTCTTTCTCTCTCTCTTTCTCTCTCTCTGGGTTTTTTCATAAAACGACTAAGGTTTTAATTTTATGAAAAATACTGTATCTTCTCACACCACCGTCTTTTTGTTAATTGAAAGCTTTTTGTTTTCCCCCACATGGTGGTAAAGGTGAGTGTAATGTATGAGAATAAATGAGATATCTTGTCATTTTATTTTAGTTCACTTATAAGTCACACTTTTAAAAATAGTTCTTGTTACAATAAATATATAATAAACAATAAATTGAAATGCAAACTGGGTTAGCCTATTTTAGACATACGGATTATTAAGCATAAATGTACTGTATTGTTCTGCTGGCAGATAATTTCCCGATTTCTAGAAATAAATGCTTAAAATTAGTTACATTATCTGCCAATAGAACAAGAAATCTACACTTTACATTTTATTTAAACATGTCTAGAAAAAAAAAAACCTCATATTTCTTTTTCTATAAATGTATATTAAGAAACTGTAGGTACATTTTACTAGATTCATGGTATTTTCACGTGCCAAGTTGTCTTTTTTTGGAGCGTGTGAGATTTAAGTTTATATTCCCTAAAAATAGTTAGGATGATCTTGGCAAGATAAAATACTCCTATTAAAAGTGAGTAACATTCTAAAATGTACAAATATAATTAAAATCTGCAGCTTTTAATGTTCTAATCCCACAAACCTAATACATTTACCAGAAACATTGTGCGAAATGATCAGAATAATAAATAAACATGGAGGTGACCAATCTTGCTTCTCTAAAAATTTACTAAACAATTTCAGCTGTTTTGGAAAATTATTTTATATCTGACCAAAAAATGTCAATTTTTAGCGTTATACTGTCTCACTTCGAACAATAATCATTAAGGTGCAAATTATTAGTATTTCTTTAAGAGTATTAATACTAAAATTGGTGTTCTAGAAGCAAATGACCTCTAAAAATCATTGCTTAATTTAAAGCATTCTGTGAAAAATTAAGGATTTTTTCCGAAAACAAAATCTGTAGTGTCAGTAACCATGTCGAATTCACATTGCAATATCTTAACAATTTAGCATTTTAGAATAAAACACTTTTTCAGGTTTATGTCTTTTCATATGAAATCTAAATTGGCCAAGTTTCATCTGAACGACAGTTAAGATGATTTAAAGAATTGAATTTTTAAAAAAGTTACAGAGACTACATAAAAGGGCATAAAATTGTATTTAGCAAATTTGTTTCTTTTAATCTGATTAAAATTCAAATGTGTATGCATATTTACAAAAAACAAAGCATGGACCAGGAGATAAGAAGCGTTAAGTATTATGATAAATCGTATTATATGATCAGGTCTGAAAATTAACTTTTAGTAATTTATTTCCATCCCCCCTTGTCTAATTTATTATTACTCTTTTAAAACAACATTAAGCAACTGATACCAGGACAAAACAATTTCCCTCTGGGATTAATGAAGTTCTTTGAACCTTGAGTGGTTTGGACAATTCCTAAAAAGGAAATCTGTTGTTTTTAGCAGGTGTTCCAATGCTGCTTATCTATCTACAGTTACATGTTCA
Source organism: Channallabes apus (assembly GCA_030522415.1). NCBI lineage: Eukaryota > Metazoa > Chordata > Actinopteri > Siluriformes > Clariidae > Channallabes > Channallabes apus. The sequence continues at coordinate 19,386,243 of CM060131.1, forward strand.
TGTCCTCACTTACATTATAGCAGCTATAAACAGTCATTCCCATAAGCTTATTTTACTACATATCTTATTTATTGTAAATAGGCCACTAATACACGTCTTCTTCTTCTTCTTTCCCTTTCAGGGGTCGCCACAGCGAATCATCTGCCTCCATCTAACCCTATCCTCTGCATCCTCTTCTCTCACACCAACTAACTTCATGTCCTCTCTCACTGCATCCATAAATCTCCTCTTTGGAGATCTCCACAAATACACGTCTGGTTAGATGCTAAGTGTATTTCATTGGTTTTGTACATATACTTTGTAAAGTGACAATAAAGGTGAATCTAGTCTAATCTTATATAATATAATTCCCTCACCAACCTCTTTTAATCTCTCTTGAAGTTAATAAAACAGAAAATACATCATCATACACCTCAAAGATGCCTAAACTCCTCTGTCCTAAAGATTCCTGAAAACCGTAAAGTTACTGTTTTACCTCTGACTGTTACACAGCTCTGACACTGGAGACTCCTTCCATAAAGATTAACCAAACCTCTTGTTGGAGAAAACATAACCATATCAGCGATTACACAAATATGTGTTACATTTACGCGAATACTGTACAAGTCACTCTGAATGAGCTGTTACCATAAACTTAGAACAAACACTAATATATAAACCTGCGCTACTACAAATCAACACCTTCCGGCCAATCAGAATCCAGAATTTTATTCTAGGCATTTAGGTATTTAAACGCAATCTTTTTTTATATAGCTGATTCTGACACTTTACTTTAACAAACACGGGAAAACTCAGTCGTGTCTATATGGGAAGATCATTTAGATTCTTTAATTTTATTTCTCTAAAACTTTTCTCTATAACTGGATTAAACTTTGAGCCGCTTTAATCGATTTACAACGCAATTAAACTAGAAGTCATGGAAACGTAAAACACATTACAGCTAATTTGCTTCCAACTGTCACATTAAAACTGTTCAGAGACACTCAGTAAGTTCATTAACTAATCATAAAAACAGATCAAGTCCTGTCATTTTATAATAGCAAGTTTTCACAATTTTAACGCTTTTAACCCACACTCCAAACCACGCTCACCTGAAAACACACATTTTACCCTGGATTATTTTCTTTAAAGTTCACATCTTGTACAGACTTTGAACATTTATCTTTACCTTTTACTACACACTCACTGTATGTACTTTTTTGGTGACAAAAGAAAAAGTTTAATTGATGTTAGCAGAGGAAATCTGTTATTTAGCTGTTTTATCTTTTATCCCCCAGTTTAGCAGACTTGATACCCTGCATAGCACAGCCGGCCTACTTTCACAAAAACACAAACCTACAGAGAATTTCTGACCTTGTTCCCAATACAAACTCTACTTATTTGGGTCTACACTCACACACACACACACACACTCACTCACTCACTCACTCACGCACACACAATTTCTGGACAGAATCAATCAGCATCACCTGGTAAACTGTCCGAGGATGTAGTCATAAACGTCATAAACTTTCCTTGTAATTGTAAATGCAGCTTAACACATGAAAGAAGACGCAAGTTGCAGACGTACCTGGTGATAGTAACTCATGTCTCTCCGGTAACTCGTCTGCGTGAAAGAGAACAGGGCAGAAAGTCATTTACGGTCTCTTTAATACTCATAGTTCTGAGTGCATTAAGCATGTAATAATACATTAAAATAATCCCATAAGAAAATGCCTCCGCCCCGATGTCTCTTTACCTTCACCCGTGGATTCAGGTTGCCAATCCCGTCGGTTTTCAGGTCGCCCTTGTTTTTGTGGCAAAGAACAGCAGTGATGATGATGATGATGATGGTGACGATGCCGATCGGAGCCAAAACAGAAGCAATGATCCAGAGGTTGTTGGAAGGGCCCTTCACCACAGCTGCGGTATGAAATTATACAAACTAACATCTTTCTCTGGCCTCCACTAGTATGAGCTCAACTGCATCACTTTCAAAGACATTTGCATTGGAAGTGATTTTGAAAATCACTCGAACCACGCCTATACCTTCAGAACACATTCTGACCACACCCACCTGCTTCCACAGATATTTTTCTCCACAGCCCACTTTTCTCCCACCCATTCATTCCACACACATGCTTTGACCATGCCTTCTTTCTCCCTGTCTTTCAACGCGCTGACCACACCCAGCTACTGGCCAGACCTCAACGTTTGGAACGATTTGGCCACACACACACACTCGCTCCCAGAAACACTCAGACCACACCCAATTGCTTCTACAGAAACTCATTACTTTTCCCAAATCTTCTGACCACACCTGCTTCTTTTACACAAGCTCTGATTTCATTTCGATATGTTTTGACCACGCCCACTTTCTCTAACGGCCACTCTGACCACACCCACTACCTTCTGTACACAGTCTGAATATGCTTACTGGCCCCTCCTGGTCCCACCTGCTATTACAGACACTCTGACCACACCCACTTGCAACTATACACACTATGACCACACCCACTTGCAACTATACACACTATGACCACACCCACTTGCAACTATACACACTATGGCCACACCCACTTGCAACTATACACACTATGGCCACACCCACTTGTAACTATACACACTATGGCCACACCCACTTGATACTGTAGACACTCTGGCCACACCCACTTTCTATTCCAGAGCCATTCTTACCACACCCATCTGCCACAAAAGACACTCTGACCACACCCACTTGTTACTCTAATCACTCTGACCACACCCACTTGTTACTCTAATCACTCTGACCACACCCACTTGCAACTATAGGCACTATGACCAAACCCACTTGATACTATAGACATTCTGATTAAGCAATTACGTACAATTTGACCACACCCACATTCTATTACAGAAACTCTTACCCCACCCAGTCTCATCCCACACCTATTCTGTCTACAAATACCTTCTTCTACAAAAAGTCCACCCACTAACTATTACAGATACACTAACTTGACCAAACCGGACATGCATTGCCTGATCCCATGGACACCCAGACCACTCCCATCGGCACCTGCAGAAGCCTCACTCACTATTCCCACATATGCTTTGCAAACTCTGACCTGGTCTCTGGTGTTGAACACACTCTGCCTCAGACTGCAAATTTTGAGGAGCCCCAGCAATACCTATAGGTCCTCTGACCATGCATAGATGTACAGTAGAGTAGATACTGTGCCCACCCCCACCCACTTCTACTTATCAAACAGCAGATGCTATTCTCTGCTACAAATGTGTGCCTTTTGAAGCATTGCAGGTTAGCAGGGCTCTTTATTATGCATATATTAATAATAAATGCCTTGTCATTTCCCACTTTTCCCAATTTCCACCCATCTTTAAAAATCAAGTGTATCAGTTTAAACATCCACTCACTCACCATTAGGGGGCAGTGTAACACATTTGCTCAGTCCAGATTCCTACACTTGTTCAAGTTCACAAACATCCATGATTGGCCCTGATTGATGTTGATGTGCAAATATGCCACCCCAGTCCATTCCTGAGGGCATGGCCAATCCGCTCCCTAGAACTCCTAGCCAAGCATGGCTGTAGCTTTACAATCTACAGAAATATGGTGAATGTTTTTCTATTCTGCCACTCAAGAGGCAGAATTTATTTTAAGTAAGCTTACAGTGATGCTGTACTAGTGTTCCTGGGTTCTACAATCTTCATGTCTTAGTGCCTGCATGAGAATGAAGACATCCCACAGAATCCCAGTTGTGCTTGATGTGTTTGTTAATGCTTTCATTTGCACATGCCTAAAGCAATGCTAATAATATGAACAAATCCCACATCATACACATGCACATTCACTGTTTTGTCTCTCCTGATTTCTTGCCAAGGTACAGCATTCCATCCCCATCCTTCCCTCCTCTCTGTAGATAACTGAAGAGGTTTATAGCACCTCTATAGAATACAAGAATGTGCGTGAGACGCTCAGTTATACCCCTGTGTAGTTACACAAGTGAAAGTGGATTAGGGGATTCGTGTAGAAATACTCATTTTCAAGTCGAATCCCAATGCTGTCAGTTGTGTCAGTAAGGCAGGTAGAAAGTAGGAGTGCAGGACTGATTTAAGTAAGAAAAGGCAAACCTTCAGCTTGGAGCTGGACAAAATATCCCAGTGTCAGCGCCATGGTCTGAGAGTCCACAGTGTTCAGGATTTTAGCTGCAGTTGTACCAGGGAGGGGCGTTCCGTTCAACTGCACGTAGTAGGTAAGTTCAGCAGGGTTCTTTGGGCCTACCACTCGCCTCATGCCAACCATCTGAGATCAGAGAGAAATCACACAGCAGAGATCTCCAAATGTGAATATTACAGCCAACTGTGAGGATAACTACTCGTACATTCTACCATGCTTCCCTTCGGGTATCTAGCTAGATTCTGGAATTCATCATCTTTGGCTTTCATAAGGTTAATTCTGTTGAACCATGTTTCCCTTGATGCTGATGGCTGAAGGACTGTTCAGCAGCTGACTGTCATTTTACATGTGTATGTGGTCAAAACGTCATAAACCTTGCCTCTGGATTCTCTGCTTGACCATTCGGTGTTGTCTAACTCAGATAGCATGATGGTTGTGGTTTAAAGGTAAATGCAGATGGATATTATTGGATTTATCACAAAAGATAGAATTAAGAAATTGTCTAGCTTGTTCATGTCTGACTTGAGCAGAGTCTACATATACTGTATGATACACTGATCCAGTCCTGGCAGAACCATTGTTCAAAAGACATGCATCTTGGTCTTGATGGGTATGCTTGAATTATTCTACATGCACCACTTCGGCACAAGCCTGACCGTTCCTGCTGGGAATCTTGGTTGTAAAACTCGTGACTCAGATAATAAAATACTTGACCAGTTTGATTTGGACCCCATCAAAATAGACAATTTTGTCTCACACTCATTCTCCACAGCTTCACAGGAGGCCTGGACGTTATGCCAGGGGACTCGGAGGACACAAGGCAGAGAAAACCTGGTCGGGGTGCCAATCGATCACAATACAGGGAAACGCCAATTAGCCTTCTCTCCAGGAAACCCACCAAGCATGGGGAGATGATGTAAACTCCACACACAGACCCAAAGGATGGACTTGAACCTTTGGCCTTGAAGGTGCGAGGCCACAGTGCTAACTACTACGCCACTATGTAAACCTTAATTCATCACATCCAGCATCACTGCTAAGAAAGCACTACTACCCATACTGTAGTACCATGATTAGTGGTGGTTCTATGGTGGTATTTCCAATGTAGAATGGTATAAAAAGAGCTAAGCAAGTTGTACTAGTACCTTCATCACACAACCATATCACATATCTCAAAGTTACCTGAACAGTGTAACTGCCAACCGTGGTGGCCCGTTTAAACCGGGCACCCTGCTGATGTGCTACCATGAAGAGCTCTGCCAAGTGTTCCTCCATCAGACTGGCGAAGCTCTGGTACTGACCCATCAGAGACGAGTTCTCCACATCCTGAATCACTGCACAAAGCAAAACACGGAATGTCTAGTTATTTCCTTACTGCTCAATGGTTAATCTAATCACACTGCAGCAGACCTAGCTCAAGAATTATTGACCATCCTGACGGGAACAAGCATGCAAGACAAAGAAAGGCAATCTTTCTGATAAGATCTTTCCCTTCTCCTGAGGTACGCATGAATATAAATATTTATATGCACTCACTAGCTAACACACAGTGTCATAAAATAGAACATTACAATCATTTAATATAGTTTATCACCGTCAAGAGAAATCAGTGTCAATTACAGTATAAGATCCTGCTGGCGCGCAAGGAGAACAGATGGGTTGGTTTTTGATTTTCTACCTAATTTAGTTGTAGCCAGATCCCACCCATCAATAGGACGCTCCCCCATAAGGGCTACATTGGGAGCGGCAAGACACACTCAGAGCATGGTGCTGCTTGCGCTTGAAGAGCTCACAGATGCCCAGGACTGTCTTTTGAGCCGCAATTGATGTGAGAGCGATAGAGTTCTTCCTCAGGGGAGAACTCGGCCAATCAGCTCCTTCCAGGCCCCCAGCTGTGAGACTACAGCTACAGCATGACCCGGGATTTAAACTGGAGATCTCCAGATGCGGAGAGCTCGTTATTCTAAATCTGATTGGTCAGAAGATTGTTTAATTGATTTGTCAAATTCCATGTTACATGATGAACAAGCCAAATTCAAAATAAAAGACAATATCTACTTGTTGAGCTAACTGAGCTAAACGCTAAAGCTCAGATGCTGCATCCATGGTGCTTCTCATGTTTGTATGAAGGAAATCACTAAACTCTCTCAAACTTCCTGAAGATTTCCTGATGATTTTCTACAATCTCAAGAATAAAAACCTCTTATCTCGAGGTTCCATCAAGCTTACCTGTGATTACCCAGAATTCCTTGGTAGCCACTGAGGTGTTGAGGTTGTGATACTCCAAAGCTGCAGGACAGAGAGAGAGAGACGAGGCATTAAAGTGAAGTTCTTTGACGCCACCGTCCCAGGCGTCCTGGTGGAGTGAAGCCTCATAGCCTTTTCCTAATGAAACTTCAACTCGGTTACTATACGTATCGGCAGCTTCGGCCGCTGCATCCTCTCAGGGCATGTTGGAGCAGAGAGCATGAAATCAGAACCAGGCTTTGGCCTATTTCTTCTGAAAAAAAAGCATGGCGCTTATTTGCATATTACATACCAGTGCTAAAAAAAAATAAGAGAGAGAGTGAACTGCTCGAGGCTTGAGAGACTTTGTGACTCTTAAATTAATACGGCTCTTGAGATCATCTGGAGAAGGGGAAATGGGGCTTTTCCAGCAATTAGGGTGGAGGTGTGAGTCACTCTCTAATGGACCAGATTTATCCCCCGGAGGCTTCGCTAATTAGCCGAGGAGTTGAATCCAATACATTTAAAAATAAAAGCCAAAGAAAATACATTTCTAAAAAGTGTAGATATAAATGTTATTGTATTATGGCTCTGAGACAAGAGAAGATCTGTGGAGCGTCCTGGAGCAGAACCGAACAAACAAGAGCATGTGTTCTCAAGCAGGAGAGTGTGTGTTATTCACGCCCAGCTGCCTGAGGGGCGCTATAATGCTCCATCCTCTCTCTCTCTCTCTCTCTCTCACTCACACACACACACACACACACACACACTTTTCTCTCTCTCCACAGACAGTATGTCTCTCTCTTTCTATTTCACACATATGATCTTTCTCTCTTTCTCTGTCTCACACACACACACACACACACACACACACACACACACACACACACACACGTTCTCACTCGCTCACACACACACTCGTTCTCACACACACACACACACACACACACACACACTCCTGTAATAGTACTCCCCCATTGTTAATTATTTTCCCTCTTAATTAGAATGATGACTGAGCTTTCCCTTTTGCCACAGGGGCAGGAAACAGCCTTCGCGCCTTGAACATGCCAACTGTTTCATTCTCCGCCTTGGCATTCCCCATGGCCACCATCCTGCTTCTCTCATTACCTTTCAGCTGCAGAATATGCAGAAAACTGCAGGCTTATTCAAAAAGATTACAATACAAAATGTACAATCCTATTTTCACTTTATTATGGCGGCCATATTTTCTCTTTCTATTTTTCAGCGCGTTACCACAAGCGTGTTTCATCTAAGTGTTACAAAGTGCTGATACTGGAGACTCCTTCCATTAATGTTAAATAATTATCCTGTTGTACAAGGAAATAAATTAGAATCCAGAATTGAATCGACAGTAATGTGTAAGTCAGCATATTAAAGATGTAAAATATCAGCTTACAACCTCTCCTCAGGTCTCATCCATCCTCTCAACTGTTCCAGAAGTCCTGACTCTGTCCGTTCCAATAACCGCATGACCTTTCTCTTTCTAATGCCACTGCAGATTTATCTGCAGTCCAAAAGCCAAAACCAAAAGGGTACGAGGTGAAGCGGAGATAAGCAGCAATCACGCCGATCATGTAGCACAGAGAAAGCTGAGTGAAAAATCTAGGCCTGATCGCTGAGCCAAAGCACGCAGGAGTCACGCAATCTGTCTCCAAGCATACAGCAGTTATTGTGTTCTGTATCAGATGAGACGTCAGATGCCTTCCTCTTGACCTTCAGAAGAAACGAGAACCACTTTGAACCTTCTAAAAATAACCCAACCCCATGTATTCCCTCAGCTGAGATCTTTTGAAAATAAACGTCAAAACGATCTCATCAAGTTCTTAAATCGAATTCAGATGGGCGAGTAAAAACTTGAACCTAGTCAAAATTTCTATTCCTAATATTAGAATAAATCAGATCTAAGATTATTACTATTATTTCTATACATATCTTAATACGTTTTAAAGTCATGTGGGAAAAGTTAGTTAGTTCTATTTTTTGTTTTGGTTTGTTTTTCTGTAAAGACATACAGTAATAACAATCTGATGGTATGCGGGTCTCAGTATGAGGCAAATACAACCTCAGACGAACAACAACATATGGCTTTTTTTTTCCTGTGCTATTATTTGTTAAACAAAAATTAAACCCAAAAAGGAAAAGAAATATGTGAGCAAAACTTCCCAGGAGTGCCAATCTTCCCGGGAGTGTACGCCCCAGTACATTCGCCCCCGTACATCTTAATACAAGAGCTACTGGTAGTAAGTACAGTTTAAAGTGTAGTGGATTATTTTATCTGATCATAACCTCAACCAAGTGGTAGAGATGGCTCAGTCAGGTCAAAACATTGTTCAATAAGATAAAATGACTTTAATGTTCTGCTCAACTTTTTGGTAGAGCACATTTGAAGTGTTATAACAGTAAAACAGTGCTTAAAAAAACAGGCTTATTCATTTTATACTGCGTTTATTGTAACCTCATGTTAATAAACAGTAATTAGTTTCCTTCAGTTGAAAGACTTTGTATTCTGCACTGTACATCATACAGTATATGACAACAATTAACTAATAACTTGGTATTTCTTCAGTATAAGTATAAGAGTCTCCAGATTCAGCACTTTGTCAGGGGTGAATTGTACCGTTACGTACATTTTCAAATGTCTTCAGGAATGTTTGAGTTTTGTATTTCTCTGTAACATAACATGCAAGTGTGCAGAAAATGCCTTACGCTCTGCCGTGATGAGCGGAGGGTAAAACAGGAAGTAGCCCACCAGCTCAGCAGTCAGGCGGCTCAGCAGGTTACTGGCTACGGTGCCGTTCAGGGTCACGGTTCTGTTACGCACCACATATATCAGGGATACTGCAGGAGAACCAGACGACTGAGACACACTCAGGATCTGAGAGAGAAAACAAGACCGGAAATAAGAAAGACGAATAAAGAGCAGTGGGAATGAGATATGAGTAAAGCAGAACAGTATATAAACCTATATACACCTACAGTATATACACCTATATACACCTATACACACATACAGTATATACACGTATACACACCTATACACACCTACGGTATACACACCTATACACACCTATACACACCTACGGTATACACACCTATACACACCTACAGTATATACACCTATATAAACGTATATACACCTACAGTATATACGTACACCTATATACACCTACAGTATATACACCTATATACACCTATACACACCTACGGTATACACACCTACAGTATACACACCTATATAAACGTATATACACCTACAGTATATACGTACACCTATATACACCTACAGTATATACGTACACCTATATACACCTACAGTATATACGTACACCTATATACACCTACAGTATATACGCACACCTATATACACCTACAGTATATACGCACACCTATATACACCTACAGTATATACGTACACCTACAGTATATACGTACACCTATATACACCTACAGTATATACGTACACCTATATACACCTACAGTATATACGTACACCTACAGTATATACGTACACCTATATACACCTACAGTATATACGTACACCTACAGTATATACGTACACCTATATACACCTACAGTATATACGTACACCTACAGTATATACGTACACCTATATACACCTACAGTATATATATACACCTACAGTATATACGTACACCTACAGTATATACACCTACAGTATATACACCTATATACACCTACAGTATATACGTACACCTACAGTATATACACCTACAGTATATACGTACACCTACAGTATATACACCTACAGTATATACACCTATATACACCTACAGTATATACACCTATATACACCTACAGTATATACACCTATATAAACGTATATACACCTACAGTATATACGTACACCTACAGTATATACACCTATATACACCTACAGTATATACGTACACCTACAGTATATACGTACACCTATATACACCTACAGTATATACACCTACAGTATATACGTACACCTACAGTATATACACCTACAGTATATACACGTATATACGTACACCTACAGTATATACACCTACAGTATATACACCTATATACACCTACAGTATATACGTACACCTACAGTATATACACCTATATACACCTACAGTATATACGTACACCTACAGTATATACACCTATATACACCTACAGTATATACACCTACAGTATATACACCTATATACACCTACAGTATATACACCTATATAAACGTATATACACCTACAGTATATACGTACACCTACAGTATATACACCTATATACACCTACAGTATATACGTACACCTACAGTATATACGTACACCTACAGTATATACACCTACAGTATATACACCTACAGTATATACACCTACAGTATATACACCTATATACACCTACAGTATATACACCTATATAAACGTATATACACCTATATACACCTACAGTATATACGTACACCTACAGTATATACGTACACCTATATACACCTACAGTATATACACCTATATACACCTATATATACAAGATATACAATATATACATATTAAGAGAGAAAAGAGAGAGAGAGATGTATATACTGGTCTCGTGTGTGTGTGTGTGTGTGTGTGTGTGTGTGTGTGTGTACATACTGTACATACAATTGAGAGAGCTCCTAGAGCTATTTTGGAAAGCTACACAAAGAACCTCAAAGAAGCATTTTTCTTGAGAAAAAAAAAGTTAAAGCAAAACCTTTAAAGCAAAATGAATTTGGTTCATGTGCAATTCTCAAAGCAATAAAAATAATTATCCATGCTAAATTTACACTTTCTATATTTATATTAAATGCATGTACATATACATATTTTTGCACTAAAAACAATAACCTGATTAAGAAAAAACAGGCTGTTGCATAAAATCTAATTATGCCTACTTATGATGTCTTACGGAAGGAATAAAATATGTGCCCATACTTAGGACGATGCTGTTATAGAAAACTAATCAGTGATGTAATCAAGGAAACTTCTGTCCAATCAGAATATAGGATTTAACAACACTGTGGTATAAAGTATTTGTATAAGATAATAGGAAATGTTCTTGCTATCACGGAAAAGTGAGTGTACAGTATATGTACGTGTGTGTGTGTGTGTGTGTGTGTGTGTGTGTGTGTGTCAAACCTCCACACTGAGTGAGCTGTAAGAGTTCAGAACTTTGGCCTCAGCCTCAGCAAAGGCATTCTCCAGTCTCTTCTCCATTAACTGAGCAAAGCTGCAGGACCTCATATCATCTCCCACCCCTACAAATCTCAAAACTGTTCACACACACACACACACACACACACACACACACACACACACACACACACACACACACACACACACACACACACGCACGCACACACACACGTACGTACATACATACAAAGAGTTACTTACACACCCTCACCACAGATTTCAGCATACAGGGAGGCTCAAAGGTTTGGATCCAAGAGCAAGAATGCTTTTAAAGGTACACGTTTACAGCCTGTGACTCCGCAGCACTTGTGTATACGCTGAATACAAACATTTCTTAATGTCTCAGAACTGATGATGCTCCCTGCAGAGGTGATTTCCTCCTTTAGTGAAAAGAATGTTCTGGAAATATTCTAATATACTACTGACTTCAAATGAGACCAAAGAAAAAATTGTTTCCTTTCCATCTTCTCTTGTTAGATTTAACAGCATCTTTGGTTTAAAATAAAAAGAAGAATATTTAATCCCATACAGTACAAGGGAAAGGCGGCACGGTGGTGTAGTGGTTAGCACTGTCGCCTTGCACCTCCAGGGTCCGGGTTCGATTCCCGGCCAGGCTGGATTCCCGTCTCTGTGTGCTGTTTGCATGTTCTCCCCGTGCTTGGTGGGTTTCCTCTGGGTACTCTGGTTTCCTCGCACTATCCAAAGATATGCAGCTTAGGCTAACTGGCGTTCCCAAATTGCCCATAGTGTGTGAATGACACCCTGTACAGGGTCTACCCCGCCTTGTTCCTTAAGCTAAAAGCTAACACTAGCATATAATTAATGAACACTGCATTAGACACAGTATCATGGACAGTAAGGTCTAATGGGAACCTTTTTAATATCATAATGTCTGATAAACATACATAATATAAGTTTGATGAACATAAAATAAACAAAATAATTGGTTGCAGCGGCGTTAAACTTTATCCATCCACCTAGGAACCACTGAAGTCCCACTAGGGACCGTGGAGGCCAATGGTGACCACTGTATTTATTCCCATTTTTACAACCATGATAGTACCTCCAACATTCACACACTAAGGGCTATTTGGGAACACCAGTTAGACACGGATGCATGCATAGATGCATGTCACTGGACTGTGGGGGGAAACCAGAGTACCTGTAACTCCATGCACACACAGACCTGAGGCAGGATTCAAACCCGGACCCTGGAGGTGCAAGGCAACAGTGATAACCACTAAGCCACCGTGCCGCCATGATGTGATAAATTGGTCCCTGCGGGAAGGAGTGAGCTTTGGGTTGCCATGATCCTATCACCAGTTTACTGTTATATACTGTAATTGATGATCAATGTTAATGTTATGGTGGGTTAGTGCACGTTGCCATAACACCATCATGATAGAATTATGAATTAGAGCATCATAACTAACATTCTAAAGTTGATTAGTTTATTACATTAATGTCAAGTGTCTTAGGCGTTATAAAGGTGAAATAATGGAAGCTGCTGTAATAAGCTTTTGTAGATGGTAGTTGTTGGTAATAAACAGCTTGTGCCAACCTTATTACATTTTTTTTTTTCCTTTTTAAAATCACTAATGTTTACTTGCTTTAAATCGTAAGAGCTAATCCTGCTTATAAAGCCTGATAATGCTGTGATTCAAAGTGGAGAGCTTGAGAAGGTGTTTGAGTAAACATGCACAGCGTGCTAGAAGTGATGACGCACACTAAAAACTGAACGGAATCCCAAATTCGATGCCAGCCAACATGCCCTCTCAGCTGACAGGTACTGCTAAGGGAGCAGTAACATTTTAATATAATATCACAATAATGAGACAAGTGACATAAAAATTAACCAGGACAGACTACAATCTCCCGTGATTTATATAATGTATCATTATTAGATTATTAGATCAGAATGTCTCTGTTATTGGAGGTAAATCAAGCTCATAGTTGGCATGCGCTCACGGAGCCAGTCTGCATCTCTGACCTGTCTTCAGCATGAGTGAAATAGCAGGAGTAGACCTCCAAGGGGTTGCCGGGATTGGCACCGCCTGCACCATGGGCACAAACTGTCGGATATCTGCCATCAGCCTGTCCAGCCCGTAGGAGATCAGAGCCTCCACCACGACGGACGGGGTATAGACCAGATCGCCACGGGTTACGTAATAACCCACGGTCACATTGGGCACCGTAGACAGACTTTCAATCTGTAAGAGGGAAGCGTCAGGGTATCAGTCAAGACATAAGATGTGGTACAAGTGAGGCATCAGCCTTGTAAGAAGAAATGAGGCATGAAATTGATATGTTGGGCAAAGATGAACATAGCCCTTATAAGATGGAGTTTTGCTTTTAGACAGAAAATAATAAATGGAAAAAACTTAAAGAAGTTTACAAAGTTGTGAGCTAGGATATTTATTTCACAGAATAATAACCTAATTTAAAGTCATGCTTATGGTATAACCAAATTAATTAACCATATATATATATATATAAAAGAAAGTTATTTTTAAGAATGACAAAAATATATATAATCAGTGTTGCTGTAACTATTTACATTACAAAATTACTGTCTTTAAAAAGTAATCAGTTACATTACAGCATTACTTTCTGATAAGAGTAACTAGTTTGAGTCCTTTTCCATTGCAGTAAATGAAAACTCCTTTGTGATTCCATATGCATGTTGTTTTAGTCAAGACCTTTATAATTATTCTACCATCATCACTCAGCCAAGTTTGGCCCATAATCTGGTAACTACAGTACTAATACCCCTATCTCACCTACTGATACCCCTATCTCACCTTCTGATACCCCTATCTCACCTACTAATACCCCTATCTCACCTTCTAATACCCCTATCTCACCTACTGATACCCCTATCTCACCTTCTAATACCCCTATCTCACCTTCTAATACCCCTATCTCACCTACTGATACCCCTATCTCACCTACTGATACCCCTATCTCACCTACTGATACCCCTATCTCACCTACCCGGTTTCGCGCGGTGGCCGTAAGTACGGTTCATCATGATTGCCGCTGTAATTAGGTTTCCATCTTTCCGCGCGTTGGTCCTCACATAGTCAAACCGCATAGGTGAGATAGGGGTATAACAGCAGGAATAACGGGGTGGGGGGTGAGGCTTGTAGGACGACTTTCACACACAGCAGGAGATTGGGAATGACTAAGCGATTGGAAATGACTGCTGTCTGAATAGCGAATTACATTTTTAAAAAAATAACTAAAGTACTTAAATGGTGGACCAAACGCGTTAGATTAATCGTTACATCAAAAAAGTAATCAAATTACTCTAATGCTTGGTAACGCATTACACCCAACACTATATAACTAGTAATGTTTAGCCTAGTCCTGATGGTCTTGTGCATTTTATAGTCATTAGATTTGATAAAGTATTGAAACATCCTAAAACTGTCGTACAAGCAGCAACGCAAAAAAAAAGTGTTTTCAGTCGAGTCACGCCCCTGCATCAAGAAATCCAGGTACTGTAGTGTGATGTGATGTAGCACAAGTCGAGTGGGACGGGGTTGTGAAATCTTTGTGGAGTCAAATACAAAAAAACAGATACAAAAAGCATAAGGTTCTCGATCAGGTTAAAACATTGCTAAATGGAAAAGCATTTTAATTTGGAAAAGCTGAACACTGAGATACGCACCTGCTCATACACAGTGACTAAGAGTGAAACTCTGACACTTTTACAGTTATAACAGAAATGTTGTTTTACTTGCTGAATAAGGACAGTGTTGGGTCAGCTCAAAGGAACGACAAAATGGAGTCACTAGTCTGTACTGTAACTGAGTGTGAAGGTGGTGTGTGTGTGTGTGTGGGGGGGGGGGGGGGGCTTCGATACTGCAGGATTTCTTCTACAATTGAGTTTTGTTGCTCAGGATGTGAACTGGCCTGTTGCCTGAGTCAGCAATCAACACCTCATGAAGGTGATATTGAGGGATTGTGTTTCCGTACAGCTCAGAGTCGAGCCTAGCCCACACTTCCCTTGATTCAAAAGATTATTACGGGATTAGAGGACTGCATTTCCTCTCAGGGCCTTCACGAACATCAACAGGGCTCATTTGCAGTCAGGGGGTCGTACTTCTAGTGTTGCAACTGGGTTTAGAATTACCTGCGCCCTTTATGAAAATGTGCCGGGGAAAAAAGTTATATTTTTCTCTTTAAAAACTGTATTTTTGCCATTGCTTGTTAAACTTAAGGTATAAATAAGAGGCCCCACACAACATAATGTTAAGGGGAAAAATGCACACTAAGCAGTACAGTAACAGTCACAAAATACATAAGTATTTGAAAAACTTCCTTTGACCACAATTATTTCCATTACGTTTTACAGGAATAGGAAACATGAGCCTATTGCCCCTCTCTGTACATGGAGCAGGATAGTAAGGAATCAAATGATGCAGGTTTTAAAATCAGGAGGATCTGATTTTAAAACTCGTAGACTGACGTTTAGTGGTTGGTAGTCGAAACGTCTTTTGTGATTTCAGCTAAACATAAAGTCCAACACCTGGCTGCCTTTGTGAAATCTTTGTGGAGTCAAATACAAAAAGCCAAATACAAAAGGAATAAGGACCTCGATCAGGTTAAAGACGTGGAAAGTTAACAACCCTGGGCGTACATCCAAAACATCAGGGACACAAAATGGCCACCTGAAACACTTAAATATATGATACCGTTGTTAAATATCCTCTTTAGACCCATATGAGGACTGTTAGGTATAATTCTTTTGCCAAACATTTTCTGTTAGAAGACATTGCTTAAATGTATAGTTACAGTATAAGCCATGAATAAAGAGAAACGGTCAGTAGAAATTGCAATGTACAGTACGCAACAGTGGTGTTGGTGTCTCATGAGGATCTATATATCTCCAAACTGACCTGTGCACGGACACTGCTGTCATTCAGAGCCTTCACCAGTGCAAGGGTCAGGCCTTTCAGGAGGTTCTGTTTTAAAATGTTGTCCAGCCGGTTCCTCCGGAGGTGGACGGTTAGAACTGGCAGAAGAGGTCAAAGACATAAAGATACATTGTAGTAGCGAGACATGTATGTGCTAAGTTTCACCGAACTGTCAAAGTACCTAAAGAGAGCCAAGCAACATCCAAATATTATATAAAAAAGCATAAGGCTTTTCACCTGTTTTAACCCACATCCTGTCGGTTATGTTGCAGCTGAGTGGAGAGGTTTGAGTTGTGGTTGTGGTTCTCGGTGGACTTGTCCTGACACGTGGGGCGGTGGTGGGCCATTTAGAGGACACAGTAGGTGCTATAGTTTTGGGAGACTTGACCGTAGTTGTGGTTGTTGAAGAAGTGGTACTCCCTGTGGTGCTAGTTAACTGACTTGTGCTGGACTTTTGTGTGGTTGTGGTCGTCGTTGAGGCAGTAGTGGTGGTGATGGTGGTAAGTTGAGTGAAATCGCCAACTGGTAATTCCTGGGTAAGTAGTTCTAAATGGACTGAGGTGTTTCCATTTTTGTTGATTAATGTAGGACTTATCATTTGAGATGAAGGGGAACCAGAGTCATTTCCTTTTGCATGAAGCCTTGTGTCTTGAGATGTAAGGACAAAGGATGGAAGCGCAGACATCACCTGGTCCAGCGTAGATTTCTCTGTAACGACAAGATGAGGTTCACTCACTTCCTGTGAAAGGTGTGATGGGATTAGTGCAGAGATCTGAGAGAACGTCAGGGAAGGCTTTGAAGGTAATGAAAACATTGGTTCACTCGATGTAGATGCCATTAATGACGATTTTAACGGGAATAATAAAGTCGTTGATGGTGAGTCAGATGCTGTTATTGATGTTAACGGTGATAATGTTGAATATTTGGTTAAGCCAGAATGATAGTTATATGCTGCTGATGAAGAAGACGATATGAATGGAGATAAAGCTGAGGATGAGATTTTTGATGGTGAGAAAGATGTAAATTGTTTTGTTAATAAAAAGTCATAATAGGATGATATTACTGGCGATGTTGATTTTGAGGATGGTGATGGTGATAATGAAGATGATGAAGTCAGTATCTCTTTTGAGGGTGATACAAACATAAAGGGTATCAGTTGTTTTGTTAACATAAAATTGTAATAGGATGGTTGTGATGGTGATGGTGATAATTCTGATGCTGGTGATGCTGGTGTTGATTCAAACACTGACCATGTGGGTAATAATTCTGATAATAATGATGCTGTTGACAATAATTCTGGTGCTAAATCTGATGATGATGATTCTGGGTATAATTCCGGTGATAATTTTATTAATGATGATGATGACCGTGTTGGTGGTGGTGAAGAACCTGGTGACATTTCTGTTGGTAATGATGCATATGATAATTCTAATAGTGATGTTTTTGATGATGATGTTGAGGGTGATAATGCTGCTGATGCTAATAATTCTGTTGATGGGGGTGATGAAAATTCTAATGGTGATATTTCAGATGGTGATAATTCGGACAATGATAATTCTGATTGTGGTGATTCAGATGGTGATAATCCTGATGACGATGATTCTGATGGTGATGATGTTGAAACTAACATGCTTGATGGTGATACAGACACCATAGATGTTAACTGTTTCGTTAACACAGAATTGTAATAAGAGGTGAAGGGTATCAATATTGAGGATGTGGTTGTGGGTGATATTGATAGTAATTCTGATGTTTCTAAAAGCAATATTTGTGATAAATCTGATGATGATGATGCAGCTGATAATTCTGTGTATAATAAATCTGATTCAGATGGTGATGGTCCTGTTGATAATTCTGATGGCAACGATACTGCTGACAGTTTTGATGCTGCTGCTGCTGATGAGGGTGATGATGCCACTGATGATAATGGTGAGGATGATAAAGGTGATAATTCTAAATGTGAAGATAGTGCCACTGACGACGATGATGGTAATACTTCTGATGCTAATAATGATAAGAATGCTGGTGGTATTTCTGATATTGAAGATGTTGATGGTAACTCTAAAGGTAATGATAATGCTGATAAAGGTAATGGTGATGATGCTGGTAAAATTTCAGAAGTTGATGATAGAGGTAATAATTCTGGTGGTAATGATGCTGTTGCTAAATCTGAAAGTGATGATGCCAGTGTTAACAATGATGCTGATGATACTGGGGATAATTCTGATGGTGGTGATGAATGTGACAGTAATGCCACTGATGATGGTGATGACGATGGAGCTGATAATTCTATGTGTAATAAATTTGGTTCAAATGGTGATGTTCCTGTTGACAATTCTGATGGTAATGATGCTATTGCTAACGATGCTATTGATACATCTGAGGATGATGATGCCACTGATGATAATAAGAATGATGATATTGGTAATAATTCAGGTGGTGATGATGGGATTGATGACGATGGTGAGGAAACTGGTGGTATTTCTGATAGTGAGGATGCGGAAGGTGATAATTCTGAAGGTGACAATAATGCTGCTGATGATGATGGTGATGATGATGTTAATAATACTTTCGATGGTGATGTTGCTGTCGATGTTGTCAATGTTAGTGAGAATGCTGGTGGTATTTCTGATGTTGAAGATGCAGATGGTAACTCTGGAGGTAATGATTGTGCTGTTAATGGTGACGGCGATGATGGTAAAAATTCAGAAGATGATGATAGTGGTAATAATTCTGGTGGTAATGATACTGTTGGTAAATCTTTAAGTGATGATACTAGTGTGGATACTGGAGATAATTCTGACAGAGCTGTTGATGTATCTAATAGGGATGCCACTGATGAAGGTGATGATGATGATGATGGTGGTGATAGTGCAGGTGAGAATTTAGATGGTGATGTTGCTGATGATAATTCTCTTGATGATGATACTGTTGATGCTGGAGACAATTTTGATGATGATACTGAAGATACTTCTGATGGTAATTCTGATGGTGAGGATACTGATGCTAATTCTGGAGGTGACGTTGCTGGTAATGATGAACTTAATAATGCTAAAGGTGATGAAGCTGATGACAATTCTGTTGGTAATGAGGCTGGTAGCAATTCCATTGTACCTGAAGGTAAATCAGTTTCTGTTCCTGATGTGTGAACTGCTAATACACTCGTGGTGGGTGGAGACACAGAACGTGTTCTCTTTGACAAACGATCTATCGCTGATGCTGGACCCCTGGCAGGTAACTCTTGAACACCTCCTGTGTTTAGAGAGACTGATTTATTTGTGTTGCTTGTTGATACATGTAAAAATGATTCTCCAGGTTTAATCACATGTACCTGTTGCAGTGGGTGTGTTCTGTGACTAAAACCTTCGATCACTGCTGGACTTAATGTACTTACTTCTTGCTTCTTTAATGTCAAAGTGGTATAGAAACCACTATCTACTGACCTCTCTTTCCCAGCAGTGTTAGGGTTTGCTCTTATGGGTGTAAGGTTCAGGACCTGGGCATCAGTACCAAGTGCAGATTTCTGTTTTGTAGATAAAGTATGTGTGTTTTCTTCAACAAATGTGTCTTTTGATACCTTTGTTTGAGCTGAGAAAAATGGAATGTTGGAAAATATTTCAGGTGAAGTTGGCATTCTTCTGGAATCATCTGACTTCTCGATATCTGCCTTATTTGTTTGCGTTAAATGAGGAAAGTGGATTGAAGGTATAAGAGAAAAAGATCTATCAGAGGATCCCTTGCGAAACGTTGAAAGCTTGAGGAAGGACCTTGTCTGCAAAGGAGTTGGCAATGAAGTTGAAGCAATGGCTGAAGTGAAGGTTTTACTGAAAGGGTTTTCAGAGCTTGTCAAATGAAGTGGACTGGATGCTTCTTGGATACCTTTTTCAGGATCCAGAGTAGTTACAAAATTTGAAATGATACCATTTTGAGAGTTGAAAGACTTTCTGTCCAACTGGATTGATGTCATGGACCTTGACAAACTATCAGTTACCTGTTTTACTGTAGCGCTGGAGAAAATGGCAGATCTTAAAGGTTTAGACAAGGTCACTGCTCTTGCTGTAGTCTCTGAAGAAATGGTGTCAGTTCTATGAACCACGAGTGGTGCTGATGGAATGTTGGTTGGTGCCACATTCCAAAAAAACTTCGCTATCTCTTTAATACCATGGGTTTTTAGAGTTTTGTCATTGCTAATTTCATGAAGACTTGTACTCGGCATGTACTTCATGAATGCAGAAGAAGTTGAGAACACTTTTTTAGGCTTTGTATATTCTGAGAATGAAACAGATTTTTGCAGGAAGTTCGAAAGTGTGGGCTTTTCAGTTGAACCAGACAAATGAATTCCAGAAAAAGAGACCGGTGGAAAAAGTCGAGACTTCACGGTTATCATGTCTGTCGCCAAAAGAGAGTTTAGAGATGTAACCTGTGTGGTCACATATTGTCTATATGACCTCAGAGATACATTGTTGTCGTCGGTGTATGGTTCTACCAAATTTAGGTAACTGGTTACATTTTGCTTAGTTGGTTGCTTTAGAAACGATTTGTATCCTGGAGACGTTGGATTCTTGTGTATTGTTGGAGAAGCCATCAGATGAGTGGTTATGAAAGTGTTTTGGACAAAATGCTTGTTAAACTGTATATATGTATCATTTAAGGTAATCTTAAGTGAACGATGTTCATCTGAGTACAGTGTGGTTGGAGTAGTTGCTACTGGAACAGAACTAGATATGTGAGAGTGGTTACGTGCTGATTTAGTTTTTTTTAATGGTGACCATAATGATGTTGAATCTGAAGATGATAATGGCGGTAACAATAAAGAAATGGACGCTGGTGTCACTGTTGATGCTGACGATTGTGGTAGTGAGTGCGATGATATGATATCAGTGGCAACAGGTGGTACAGTATGAGACTGTGGTAGAGATCGGACAAAACTGGTTGTTGTATGTGTGCTGAAATCCAAACCTGAAGTAGAGGACTGGTTTCTAATGTGCACCACAGCCGTGGCCGGGATCATAAAAGATGGCTCCGCTCTCTTAATAGGACCTTCTGCAGATGAATGAGGAGGACTCTCCACAGTGGAGCCTAAATGAAGAGTGATCTGTGGTTTCTCAGCTGTGCTCGATAGCGAGATCTCGCTCATGTCCCTTTGTCGATTTGTTGAGTCAGAATGAATAACAGGGGCGGGATTCTCATCAATCATAAGCAAACCAGATGGCTGAAGAGAAGTAGACAGGGTTGCTTGGTCTGGAGATGAGGCCAACGATCCAGATGCTTCATAGATTGTTTCATCTGTGAGAGAAAAAAAATTCAGGCAGCTATATTAAGAATATTTCATCTTTACAATGCAGAACTTTCATTTGAATCTTAAATCGGATAGTAGGAGCTATAATTTTCCCGTCATATATTCTGGAAGTTCCTTTGTGAAGCAGGCAGTCAGAATTATAGCTCTGCTGAACAATACAAAACCCTCAAAGCAAAGTCTTTAAAAAACACTTTGAATATACTGAACAGAGCTGATATACTGTAATATTATGTAATTTTAGGAACATAAAAAAAGAAGTCATGATCGTTAAGCATTACAACAAGGAGCATTTTCTCCTTAAGTCCATAGTTTTACTTTGTCAAGGCTGCACAATACCCTTTACACCACAGCCACGCACACTCCTTTATGGATAATAGAAATTAAACAAATAACACATTTGAAAGCCAGCAAAGAAAAGATTGTGTCACATTTCTAAATGTGTCAGATGTGCCAAGGTTCTGGGAAGGATGTCTGGGAAGGGTCTTGCATGAATCTATCCAACCAGCCGGCCCACTCGTTTACCAGGAGTCACTATGACTCATTTATAAGGATTTGCATTTCTAGGACAAAGTAAACAAGACGTTGTTGTTAAGGCATCGCAAGCTAACCAATGCTGATTAACAATATAGCACCACTTATACAATAATTAAGATAAATTCAATTCAATTCAATTTTATTTATATAGCGCTTTTAACAATGGTCATTGTCTCAAAGCAGCTTCACAAAAATGAAAAAAAACATTTTAGAAAAGAAAATAATTGAAAGTGTGGATGTGTGAGAAAAATGTGCAGATAATAATAATAATGAGACGAATGAATGAAATTTCTCTGATGAGCAAGCCAAGGGTGACGGCGACGGTGGCAAGGAAAAACTCCCTGAGATGGCATTAAGTAGAAACCTTGAGAGGAACCAGACTCAACAGGGAACCCATCCTCATCTGGGAGATAACAGATAGAAATGATGTAACATCTTGTGTGTTGTGCAGGTAAAAATTCAATATGACAGAAATTATTTAAATTGACATGAAGACCAGTTCAGCATAGGGACGAGTCAGTAGGTGCAGAGGGCAGATGAGGTCTGGATCACTGGAAGCACAGGAGCAGCATGTGTAGCTCCAACCATCATAAAGTTGAATCCAGCTGGAGCTGGTCCTTCTCTGGATGCCTCAGGAACCTCGCAGGGTCGGCCTTTGTCTACTGAAGCTGGCAAAATCTCCCGATGCCTCGGGATGGGTAGAGAAATACAGAACAGATGGGGAGAATTAGCGTAGTTGCCATTCGGTATAGGTGTACTGGAGTATGAGTACTGGGATGAGTTATGTGTATGCCAGATTAAAAAGATGCGTCTTGAGTCTACTTTTGAACTGAGAAACCGTGTCTGCTCCCCGAACACTGTCTGGAAGGCTATTCCAAAGCTTTGGAGCTAAATATGAAAATGCCCTGCCCCCTTTTGTAGATTTTGAAATTCTGGGAACTACAGTACCAGAAGTCCGGAGCTTTGTGATCTTAAGGCGCGTGGTGGATTGTAGCGCATCAGAAGACTGGTTAGGTATGTGGGAGCTAAACCATTTATGGCCTTGTATGTAAGTAATACTATTTTGTAATTTATTCTAAACTGAACAGCCAGTGCAGGGATGATAATATTGGGGTTATATGATCATATTTTCTGGATCTAGTGAGAACCCTGGCGGCTGCATTTTGGACTAACTGAAGCTTCTTTATTGAGGATGCAGGACAACCACCTAGTAATGCATTACAATAGTCCAGTCTGGAGGTCATGAATGCATGAACTAGCTTTTCTGCATCAGATACGGATAAGATGTTCCTAAGTTTGGCAATATTTCTAAGATGGAAAAAGGCTGTTCTTGTGATATTTGAAATGTGATTTTCAAAAGACAAGTTACTGTCTAATATTACGCCCAGGTCTTTTACTGCTGAGCTGGTAGTAACAGTACATCCTTCTAAGCGCAGGCTGAATTGTGAAAGCTGTTGTGTGCTGGTTTTTGGGCCAATAAGTAATATCTCTGTCTTATCTGAATTTAATAAAAGAAAGTTATTGGTCATCCAATCTTTTATGTCCTGGACACACTCAGTTAATCTAGACAACTTAGGTATTTCGTCTGGTTTTGTTGAGATATATAAGTGGGTATCATCAGCATAACAATGGAAACTAATCCCATGTCTTCTGATGTTAATGATGTCTAATGATGTTACCCAAGGGAAGCATGTATATTGAGAACAGCAGAGGTCCTAAAACTGACCCTTGTGGGACCCCATATTTCACTGGCATTACACCAGACGGTTCTCCATTTAGATCTACAAAATGGTATCGATCAGACAGGTATGATCTAAACCATTTTAATACCTGTCCCTGAATACGTATATAATTTTGTAAGCGATCTATGAGAATATTATGATCTATAGTGTCGAATGCAGCACTAAGATCGAGCAGGACTAGCAATGAGATGCAGCCTTGGTCTGAAGCTAAAAACAAGTTGTTTGTAATCTTAACTAGTGCAGTTTCTGTGCTATGATGGGGCCTGAAACCTGACTGAAATTCTTCAAGGATGCTGTTATCCTGCAAGAATGTGCATATTTGAGCTGATACTACTTTTTCTAGTATTTTTGATATGAACGGGAGGTTTGAAATCGGTCTGTAATTTGTTATTTCATTCACGTCCAAATTAGATTTTTTAAGAAGCGGCTTAATAACTGCTAACTTTAAAGGTTTAGGGATGTGACCTAGATATAATGAAGAATTAATAATGTTTAGAAGTGGCTCTCCAACCGTAAGCATCACTTCTTTTAAAAATCTGCTTGGGGAAAGAAGAACAGTTATCGAAGGGTTAGCTGTGATACACAAAAGGGACATTGTAAACATATGAGTAAACTACAGGAGTGTAGTTTGTAAACTCGAACCGAGTCATGTACTGTAAATGGTGTCTGGTGGTGTGCAGGTGTGAGGAGATCAGGACAGGAAGCACTGAGTTGTGTGATATCATGCATTCCACTTTCACACCTGAGTTTATAACACCCACTTACTAGAAACAGTGAAGGTCATAGTGTCCCTTTGTCACATTATATGCCTAGTGGGGAGCTGACACACTTTCCATCTCCCTGAAGTGTATCCCTACACTCTGCCGTAGCTCTAGCCTTTACTGCAGTGCAGCCCAACATATCATGGGTTCCTACGTCAATCTTTCTGCACAAATCTTCTGTCAAAGTGTCCTTCCTGCTAAATTGGAAATAAACTGATAAAAGGAGAGAATTCTTTAACCACATTCTGGTCTTCTATTCTAAATCCAGTGCTGTATAATGAGAGAGCAGATTCTCTCACAATCATAGACCTCTGCTCCTAAAGCACCAGCCAATCAGGGAACACAGGGAACAAGGCCCTGGTTGAGGTTGCCATCCCAAGACATGGCACAAGAACTCACATCAATATACATGTCTCACACACAGACGCAAGGTGAGGTTCTAACCCTGACAGCCATGCTAAGCATCCAGCCACTGTACCGGCCACGAGCCAATCAATAGTTCACAAGTAGTTCACTCAGAATGCTGAAGAAGTCAAATAAAAGTCTGCTCTGCCATTTATTAAAAATGAATATTGAAATTGGACTGGTGTTGTGTGTCCTTGAATAACATCTGATTCAAGCTTAATATAATATAAATACATTGTTACATTAATATAAATAATATAAAACAACAGTTGTATGAGAAATACCATTTATCACTGTTGCAGTTGTAGACCCAGAGTAGTTACTGTATTCCTGAATGCCGCCATTTTGAATTCCGTAATTATAGATATGTACAGTCATTTTCAAAGGTTAGTAATAATTCATTCATTCATCTTCTATACCGCTTTATCCTGTATTTAGGGTCGCAGGGACCTGGAGCCTATCCCAGGAGGCTTCGGGCACAAGGCAGGGTACACCCTGGACAGCGTGCCAATCCATCGCAGAGCACACACACACACGGGCAATTTGGGAACGCCAATTAACCTAACCTGCATATCTTTGGACTGTGGGAGGAAACTGGAGTACCCGGAGGAAACCCACCAAGCACGGGGAGAACATGCAAACTCCATGCACACAGAGACGGGAATCGAGCCCGGCCGGGAATCGAACCCGGACCCTGGAGGTGCAAGGCGACAGTGCTAACCACTACACCACCGCGCCGCCAGGTTAGTAATAAGTTTAATTTAATTATATGTGATTGTACCAGGTCTTAGTATGAGTTAAAGGCAACGTCAGGTGAACAACATCATATAACTTTAAAAAAGTTTTTTTTAATGAAGCCAAAACAACATGCGGGCAAAACTAAGTACCTCGTACTGCTTCCACAGAAATTAAGAGGGTAAGTTGCAGCCGGGTGTTGCTAATCATCAGCCATTAATTAATGTATCATCAGCAGGTGCACAGCCCTCTATAAAAGCAGACGTTTTGGAAGTTCTGGGGGCACTCAGGTGAGTGTTAACACAATCCCAAGAGGGAAAGACATAAGCTAATAGAGCGCTAAGACGGAATGTTCTTAGAGAAACAACTGTTGCTGCACACTAATCTGGAAAGCGTTGTAAAGCCATTTCCAATCAATGTAGAGGTCAGGAATCTACAGTGAGAAAGATTACTCAAAACTGATAAGCATTCAAGACATTTGCCAAGCACAGTCAGACCGTCCACTGCTCAGAGAAATACAAAAAACACAAGAGCTACATCTCAGACCCTGCCGGCCTCACTGAGCAGATTAAAAAGTCCATGTCAGCAGAATATTATATTATTACATTTATTATCTATACAGTATGTACAGTGTGTAGGCCAGCTAATAAACCACCAGCAGAACAGTAGCAGTACTTTAACATAAGTTGATACTTTGAATGTCAACAAAAGAAACTTAGAAAAAAAATTAAAAAAAGATAGAACACAGTACACAATTTAACATGTTATCAAAGTTCATAACTGTAAAAATTGCATTTAAAAAGATGTCTATGATACCTCAGAAAGAGTTCCTGCAACATAATTTATCACAATGTTGATATTTTATTACTATATTGCTCAGTTCAAATAAATACATATACATACTATACTGTACATACACACTAAGTACACTTGCTTTTGCATGACTGAATAATTCTAATTCTTTGTGGTGATGTCACGTCAGGTGTTCAAACTCGCTGATAACTAATAACTCTACACACTCCTTTACCTTTTCCACTTTCTCTGCCTGTGATCTAATTTCTTTACGTCAACGATTTGTAGAACACAACTAGAAATGAAATAGATCAGACTGTTCACGCAACATGATGGCTTGTATTCTGGGATCTCAGTAAGTCAGGGTATGAATGATGAAACTGAGAAGCGAAAAGATGAAACAGGACTCATATGATTTAAACCTGGCTGGAAAATAACGTCAGGATTCCACAAAGTCTTTCCTGCAAAAAATTTGATCTGTTAAAAATTTAATTTGATGTCTGAATGTCAGTAAACAAACACATTATGTCTTCATGCTGGCGAAAACATAGCCATATAACATCAGCCATCATTTACACTGATCAACTGTAACATTAAACTACTGTGAGGCACCGTGACGCCCAGGACGAGGTTCTGCTGGGAATCACTGGGTCATGCCGTTCATGTGGATGTTACTGTACCTTTGTGCTATAAAGGGCACCTACACCATATTAGGCAGGCTGTTTAAATTTTAGGTCTGATTGTGTACATTGAGTTCCTGTAAAAAGTCCAGCTGACTGTAGCTTAACCAAGTCTGATTAATTTTATAGGCCAGAGCTCATCAATCTAACCCCTCTGAGAGTGACCTACTGAATGTGACACCATTCTGGCTGAGCTCAGATAGTGCAGCACACACTGACGCTTTGTGTCCTTTTGTCCAGAAAGGCTAAAACAGTGACTGAAACGGGGTGTGTAGGTCTAGAGCGGTTGTGTTAACAGTCGGCCAAGACATTTTTTCATGTTACACAAATAATACAGAAAATGTGTGTGCCAAAGAAGCTACTTCTGAAGTTTATGCAACATGGAAGTGACCAATTCCGCTTTTCTAACTTCAGCCGTTTTGGAGCGATGATTATATATGTGCCCCAAAAATGTGCTTCAAACAATAATCACTTAAAATTCTAATTATTAGTATTCATACTGTACTAAAATTGGTTTAAGCTTCTAGAAGCTCATGACCTATAAAAATTGTTGACCAAATTACTAATAACAGTGGTTTTGTTTAAATGCTCCAAATTAGACACACACCTTATATTATGTGGCCATAAAACATTAAAAAACTATAGTTTATTCAGTTAAAATTACTTTTTGTTATCTGCCCAATAATTATTTTGAATACACCATTAAAATTCCAGAGCGACCTCAGTGCTCTGCCGGAGAGATGGTTTTTAATAAATAATAATAATAGAATAGAATAAAAAATAAATATAGGCCAGGCTCAGTGGTTAAGGCATTGGACTACGGTTCGGAAGGTCCCAGGTTCAAACCCCACAACCACCAAGTTGCCACTGTTGGGCCCTTGAGCAAGACCCTTAACCCTCAACTGCTCAGATGTGTAATGAGATAAAAATGTAAGTCGCTCTGAATAAGAGCATCTGCCAAATGCCTAAATGTAAATATATAAAAAACAACAACAATAGTAATGCAGTGTTAAAAGTATGTTTGCCTGAAGAGATTTTCAGGTTTTTGTCTTTTCCTGTGAAATCTAAATTGGCCAAGTTTCATCTGAATGACAATTGACAAAAAATCATTTAAATATTAGAATTTTTTTTAAGTTACAGACACTACATGAAAGGGCATAAAATTGTATTTAGCAAATTTGTTTCTTTTTATTTGATAAAAATATAAATGTGCATGCACATTAAGAAAAAATGAAGCACAGATCGGGAGATAAGAAGCAAGTATTTTAAGAAGTATTGTGACAAATGATGCTGTATGATCCAATCTGAAAATTCACTTTTTCATGTTGTGTGTGTGTGTGTGTGTGTGTTTGTGTGTGTGTTTGTGAATAAATAAATAATTTCTCATTATGTTCTTTTTTTATACCTAGAACTTAACCTTTTACTGTATACAGTATGGGTCTACAGTACATGTAGGATTAATAAGAAACCTGACATATTCAGACAGCTGAAGCGCGACACGTGAAGTCAGCACATAAGGATTTCTTCAAACAGAAATGATCATCTCAAACCTCTTCACATCAGCATTATGAAAAATAGGATATGATTACATCAACCATGTCTCCAGCTCTGCAGTAATGTCTTTCACACTTCAGTCTGCTCTGAATGTTAACAAGGGTGCAGATGTCAGACAAGCAAGAAACACAAAGCTCTATTTTACTCGTCTAAAAGCCGGTATGACGGGCCGTATCATGGCTGTTACTGTATATTAAAAAAAATGTTGCCCTACTAAAGGCATCCGTGCTAATGTATGTTTCAGAACTGAATCTGTGGCCTTTAGGAGAAAATAAATATATCATGATATTTAAAGAGCGTATTTCTACACATAGTATATCATGACTTACACACTCTCTGGCCAAAAGAAAAAACGTCACACCCTTTTAGGGCACTTTCACACTAGACATGATTTGATGATTTGTACCATGCGCAGGAACAATTGCTCCCCCCTCCCAACTCGCCTACTGGCCAATGTTCACATTATTATTTTCTCACTATGTATATTATGAATTATATTTCTGAATGAACAGGCATCCGTGTGAGATTGGGGCATGCCACTGAGATTTCAGAGGAGATAAATAGCACTGGTGACATTGCGCTCCATGTTCTGGTACTGTTGGCTTTCATAGCTGATTCAATCCCTGCACGAGTATGCCATTCCATGCTCAAAGCCACCTTTTCCAGTGGACCTGAGCCTGGAACAATTGTGTTCTCACTCATCAAAATGAACCAAGTGTTCCCTTTCAAAAGCTACACTCGATGCTGTGTGAAAACGTTATGGGAACATATTTTCGTGTTGCCGGTTGTGAAGCATGTGTGTATCAAACACGCCAAATTTTGGCATATATAACCTCGGTCAGGTGACGTCATCTGATGAAGCGTATCTGCAGGTTATAAATTGGAGTGAACCGGAAACATTCCTCAGATCTTTTCGTCTTCAAGCACGTATTGTGTTTGCGTGTGTGTG